>CM076849.1:149011105-150211105 GCA_039519185.1 Astragalus membranaceus | reverse complement strand
TCATTGGTTACCACTATTACCCCTCCTTTCTTTGAAACACATTGCACAGGACTAACCCATGCACTATCTGAGATAGGATAAACAATGCCTGCATCCAGCCACTTAATAATCTCTTTCTTCACTACCTCCTTCATAATTGGATTGAGTCTTCTCTTCCCTTCAATACAATTCTTGGATTTTTCTTCCAACACAATTCTGTGCATGCATATGGTAGGGCTAATCCCTTGAATGTCTGACATTTGCCACCCAATTGCCTTCTTATGCCTTTTTAGAGTCTCAATCAGATTCTGCTCTTGCTCACGTGAGAGATCAGAAGCTATGATAACAGGCAAGGTGTTGCTTTCCCCTAAATAGCCATATTTTAGGTGTTGCTTTCCCCTAAATAGGCATATGGAAGGCATATTTTTCCTTAAGTTTGAGTTTTCTTGCTCAAGTGACTCTTATCTCCTGGCCCAAACCTCATTTACAGCCAACTCTGCTTGTGTCTGCTTGTGTTGCTCCTTCTGCATCAGATTCCTGTTTGTCAATGTTGTCCAAAATATTTTCCAAGTGGTCATTGCTTTTATGAAAATGCTTCTATACCACTTGGTCAAGAGAGACCACAAATGAACATTCTTCAGTGTCGATTTCAGGGAACTTCAAGGCATTGAGGACATTAAATTTGACTTCTTGGTCATTGACCCTCATGGTCAATTCTCCTTTTTGCAGATCTATTAATGTCTTCCTTGTGGCTAGGAATGGTCTGCCTAGGATAATAGGCACCTCCTTATCTGCATCAAAATCAAGAATTACAAAGTCCACAGGGAAAACAAATTTATCTACCTTAATTAGCACATCTTCCAATATCCCTTCTGGATCAGCTAAATTTCTATATGCCAATTGAAGAGTGACAGAGGTGGATCTGGCAGTTCCTACACCTAGTTGTGTGTATATGGACTTGGGCATTAGGTTTATACTAGCTCCCAGATCACATAAGGCACGGCCAAAGTAAAAATTTCCAATGGAGCATGGTATTGTAAAGCTACCAGGGTCTTTTAATTTCATTGGGAGTTTGTTTTTCATAATCATGCTGCACTCCCCAGTCATAGCTACTGTTTCAAACTCCCCTAGCCTTCTTCTCTTAGTGAGCATGTAACGCCCCAAAATTTAATTAATTATTTAATTTAATTGGTTGGGAATTTAATTGGTAGAAAAATAATAAAATAATAATAATGCTAGTATATGTGGGCCTATTGTTAGGGTTGGGAGTAGTAAAATGAGAAGTGTTAGGGAGGCCCATGATGTAATTCGAATTAGCTAAGGAAAAAGCCCATAAAAATTAACTAAAGTATAAATAGGCATTATTTAGGGTTTTGCTCATTTAGAAGGAACAAAAAATAAGAATTGGGAGAGAAGAGCAAGGAGGGGGCGGCGAAGGGAGCTAGGGCAAGGCCAAGGAGAGCTTCGAATTCTTCAATCCAAGGTAAGGGTGGGGTTCTATCTCTATAATTGGGTGTATGAATGGCTCTATGTAGGAAGGTTATGGAACCCTAGGTGTATTAAGTTTAGAAAACCCTAGTTGTAGGAATTGAACTTTAAACGATGATGCTAATTTCGATTGATGATGATTGTTGCCATTTGACGATGTGTGATCATGCTTGTTGATGTTTTGGAACCAAAATTCTGTGCATGGGCGCCATGGGCGCCGTTTTTGATTCTGCCGCAGGGCGCCATGGGCGCCATCCCGTGTTTGTGTTGCTGGGCGCCTTCCTGGGCGCCATTCTGTGTGTGTTGTGTTCTGGCGCAGGGGCGCCAAGGGCGCCAATGTTGTGGCTGCCCAGTTGCTGGTTGCTGTGTTGTTCTGGCACAGGGGCGCCAAGGGCGCCAATGTTGTGGCTGCCCAGTTGCTGTTTTCTGTGTTGTTTTGGCGCATGGGCGCCAAGGGCGCTAATGTTGTGGCTGCCCAGTTGTTGTTTGCTGTGTTGTTCTGGCGCATGGGCGCCAAGGGCGCCAATGTTGTGGCTGCCCTGTTGCTGTGGCTGTGTTGTCCTGGCGCATGGGCGCCAAGGGCGCCAAAATCTGGCTGCCCGTTGCTGGTTCTGGGCGCAGGGGCGCCACTGGCGCGAAGATTGGCTGCCCAATTTCTGTTGTTACTTGCTGTGTCTGGCGCAGGGGCGCCATGGGCGCCAAAATATGGCTGCCTTGTTTTTCTATGTCTGGCACAGGGGCGCCATGGGCGCCAAAATCTGGCTGCCTTGTTGTTGTGTCTGGCGCAGGGGCGCCACGGGCGCCAGAATCTGGCTCCCTTGTTGCTGTGTTGTGTTCTGGCGCTGTGGGCGCCAAGGGCGCCAGTGTGGCTGCCTGTGTTGCGTGTTGTGTTGCGTGTTGTGGTGCTGGGCGCCATGGGCGCCAGTTTGGCAGCCCAAATGTGAATTTCACATTTGATGCTTGGGACGATGTGTTGATGTTGAATATGTAATTAGGCCCAAAGTTGCCAAAATATTGGAAGTTGCTAAATTGTTGATGTGTTGCCAAAAATGTTGAAAGTTGCTAAGTTGCTAATTAGTGTTGATGATGGTGTACCAAGTTGAATTGCCTCTATTTATTGGCAGGTGGTATGTTGTAGGCCTATGGCCAACGATGATTTCCGATGTTGTTGCGTTGCTATGTAATCGTTGTTTATTGATTGTGCATTTACATAGCATCGCATACATAGCATATTTTTACGATGGAGCTATGCTCAAAACACGATGGCCTGGACTGGCAAATTACGATGAAATGATGTTACGATGTTAATGCCTCTATTTATTGGCTGGATTATGGTACCACATGCATTATAGGGAGGTGGCCCTGAGTTCGGCCACATTCTGCATCCATGTTGCATACTTATGTGATTGAGATGGTGTTGACTGCTGTTAAATGATGAATTGATGCTATGATCTGAATTACATATTGTCTTTCATATGTCTGATTATATAGTGCGATATCTCACCCCTTCTGTTTGAATGTTACCCCAATGTTGGTAACGTGCAGGTAATCACGAATGAAGGCTGTTCACCTTCGTTTGATCGAGTCGGTGTCGTCGCTCTGATATGTAACACTCGGGGGGAATGAACACTCGTTTTAATATTGTTGCTATGTTATTTCATTGTTGAAACTTTAAGTTGTTACGTCGTTGTTTTTGAGCTGTCTTGAGTTGTTAAGATGCCACGTCTATTTGAATTAACTTGTTATGAATCCGCTGCGTAGTAATTAAAGAGGAATTATTTTGAAGACTAAAAGGTTGTTTTATCGGTTCAACCGAAAGCGCCATGTATCTGTTTTCAAAAGCGAATTAACTCGTCTATTGTTTTCACGAAGCAAATGTGGCACTCCATTGTTTGTTGAAAAAGATTTTTTATGAACTCTGATTTTGCATTATTTTACCGGGTAGAAATGGGGTGTTACAGAGCACGTCCTTCATGAATTTAGCATAGTTTGGCATTTGTTGGAGAGCTTCCACTAATGGAACATTTATTTGCAATTGTTTAAGCACCTCCAGGAATTTGTTGAATTGCTTGTCTTCTTGTGCCTTCCTTAGCCTTTGAGGATAAGGTGGATCAGGATATTCTAGAACAAGCTTTGGTGATGGTGAAGGTGATATGTCAGAAGCTACAGCGTCAAATGCTGTAGCGGCTGAAGAATTTTTTTCTTTTTCAGATTTTTTATTTTTTTCATCACCTGAAACAGTTGATGGCCCCTGCAAATCTTTCCCACTTCTCAGAGATATAGCCTTCACATGCTCCTTTCCTACTAGATGGGAAGTAGAAGCTTCTGTAGTGGAGGGTAGTGATCCAATGGGTCTTTGAGTAAGAACATTAGCTATCTGCCCCATTTGGATCTCCAGATTCTTGATAGAGGCTTCATGAGTTTGCAAAGTTGTTTTACAATCACTCATGAAGCTTTTCAACAGATTTTCCATAGAGCTATCCATAGCTGGGGCATTCTGCCTTTGATAATTCTGAGCATAGAATCCTGGTGGTATAACAGGAGCATTAGAATTTGTTGCAGCAACATTGTTACCTCCCCATCTGAAATTGGGGTGATTCTTCCAACCAGGATTGTAAGTGTTTGAATAGGGATTATTATTCTTGTTGAATCCCACATAATTTATAGACACGGGATTGCCTGGACATTCTTCATATAGATGCTCTCCTCCACAATAAACACAGCTTGTTGAGCCTAGAGGAGCTTGTTCAATGTCAGCTACAGATGATTCAGCTGATGCTGTAGCGGCAGCTGCTGTAGCCTTGGAGGTGTTCATGTTTTTAATCAAGTTGGTGAGGGAGGCCACTTGTGCTGATAGAGCTGAGACATCACTTATTTCATGGACTCCAGCTACCTTTTTCTGTAGAGTTAGCCTTTCTGGTTGCCATTGGTAGTTGTTTGTTGCAATATTGTCTATCAATTCACAAGCTTCATTGCAAGAGGTTTTCAGTAATACACCCCCAGAAGAAGCATCACCCATTATAGAAGGGTTCCATCTGAATGATGACTGGTATGCCATGATGTGGACATCTCCTAACCATTTCCTTCCATCTTTCCCATGCTTCAAACAGTGATTCAGATTTTTTTTGTTTGAATGCAGTAACTTCATTCCTCATTCTTGCATTTTTGCTAGGTGGGAAATATTTTGCTAAGAATTTTTCAGCCATTTCATTCCAAGTGTGGATAGAGTTAAGCTCTATCCTTCAAGGAAGAAGGAAAAAGTTTTAACCTAAATGCATCATCACTGACTCCTGGAATGATAAAGTTACTGCAGACCTCCAAAAATTGCTTTAAGTGTAAATATGGGTCCTCTTGGGGAGAACCACCAAACTGACCTACTGTTTGGAGCATTTGGAACATCATGGGTTTGAATTCAAAATGAGCTGTTTGAAGAACAGGTCTTGCTATGCTTGTCTCCATGGTTTGGGGATCAAACACAGCATAGTCCCTCATAGGTCTGTCCCTATGATTTACCATGTCTGCAGGACCTTGATTAATGAATTGTTGCCTGTACCAGTCTTCTTCTTCATGTAGTGTAGGAGTGGGTGGCCCTCTACCTCGACCACCAGGGTCTGATCTGCCTCCTCTACCAAAATTGGTTCTACCACCCTGAGTGGTACCTCTGCCTGAGTTTGTTCTGCCACTGTGTTCAGACATTGTGGGTCTAAGCTGTCTTAGTTTCTGAAGTTGTCTCAATTTCCTAAATCTCCTTTCTGGTTCTGGATCCAACTCGAATTCTGGTGGTTGGGACCTGGGCATGCGCTATAGCACCTAATGCTGTAACACCAAGAAACAACACACCAGCGTAAAATCTTCACTAATATTGCTAAAAACTTAAACAATAAAAATTAAATGCAATCCCCAGCAACGGCGCCAAAAACTTGTTGGTGCGAAAAGTAGTTTGTGCAAGTGTACACAATCGCAACAAGTAATATAATGATAAAGTAAGGATTGTGCCCACAAGGATTGATATTAATTTAAGAGTTTAAGTAGTTAACAACTTAGTGAAATGGACAAAGTAAAAATAACAAGTTTTTGGACATGAAAAATAAGAAAGATATTGCTAAAAAGTAAGAAAGCTTAAGAGTTTATAAAATGAGTTGGACTGCTTTTTGTTGTATAAATCCCCAAAAGTAAGGCGCCATAACATTGGACGCTATAGCGCTAAGTGTTGTAGCGTATGATGTTGTGCCTTTCGGTCACTAACGCCAGGGTTTTGTTACAAGACTCCTATGTAAAGGTTCTAAATAAGTTCACCCCTGTATAATGAAGAACCCACAGTATTCACCTTATGAACTATTTCTCCCCTATGTCAAGAGTTAAGCAAAAACGGATTAAATGTCTTTAACCAACCTTTCGTTCATATCAACCCTTGAGTTCTATTCGTAGACCATGTCTGAACCTACGAATCGACTCATTTCAGTTGGCCAATCCCAAAACAAGTTTGAAAGCATTAAAGTACAAAGATTGAAACGCAAACATCACAATACAATATTTACAATACTCAAGGTTCATTACAAACTAGAGCTCATTACACTCATCATCAACATAATACCAGACAAAATGCTTATATTACCGTAAATGAGTGAGGAATAAATGGTTACAAAAGATGCAGTCCCTCTATTCCAAATCATGCACAGCAGGATGACGCTGTAGCGTAGCTTCACAACGCAGAAAGATAAGAAAACTAAAAATGAAAGCTTAAAAATGAAGGTTTAATGGAGGAAATATGTGTCAAGTTTGTGGATATCTTGTACTGCAGGACTTGTATTGCAGGTCAAAGTTTTGATGATGAAAAAGACCAGAGCTAAAGGTGATGAAAGTGACAAAGTATCAAAGTCACAATCCAAGACAATCAAGCTCAAGAATTGAAGTTTCAAGATATAAGGGTAGTCCTTATAAACAAGGGTAGTCCTTAGGGTTTGGGTGTGTCTTAGGAAAAAGTGTAAGCTCTTACGAAGGTCAGCTCATCTCTCAAAATGCATGCATGCACACGTAAACTCAAAAACCATTTTGAAAAAGAAAGAAATCGATTCAATATTTTTTACTAAACAACAAAATCGATTTCTAACACAATTTGAAAGTGCATAATCGATTTTACTAAGTATATAATCGATTCATAACTCCTTTTGAAAGCAAAGAATCGATTCACAATGTTTTCACTAAGCCTATAATCGATTTGCACCTATTTACACAAAGCAAGGAATCGATTACCACTTTAGAATGATTCAGGCACATAATCGATTCTTGCTATTCCTATGGAGTACATAATCGATTCTTATGTGTAAGGAAGCACATAATCGATTTCCTCTTTCTTTTAAGGAAGCAACTAATCGATTCCCTCATGGTTTAAATAAGCATATAATCGATTTGCACATCCCTTGTTTTAAGCACATAATCAATTTGCATCTTACTCATTCTCAAGCATATAATCGATTGTCAATTTCAGTTCATTCAGGCAAACAATCGATTCTCACATTTCCATAAATGTTTCAACGGTCATATTTTATATACGCCTATAAATAGAGGCTTCACAATTCATTTTGACATCAACCCATTTCACGAATTCAAAGTTCATTTTAGAAAAACTCTTCATATTTTATTTTTGCTCTTCTCGCACTGCTGGTCCGTCATAGCTGATCTCTCGCAAGAGTTAGTTGGGGTTGGAATCTTCAAGTTGTGTTATATTCCTACATGAGAGGTATTTCGGTCTTTAAGTTTGTAATTGTTTATTGGCTGTATTTTGTACTAGGGAGTGGGGTATCTCTCTAGGGTAGCTGTTTGTACTAGGAAGTGGGGTATCTTTCTGGGGCAGCTTATTGTAACAAGGGTGGGGTATCTCTTGTTGTATTGTTGTTAGATTGGGCTCTTCATAAGTGGAGTATCCTAGGGAAGAGTGCCTGAGTCTGTAAAGGTTTTCCAAGGCACCTGTAAGCCTTGTTTTGTGTTAGTGGAAAATCTCACAAGGGTGTGAGGACTGGGCGTAGGTCACTAGGAGGTGACCGAACCAGGATAAATCTCTGTGTGCTTTACTGCTTTATTTCTAATTCCTTCGCTTCCATTTAACCTGCGCGATAATTAATCTAAGTCATTGAAAAAGGGGAAAAAGTTTTCAAAAGATCCTAAAAGTTTTTAAATCTCAATTCACCCCCCTCTTGAGACTGAAGCCACTTGGCAACAAGTGGTATCAGAGCTATACTCTTCTATAAAGGGCCTAGCAGCTTCAAGAGAAATGGCTTCAGGTTGGTCTACGCAAGAGGGTGCTTCTCTTACCCGTCCTCCGGGATTCAACGGGAAAGATTACGCATATTGGAAAGAAAGAATGAGAATCTTTATTGAAGGGGTAGACTTAGATGTTTGGGATGCTGTGGAAAAATGACCCTTCGTCCCCACGCACACGGTAAATGGTATTCTTACAATAAAAGGTAGAAATGAATGGTCTGATGAGGAGAAAAGAAAAGTTCAACATAATCTGCGGGCTAAAAACATAATAACTTCTGCTTTAAGTCCTGATGAATTTTTTAGAGTTTCAAACTGTAAATCTGCTCAAGAAATGTGGGATAATCTCCAAGTAGCTCATGAGGGTACAAGTGAGGTTAAAAGAGAAAGAACCAACACTCTTATTGGAGAGTACGAACTGTTCAGAATGAATACAGGTGAAACTATACCTGACATGCAAAAGAGGTTCACTCACATAGTGAATCAACTAAGCTTGTTAGGAAAGTCATTCCCAACTGAGGATCTAATCAACAAAGTTCTGAGATGTTTGAATCGAGAATGGCAGCCCAAGGTAACTGCTATAGCTGAATCGAGAAATTTAGCTACAATGTCACTTGCCACTCTGTTTGGAAAGCTTCAAGAGCATGAACTGGAGCTCACCCGTCTGGCTGAGCATGAAAATTCAAATAAGAAAAAGAAAAGCTTGGCTCTGAAAGCATCTAGTTCAAGTCAACTTTGTGAGAGCGGAGATTCAGAAAATGAGGATGATGAAAATGAAGAAAGTATGGCTCTTATGGTTCGAGGGTTCAAGCGGTTTATGAAACAAAAATTATTCTAAAAGGAACTTCAATCCTAAGAGGAGAGAAAGCTCATCCGGTCCTCTTATTCGCTATGAATGTGGGAAACCTGGGCATATGAGGATGGAATGTCCTAATCTACAAAGAAAAGAATCAAAATTTGAAAAGAGGGCATCCAAACAAAACAAAGGGAGAAAAGCCTACATCGCATGGGAAGATAACTGCATGGATTCATCAGATGAATCAGAGGATGAAGAAGCTCAAGTTGCATTAATGGCTTATCATGACAGCAACGACGAAAATGAGGTATCTTCTAACTCTGAATCTTTACAAGATGCTTATGATGAATTATATGAAGCTTTTACTGAATTGCATGATAAATCTTCAAAATTAGCTAAAGCAGTAAGCAAATCTAAGAAAGTTATCACTCATCTTGAAAATGATGTTATTGCTTTAACTAAGGAAAAACTAGAACTTAGAAAGGAAAATGATAGTCTTGCATGTTTCAAAGAAAATTATGTTTGCGATAAATGTGTTGAACCTGAAAAGAAAATTCATGATCTAGAATGGACCGTTGGAAAATTGTCTAACTTACAAAATATGCATCATAGATTTCCTCGAAACAATCTCATAGAAAGGCATGTGAATTATAAACCAAAATTTTCCACTAGACCTTATATTAAATGTTATTATTGTGGTAAACTTGGACATACTGCATCTGTTTGCATGGCAAGAGGCAGACAAAATGTGAAAAAGGTATGGGTTCCCAAAAGGACCATACCAAACACTAACCCACAAGGACCCAAAGAGTTTTGGGTACCTAGAACCTTGTTTTAGATCATTGCAGGTATGCTTCAAGGTATGGGGGCAGATTGATACCTTGACAGCAAAGACTCAAAGCGCATGACCGGAGACGCAATAAAGTTCTTAACACTCACCCCCGGAAAAAGCCGTCATGTGACTTGTGATAAATAGAGGGAGAATCACTGGTAAAGGTTAGATTGGTAAAGTATTATTCACCTCTGTTGAAAATGTGCTTAAGAATAGTTTATTAAGTCAAATATATGACTAGAGTAATCCCCGAATCTTATGGTAAGAACAAAGAATCTTTGTGAAGGTTAGTCCTTATAAACGATCCATCCATTATGATTGACATGTATGCAAGAAAGTAAATGGTTGATTTTTTATTTCATGCATCATTAAGAACTATATTTATAAGGCATGTTAGAATAACAGGAAACAACAAAGTATTCTGGTCAACCCTCTAGGACTGAGCATATAGAAGTCATATATCACCTTCTTGGAGCTTATGGTTAGAAAGGCGATAGTGTGATTGAGTTAGTTGAATCGTCAAAATCAGCTAGTTGATATTTCCACAAATCCATTGCAAAAGAAAACCTGGTTCTTCATTTATTCAAATGAGTTTTCAATTAAATGTTTTTCAAAGTGATTTTGTAAAGAAAAGTGAATTTAAGTGAAATTGTGACTTGTGAATTTCTGCAGTTGAAGTACTACTTTTTCTTGAAATCTATTTTACAATCAACTGCTAGCTCTAGTATTCTTCGATAATACATGCTCACAATCGTTGTTTATCTAGAATTTTTTTTTCCAAAACTCTACTTCCCATATTCTGGCTGCCATCACCAACTTTCAATCTAAGCAGTGTGAAATGTATGAAACTTAAAAAAAAACTGCTTCACAGATTTTGAGACTCATGATTAGCTTTTACTTGTTTTGATGAAATATTCTCTTCATGGTTTCAAATATGATTTTCTTTTGGTTTTGATGATCACTTATAAATCTGCAATGGTTCTTTTACCTTGTCAAATCGCTGTGTCATTCGATTGGCAAACTTCATCATATGCCGACCCTTTTGATCATGACAAAAAGGGGGAGAAATATAGTGTTGCATTAAGCATATAAAAAGCATATAATATTGTCATATTAAACATATAGGGGGAGAAATATTGTCACTTTGCATATAGTAAATGAAACAGGGGGAGCATCAAGTAAGGGGGAGTATAATCACATATATATGTATGCATTGTTTTCTTTGATGAAATAACCTCCCACCTTAAGATGAGTAAAGTTTTGTCATCATCAAAAAGGAGGAGAATGTGGATATCTTGTACTGCAGGACTTGTATTGCAGGTCAAAGTTTTGATGATGAAAAAGACCAGAGCTAAAGGTGATAAGAGTAAAAGTTGACCAAAGCCAAAGTTGATAGCCAAAGGTGATGAAAATGACAAAGTATCAAAGTCACAATCCAAGACAATCAAGCTCAAGAATTGAAGTTTCAAGATATAAGGGTAGTTTTTATAAACAAGGGTAGTCCTTAGGGTTTGGGTGTGTCTTCAGAAAAAGTGTAAGCTCTTACGAAGGTCAGCTCATCTCTCAAAGTCCCACGCTTTTCAAAATGCATGCATGCACACGTAAACTCAAAAACCATTTTGAAACCTTTTTGAAAAAGAAAGAAATCGATTCAATATTTTTTACTAAACAACAAAATCGATTTCTAACACAATTTGAAAGTGCATAATCGATTTTACTAAGTATATAATCGATTCATAACTCCTTTTGAAAGCAAAGAATCGATTCACAATGTTTTCACTAAGCCTATAATCGATTTGCACCTATTTACACAAAGCAAGGAATCGATTACCACTTTAGAATGATTCAAGCACATAATCGATTTTTGCTATTCCTATGGAGTACATAATCGATTCTTATGTGTAAAGAAGCACATAATCGATTTCATGTTTCTTTTAAGGAAGCAACTAATCGATTCCCTCATGGTTTAAATAAGCATATAATCGATTTGCACATGCCTTGTTTTAAGCACATAATCGTTTTGCATCTTACTCATTCTCAAGCATATAATCGATTGTCAATTTCAGTTCATTCAGGAAAACAATCGATTCTCACATTTCCATAAATGTTTCAACGGTCATATTTTCTATACGCCTATAAATAGAGGCTTCACAATTCATTTTGATATCAACCCATTTCACGAATTCAAAGTTCATTTTAGAAAAACTCTTCATATTTTATTTTTGCTCTTCTCGCACCGCTGGTCCGTCAGAGCTGATCTCTCGCAAGAGTTAGTTGGGGTTGGAATCTTCAAGTTGTATTATCTGCCTACATTAGAGGTATTTTGGTCTTTAAGTTTGTAATTGTTTATTGGCTGTATTTTGTACTAGAGAGTGGGGTATCTCTCTAGGGTAGCTGTTTGTACTAGGAAGTGGGGTATCTTTCTGGGGCAGCTTATTGTAACAAGGGTGGGGTATCTCTTGTTGTATTGTTGTTAGATTTGAGGGCTCTTCATAAGTGGGGTATCCTAGGGAAGAGTGCCTGAGTCTGTAAAGGTTTTCCAAGGCACCTGTAAGCCTTGTTTTGTGTTAGTGGAAAATCTCACAAGGGTGTGAGGACTGGACGTAGGTCACTAGGAGGTGACCGAACCCGGATAAATCTCTGTGTGCTTTACTGCTTTATTTCTAATTCATTCGCTTCCATTTAACCTGCGCGATAATTAATCCAAGTCATTGAAAAAGGGGAAAAAGTTTTCAAAAGATCCTAAAAGTTTTTAAATCTCAATTCACCCCTTTTGAGACTGAAGCCACTTGGCAACAAAGTTATTCTCTCTAAAAACTCTCCCCTTGAAGTCGAATGTCTCATGGGTGGAGAAGATGGATAGATATTATCCTCATCTCATAAAGTAGCTTTTACAAAAGGTGACTATGACACTTCTCGCCAACTAAAAGCAATCCTTCAATAAAAATGCGCCAAGTGTCCTAGCTAGCCACTTGGAAGTGTTCGCGTCAGTCCTAGGCACATGGAAGTCATGCTTTGACTTGACATAAGGTAAGAGGCTCCACATTTAACTTTCCTTTGTGATGTCCAACTGACTCACCGTCATATAGCGCCTAACGCTGCAGCACTAACAAAACATTAAAACATTCACAAGGGCACCCATTGTGCCAAATGTTAACAAATAAGCTTTTAACCCTTCTTTACTCTACATAATAATATTTACTAAATAAAGTACGAATATTACTTGAGAACTTACATTAATTTAAGTAATAAGGGCATAAATAACTCATATAAATATGAGTTATCACCTGTGAACAGAGTTCTTCGATTAAATCTAGTTCTTCTCTAATTGCCTCCTCATTTTCTTGGAGCGGCTTGGGGTTTGTTGTTCTCCACCTCAGTTCCCCAATCTCGACTGAGATAACCGCGTCCGTTCCATACACTAGTTTGAAAGGAGACTCGCCCGTGGTAGAGTGGGGGGTTGTTCTGTACGCCTATAATACGTGTGGGAGTTTTTCTGCCCACTTTCCTTTTGCCTCATCTAACCGCCTCCTCAGCCCGCGCAAGATCACTCTGTTGGCGGCCTCCGTCTGACCATTGGTCTGGGGGTGCTCAACTGAGGTGAAGCACTGCTTCACTCCTAGATCGGTCAGTACTCTTGAAAGTTTTTATCTGTAAACTGGGTACCGTTATCCGAGAACAGTACTTCAGGAATCCCGAAACGGGTGAGGATTTTTTTCTTGAAAAACTTCAGACAGTTCCTGGGCCTGATGGTAGCTAGAGGTTCGGCTTCCACCCACTTTGTGAAATAATCCACCGCAACAATCAAGTATTTGAATTGCCCAGGAGCGACTGCAAACGGACCCCAGAGATCGATCCCCCACCATGCAAACGGCCATGGCACGGTCATGTTGTTTAGTTCGACCGGGGGAGCGACATGAATGTCTGCGTGTCGCTGGCACTTATCACATTTCTTTACTAGCTTCTTCGCATCCTTCTCCATTGTGGACCAGTAGTATCCCGCTCTTAATGCCTTTTTTGCTAAAGCTCAAGAACCAAGGTGGTTTCCACATATCCCCTCACGTATCTCCCTTAAGACATAACTAGCCTCTTCTTGGGGGAGACATTTTGTAACATCCTGGGCCTTTTTCTTACTTAGTAGGCTACCCAGCGATGCACTCATGACCTTCTCCACCCCCCCTGTGGAGTTTTCGCCTTCCGTGGGAATCGAACCATGTACCCTGGGGCTCAAGTACATGCTCAATGCATTCCCACTACCAATTGATGTAACACCCCATTTCTACCCGGCAATTTATAATAAAATATCAGAGTTTAAAAATCATTTTTAAGTTCATCCAAAAAGGGATGCTACATTTACTTCAAATCAATAAACACAAATTGACAATAAGTCATCATTTCAAAAAGACATGATACGTAGCTCATCAAATAATGGGCGAACCCTCAACAACTAGTCAGTCTACACAATAATAGTTCATCATCACGCAGCGGAATAAAAGGAAACAGTTCCCAAAACATTGTTATAACGGTACTAATACAAAACATCGAACAGTATTACATAACATAACAACTAAAATAGCTAATGTTCGCCCCCCAGGTGCTACGTATCAGAGCAACGACCGACTCGAGGAATGAAGGTTTAAAAGCCTTCACATACGGTTACCTGTAGAGTAATATTTAACATAAGGGGTGAGTCTCAAACAATATAATAAAGTTCATAATGGTTTAAAAGCCTACACAATGGTTTTTCTTCACTGTCGTCCCCAAAGGTGACCATTAACTCGATGCGCCCGAGTGGTGTTGTGGACGTCCCATTGAAGCCGGTCAAATCTGATCCCCTGTAAGGTCTTAAATCTTCTCTAGAAATTTTCAACACGTCCAAGAGGTCTTCAAAAATGATGTCGGCTGAGCTCCCTTGGTCGACCAAGATCCTCCTAACCTCCACATTGGCCATTACAGCAACTATTATTAGTGGAATCTATTTGTTTGGCTTTCCATCTAGCAAGTCGTTGTCCTCAAAGGATATGGGCGGTATCTTTGTGAGAACCCTGGGAATTGATGTATAAGCAACGCTCATAATTTCCTTCCATCTTCTTTTCATGGACTTGTTAGTTTCCCTTTCATCACTAGGGCATCCCCCGGTAATCACCATAGCGATTTGGCGTCCTTTAGATTTTGGTAGTACCTCATCCTCATCGTCCTCCTTCTCTCTTGTTTTGGACATTTCGTTGAACACTGTCTTCTCCTTTTGAGGAGAGCAAGTTACTGGCTTATCCTCTCGTTCATCTGTATGTCCCTTCTTAACGTATTGGGTAAGCTTTCCCTTTCTGATCAGGTCTTCTATATCATCCTTCAAGGCCATACAGTTGTTGGTGTCGTGCCCGTTATTGCGGTGATAGCGGCAGTATTTACGGGACGGGCGCTGTCCTTCTTTAAGGACCATTGGTTCAGGTCTCCTCATATTTTTGAATTCTGTATTCGCACATTCATTTAGAATCTGGGCGTAGGACGTGTTCAGCTTAGTGCGGTCTGGGAACTTTCTGGGTTTCAAGTCCCTAAAGAGACCTCCCGAATCCCTTCTCGATCTCTGGTCACGCTCCCCTTGGTTTTCTTTAATCGTTCCCCCCGCGAGGGCTTGCGTTGCCACTGCCCTCTCTTCATAGCTCATGAATCTCTGAGATCTGCGGAGGAAAGTTTTCAAATCAGGAGGTTCGTTCACGCCCACTTAAATTTTGAACAAAGTGCCTGTATGAAGTCCGTCCCGGAGGAACCACAGTCTCATGTCGTCCTCCAGTCCTCTTACGCTGGCAGCCTCTTTGTTAAACCGCTCTACATAGTCGCGGAGTGTTTCACCAGGTTCCTGTCTGATCGCTTTCAGGATTGCGTGTGACTTGGGTTTTACCCTCGAAGATGTAAAACGGGCGGAAAAATCCTAGCGAGTTGTTCCCAGGATGAGATGGTGTTCGGCCTCAGTTCCGTGAACCATTCCAAGGCCGGCCCCTCCAAGGTTAGGGGAAATATCTTGCACTTAACTGGCCTGTATGCTCCTCGGTATTGCATCATCAAATCACAGTATCTCAGGTGGGCGTCTGGATCTTTGATGTCGTCGTACATTCTTAAGTCCGACGGGGGTTTTTCGAGGGTTCAAGGGACGGGATACTCGTCAATGTCTCGGGTAAAAGGTCCCATCCACATACCAATCCCTTCTCTATGAGGTGGTCGGTCCCCGAAGCGTCGGCCTCGATGACCACGTCGCTCTGGAGAGCTTCCGTAGCGGTTCCGTCGTTCTGGTGACCGACTCTCGTAATGAGAACAGGCATACCGGTCAGATGACTTGCTTCTCGACCGAGTGAGCGACCCAGACGAGTCGTATGAAGATTCTTGGTAAGAGGACTCTTCTGGCCAATAAGTAGGATCGGTCGAGGAGGGTGTTGTTCTATGTGGCGTCAGAGTCCTTCCTTGATTCCTTCGTCGAGGTGGGGACCGGTGGACGAGATGCCTTCTTGGAGGTGATCTATGTCGCCTAGATGGATTCCTTCTTTCGGGTGTGATGTTCGCCCGCCCTGAAGTCACTTGAGTCAGTCTTTCCAGAATCTGCTGTACGACATTGGCTGGTAGTACGATGTTTGCCTGAGTGGCCGGTCCAGAGGGTGTGCTTTGAACTGTGTTCTCAGTGGTAATCGGAACACCCTCCGGGGTAGGTTGTGGTTGGTCAGGGGTACCAACCACACTTTGCAAGAGCGGGTTCCTCTGGCGGGGTGGTCTGCCTCGCGCAGCCATAGGAACGAGGTTGGGATAACGCCTGGAGTGGGACTCCCACTGTGGTCGCCAATGAACTGAGGTGCTCAACCTGAAGCGGACACGAGTAGTCGAGTCCGGAGTCCAACTATGTGAGTTGATGGGGTGAGCGATATCTGGTTACTCGCAGAGTTCTGCCCGGGTTGTACATGCAAGGACACTCCGACGCCCACGTCAATGGAGTAAGAGTTTAAGCAGAGTAACAGTATTGGTTGAGATTATGTCCACCTGTTTAGTGAGAGCAATCACTCTTTATATAGTACAAGAGGGGAAGTGCAGGCCATCAGATCAGTATGGTCGATCTCGGCCGTTTGATCAAGCGAGCCTCCACGAGGGTAGATCTGAACCGTTGATCTCAATGGATCAAAGGCCCAATCATTACTTTTCCATTTTGTTAATGGGCTAGTCCTGGCCGGTTCTGCATCGGAGTGGGCCGAAGGCCCAGTCCAGAACAACAATTTTTTTTAGTATTTCTACCAAAAGTAGATTTTAAATATGTATTTCAGATCTACCTTTTAAAGAAGTGAAACTATGTAGGTACCCAAACTACATTGAGCTTATACCAGAAGGTTTTATAAATTTACCATTAATAGTATTTTGTGGCACACAGCTTACCATCCAAACCCAGAAAAAAGGAACATAGGATACCCATTCATTCAAAATAGTAAAAAAAAACTCAAGACCAGATGCAAGCACCACCATCGTTATGAGCACCACCATGACTGCTCAGTCACGCCACCACACTCAGCCGCACCTAATCAACCGCTACCCCCACGGATCTGCAACTCGTCGTCGCCACCGTGTCCGCAGTCGCGAGCTCTGCTGTCTCAACCCGTGCTCTCCGCCCTCTCCTCTGCGTTACACCGATTTACTCGTCGTCACCCCTCTCGCGTTTCGTCTTCCTTTCTCTATTTGTATTTTAAATTTCTCCTCTTCTCTCTCGTAAACCCCATACTCTCATGTGAAGACATAGAATCCCATTTCTCCTCAACAAGCATGTGAAGGCATCATCATCCCCTTTCTTCTCAGATTTAAAGTTTACATTTTTATTATGTCTTCTCTTTCCTACAAGAGGAGGACTGCAAAGGAAGGTTTGGGTTTTGTTGGTGATGCTCCTCCTTCAAAGAACGAGAAACAGGAAGGGAAAAAAGAGAGTGAGAACCAGATCGCGAACAGAACTGAACTAGATGAGCCAGATCACGAGATTTACTCTCTGATTTTTGAAGAATCAAAGATTTACTCTCTCTGTATTTGAAGATTTATTCTTTCTGTGATTTTTGAAGAATTGAACATTGATTGTATTTGAAAAATCAAAGATGTATTCTCTTTGTGATTGGGAGGTGAATTGAAGAAAAGAACATAGGAATTGGAGAGGGGCGAAGGTGAGTGTGTAGGGTTTTGGAGATTTTCAGTGATTTGGATTGAGGAGTGCGATTGGGAGGTAGAAGACCAGGGGGGTCCACGAGATACTTTCAGTAATTATTATTTAAAATCCACCTTGTTGTAAAAAACAATTCTTATAATAAAAAAAACCTTAATTGAAAATCCACATTGCCATGTCTGCATGTCACACCACGTAGGATAAGTGACTGACAACTCAGCGCCAATTTTGACCAAATTAGAGGGGGACTTTGATTTTACAAATCTGGAAAATAGGGGGACTAAATTTGTGAAAAAAATAGTTGGGAGACTAAAATCGTGAGTTGGTGAAAATAGAGGGACGAAAACTGTAATTAAGCCATTAATTTAAGTATGCACAATCCTTCCACATCATATGCCTACAAAAATTCATTTATTTCAAGCCTAAAATAATCATTCAAAATTCATGAACACGCAAAAACCTGAGACCATTGTATGCTTCAATATGAGGATATTATCATGCTGAAAGCAATGCTATGGATATCAAATCGTAATCCTATTGTCATGTCCTAGTCTATAAGTTCATAACCCATAAGTACTTGAAAATCAGTCCAAGTAAAGCCTACTGTCGACACTCGACAGACATAATTAATTACTGTAAACACTTTTCCTTATTTAAACATATCAAAGCTAAACCTAGTAAGATGATCGATCTCTTCATGGTAGTTTCACCACCACCCTATCAAGTTTCAATCATCAAAAAGTAACTTCAAAATTACAACTCACCTGTGTTGAAATTTCTTACTCACACAAGAAGAGTAAATAAAAATAATAGCAAACAAAACTAAAAAAATAGATATTAGATTGAAAAGTCTTACACCATCTGAAGCGAGAACAATGAATTAACCTCTTTTCCATGACTATTGATTTCAGGTATGAAAATCACATAGAAGCAGAAATGTCCAACGGCTTTAGGCATTTTAGTTGTTCTTTCAAAACTGATAGCAGGCCATTAGTGAGAAGAGTTTATGTTAGGAGAAACTAGTAGATGACCCGTGCCTCCGCACGGGCTTAACGCGCTACGTGGTATCATTATACTCAGTTATTATGTTATTGTAGTATTGGCATTTGATGAAAAAAAAACCCAAAAGTTATTATATACATTATTTAGTTGATCCAAACTGCATATCACATAACTGAAATTCAATGATTTCCTCAGATTTGTGCCAATTTTGGACATCATCTAAACAAATAATATTAAATTGATATTACATTGATCAAATTTTATTCCATGATTGAATCATGGTGCCATTATAACACTTGGCAATTTTTTTGGTATGAGACCAAAATCTTCCGCCTATATGTAAAGTAAAGGAATGCAAAAAAGAGAGAAAGTGTAATGCTAAGTATCACAGTTAAAATGTACTCATGAACTTAAAATTTGATCATTCTAAATTTGTCTTAAAATTGAAAGGCAATGACCAAGATAATTTAGCTAAATCCAAAGTGACAGCCCAATATTTTACAAAACGTGAACCACAAAAATACAAATTTAGATAAAGCATGAATTAAAATCCAAGTTAATGTGCAACTTAATTTTCTCAATTCAGCACGAATCTTCTAATTTCAATAATCAATCTTTCATAGTATTGCCTCAAATCTTTCATGGTGAGAACAATCTTCTTTGGGCCTGCATTAGTTGCCATGTAAAATTAGCTCCAATCAAATTTGCATGAAGATTACATGTTTTGTCTTATAACCATGTATTGAGAGCAAGATAAGATTAGAAGAGGTACAAAACTTTTAACAGTTGTCTAATACTTCAATAAACATAAACTTCTAAAAAATAAAAAAGACATTGATTTAACAGTTGTGATAATAGTCATTCTAACATCAAAGATAATGGTCCTATGAAAAGCCATCCAAGATGATGCCCAACAAAGCAATAACATGTAAGATTTTGATTCAAAAGACAAAACCAAATTACACATTTTATAGGATTCACCTTAGTAATAACAACTAAAAGTCGTTTCAACAAATGCTCGCCCTCTGTTCAACCCACATCTAGAGAACAACAGGTTTTGTCGTTTGAGAGGTAGACTCTTTACACCATGCAAAATGGTACAAATTTTAAGATTAGTTTAGAACAATTCAAATAAAAAATTAGTTGGACCTATATTTATAATAACAAATGGAAGATTCAATCAATTCAACAGTAATCAAGCAGGGCACAAACAAATTGCAGCAAGAAGTCTATCGGAGTGGCAGTAAAAATAGAGACCGATGAAGTTTATTGGTTCAAGACTATCACCTCAACACTCAACTCAAAAGATGTCTTATCAATCATGGAAAAATCATTTGATTTATTATGCTTTATATAAATCTAGACATACATGACCCATAAATACAACAGCTGAAGGAAAGACCAATATTATGTTATTAGTCTTTATTTTTTTAGATGTGAAATTGGTAAGGAATCCATTGATCTTTTGAAAACCAACACTCTTATGACAAATTATCTCCAATATCTAATAACTAACAACTCATTGATAGCCTTTTTTAGTTCCAACAATCTAATTAGTGATTACTAATTATATGATCCTAAGGAAGATTATAATTGAAAAAATGAAAGTAAACATATTAAAAAACTTTCCATTTTCATACCAGCTTCTTCACTGATGTTTATCTCCAAGGAAGAAAATCATATTTTCCTTGACTATCTATATTGCAATTAGAGATATGAGAAGAAGGGCAGAACATTACACAACAAAAAGTTCCATCACAAAATTCAAGAACAAAATAAAGTCTCGGCCAGCTAAAAGAATACCCCTTTATTCTTCTTACAACCCCTTGACATTGGAAGAAGAAGAAGAGATCTAACTTCCGAACCTGCAAATTGCAACCATCAAAATTTGTAAGGGTGAGGAGCTTATAGCGAAATTTTCAAAAAGAAAGTCAATGAAGGAATTGTTGGGTTTCAATTCAAAAATCAATAGTTTTAGCGTCCCTAACCAAAATGGAAACACACACAAAACAGAATCATAGTCACTTTTAAGAACACAAAGGTGCAAGATGCTTCTCCATTTACCCAAAAATGCACCACCACCACCATAGAACTAAATGACAACAGAGTAAATGGTTAAATGCGGACTAATGGAGAAGAACAAAGAAGAAATCCAGCTGACTTAAATAGAAGACAATGCCATTAAGAGACCACCTGACTTAAATAGAAGACAATGCCATTAAGAGACCAAGCAAAACTGAATTAAAAAGCTGCCTGAATTAAGCAAATGGAAAAGGAAGCAGATTCAAACGAACATAGACTAAAACGAATACGATTAAGCACACATATTGCAAATGAACCTGAGAAAACGAAAAGAGTGCTACCTCTGTTGTATCCTTTGCAAGTTCGCGATTGTATTTGACTTCTCTCGTTTTCTCAGTTCGCGATTGTACCTGATATTAGCATGATGTATCCAATTCTATTATATTTTACTTTTAAATCAAAAGTCATAAGGCAAAAGCATAATATAGGTGAGAATGAGATTTGCTGATATTATAAAAATGATCTAGTTGATTAGTTCAGCAAACAACAAATTAACCCCAGAAGATGAAATCTAAGACCTGATGTAATATTCTTTTCCAACGGCAACTTCTCATGGTACCCCATAGCCAATAGTACATTGAAGAACATGCAGATTTAGTAGTAGAAGTTAAGAACATGCAGCTTTAGGAGTAGCACTTGGTACACAAAAGTTCATTGACAATTATGCTATTATAAGTTTCCATTAAATGGCATAATTAATAGATAAAGAACTGATATTTAACACGAAGGTGAGTTTCAAAATGAAAATATATCTTTAAATTTTACTTTTGAGAATAATTTCGAAGTGTAAATAAGCCTTGCTAGTTCCTAGACAACACGGACCAACCAGTCGTTGCACAGTAATTAATGAGTACTGACCATTCTAGCCTAACTGCCAAGGAAGAGAGTGGTCAAACAAAGTCAGCAAGCATAGAAACAAAGGAGAAAAAAATCTTCATGTTAGACATTGGGTATGACAGTATGAAAATGATGGAAAAGAATAACAAAATAAGCATGTTCTAAAGAAAAGTTCTACAAATTAAATCTTATTCAGAAATGAATCTAGCATATTTTCACTATACAAAGTACAGAAATTTGTATTGAGAGACAATACCGATCTAAAGAACTCCATCTTACCTTTCCAAGAGCATCTCTATGTCCATATTGATATCTGAAACAATGTATAAGACATTAGAGGCAGGTTAGAACTGTTTTGTAATCCAAATTGTCATAGCAGTAGTTACTTTTTAATCCAAATGGAGTTTGCAAAAGAGACTATATAAGACTTTTGAAATGTAAATTCTTCCCATAAGAATGCATAATGCTTCTTTAGTTTGCAAGTAATAAGGTTCCCATAAGATTCCCATAATGTGTAAAATTTCCTTTGAATACCTCTGCATAGTAAGTCTAACTAAGAATTTAAATTCATAAGGCATAGTTCCTAGTATTTTACATTTCTAAGACACTGTTCCACATGTACACAGTTAAACAAGAGATTCCAAAATATTACACATTAGGCCATTAGAAAGAATGGCAATTTTGCACAACAACATAATATTTTACAGCATAAGTAATCTGTTTGTAGTGGAAATTGTGTTACAGCAGAAAATAAGTCAACATATATTAGTCAAAAACAGATATCTGCAACAGTGGATTATAGGTAGATGCCAAGAATTGTGATGGAAATGTCACAAAAAATGGTACATTACATAATATGATTCCAACCAAAACAGCAGCTGATACATTATTGTCCCTCCATAATAAAACATCTATTACTTCACATTTAGTAATTATGATGATCAATTCATGGATTCTCACAACTTCGTCAATCTAAAGAGAACACTACAATTTAAGAAAGGGGTCTGAATTTTTTCATGGTATCATCAAGCATTGCAATTTAACATGTCTTGGTAAATATAAAATATCTCTGTTAAATCGTAAACTCGATTTGCTTGTTTGTTGCATAACATAACACTATCTTGGTTGCTGTTATGAGAAGCATAATCTATAATACACCCTAAAGTTATTTTAGATCCAATACAGTCCATGGTGCAAGTTCACGGATTTATCTTTTATGCTCCATTCTCTTTCATTTTGTTTATATGAAGTATTCAACCCTTTTTCTCTTGTTTATAGTAGCAGTGAACCATAATGTTTATATCAATATGAAATCCAAGTGATTCAATTAAGAACTGCACTAACTAACCCACAGTAGAATTCAAATCTCAATTAGTAAATAAAACAGACTTATGGTTTTTGGAAGAAGATGAATAAATTTGCCACCCTTGAGTTAAACATTTAAAACAATATTTTATATAGATAAAACAAAATGAATGAAAATGGATGATCACCTCCCCAGTTCCCAGAGGTGCCTCCCAAGTAGCTCATTTCTCACAAAAGCCAAACCTATGAGTATAAACATATTTTGGAGAGAAAGTCGGGTAACAAACTCAAAAGAGCAAGATGATTTCTAGAACTTGCATACAAACTAAACTGGAATAATTTGTGTTTGTTTAAATGTCCAATGTATTATATACTTGTCAAAGTACAACATTAGTAGAATAATCCATAAAAAGTATAGTTACCAAAAGTCGTTTGGTTCAAAAACTAAATGCTTTGCAAAACAACTGAAGATGTGTTAAACTTAATGAGGAAAATAGAACTACTCTCTCTTCTTTCATAACAAAACTCATGCAAAATTGCAAAACATCAAAGACTACTGTCTAAGAAATAGTAAAGATTAAGGAGAAAAGATGAAGAAGTTGATTGAGCACATGCAAGATCAAATATAACTGGTTATATGGATTTTAGCTAACTAATATTTAATTATTATAGTAAAAATAAGCAAAGATCTTGTGACTTAAAATCCCTAATGAATTTATCCACCATCTCAATAAACAAAAGAATGGTAAATGGAAATTAGAAGAATAATAGGCAAAACCTGTAGCAGAACCACAAAACAATAATCACCCACATTTTTATGATTGGCAAATTTAGCAGATGAATGAACTCCTCAATGTCAATTGGCCTATCAAATCAAACTTTTCATATGTATAAATCTGCTCATTCTTCACCGGAGTTCTTTTGTTTGCAGCCTCACCATCAACAGATAACATCCAAAATTTGTGTGGCATCATTTGCTTGTATAAATATCTCAAAGCAGTAACTACAGCAAAGATAAAAATTTAGCAAAATAAAGTATAAAGATTTATACTTCCCACACCAAACCAATGAACTAATATAAGTGATATCCCTTTGACTTTGTAGCTGACCCACAACAACACCTGAGAAAATGAAGAATATTATTAGCAAAATGAAAGAGAGGAAGCCATAAGCACAGCCGGAGTAAGCCTCACCACCACGATCTCAATCTCACTCTCCCATGGAAATAGAGTCTAAATTGCTCAAATGACATATATGGGCTTCCTGATGGTAGAAGGGTTTTCCTAGAAGTAATAGCATACATCTTTAGCATGGAGCAACACTCAAAATCTCTACATTTGCACACCTCATCATCTGTTACTAAAAAACTAAAAAAAAACATAGTAATTAGAGTGGAGGTAATTATCATGAACCGATTATCTTTACAGCAAGTTTCCATTGAAAGAAGTCCAAAGATCAATGATCTTTACAGCAAGTTTCCATGTCTCTCTCTCAGGGTCTACATCAACAATGTTGACAGCTGGTTTTGCCATGTTAACAGGATGTCAGCCACTGGTTTTTATCAAGTTACACAAATGTTTATCACCATGTAGAAAACATAAACAAAAGCGCAAAACCGATAAATGTAATTTGACATGTGAAAAGAAGAGGAATTAACTGAAACTAAACAACATTTTAACTCAAAAAGTTAGCTACTGTAAACACCATTTTATACAAAAATCATTGATCAAGTAATGCATACACAAAAGTCCCCACCAATATGTATGATCAACTTGAAGTCCCCACTAATCAATATGCATAAACAAAAGGGCCCACCAATATGTGTAACAGATTCAGATATAAAGGACAGAATATGTATGATTATACTCAAACGATTAATACCAAGTTGATGCATAATTTAGGAAACAACTTTCATCCTAACATGAACACTAACTCTCATCTCATAAATGATAATACGCTTAAAATCCTCGTCCCAGTATGATCAAATTTACTGAAACCTTTTTTCAAACAAATTATTCAAAATCATTAAGAATTTAAGAATCATAATGCTAATTATTATTTTATAAACAGACCAATGAGAAGGTCATATATAGTCTCCATCAAAAACCATAAAGAACCAAAATGCTAAATAGTACAAACTTGAAAAAAAAGGATGTAGAAGATACCTCAAAGCAAAGTTCAACCCCCACCCCAATCGGCACAAAGCCAAGGAAATATTCACACCTGCACAAAATCCATAATAAGATAAAATTAAGCACTCACCTAAAGGAGTTACCAACAAAGAGGATAAAGTAATGAACAAAGAAAACAATAGGCAAACATAAAGTCTCAAAAAACAAAAAACATAAAGTAGCGATGAGTGCTTTAAACCTCTTTCTTTAATACTTTGTTCCTCATTCTTTGTGTATTTTTGAAGATGCTGATTCTGTTTCTAAAATTAGTTTCATACCTATAAAGAATAGTTAGGGTTTTTCTTGAATCTCTCCTCAAAGTTGTGTCTTCAGCAGAAACCTAATAACAGCAAAACAAAATCTAAAATCAGAGGAAGAGTTGCAAACCGAACTTGTGAGAAGTTAGAGAAGAACAGAGTTGTGAGAAGTGGAGAAGAACAGAATCGCGAGAGGGAGGAAGCAAAATACCTGTTGTGATGCAATTTTTCAAGTGTTGGGTTTAGGGTTGTTGCATTAGAGCTTGCTGCTGTTTCAGCCCGTGATTCTCTATTTTCGAATCAAAACCAAAATGAAAATAAGAAGATGAAAAAGATTAGAGGAAGGAAATATGCACGGTACCTAGGTTTCGAAAATTTGAATATGGGTTTGAAAATGCTCAGCTCTTGGTTTTGGGTTTCAGAAATGAAGAAGAGAGGAAGAAGATGGGTTTCGATTTTTTCATCTCTGGGTTTCGGGTTTCGATTTTGTTAACGGGTTCTGAATTTTTGTGTGTGTGAAGTGTGAAAGGAAGAGTGAAAGAAAGCAAAAATAAAAGAGAAGAAGAGAGGAAGAAGAGATGGTCTACAGACCTCAAAAATAAAAGAGAAGAAGAGAGGAAGAAGAGATGGTCTACAGACCTCAAAAAATTGAAATAGAAAAAGAGAGAAGAAAGGAAGAGGAAGGTCAGAATGAGATTGAGCAAGAAGGGGGTGATTTGTTAAGTCAGAGAAAAAATTGTGACAGATTTTTTTTGGGTCAAAGAGTTGAGAGGGATTTGAATTAAAGAAAAATGGAGGGAATTAGTAAAAGTGAAAAGTGAAAAGTTTGAGGGGAATTACCAAAATATCCTCAAAAAAAACATGTGTCAATGTTTCCAAATGTCCCAATTGGTATTTTCAGAAGTGGTTTGTTTGTATAAATTTAGTGTAGATGTTAGTCACAATGAGCTTTAGAAGGCTAGGAGGGAGGGTATTATTGTAATTGCATAATAACATAATGTATATAAGCTGCACTGTTAGCAGTTAGACAGTTAGTTGTATTGTGAAACAGAATCTCATAGTTGCTGGACTTGTAACCAGGGAAATAGTGTAACTGTACCATTCTTGATCATCAATAAACATTCCCTTTCTACTAGTTGAATCTTTCAACTAGTATCAAAGCACGTTCGATCCGAAGGATTTCATGGTGCGACGAAAGAACGATTCAAGCTCGAACACGATGGATCCACGCTTAGAGGAATTGGAACGAAGAATGCAGGAGTTGGAGGTTCGCAATCAGTGTCACTTTGATGCATCAATCGAGCGCATGAATGAGGATTTCATAGCGGCGATGTTACAGAAACAACCCGGTTCGACGGATTCGGGTGACCCGAGAAACAAAGAGAAGGAAAAATTCGGTGGTAGCAGCGGCTACGGTGACGGCAAGCGACGATTACGCAAGATTGACCTCTCAATCTTCAACGGCGACGACGCACCGGGGTGACTAAGCAAGATTGAGCGCTATTTTCAAGTTCGCAAGATCGACGAAGGAGAGAAAATGGATGTGACACTAATGGCGATGGAGGGCGAAGCACTTTCTTGGATGCAGTGGTGGGAAGCGAGCAACGATGTTCATACGTGGAGCAATTTCAAGGACGCCTTACTCTGCCGTTTCCAACCCACAGTGGTGACGAAGGCCTTCGAATTGCTGATGAGTATGAAGCAAGATGGAACGATGAGAGAATATCGCAAGAAATTCGAAACTGTTTCAAGCCACATTAAGGTCCAAGACCAAGAATTGTTCTTGGGACTTTTCTCTAATGGATTGAAGGACGATATTAGGGCTGAAGTGAGACTACAACGCCCCAAGGATTTGGCTGAGATGATGGAGGTTGCGCTCCTTGCAGAAGAAAAATTGGGGGTGATTGGCAGATATGGTGGCAGTAAGCAATTGACAGGGAAGAATTATGGAGGCTTCAAGAACTGGCGTTCAGAAAACCAAAACAAGAGCAACACAGACCCTGCACCAACGTCCAAGAAAAATGAAGCTGGGAAAGGGGAAAAAACAAATGGCACCAAGTTTGTTGGTGGTGATGAGATTGAAGAAAGGTGCAAGAAAGGCCTTTGTTTTACGTGTGACGAGAAGTATGTGCCAGGACATGTATGCAAGAACAGAATTCTAAAATTGCTGTATGTGGAGGAAGTAACAGAGGGAAAGGAAGAGAATGAGAAACAAGATACTGAGGAAGAAGAGATTGTGTGGGATCCACTATCAAGAGTCTTCATCTCTACTACATGGCTGGTCTAAGTTCCAAGGGATCATTCATGCTCAAAGGAAGGTTAGGAGGGAAGGAGGTAATTGTATTGATAGATTGTGGTGCCACTCACAATTTCATTTCCATGAAGATAGTTGCTGCATACAATTTGGTGGTGGAAGACACTCCTCCATGCTGGGTGAAGATTGGAAATGGGCAAAGAATCTTGACCAGAGGTGTGTGCAGGGCTGTGGAGCTATCCTTGCAAGGTTTGTTGGTAAAAACAGACTTCTATGTGTTCCCTCTTGATGGAGAAGACATGGTGTTGGGCATAGATTGGTTAGAAAAGTTGGGAAACATTAAGGCCAACTTCAAGGACATGACCTTGAAGGTGAAGATGGGCAGGGATACCATTTGCTTGAGGGGGGATCCTTCTCTATCCAAGAAGGAAGCAACTGCCAAGGAGATTGTGACGGAGTTGCAGCAACCTGAAGAAGCTTATTTGGTGGAGTGCAGGGCTTTGGAGATGACTGAACCAGCTATGGTGACACCATTGCCAGAAGTGGTTGAGAAGGTACTCACTGAATTCAACTCTGTTTTTGAGGAAACTGGAGAATTACCCCCTGTAAGAGATACTGATCATACTATAGTTCTTAAGGAAGGAGCCAATATTCCCAACCTTAGACCATATAGATACCCCCACTATCAAAAAAATGAGATTGAAAAGCTTGTTAAGGATATGCTTAAAACTGGTATCATTAGACCAAGTACTAGTCCCTACTCTAGCCGCATCATATTGGTTAAAAAGAAGGATGGTAGTTGACGATTTTATGTGGATTATAGGGCTTTAAATAAGCTTACAATTCCAAACAAGTTTCCTATACCCTTAATTGATGAATTACTAGATGAGCTCACTGGTGCTGTGGTGTTCACCAAATTGGATTTGAAAGCTGGCTATCACCAAATAAGAATGAAGGCTGAGGATGTGCCTAAAACTGCTTTTAGGACCCATGATGGTCACTATGAATACTTGGTGATGCCCTTTGGGTTGACCAATGCCCCCATCAACCTTCCAAGCTTTAATGAATGAGGTGCTCAAGCCATTTTTAAGGAAGTTTGCCTTAGTTTTTTTATGACATTTTGATCTACAGCAGAGACATTAGTAACCTTACTGAACATATGAAAACAAATTTTCAAGCGCTAAAAGAGAATAATCTGGTGGTGAATGAGAAGAAGTGTGACTTTGCTGTAGGGTGTGTTGAATACTTGGGACATGTGGTCCTTGCACAAGGGGTCTCTGCTGATCCTAAGAAGATCTATGCCGTGACACAATGGCCAACTCCAAAAGACCTCAAAGGGCTGAGACGGTTCCTTGGCTTGACAGGGTACTATAGAAGGTTTGTTAAGGGGTATGGTTTGATTGCTAGGCCATTGACTGAACTCTTAAAGAGTGACAAATTCTACTGGAATGAGGGTGCAAATGCTTCATTTGAGGAATTAAAATAGCTTATGACTAGCCTACCCGTGCTAGTAATGCCAGACTTCACCAAACAGTTTGTAATAGAGACTGAAGCCTCTAGCAAAGGGGTGCGAGCAATGCTTATGCAAGAAGAGAAACCAGTGGCATACTTTAGCCAGAAACTTTGAATTCGTGCACAACAAAAGTCTGCTTATGAAAGAGAATTGATGGCCATAGGTTTGGCTATACAAAAGTGGAGACACTATCTTCTTGGTCAACATTTGGTGGTGAGGACTGATCAACAAAGCCTGCAATTTCTAACTGAACAGAATTTGTTGGGAGGAGAGCAAATCAAGTGGACTTCTAAGTTGCTAGGATTTGACTTTGAAGTGCAATACAAACCTGGGTGTACAAACAGAGTGGCTGATGCACTCTCAAGGAAAATGATGTTTGTTGCGGTGTCCAAAGTGACTCTGCCAGAATGGTCTGAATGGGAAGATGAGATCAAGAACTGTCCTAAGTTGCAGGAACTGATGCAGAAGGTAGTACTGCAGCTTGTAGAGCAACAGAAATTCTCCATCAAAAATGGATTCTTGTACAGAGGGAAGGGACTGGTGTTTCCCAGAAAATTCTCAAGAATCCTTACTATTCTAGCTGAGTTCCGCAGCTCATTGCAAGGTGGGCACTCAAGGTTCTTCAGAACATTTAAAAGAATTGCTGCTGTGTTTTATTGGGCTGGTATGAAACAAGACATTAAGAATTACATCATGCAATGTCAACAGTGTCAACAGAGCAAGGTGGAAACATTAGCACTAGCTGGGTTACTGCAACCTATACCTATTCCTACAAAGGTATGGACTGAAATCCCTATGGATTTTATTGGGGGCCTTCCTAGAGTAGAAAAGAATGACACAATACTAGTGGTGGAAGAGAATGACACAATCCTTAGTGCATGTCCCTTCCAACACCACCATTCAATTCATTTTTTCCACCTCTATCTACTGATACAAACAGAATCACCATCACCGTACTCCATCTTCACCATTTTCGCATTCCTTCACCATTTTGAGAAGAGAGGGGTGTTTCTAGCTTGCCTTGGACTCCCTTAGTGCTCTATGAGCTGTTGAGAGTATTGCATGTCTGTGGAAGAAGAAGTTCAGTGTTGAAATTCGAAGTGAGTTGCTGTCCAATAAGTTTCAGTAGCTTGAGGTACTGGACTTCTAAATTTAGGCTGAAGTTTCAAGTGCAACACCAATTCTGCAGAAAACATTTTTTACACCCTTTGATGTTTCCTTCGTGATTTACTGTACATACCTCCGTTTGAGCTCACTTCTGTCTCTTTAGAAACTAGACACGAAGTGCTTCATTTTAGGCCCAAGAACCATCTGATTTCATTGAGAATAAAAGGAGTTATCGTGTTCACAAGGTTCAGTTTTTAATTAGAGCCAGTTTTAACCCAGTCCCCTTGTTTCTGTGTTAACTCTCTGAATACTGGGTGTATCTGTTTGAAACCTGAACCATATGAAACTAGACAAAATTATCTACACAATGGGCACTGGTTTGAGGGGTTTTGGCCACGATTTTACCAAGATACACGTGTTGCAAAACTGCTCACTGATGCTGGAAGACGGATGTGGAGCTGGAAATGTTGGTTCGTCAAATTTCGGTTCGAATCGCCAAAGTTCGGGAGACGCCAATTCCGTAGACAAGAAGGAAGTTCAGTAGCTGGGATTTGAGTTTGGTTGCGGTTCCAAAGTGAGAATCGAGTCCTAGACGAGTTCGTGACACTTTGGAGCGGATCCGGGAGAGTTCGGGCGTTTCGGTTCGTTCGGATTCGTTAAAGTCTCGGCATTTGCGATTTTCATCGCAATCGGTGAGTTCTATAACTCGCTTAGGGATTGTTTTGAAAATGAGTCATGATATTTTTTCTGAACCAATAAATACTGAAGTTCGTGTTGTGAAAATAGCGTAAAAACTGTTTTATCGAAAAACCGTTATTTTACAACCGATATTATTGATTGAACTATTGTTTGAATTGATTGAATTGTTGATTGATAATAGATGATATGTTTGTTTGATTGTTCTTGACTGGATTGGTTGTTGGTTATATCTGTTTTGATGCCACGGAAGTTATAAAATGTCTCGGCGCCGGATCGAAAGCGAAACAGAACAAAATCGAAATTGTGAAAACTGGTTTTCTGCACATCAGTCATCCATCGCGTCGCAACCCGTGCCCGGTGCGTCGCGATGCTTCAAAATTTTTACAACGGAAAACAATCTGTTTCTTTTCGCGTCGCGACGGACCCTGTCCGCGTCGTGACGCAGTGTAAATTTCAGCAAAACCTATTGATTTTGTTTTCGCAATAACTTTTGATCCGGGAATCCGATTAGGGTGTTTTCAGACGCGTTTGAAACCTTATTGAAAGGGCTATTCACATGTGTAATCAAAAATGTATAATGCTCTGTTTTGAAAGTTATGAATGTTTGGAAAACCGAACTATAGTAAACGCGAGCGTATACGAATCATGTTAAAAATAACGGACCTAGGGTTCCATCATGTCAAGTAAATTATTCGATTGTAAGTCTATATAGCTATATAAACTCTCAATCCATGTAAAAACAAACTAAGTTACTTTCCTAAGAGGAAAGGAAGATTACTTTCTCAAAAAGAAAGGTAGATGGTATACACCAAATAAAATGTGTATATCTAGGGTGACGACCCTAAGTTATTTAGCATACCTAGCTGAGGCGAGTCATGAATCCAAAGCTAGGACCCTAGCATTATTCGGATAGAATTTTGAATTGGGGTTTCCGTAGATATTTGGCAATCAAGATTGTCTAGCATTATATCTCAGGTTGTGTTAAGCTAAAGAAAAGTAAAAGACGGGATATGTAGTCGCTTATTAGGGCTACACCAAGAAATGTAATGCGTAGTCGCTTATGTAACACTCATTTCTACCCGGTAAAAATATAAGTAAAATCAGAGTTTTCACAAACAAACGGATGCTACATTTATCAACTTAAAAACCATAAACAGACGTAAATAAGTCTTTTTTGAAAATCGGATACATAACACCCTAACTCGGATGAACCGACAAAAACAACCTTTCGAAACAAGTCAAACTTCTTTTAACTACGCAGCGGAAATTCAAATGGTTCGACTAAACAATCGTGGCAACTATGCCAGATTCATAACTCTAAATCCAACAGTAAACAACTTAAATAACATAAATAAACGTTCATCCCCCCGAGTGCTACGTATCAGAGCGACGACACCGACCCGAACTAACGAAGGTACAACGGCTTTCATTCGAGGTTACCTGCACGTTACCAACATTGGGGTAACATTCAAACAGAAGGGGTGAGATATCGAACTATATAATGAATCATATGAAAGACAATATATATCACGTCAGGACATCAAATCATCATTTCACAGCAGTCAATATCATCATATCACAACGATCAAGTCATTACGTCACAACAGTCAAAATCATTTCAATCGCATAAATATGCAACATGAATGCAGAATGTGACTCGACTCAGGGCCACCGCCCTATAATGCATGTGGTACCATAATCCAGCCAATAAATAGAGCCTTCAACGTCGTAACATCATTTCATCGTAATTTGCCAGTCCAGGCCATCGTGTTTTGAGCATAGCTTCATCGTAAAAATATGCTATGTATGCGACGCTATGTAAATGCACAACCAATAAACAACGATTACATAGCAACGCAACAACATCGGAAATCATCATTGGCCATAGGCCTACAACATACCACCTGCCAGTAAATAGAGGCAATTCAACTTGGTGCAACATCATCAACTAACAACATCTGAACCAACAATTCAGCCACAACAATGGGCGCTAAGGCGCCAACATGCAACAGCAACAACCATAGGCGCTAAGGCGCCAACATGCAACAACAACAAACAGGAACAGCAACACAGCAACAACAGCAACAACAGCAACAACAGCAACAACGGCATCAGCAACAATGGCAACAACGGCAACAGCAACAGCAACACTGCAACAGCAGCAACAACACCAACAGCAACACAGCAACAGCAGCACAGCAACAGCAGCACAGCAACAGCAACACAGCAACAGCAACACAGCCACAGCAGCACAGCAACAGTAGCACGGCAACAGCAACAGCAGCCCATCAACAGCAGCACAGCAACAGCAACACAGCAACAACGGCACAGCAACAGCAGCACAGCAACGGCAACACAGCAACAGCAGCACAACAACAGCAACACAGCAACAGCAACACAGCAACAGCAGCATAGCCAACAACACAGCAACAGCAGCACAGCAACAACAACAGCAGCACAGAACTAGGGTGTGGCGCCTAGGGACAGGGCGCCAACACCAGCAACAATAAAATAGAGCATGGCGCCTAGGGACAGGGCGCCATCATCCGCAAGCAACAAAACACCAAGCACAGGGCGCCTAGGGCGCCAGTTTCAGCAAGCAACACACCGTCAGGCACAGGGCGCCTAGGGTGCTAGTTTCAGCAACAACAACAACAGGGACTGGGCGCCTAGGGCGCCAGTTTCAGCAACACAACAGGGACTGGGCGCCTAGGGCGCCACTTTCAGCACCCAATTCAAGTTCTCATGATCATGGCAAAATACAATAACGATTCTAGGGCATAGGAATATCAATCACACAAACATAATTATTCAACAAGGCATCCAATACATATATGATCATACATATGACAATCATCAAACCCTAACCCCCACATAAAGTAATTCATATATCCCATTATAAGGCTTGAATCCCACCCTTACCTTAGCCTTGAAAGATTCGAAGCTCTCCTTGGATTGCCCTAGCCCTCTCTCTCCTCTTGGCCGTCGCTTCTCTCTCTCCTTCTCTCTTGGCCGTCGCGCCCTTGCTCTCCTCTCCAAGGCCCCTCTTATTTTTGTTCCTTCTAAATGAGCAAACCCTAAAATACCTCTTATTTATACTTTATTTACTTTTATGGGCTTTTCATAGCTAATGGGACTTAATCATGGGCTTTTTCCCTAACACCTCTCCTTTACTAATCCTAACACTAATAATAGGTCCACATACACTAACATATAGTTATTCCATTATTTTCTACTAAATAATTCCTAAACAATTAGTTAAATAATTAATCAATTATTTTGGGGCGTTACAACTCTCCCCCACTTAGAATATTTTCGTCCTCGAAAATTCACCTGATTCGAACAACTCTGGATAAGACTCCCGCATCTTGCTTTCCAGCTCCCACGTCATGCTTTCTCCGGCAGCTCCCAACCAGACTACTTTCACCAAAGCGATCTCCTTGCCTCTTAGGGTCTTTACCTCATGATCCTCGATACGCACAGGCATCGTCTCCACAGTGAGATTATCCCGTACTCGCACATCATCTGCTTGAAATTCCAAATCCTTTCTTCGCTTATCATGATAACTCTTCTGTCTACTTTGCGAAGTTTTTCCTAGCTCCCGAATTAATTTCCGCGATTGTCTAGCAGACAACAAACCAGCTCCTTATGCTCACACCCGGACACCACATGCCCGATCTTACCGCAACGGAAACACCTCTTCGTCTCAGCTTTGCACGCATTACTCTTATGACCAGCTTTTCCACATTTGAAGCACACAATACCAGCAGGAGCATCTCCCCCACTAGTTCTCTTACCATCAGCGGCTTTCGGTTCACCTCTACCAGCAGGAGCATCATACGGCTTACCACGACTCTGAGACTTGCTCCTCTTCTCATTAACAATCTTATAATAAGCATTGCTATCCTCCTCGTAGATTCTGAAGCCGTCAATCAAATCAGCAAAGACACAGATCTTCTGATATCCAATGGCCTTCTTGATCTCTGGTCGCAACCCGTTCTCAAACTTGATGCACTTCGAAAATTTAGCAGTTGCTTCACTGTAGTGCGGATAAAACTTAGCCAAGTCCACAAACTTAGCAGCATACTCAGTATCCGACAGGTTTCCTTGCTTCAGCTCAAGGAACTCAATTTCCTTCTTACCCCGAACATCCTCCGGATAGTACTTCCTCTTAAATTCCCTACGGAACACAACCCAAGTGACCTCTTCACCCGCAGCTACCAACCTTTGACTAGCCTCTAACCACCAGTCATCAGCTTCCTCTGCCAACATATGAGTACCATAACGAACCTTCTGCGCTGGAGTGCAGTCCATCACACGGAAGATCCTCTCCATCTCCTTCAGCCAAGCCAACGCTCCATCAGGATTATACTTGCCTTTGAAAGTAGGCGGGTTCTCCCTTTGAAAGGTTACCAAACTACGAGACCCAGCATTTTCCCCAACATTTTGCTGACCTTCCACAGCTTGAGCTATAGCAGCCAAAGCAGCAGCGATAGCAGCATCGTTCCTTCCAGCCATCTCCACTAATCACTTCAACATAGACAACAGTTAGAACTAATTGACAATACTTGATCGTCAATGACACAATAACTTGACAACTTGGCCAGACAGATCGAAACTGCCCTGATACCACTAATGTAACACCCATTTCTACCCGGTAAAAATATAAGTAAAATCAGAGTTTTCACAAACAAATGGATGCTACATTTATCAACTTAAAAACCATAAACAGACGTAAATAAGTCTTTTCTGAAAATCGGATACATAACACCCTAACTCGGATGAACCGACAAAAACAACCTTTCGAAACAAGTCAAACTTCTTTTAACTACGCAGCGGAAATTCAAATGGTTCGACTAAACAATTGTGGCAACTATGCCAGATTCATAACTCTAAATCCAACAGTAAACAACTTAAATAACATAAATAAACGTTCATCCCCCCGAGTGCTACGTATCAGAGCGACGACACCGACCCGAACTAACGAAGGTACAACGGCTTTCTTTCGAGGTTACCTGCACGTTACCAACATTGGGGTAACATTCAAACAGAAGGGGTGAGATATCGAACTATATAGTGAATCATATGAAAGACAATATATATCAGGTCAGGACATCAAATCATCATTTCACAGTAGTCAATATCATCATATGACAACGATCAAGTCATTACGTCACAACAGTCAAAATCATTTCAATCACATAAATATGCAACATGAATGCAGAATGTGACTCGACTCAGGGCCATCGCCCTATAATCATGTGGTACCATAATCCAGCCAATAAATAGAGGCTTCAACGTCGTAACATCATTTCATCGTAATTTGCCAGTCCAGGCCATCGTGTTTTGAGCATAGCTCCATCGTAAAAATATGCTATGTATGCGACGCTATGTAAATGCACAACCAATAAACAACGATTACATAGCAACGCAACAACATCAGAAATCATCGTTGGCCATAGGCCTACAACATACCACCTGCCAGTAAATAGAGGCAATTCAACTTGGTGCAACATCATCAACTAACAACATCTGAACCAACAATTCAGCCACAACAATGGGCGCTAAGGCGTCAACATGCAACAGCAACAACCATAGGCGCTAAGGCGCCAACATGCAACAACAACAAACAGGAACAGCAACACAGCAACAACAGCAACAACAGCAACAACGACATCAGAAACAATGGCAACAACGGCAACAGCAACAGCAACACTGCAACAGCAGCAGCAACAACACCAACAGCAACAGCAGCACAGCAACAGCAACACAGTAACAGCAACACAGCAACAGCAACACAACAACTGCAACACAGCCACAGCAGCACAGCAACAGCAACAGCAGCACGGTAATAGCAGCACAGCAACAGCAACACAGCAATACCAACACAGCAACAGCAACAGCAACACAGCCACAGTAGCACAGCAACAGCAGCACAGCAACAGCAGCACAGCAACAGCACCACAGCAACAGCAGCACAGCAACAGCAACACAGCAACAGCAGCACAGCAACAGCAGCACAGCAACAACAGCACAGCAACAGCAGCACAGGAACGGCAGCACAGCAACAACAGCACAGCAAAAGCAACACAACAACAGCAGCACAGCAACAGCACCACAACAACAGCAGCACAGCAACAACGGCACAGCAACAGCAACGCAGCAACAGCAGCACAGCAACGGCAACACAGCAACAGCAACAGCAACACAGCAACAGCGGCACAGCAACAACAGCACAGCAACAGCAACACAGCAACAGCAGCACAGCAACAACAGCACAGAACTAGGGTGTGGCGCCTAGGGACAGGGCGCCAACACCAGTAACAATAAAATAGAGCATGGCGCCTAGGGACAGGGCGCCATCATCCGCAAGCAACAAAACACCAAGCACAGGGCGCCTAGGCGCCAGTTTCAGCAAGCAACACATGGTCAGGCACAGGGCGCCTAGGGTGCTAGTTTCAGCAACAACAACAACAGGGACTGGGCGCCTAGGGCGACAGTTTCAGCAACACAACAGGGACTGGGCGCCTAGGGCGCCACTTTCAGCACCCAATTCAAGTTCTCATGATCATGGCAAAATACAATAACGATTCTAGGGCATAGGAATATCAATCACACAAACATAATTATTCAACAAGGCATCCAATACATATATGATCATACATATGACAATCATCAAACCCTAACCCCCACATAAAGTAATTCATATATCCCATTATAAGGCTTGAATCCCACCCTTACCTTAGCCTTGAAAGATTCGAAGCTCTCCTTGGCTTGCCATAGCTCTCTCTCTCCTCTTGGCCGTCGCTTCTCTCTCTTCTTCTCTCTTGGCCGTCGCGCCCTTGCTCTCCTCTCCAAGGCCCCTCTTATTTTTGTTCCTTCTAAATGAGCAAACCCTAAAATACCTATTATTTATTCTTTATTTAATTTTATGTGCTTTTCTTAGCTAATGCGACTTAATCATGGGCTTTTTCCCTAACACCTCTCCTTTACTAATCCTAACACTAATAATAGGTCCACATACACTAACATATAGTTATTCCATTATTTTCTACTAAATAATTCCTAAACAATTAGTTAAATAATTCTGTGCGTTATAGCTTATCAGGGCTACAAATTACAAGAGGTAAAATATATGTCCACATGGTCGCTTTTTAGGGCCATGAGTTCAAGTTAAACATAATAAACCGCTAGAGTTTGTAAGGGGTCTCGATAGGACTCACTGAGATAATGTTTATCTCACCGAAAAGCAGGGGAAAGCAAAGGCGGCGAAGCACGGTTAGCCGGTGCGACTCATGGAGTCTTGGGAGATTTGATTTCATGTTTAGTCCTTTGTAGCTTCTTTTAGTTATGTTACCGATTGTATGACTTTCACTGTTTAAGTTGTAAAATCGTTTCCGCTACTTTATGTTTTTGAACATTGAACTCCAGGGTTGTATAAGTCTTCAGTTGTAAAACTTAAGCATTTTCAGGAAGTACATGAGGTTCTGAGAACCGTTTGATATTTATTATCGAAATTTTAGTTTGTGTTCAACATTCATTAACCAGAAGTTACTCTGATGCGTTCCATTTAGTGCATTTCGGTAATTCTACATGTTAGAAATTATCGGGGTGTTACACTGGCACTAAACTCAAGTATAGCACCGCATTCCATCCCCAAACAGATGGCCAAATAGAGGTCACCAATAGGTGTTTGGAGATCTATCTAAGGTGTTTTGTGGGTGATCACTCTCGTTCTTGGCCAAATTGGCTATGTTGGGCAGAGTTATCGTTTAACACCAATTACAATGCTTCTATTGGCATGACACCCTACAAAGCTCTCTATGGCAGGGATCCTAGCCCTATCATCAAGGGACCTACTATACCTTCCACTGTGGACGAAGTGAACCAACTGTATGATGACAAAGATACCTTGCTGGGACAACTACACCAAAATTTGGTTCAAGCACAACAGAGAATGAAGAAGCAGGCAGACAAACACAGAAGAGAAGTGGTACTAGAGGTAGGAGACTGGGTCTATTTGAAAGCAACACCCTACAGGTGGAAGTCCCTAGCTAGCAGGAGAAATGAGAAGCTGAATCCTCATTTTTATGGCCCTTACAAGGTACTAGAGAAGATAGGGTCAGTGGCTAATAGATTAGAGCTACCTGCTGACTGCAAAATACACCCTGTATTTCATGTCAGCAAGCTCAAGAAGTCTGTTCCAGGCAGCTATACACCTCAACAATTACCTGCAGCGTTGACTGAAGAAGGCATTTTGCAACCAGAACTGGAGGAAGTGCTGGATCTGCAATACAACTCTAGGGGAGTGGCTGAGGTACTGGTCAAATGAAGGAACCTACCCTCTTGTGAAAATTCTTGGGAACTAGCAGACAAGGTGCAGCAGGATTTCCCCTCTTTTCCCCTTGAGGACAAGTTGAAACTCTTAGGGGGGTATTGATAGCAGGCCATTAGTGAGAAGAGTTTATGTTAGAGGAAATGTTAGTCACAATGAGCCTTAGAAGGCTAGGAGGGAGGGTATTATTGTAATTGCAAAATAACAGAATGTATATAAGCTGCACTGTTAGCAGTTAGACAGTTAGTTGTATTGTGAAATAGAATCTCATAGTTACTAGACTTGTAACCAGGCAAATTGTGTAACTGTACCATTCTTGATTCATCAATAAACATTCCTTTTCTACCAGTTGAATCTTTCAAAAACAAACACCATATTGTTGCATAGCTTAATTTTTCCTTGTTTTCCTATGAAAATTGCCAACCAAGTTGAAATTGCGTAAGTATTAAGAGAAAAGCATGTATTTAACAAAGAGAATCAATAAATGATGTTGGCATATGATACAGCTGGGAATTGAGGATTCAATTGGACCCCATTTATATTATATGATGAAAACTCAAAAAAATCCCAATAGAAGAAGAAGAAGAAGGAGAAGAAGGAGAAGAAGGAGAAGAAGGAGAAGAAGAAGAAGAAGAAGAAGAAGAAGAAGAAGAAGAAGAAGAAGAAGAAGAAGAAGAAGAAGAAGAAGAAGAAGAAGAAGAAGAAGAAGAAGAAGAAGAAGAAGAAGAAGAAGAAGAAGAAGAAGAAGAAGAAGAAGAAGAAGAAGAAGAAGAAGAAGAAGAAGAAGAAGAAGAAGAAGAAGAAGAAGAAGAAGAAGAAGAAGAAGAAGAAGAAGAAGAAGAAGAAGAAGAAGAAGAAGAAGAAGAAGAAGAAGAAGAAGAAGAAGAAGAAGAAGAAGAAGAAGAAGAAGAAGAAGAAGAAGAAGAAGAAGAAGAAGAAGAAGAAGAAGAAGAAGAAGAAGAAGAAGAAGAAGAAGAAGAAGAAGAAGAAGAAGAAGAAGAAGAAGAAGAAGAAGAAGAAGAAGAAGAAGAAGAAGAGCTTGACTCGTGCCTAGAAGAAAAGCTTGACACTAGCAACGCTAAAATAAACAGGGAGAAAGAAAAATGATGAAAGATTGAACAAACTGGCCTTCGAGGTTCAGATCAGAACCACCAACTAACCAATGGTAGGGAGTGATTTTGACTTGCTCCGCCATCAGCAATCGCAGCCACATATGGGTGATTCTTCCCTCTCGCGCATGCGGCTATGGACGATGTCGTCCCTCTCGTTCGCGTCTCTCCCTCGCTCCCGCACCTCTCTTGCGGCCAACGGTGGTTGCAATGCGCCCTTCCTCTGGCCAGCACCGCATCCCTTACCCCGGCCAGCACCCCTCCGTTCTCCTCCCTGTTATGTTTCTTGCCATCCCCTTCTTTTACTTTTCCAGGCTGCTGTTATCTCATTTTAATTTCCCTTCCGCCGCTTCTTCACGGAGCCATGTCGTCTCCAATTCCGCCATTATCGCATTATCGCATTATCCATTAGCTCTTGTTTTCTTTGTTATTGCTAACAATCTTATAGAAAACTCAGGAAGAGATGTCGAGTAGAGGGAAAGAGGGTTTAGGAATATTAGGTGCCTCATTTTAGTTTTTTAATTTTTTAATTTTGAATACTTTATTAAAGGGTAAATAGCATTTTTTGGTGATTTATCTTTGCTCTAGATTTATTTTGGTGATTTATCTTTTTTTGTCTTATTTTGGTCTCTCATCTTCTATTTCCGTTTGTATCATAGAAAGAGATGATTAAAATATTAGAGACCCAAATACTATTCAACAAAGATGGACATAATATAAGTCTTAAAGGCAATATATTTCATAGTAGAAAAGATAAAAATAACGTAAGCCTTAGAGGCAAAAGAAGTCGTACAACTTCTTTTCAAACTATGAAGTTTAGAAGTAAGATTATAAAACACCTAATTCAAACATGCAACTCAAGCGATCAAATCAATATGATATGTGGTATATAAGACACCTTATATACCACAGAAAAAGACCGAGGGGGGACCAAACCAAAACCCAGGGAAAAAACAAACAAAGCAGCAAAATGGAAACTTGGGCAAGGCACCCTAGACCAACCATCCAAATGAAAACAGATCAACAAAACAGGCCAAAAACGGCTGAAAAAACAAACTCGGAAAGTGACAGATATTGAGCTAGCTTTGATATTATCAACAGAAAAAAAAATAACCTCAAAAGCTGGTAATTATCAACATAACCATATTGTATGCTATAACAATGGTAATGATTAGAAAAAATAACCATATTGCCTTGTTTCAATATCATGAAAATAAGTTTCTAGCTTGAAGTTGATTATCTCTAAGCATGAAGTAAACTCATATCAAATTAATATATATATATATATATATATATATATATATATATATATATATATATATAGCAAATACATCAATAATAGAGGCTTTTAGTAGATGGCTTTTAGGTACTTAAGACTTTTTAGGTCATGCAATTATAAGTCCAAATAAAATGCTAATTAAGGCATAAAGACATTTTAAGTTTGTGCAAGCATTTAAAAAAGCACTAACAGGTGGCCATACTACTTGTCTCTCAGATGCAAAAGTGTGTGCTGCTTCTCTACTTCATTTAATAGAAGATTGCTACAATGTACAGACTCTCTAACTTCTTCATCATCTTTCAAGAAAAAGCTACATTCAAAATTTCAATTCCTAACCACATAATAATAATAATAATAATAATAATAATAATAATAATAATAATAATAATAAGGGTTAAATATGTTTTTAGTCCCTACAAAATCGGCTCCTTCTAAGTTTAGTCCCTACATTAACGAAATGGGCGGTTTGGTCCTCATCTTATTTTCCCGTTTTCAATTTTAGTCCCTCATGACTTTTAATAGCGCTATTAAAAGTTTTGAAGCGCTATTAAAAGTCATGAGGGACTAAAATTGAAAACGAAAAAATAAGATGAGGACCAAAACGCCTATTTCGTTAATGTAGGGACTAAACTTAGAAGGAGCCGATTTTGTAGGGACTAAAAACATATTTTACCCTAATAATAATAATAATAATAATAATAATAATAATAATAATAATAATAATAATAATAATAATAATAATAATAATCCAACACAATAGACAGCAAGAGAAGGAACGCAAGGGTTAGAAAGGGAGAAGGAGAGGAAGCGTTAGCAAGGGAGAAGGAGAGTAAGAGAAACATCGATTAGAAAGTGAGAGTTCAGTGCAATAAAAATCTACTACCCATCAGTTGTACCTATTTTTGCTTCTCCCCTCGATATTTTAGAAAGATCGTTTTGATTTGAAGTGAGATGTATGTAGATATTTCATCTAGTGTTAATGCTTTTTAGTTAAAGCACCCTGAACTCTGAAGTTGTGTACTTGCGTAAGTTAAAAATTTTGTTTGTATTCTCCAGGGCGAGATGTTAGAATTTATGGCCAAAGAGAGTATAATTTTGCTTAATTGGTAGGAAACGATTGGAAGGCAAGCCGGTAGTTTTGATGGAAGGTTTCGGCATCATTGAAATAGTATTGAGTGCAGTATGTACCACGGGTTGCAGAGTTGGGGTGTTGACTGTTGACCAATGTGGAGAGACTGAGAGGGACAAATAGACAATTACTTATTTGGTGAAAGCTGAAAAGGGGGAATGGGCTAAGAAACCCAGATACTTTGTACGATACGAATATGATACGACACAGATACGAGGATACAAAAATTTTAAAAAAATAAGATACGACACGGCCAAGACATGTTAGCAAAAATTTATACGCACACAATGTTTGGTAAAAGATATTCATATTAGTAGTTGTTCAATAGCACAGGCATATCATTAGTCAATAGATGTATGTTGTAATGTAGTGTAATATATGTATGAATGTAATGTATGTATATAATGTAAACTATGTATTTATGTGTGTATGCATATGATGTAATGTATTTATGTATGTATGTATGTATGTATGTATGTATGTATGTATGTATGTATGTATGTATGTATGTATGTATGAATGTATGTATGTATGTACGTATGTACGTATGTATATATGTATGTATGTATGTATGTATGTATGTATGTATGTATGTGTAGCGACTAAAAAATCTGGGTAAGGATTCTCCAAAGTTTTGCAGTGAAGCCGCCATCAAGGTTTAGGTTTATAGGGGCAAACATTGATAAATCCACTTGGAGGGTCTTTTGCGAACCAAATACGAGTTCGGGAGTCGGTTATGCGCAGGAATGGATTAGCACCTTGCGGCATCCTTCCTAGAGAAGGTTACCATCTAATTAAAAGTGTAAATATTGTTTAGGTACAAAAATAAAATACACTACCCTTCCTCTTCAACTGCAGTGATATAGAGAGAGAATGAGAGCAGCACAAACACAAAAATGGAGAGAGAGAGAGAGAGAGAGAGAGAGAGAGGGAATCAAGATGGGTTGAACGAATGAGAGCTGAGGGATACAGTGAGTGAAAAACAGAAAATAGGGAGAGGGAGGTGTCGACCGACCTTCGGTACGCTGGTTTGCGGACGGAGAGGGGAAACAGTGGTGTTCAACGGAGGTTTTTAGGCGATGCAATGACGGGGATCAACAGCAACAGGGTCTTGACTGTGGCAAGGCCGTTGTGGTGATGAGAGAGAAACAAAACTATGGTGGTTCAAGCATGTGGTCATGGCGGAGGGGCGCACCGGTAAGGTGACCACCGCGACGATCGCCGGAGTTGTAGGTTCTAATTCTTTTTTCACACACTATTCTCCTTCTTCTTTTTTTTTTGAAAAAGGGGTATTATTTTTATTGGGCACGTTTTTTGTTGTGTATGTGAACTAAAGGGATTTGAAATTCAAAAATATGGGCTGGTTGTTTTTGAGACAGTAAAAAAAACGGCACGAGAATTATTTTATGTGTAAATCCATTTTAGTTGTTTGTGGTGTGTGTTGGTGACATGATACATCAGAAACATATGTGTAAATCCATCGTGTACTGCACAACGAAACATATTTTTGAAGTCTTTTGAAAACTAGACAAATATCTGTTAAAACGAAAAAATTCTCGTTAAAATACCCGATTAATTCAACGGACCAAATTTGGGTATAACAGTATGTAATGTATATAATGTAATGTATCTGATGTAATGTATGTATGTATGTATGTAATATAATATATGTATGTATGTATGTATTATGTAATATATGTGGCGCTCACATGGAAATGTGGGAAACCTTGTTACTAAATTTTTTTAATAATTTGAGTCAAATAGTACAGGCTCGCAAATACCTCTAATGTATCCAATGTATTTATGTAATGTAATGTATGTGTGTATGAATGTATCTAATTTATGTAATGTAATGTACGTAGTATAATATATGTAACATAATGTATATATGTATGTGTGTATGTAATGTATTTATGTATCTATGTAACATATGTATATATAAATGAATACATGTATGTAATGTAATGTATGCATATATTGTATGTATGCAATGTATATATTGTATATAGAGTTTCTAAGAGAATATGGAACAAGTTCAAAATTCGTCAGTTGGTTTTAAAATAATGGAGAGAGAGAGAGAGGGAGGGATGAGTAAAATATTTTTTAAAAAGAAATAAAAAATTATTGGATACTCTTTGGGTATGTATCGGGAAGTATCAGATGTGTGCCAATATCGGATACGTTTCTGACAAGGGAACATTCCCATTTTTGAAGTGTCTAACATTATTGTGCAACACACTATGACCAGTATTCAGGGTCGGTCATTTACAGGTGCTGGCCTGTGCAATTGCATAGGGGCCCAACCCAATTTTTTAATAAGTCCCCAAAAATTTACTCCTACGCTGAGCCCATTCCAAAATTCATAAACCACGTTTTCCTTCCCTGAATGCATGCCAAACCCTAAAATCACAACCCTTACGAAGCACGCGATTACTAGTGGGTTACTTTTAACCCTCTTCATTTCGCACTTACTGTGAGATTGAGAACATAGAAACTAAGCGATTTCTTTAGCGATTTGTTTCCTCTCCGCAGTAGCAGTTACGCAATCTACATGCAACCTGCTAGGGAGCCGTTGTCGCTGTCATTTGTGCACGTCGACATCGTCTTTGTTCCTGCACAACACAAATGCCCTGCCTCTTCTCTTCACTCTTCTCAAGCTTTGCACTTTCTTTTGAGATCGACTCTGTCTAAGATAATGTAACGCTGCTCTTGCTTACTCCGTTCTTCTGCTTGCACTTTCTTGGCAATCAAGATGATGAGTTGATTATGATGATGACGATGATGATTGATGAAAATGAAAAAACTGGGTCAGTTGATGTTGATGTAAACACTACAAGAAAAACGCGTTTTTTCGCGGGTTTTTTCTGTCGGTACGATTCAGGCGGAAATTTGGCATTTCCGGCGGAAAAAATAGACTTTCTGGCGGATTTTTAAAAAAAAATTAATTTTTTTTTTAAAAAATCCACCGGAAATGTGCATTATCGGCGGAAAAAATCCGCAGGAAATTACTCGCGGAAAAATCCGCTGGTAATGCGCGTTCAAGCGGATTTTTAAATTTTTTTTTATTTTTTAAAAAAACAATCCGCCTGAAATGTGCATTATCGGTGGATTTTTCCGCCGAAAATTTCCGACGGATTTTTCAAAAAAAAATTTTATTTATTTATTTTTAAAAATTCGCCGTTAATGTACATTACCAGCGGATTTTTCCGCATGAAATTTCCGACGGAAAAAATCGCCGGTAAATCCGCCAGAACCGTTCGAAAATGGCTATAAATAAAATTTTCTCCTACACTTTTCTCATTCTCTCATTTCACTCTTTATTTCCTTCTCATTCTTTTCTACACTTTCCCTATCTTATCTTTCTTCTTCTTTCTCATACTCTCCAATCTCCATAAATTTCTCTACATATCTCTCTTCTATATTTCCTCTTTCTTCTTCATTCTTATTCATTCTCACTTCTTCATTCTTATTCCTTCTTACTTGTTCATTTTTATTTTCTCCAATATTATTTCTTCTCATACTCTCTTTCCTTCTTATGCATTCCTACTTCTTCATTCTCATTCCTTTATTCCTTCTCATTCTTTTCTATATCATTTTTCTCATATTCTACTTCATTTTCATTTTTCTTACTTCTTATTAAATTTTAAAATTCGAAAAAATCTAAAAAAAAAATCCGCTGGTAATGTGCATTTCTGGCGGATTTTTCAAAAAAAAATTATTTTTTATTTTTTAAAAAAGTCCGTCGGAAACCCCTAATAGTTCCTTTTAACAATATTAATAGTATCGTCCTTCACTTTGATACCTGTGGACTATCACTAATTACATTCTTTTATTGCTGTTAATATGTTTGATCTAATGGTAAACTTTAATATTTGGGTTTTACATTTGCAAACAAATAGAGAAATTGACTAGTTATAGGTGAAAATTGGATTGAGTTTAATTACTTGAGCAAGTACAAAACTTCAGCTCCCTTTAAAAGAGTTGATTGAAGAGTTGTTAATTGTTATTGATCCAAACACACTCCTCAGAGTTGGTTTAAAGCTAGTCTATCATAGATTTCAATGAAAGAAACTGAATGCACCACACATCATTCAAGTCTTGTGTGAAGATGATGACATTATTGCTCTTTTTTTTGGTCCGCGAGTTTTTCCTTAATACAACTTCACCAAAACCAGCAATAAGAGTAGCTTTGAATTTTGGTCAAGGAATCACCAAACTTTTTTCTTACACTACCAACCATGTCAAGACAAAACATCATAACATCATAGTAGCAACAATGACGAAAAAAAAAAAACAAAAAGTGCGGTAGCTTCTCCTTACAATTTCATAAACATACCTTCAAAAGACTAATATAGAGTACATAGGTCTAAACCAACTAAGCAAGTAGTAATAACCTCAACCTTCGGTTTTTCTTAAGACTAAATCAAAGGTAGAAAAGCAACCTTTCCCAAGCTGCACATAATGTTACTTTCCGATATGATCCGTCACTTAAACTTCTAACCCAAATCAGAAGAGGCTCTCTATTTATATTTGCATTTTTTTTGTTGTTTTATAATTTTGCTTTTATTATGAATAATTGGATGTCTCTTCATACTTCTATTATGCTATTATAACTCCCATTAGCAAAATGTCTTCACTTCTTGCAATTTTAATTATGTTAAATACACATTATGTTAGGCCTTAATATTCATTTGTAGGTTACAAGTCTTTTCCTATAAATAGGACTCATATGACATTGTAATGTACACACAATGATGAAGCCCAAATACTTCAAAAATGGAAACATACTTGTGTTGGATACATATTCAATATCAACACGCACGTGATACTTCCTGATACGTACCTAAAGAGTATCCAATAATCTTTTAATTTTAATTTTTTTTAAATATTTCACTCGATACTTTTCAGATACATTTTTTATACTTCTTACCAATTAAGGATATTTCTCAGATACATTTTTGATACCTCTTACCAGCTAAGCACAGAATTGTCACTCATATATGATACATCTTTAATACCTCAATAATTAAAAGACAAATTATATGGTTTTTCGTAACACAATCATAGAAGAAATAATACATTGTGATATGGTGGGATAAATATATGTAACTATCTCTACTTAATATGATCACAAGTGTATTTATTTCTACAATGTTATCATCATATATTGACTAATGACAGGGCCGTTGTTCGCGCTCGTGTGTTCTAGTCGCAATGTCAGTGCAAGTATACCCGTCGTACAAGTAATAAAGTGGATAAAAAGTAAGAGATCGTTCCCACGAGGATTGATTTACTTTCAAAGTTCAAGTCTTTAAAACACAAGTGAAACAAGTGATAAATCGGCACTAAAAGTTGGTATTGAGACTAAGAACATAAATAAGGCAAGTAAATGAGAAGTGGGTGTGAATATGGAAGAGTATGAGTTGGATTGCTGCATGCAAGTAAATCTCCTCTAGTCAGACGTTATAACGTTTATACGTTAATACGCACAAATGTTATGTTATATAGACGTTATAACGTTTGAACGCTGTTGCAAAAGAGCTGTGCTTTTCAGTCACAAAACGTCAGAGCTTCAAGTACTAGAATTCCTATGTCTAGGTTCTAAGTAGGCCTACTCCTGTATTTTAAGTTCCCACAGCAATGTCCTATGAACTATTATCCGTTCTATGTCTAGACTTAGATAAAAATGCCTAAATGTCTTTAGTGCACCTTTTCATTCATATAAATCCTTGAGTTCTTTTCATAGACCATGTCTGTACCTATGAATCTACTTATTTTAAGTGGCCAGTTCAAAACAAGTTTGGAAGTATTAACATGCAAGGATTTAAAGCGCATAAACATCAATACTACATAACATTAAACTAGAGGTTCATTACATGCAAAACAACAATCCAACTACCAATGTTTAGCTCATACTGAGCATCCTTACAGAAATAAGAGGAGTTAAAATCCAAGTACCGTACATAGAGAAAAGGAGACTAAACGCAAAAGATACGCCTAAGTGGCCTTCCTTCATGCACGCTGTAAAGACGTTACAACGTCTGAGCTTTACAGTAATGGTTGCGAATGAAGATGAAAATTGGGGCCTTGAGAAAATTTAAAATGAAAAAGTCTGTGTCCAGAACTTCTTCTAGAAAAACTATCTCTGAAAAATGGAGGAAAGTGGATGATGAATGGAGTCGTTCTTCTTCTGCATGGTGCACCCTTGCCTTTTTGTAGAGAGAGAATAGCCATGGTCAAAAGAGGGTCACATGCTTGCTGATGTCATTCCCCACCTTACAAGTTTGCTTGCGAGTTGACTCTGCCCAGAAGTGACACCGCACTGCTACAGTGCGTCAGCCGCGTCAGCGCTGAGGAGAGAGAAGATCTTCTTCATTTCCAGATCTTTGACCATCATTACATGCGCGCCAAAATGAGATATTACTTTCTTGCTCTGCTGCCCTTTTTCAGACGTGATGAGAGACGTTGCCACGTTTGGATTACTGCACAAACACAAGAAGCATCAAAACGCTCACAAAGGCGCCAATTGGCACCAAAATGCCTAGAACTTGTAATTTAGCCCCTTTCTAACTAAAAAGCAATAAACTAACAGAAACTTAATAGAAACAACCTACTATTGCCAGAGAACTTGCATGATTTACTTTGAATAGGTATAAATAACTCATATAAATATGAGTTATCAGCCGTCCCAAACAATTTTGAGACCCTGTTCGATCTTAAAAATTGGGCCCCTAAATATTTTCTCCAAAAAAAAAATGGAACAACGATTTCCTCCAAAAAAAATTGGAAGGTGGTTTGTTTTTATATTGAAATATTGAAATAATTAGAAGTATATACAACATTTGCATCTAATGAACATAATTGTCGGTGGTGTAGTTGTATTTATGACTCCTAGTTTTGGCTTTTGCTCAAATTCCATACTTATTTTAAAACTAATTTAAAATATTAAAATAGCTCCTAAGTGGATCGAACCTTCGTATATGGCCTCACGAAAACATGCATAAACCGCTGCGACAGCTCTAAAGTTGTTTCACGAGTCTAACATTCAATATGTATGTATATATAAATACAACTATAACAATGGGACTGAAGGATCCAAACATTTTTCAATCTAAACCCAGTATAAAGTCATATGACCATGATAAAGAGTCAAATATAAACAATAAATATCTAACCGAATAAATTGTATCACTATAACAATGCAATCAATTAAAAACCACACCTGTGTCACATTGTCCGATTAGCCTATTATTTATAATTTTTTCATTCCTTCTTGATACGCTTTCTCATCTTTGTGGATGTTTGTTGAGCGGACACCACATCCTTGGTAGAGAGATCGCCAAGATGTTTGTAAGTTGATCTTCGCTTTGCAGGCGTAACATCTTCAGCCTCTTCAGTGATTTCTATACAAAAAATAATATTTGGTGTTGGTTTCATCTATAAGCATCTGAACAACGAAAATGTAAGAAGAAAATATGTGGCATCTTTCATTACATTGTGAACTTGAAAGTCTTCATCACTTAAGACAGCATTCTTTCCCTTATCAAGTGGGGTTTTATTTACCTGGGAAATACAACCAATAATTTGTCAAATGAACCCAAGTTGTTTACAATTTAATTGTTTTTATAAAAATTTGGTTGTTCCCAAACATGGAAATCCTTTTTGTTGCTATATAGACATACTTCATTAAGTCCAATGATTTTCTCAATTGAGTGTATGAAGTCAACATCAGCATCGACGATCGTCACAAATGAAGATCTAAATTTTGGTTGTGCCTTGCAATGAAATGCTAAGGTTTGGCCTAAAATAATATCGAGAGGTTCCGAAAAAACCTTTGGATCCTCTTCCCAAAATGCAAACCTCAATCATTTGTTGCCTTAGGTCAACAGCATTCATCCCAATTAGTTTAGTAGCTTCAGTCTCCCAAATGACAAATTTGGAACTATGTTTGTTATAGCAAACTTCAACTTGCAATTTATACCAAATGTACCAGCTGGATACTTTGATAGATGTTTGTAGGAATACTCTGTATTCCCGTGCAACAACTTGAAAGGAAAAAATGGAAGCAAAAAATTTAACATATAGGCACCATCTAAACGCACTTAAGGCATTATAATTTGGGATATTATATTGATGGATGCTTTGATATTCATAATAATAATAAGTATATTATAATTATAATTATTATTAGTATGCAAACGTGAGATTCCCTCGACAGATACATAAATATGGATAGAAGAAGGGATGATTCGTCCAAAAAAAAAAGATATGAAGGTTAACACATACCTGTGGAAGCATATCTATATCAGCAATACAGATAGCTTTAGCACCAGACATAAAATTTTCCTGTTCGGAAAGGCCTTGTTGAGTATATTAGAATAGTATTATATAAGAATGTACGCATGTGTAACTGATATGCCACACACCTAAAAAGGGTTTATACCTTGCAATGAACTCTTGTATGGCGGCAACATTCTCATTTATGAGCAACTTTGAACCAAACATGGAGTTTGAAATGGACAGAGGGTATTTTCCTAGTATACATGACACAAAGAGCATGTTATAGTCATGCCTTCATTAGACAACATGATTTCAAATGATGCATTTAAATTCGCCGTTGCAATTCATCATTCTAACCTTCTGAGTCCCTGATCCTTGCTAGAGTTAATAAAATTATTATTGGACCAGAAGCTTTGCTTTCAACGAAACTTTGGCACTTCGTGGTGTGTTCTCCCCATAATGTACAACTAAGCATAACACCACTTAAATACCAAATTGATAGATTAAGTGGATGTTTAATTTAAAAACTGAAAATGCATTAAATTCGATTATTACCTAAGATTTCTCATTGCAATGGATTGTTCTATGAAACTCTCCGATTACATCTAAGTGAGAAGAAAACAAATTTAGACACCTAGTATTATACGAAAATAAGTAAGAAAAAAATGTGCATTAATCATTAACTGAGTACCTACTAACTGAGTCACACTAACTTTTCCAGATAGTATTTCCTCAAAATCTTTAAATTTGTATGTATTGTCAGGAATTTCTGGAAATTCACTCTGCTTTAGACTTGTTCCCTTTGTTAAATCAAGTCTGAAGGTATGTTCACATGCCTTGTAGTCTAAGTCATTGGGCTTTACACCAACATTATGAACAGTATAGGTCATATATTCCTTCAACATATCCTTTCAATATTCAATATCAGCATTGCCAGTCTTTATTTGTATTTTGTCTCCCTAGTGTGTAAATAATGTATAGATCAACAATAGCGAACGTAAAAGATCAATGATTTCAGTTAGGTAATATAAAGTATAAAATATATGATAACATCTAAAATAATAGTTGTGTGTTAAGGGAAGTATAATAGCATAGAAAGAGTAAGACATTTTCGTCCATAAAGATTCCCTCAATGTGCGATGCTTTGGATTGGTACTGAACGATCCACAAATCGGTAACTCTCACTGCCAACTTCCATGTTTCTTTGTTAGCATTGATGTCGTTTATCAGGTCAAATTTACGCGGTATGGTGTCAGTTGATCCCTATGAAGTGAGAAGCACTATTAGGCAGATTAACAAATAAGGTATATTATATTAAAGGAATGAGAAGTCTATTTAAAGCCAAAAAGAGCATGAAGGAAATAGCAAGTCCTACCTCTTCTTATATGCATACTGTTTCAGCCACTTTTGTGCTTAGAGGGGATTGTACTTTTGTTACCTTAGCTTCATCCCCGTGTCGTAATTCTTGAGCCACTGCTACTACACTACAACAGGAAAGGCCATTAAGGGCGCTTTTTTTTATCCATTGGGGGCGCTTTCGAGCGCCCCTAAATCTGGCGCTACTGTTGCCAACCCTTCTACAGGAGCGCACAACAAGCGCCTCTAATTATCAGGAAACAGAAGCGCTCAAAAAAAGCGCCCCTGTTGGTCTTAGCGCCTCTGACAATTAGGGGCGCTCGCAGTAACAAGCGCCCCTGTTGGTCTTAGCTCACTTTGACAATCAGGGGCGCTTGCAGTTAGAAGCGCCCTTGTTGGTCTGACCAACAGAAGCACTTTTTACTGGGAGCGCCCTTGATTGTCAAGTGGGGGTAAGACCAACAGGGGCACTTCTAACTGCAAGCGCCCCTGATTCTATGTTTTCTTTTTAAAATATTTTTTTCTATTTCTGATATATCCAATATTTTGCAGCACATCCCTACTCTCATTTTCATCAACCAACAACAACCAATATGAACCAAATTTCAAATCAACTAACCAATTGCAAATCAAATTCCAACTAACAAACTTATAAATCCATCTAATACACACACACACACACACACACACAGATATATATATATATATATATATATATATATATATATATATATATATATATATATATATATATATATACATATCAACAAAGTACCAACAAAAATTACATAAATCATTAACCAAATTCTGAATGTTAACATAGATAGCAAAAATGACATGACATCCATTATGGGGAACAAAAAACCAGCTAACCAAAGTTAGATGAATTTCAGTTTTCATTAATCAAAACGGGCAACATGATGACACCACTCACCCTTGATCTCAGTAAGTTGGTCATCAGAAAATGGAGCTCCAACCTCATTTCCAGGAAAATACTGCAAAAATAAGCAAAAATAAAATAAAATAAACTTAAAATTAAGTGCTAAATGCTAGATATGGAATTACTTGTCAAAAAACAAACTATATAAATTACATACATTTTCTGGAATTTCCATTTGATTGTGAGTGATTATGTCCTTCTTAAACTTCATAACGTAATACCCGCAATCATCATTGTTTGGTTGTCTGGGACACTAGAAATCAAAATAACAATTAATTATTAAAATGCGAACAATATTTACATGGATAAGAATATTGATTATAAACTTACCGTTATTACTATCCATTTTGTTTTATTGTTGACATTCCCATCTCTAGCCCTCCTCTCATTCGATCCCCAAAAAGTCATCATACAGCTGAAACATCATACATACAAATGTATTAATTAATCGAAATACATACTTATTTAAATGATGAAATATGCGATGTAACTAAATACACACCTTTCAAATACTCCTTTCACCTTGAGGTGGTTGGTATAATGACCATGACACGAATCCAAATAGAAAATTCTATTTCTTTTAGGATCAATTACCAACAATATCCAATGTGCCCTACAAAAAATATGAATAACCAAATAAATAACAGATATTTCAAAAACACGTTATATAGATTAAATTTCTTACCCTAAGTTGATGGGTGCCAAAAACAAGCTATCACAGCTTCTTTCATGTGCCAAAGCCAAGCGACTATCGATATAGGCTTTTACGGCTTCGTTGTTTTATTTAATCGCTTTCTTCAAATCTTTAACCATGGCTTTTGACATGTCTTTATCAAAGCGGACGTTGCGTAGAAAAGTACGTTGGGGGCACAAGAAGATAAATCTATGTGTTCGTTCCATGGGGATCATAATCTCATGGTAGAAATATAATTAGTTATTAATATATGACAATAAGGCAATGAATTATTAACAAATATATTAATTGCTGCATACATTGATAAGATTTGCTGGCCATGCCACAAAGGTGCCAAGTGCATCATTCACAGTCAACAAAGTTATCTGTGCAGTGTCAATTGGTACCGGCAATAATGCATCTTCCACAACAACAAACTCAACTCTGACTCTCACGTGATTTGGAGGCATGGGTAGATTGTGCAAGGTAGAGTCCTCATTGTTACAAACAAAACCCTTTGCGACCTATGTAAGCGGATTTGATGTATATAATTCACAATTGTTATTGTTACGCTAAATTAAATAATAACCAAATATTAATATCTACAAAGGTAAAATGTAAAAAATAAAAAGACGGTCCAACAATAATTACCCCATTGGACGCAATATTGCAACTATCCCTGAAGCTATTTGGGTTAGGAGATGGTACATCATCAGTCCTTGGACCCCATTTATCTTTTAATTCATTAAGTTCTTCCCGTAGCATCAATACCATGGCTTCCAACCATTTTCTTTCTCTACTTTCTTGTGTGTCTTGTTTTTTTGCCTCTTTAAACCCAAAAAATGGTTGGAGAAATGCCAAATCCCAAACCCCATAGACGACCTGAATACTCTTCAGTTGTCAATGCACCACCAATGATGTCATTCGGACCATCACAATCAGTAATCTCTCCTTGTGATACTGATTGTGATATGGATTCCTGATTCACAAAAATTATTAGACATTATAAGTAATATAAAAATTATAAAAAAAATTAATTTTATCATACTTACAATTTTTTGAGACACCTCTCTCGTTTTTGGGTTGTCAATGACACCATCTTTGTTTTGTCGGGCTTCTAACCACAAAACATGTCGGTCAATAGATTCCTAAGTAGGATCTTTTCCATCCTCCCGCAGCTATTAAAATTTACCATTTATTAGTAAATAAATCAGAAGATTAATTTAATAAATGAAAGATAAAATAAAAGATAATGTGCCTACAGATTGTTCTTCAATCTCGTGATAACCCTTAACACCGGCTCTATAAGGGTATTCAGGACTTGCTGCTCTCTCGCGATTTTCATTGCTTAATCTCTATAAAGACAAATCATTTTACACTAATACTTTATAATTGTTGAATATAGGTATATGTATGATAAGTAATTGTACAAACCTGGAATTCCTCATCTTCGCGTGAAGATACAAATGCACTCCAATCCTCCGATGTTATAATCCCCTCATATCGTGGTGGAGGACAGTTTCTGATGTTCCCCTCTTCATCTCTCACCCAACTTGTTAGAGTTTATCTGAATCTTTTGTGCGCCTTTCCAGCTTTCTTGAGACAATAGTCTTTTCGAGAGTCATCCACATCAAAGTATTTCTGCTTACATTCAACAAAATGATTATAAATATGCTTACATATTTAATTTAATTATAAAATAACGGTATAGTCAAAATAAGACCCATACATGTATCAAATACCATAGCTTCTCTTTAAATTTCTCCAAAGATGCATCTTTTTTATTATTCCAACTTGTGATTATAATTGGTATATCCTGCCTTACTCTGGAACCAATGAAGCTTTGCAACTCTCTACCATTTTCACCAATCGGTTGGTCTTTAGCATTCCATTCGACCTGCATTATTACTTGTGTAAATTAGATAACAAACAGTTAAAAGTATATAACAAAGTTAGTTAATTAGTAAGTTTCTTACTGTAAGTTTAGGAAGCCCTTTGCTCCCTCGATTGATGATATTCTTCTTAACTGTCATTCCACGGTGACTGAACTTTTTTTGGGGCTGATGTTCACTCTCATGACCACTGTCATGTGCACTATCATCACTGTGGGAAGTCATCTCACCCGCAACAAAATATAATCATTGTTATTAGGCTAAATGTTATTTTATAATCATGATAAAGTAAGTTAATTTTTACAATATGAAAAATGAATAAAAAAGAAACACGAATGATATATTACCTTTTCCTTTTCCTCGATCTAATGTTACTAGCTACTTGTTTATTTGTATGATATTTTGCTTTTCGCTTCTTAGTACTTTGTTTTCGACGAAACGTAATTCCATCATTATTAACATTTCTAACATACAAAATATCCTCTTTAGAAGTATTTTCCCCTATTATTGGTTGTGATGTCCCGAAGAAAGGGTCATCCTCAATATCAACATCTTCGTGCGCTTGATCACCAATGTCATTCACCAATAAAAGGTTCATCTTTATACCCTAACTTGTTGAAATTCACCCGCATGAAACCTGAGTCATCCATCTGTACACCATTATTATTGTCAACCCAATTACATTGGAACACAGGCTCCCAAAACATATTGTAATCCAACTCCCATATGTGTTCAATGACACCGAAGTATGACATATTCGCGTAAATGGGATTTGTCTTTGGCACTTGATGTATGCATAGATTCAGCTACAAGAGCCACCCCACTATTTTGCATTTTACTCTGATCATCATGGGATTTTGTATAGAACGTGTACCCGTTTTGTAGATAACTAGTGTAAGAGAAAACATGTATATTTGGACCTTTTGCTAACCATCTCAATCTTTCTGAAATCGAGGTAGGATTCGAAACAAACTCAATAACAATGTGATCTTTTAGGCACAGTTTGAAACTCCGATTGTGTTCTTTTTTTAACCAGACTTGACTCTTAGTTGGGTGATCACTCCTAAGAATCTCCATGTGTTTGACAACATATGAATCAACCTGACTATCATTGTGCATAACATATAAGTGTGCTTGCTCTAGTTCTTTCCTAGATACGATCACTATTTTCCTTCCTGTCATCCCTTTACCAACACTTCCTGTGTGACGCACCCTTGGTAGCCCAACAGAATATTCAACACTAGATAGATAGCCGGTGGAGAACTCAATAGCTTCTTCAACTATGTAGCGCTTAGCAATGCAACCATCAGGTCGTGATCGATTTTTAACATATCCTTTTAATATCTTCATGTATCGCTCAAACGGGTACATCCATCTCATGTAACATGGGCCACACAATTGTGTCTCTCTAACCAGATGAACTGTTAAATGAATCATTATATCAAAGAAAGAAGCCGGAAAAAACATCTCATGCTCACATTAAGTGACAGTAATTGATCTTTGCAGAGCTGGCAACTTTCCAGGGTCAATCACTCTACTACAATCGCCTTAAAGAAGAAACAAAGTTTAGTTATGGCCTAACGCACTTTGTTGGGCATAATGGATCGTATACCAATGGGTAGCAAATTCTGCATGAGAACATGACAATCATGAGACTTTCGAGACTTTAACTTGAGGTCTTTCATCGATACAAGGTTCGTAATGTTTGAAGAGTACCCCTTTGGAACTTTAACTCAATGAAGAAACTTACAAAAGACAGTTTTCTCCTCTCTAGATAGAGTATGAGCTGCCGAAGGTAGATATGTACGTGTACCCTTCTTTATCGGACCCACTTCGAGTCTCAACCCCATAATAACCAAATCCAACCTTGTGTTGATGGTATCTTTAGTCTTCCCTGGCATATTGAGTAAGGTACCAATGACACTTTCGAATACAATTTTTTCAACATGCATCACATCAATGAAATGTCTTACGCGTAATGACTTCCAGTATGGCTCTTATCAAAAACCATAAATAACCTAGCAAAAACCATAAATAACAGAAGGCATTACAAATTCACACATTCAAGGCATTTCCAAAAGTATATTCAAGTCCAATTCCAGAAGTAACTTATAACTTATAAGTCTTTGTTAGTAATGCCTTGAATATATTCAAGTCCAATTCCAGAAGTAAATAAGGATTATATGCTATAATTTATAAGTCTTTGTAAGTTTTTTGATAGACATGTTAATTACATTTCTTATATGTCACACATAACACATTGCAGGATGATAATTGAAGTCCAATTAGTGCAAGATTATTTGAACTTTGTGACCATGAATTATTCCAAGAAATTCTTCAAAATTCTGAGGTTACTTCCGGCTCAAATTGTTGCCATGAAGATATCTCTTCATATGCCATAAACTTATCTTTAGCTTTAGATCTAGATAACAATAAAATCAATAGCAATAGCAATATAGTTACCACTCCATCTAGTACTACTACAAGTCTATAACTAGCACAACTACTACCACAAGCACTTCCATCAACAACAACAACAACAACAATACATCAAATAGCAATAATCTGTCAATTATTTTTGATTCACATGAAGAAATTGACAATGACATTTCTGCATCAATAGACTTTTCATCTTCTCAATCTTTTATTTTTCCATCACTTTTTCCAATAACAACTCAGCATGAACAACAATTTGATACCCAAAACCCACTTAACCCCCCCCCCCCCCCCAAATTTGGGGGAATGCAAAAATAGGTCCTTAGGAGGGTTTAGGAGGGCTGGTAAAAAACCCCCAAACCTTTCCCTAATTTTTTAAACTCCCAAACAAGGGGTTCCTTCCCCACAAGCCTCCCCTTCCCCTCCCAACTCCCCCTCCCAACTCCCCCTCCCAAATAATCCCTTAATGTTTTCCTATTGAAACTCAAAATAAAAACATACTTTTTTTTAACCAAAGAAAATTTATGGTATTTCATTCAAAATCAAAGTAGCAATACAAGTAGGACTATAACTAAAAACGTGGCAGCTAGCATAATTCATTGATGCTCTAGCTAGAGTATGAGCCACAATGTTTGCTTGCCGCCTGACAAAACTAACTTTGTAGTTTCCTAAAGACGATAATAAGTTACCACAAGTTCTAATAATAGAGCCATATTCAGTTACAAAGCTACACACACCGCAACCAATTAACGGCTTCCATCTACAACAGATTTGCAATCAAGCTCAATTGTGATTCGTTGAAAGTCTAACACTCGCAACCAATAACAGCTTCCAATAAACCCAGAGCTTCTGCTTCTTGAGGGTGAGGTTTGCCAATAAACCAAGTTGACTTTGCCTTCACGAGCTCACCCTTCTCATTCCTGATACAGAGACCAACACCATACCGACCATCATAAAAAAGAACTGCGTCAACGTTGCATTTGAGACTACTAGGTTCAGGACAAACCCACGATATATCGTCTCGCCTGCTATTTGACTTGGACAACAAATCACGAAGCAATTTGGAGTGTTTCGCCTGTTGCCAACAATATAACAAGTCCAAAGCACACTGCATGAAAACACGGGCTGGCTTCTCCACATTCTCCCAAACTTTCTCATTCCTCCGCTTCCAAAGACCCCAAATCAACATTGCGAAACACTTCCTGGCCGCATCTGGTAATGAAGAGAGAATATTAAAGAAACTAACCTTATAACCCTCAGCATCATGAGCCACGGATTGTATGAAATTCCAAAGCCCAGCTGAACGCCAAACCTGTTCTGCGTTGTTGCAACCGAAGAAGGCATGACATTCGTTTTCATCATGCAAATCACACATTGGGCATACTCCTGGACAGTCAACACCGTGCCTACAGAGATTGAGATGGCACAGCAAAACACCACGAGCAGCACGCCAAAGATGAATGCAAACTTTATGGGGTACCTACAAATTCCAAAGTTGTTTCCAGTCACGTGCAACACGCATCTCATGCAACTTCCCTTAATCCGTTAATCTATTAAATGGCTACATTCATCATGGCATACTTTATAAGAGAAACAGAAGATATCAATTTATTCTTTTTTATTTCAAATGTCTATAGATCATTCATTGCAAACCAATTTTATGCAGGAGATAGATAGCATTTGGTAGACATGTCAAAACACAACAAAACAAAACATATAATGTAAGGGAAGAAGAATTTATTCTAATGTATATATAAGTTATATTATGTTTGGTACACAAAACAGATCATGACATACGGTAAGAAAAATTGATATATTTTGGTTCTATAGAAAAGGGTAATGCTAAAAAAAGTCTACTTTGCCCAAATATCAAAAGTTAGCTATATCATGGTGAAAACAACATTATATAAAAAACATAACATTATTAAAGAAAATAATGTAAGAGAGGAGCATACATTGTGAGCTAATCCACTATGAAAGAGCTTTCTGGTGACATGAAGTTTCCAAGGTATGCGAAAGGTGAAGGTGAAATTTGGGGAGAGAGATGGAGGAAGATAGGGAGGGAGGGAGGGTAGTTTGAAATTTTGAATTTGTGGAGAGCTAAATTGTCTAGCTTGCCTTTGTCTAACTTTCCTTATTATCTGACAAAGTGGGAGGTAGGGGTGTTGCTTTCAAAATTTTTTATTTCGTTTGTCCAGTCAATAGCTGAGAGAGAGGCATATGCTATTTTATTTTTGCAGGGAAATGCAGGTGAAAGTTTCACCGAAGTAGTGTGTATTCTGGTAACGTTGATTTTTTACTTAGTTCAGGGGTAAAGTAAAGTTAAATTAAATATAGTTGAATCAATCTTTGAAAAAAGAGTGTAGTGAGTTTCACCGAAGGAGGGATTCCTCGAAATTTAATGAAGCTGGCACCAACGTTTAGTTTAAGGGAAAACGTTGGTAAATCCCTTTGGATTGGATAAGGGTCTTTACGGACCAGATTAGGGTTCGGGAGTCGATTATGCGTGGGGAAGTTATTAGCACCCCACGACATCCTTCCTAAAGAAGGTTACCTTTTAATTAATTGCGTAAATAAATCTTAATTTCAAAAGTTAGCTATATCATGGTGAAAACAACATTATATAAAAAACATAACATTATTAAAGAAAATAATGTAAGAGAGGAGCATACATTGTGAGCTAATCCACTGTGAAAGAGCTTTCTGGTGACATGAAGCTTCCAAGGTATGCGAAAGGTGAAGGTGAAATTTGGGGAGAGAGATAGAGGAAGATAGGTGTTGTGCAAAAAGTAGTTTGTGTGTAACATCCGCAAAATAATTAACCGAATTATTGGGATGTTAACCCAATGGAATTAATTTAGTACTTAACCGGTAAATTTATCGAGTGCTAAAATTATTTATTTGTTGTCATCGGATTGTTAACCGGATAATACGGATCAAGGAAGTTTCGGAATCGAAATAGGAGATTCAGATCAATATGGTAATTTGACCGCGTTACCGCGTATATATTAATAAATATATAAATGTGTGTGTGTGAATGAATGAAAGAAAGAAAAGAGAGAAAGGAAGCACGCGAGAAACAGAGAGGGAGAAGAGAGAAAAGAAAAGAAAAGAAGAAAGAATGGGTGAGGAGGAAGAAGAGGAAAAAGGGAGGAGAAGACTTCACCGAAACGACTTCCTTCCAACACGAAAAATGCTCAGCGTTACTTCCTCTTCGATTTGGTACGAAGATCTTCATCATCAACCCTCTCTCTCTCACTTTGCCATTTTCGAACTTGAGAGGGAAAATCGGAGTTTCGATGGTTGTAACTCAAGGGAGAGCTAAGGACGATGTTTAGGAGCGAGCACGAGGTGGATTACTCGAGTATTGAAGATCGATTGGGTGATTTGGAGTTGAAAATCAAAGATTGGGGTTATGGATGAATAGTAGCTTTTGGAGGTTAGGGATGATGAATAGTGTCCGTGGAGGATTTCGAGGGGTTTGGCATTTCGGTCAAAAGCGGTTTCGTGATCGAGTGGAAAGCTTTGGAAGCGGATTGGGTGTCGCCGGAGCGGGGAATGTTCGTGTGGCTACTCGGTGATTTTGGCTCGATCGTGGATCACGCGTCAAGGGTGATTTCTACTCACGTTTAGGATTTTACGTTTCGAATTAATTGATAAACTGTTTTATCGCTTTCGCTGGACTGGAATATTATGTGATACTGTCTGATTCGGGTTAGGAATCGATTGGGGCGAGTCTCGGGTTGCGTCGCGTTAAAATGAAATTTTTGGTGATTTGATTCGAGAGATTTTGATTTAAAACCGTTATTTGAAAAATCGTCGTATTTTGATAAACTTCGATTTGATTAAGATTTTGATTGATTGTTTGATGTTGATTGGGTTTGATTATATGTGTGTGAAAACTGTTTTCAATCAGAACTAAAATCGGAATTGAGCGGAATCGCGGTTTTCGCGCGAAACCGCCAAAATCTGCCCTTGACAGACCCCCCCTGCTGTCTGTTCGCGCGCCACTTGCGCGCGGCGCGCCACTCGTGCGCCATTTGGCAGAACCTGCTGCCAGTTCGGGCACCACTTGCGCGCGGCGCGCCACTCGCGCGCCATTTGGCAGAATTTCAGCAACCAAACTCCGTTTTTCGTTTCGCGATAACTTTTGATCCAGGAACCCGATTGAGGTGTTCTAAGATGCGTTGGAAAGCTTATTCAGAGGCCTAACTGAATATTCTATTTTTAAGGCAAAATGAACTGTTTTTGATAATGAAAATTATGTTGAAAAGTGTCGAGTTAGTATGCGAGAGCGAATGTGGACTTAATGTTTTTATCGAAAAGAAAGCGGACTATAAGTCCGATGTGGTATTGTATAACTGACGCGGGATGATCATTATTTAAATCATCTAAACCGGTCTACGATTCACGATATATATATTATATCGACTATGGGAAACGGCCCGATGCGGGTGTTATGTTAAAAAAAAAAAGTTATCGTACTATGTTCACCAGAAGATGCAGGCGGACTGCGGCTGGTGGTACGTAGAAAGGTCTAAGATGCTAGTTCATCGGGAGACGCAAGTGGATTGCAGCCGGTGTCTTACTAGGTCGAAGCCTTATTGTTTGGTCCACCGAGATTAGCAAGCGGATTGCGGTCGGTGTTATGTCAAATCTTAAAAATGTTTTAAATGGACCGAGAGTGTAGATAGGGGTCTCGGTAGAACTCACTGAGATTGTATCTCATTGTTTATATGTTGTGGTTTTACAGATAAACAGGGAAAGTGGAGATCCAAGAGGCACGAGTAGGTGGTGCTCGGATGGTTGTTGAAGACTTAGCTTTTATGCTTAAGTTAGGTTTTCCCTTGTTAGTTATGTATCACAACATTATGGCTTTAACTGTTGTAAAAGTTATGTATTTATTTCCGCTTTCTTGTTTGATATTGAACACTGTATTTCACTGATGGTTTATGGTCTTATTTATGTTTAAGACTGTTCTGTGGTTATTCAGTGAAAATATTATAGTGGTATTCAGTATTTAAACAGGAAATATATCTCTGATGTTTTAGGAATGGTACACTTGGGTATTTTTACTCGATAAAAATACCGGGGTGTTACAGTTGGTATCAGAGCAGTTCGACCTAGTCGGACTTAGTTTAGGGTTGAGTCGATTCCTTGCTAGTCCTTTTTGTAATTACACTTGTGATGCTAAGAGACATTGAGCCTGATCAACTTAATATTTAGTGCATCATAAGCGGAATTATGACTGGATGATCAAGATGCAATCCTCGACCAAAATCGGAATCTTCAACCGGTGTATCCTCAGGAAAGGTGACATGACGGTGGAAGAATACACCGCTAAGTTTGAGAAGTTGTCTCAGTTTTACCAAGTGGTAAAGTAAGCTTCGGATGACGAACGGAGAATGCAGAAGTATAAGACGGGCATAAGTGCTTTTATGAGTTATGGTCTCAGTTCTTATACTGCTACCAATTATGTTGCCTTAGTGCAATCAGCCTATGTCGCCGAGGATGATCTCATAGGAAATATGAGAAAGGAAGGAAGGTAGTTGAATTATTAACTCCGAATGCAGAGTCCTAAGATAATTTCATCGAAGGAAAAGCAGATGCAATTCTTGGATTCTTCAAAGGTCAGAAGATGTTTTAACTGTGGAAAGCCTCACAGTGGTGATTGCAAGCGAAGATCTAATCGGTGCTATTATTGTAATGTAGAGGGTCACTATGGTAAAAAAGTGCCCTGCAAGGAAGGGTTCCAAGGAGTCACGAGCAGCTCCAAGGCAAGGATGCGTCAACACTTTCGATGCTCAAACAGTTACAACTACATACAAGTTACTGAGGGGTATGGAATCAGTTTTCAATAACTCGATCAGTATATTATATGGTTCGGGTGCAACCTATTGCTGTATATCCCGATCGCGTGTGAATCGGTTGGGATTAGCCTTATCATCGCTATCCGAACCGATAACTATTTTAACTGCTGCTAAGGGTCGTGTCCAGACATAATCTTGGTATAGAATTGTCTACTTGTCATAGGAGGCAGAAATTTCGTTGTAGAATTTATTGTTTGCCTACGAGAAGTGTGGACACCATTTTGGGTATGAATTGGATGACTGTAAATCATGTTGCAATCGACTGTGTTAATCAACTATCACCATTTTGGGTATGAATTGGATGACTGTAAATCAAGATTGTCTAGCATTATATCTCAGGTTGTGTTAAGCTAAAGAAAAGTAAAAGACGGGATATGTAGTCGCTTATTAGGGCTACACCAAGAAATGTAATGCGTAGTCGCTTATGTAACACTCATTTCTACCCGGTAAAAATATAAGTAAAATCAGAGTTTTCACAAACAAACGGATGCTACATTTATCAACTTAAAAACCATAAACAGACGTAAATAAGTCTTTTTTGAAAATCGGATACATAACACCCTAACTCGGATGAACCGACAAAAACAACCTTTCGAAACAAGTCAAACTTCTTTTAACTACGCAGCGGAAATTCAAATGGTTCGACTAAACAATCGTGGCAACTATGCCAGATTCATAACTCTAAATCCAACAGTAAACAACTTAAATAACATAAATAAACGTTCATCCCCCCGAGTGCTACGTATCAGAGCGACGACACCGACCCGAACTAACGAAGGTACAACGGCTTTCATTCGAGGTTACCTGCACGTTACCAACATTGGGGTAACATTCAAACAGAAGGGGTGAGATATCGAACTATATAATGAATCATATGAAAGACAATATATATCACGTCAGGACATCAAATCATCATTTCACAGCAGTCAATATCATCATATCACAACGATCAAGTCATTACGTCACAACAGTCAAAATCATTTCAATCGCATAAATATGCAACATGAATGCAGAATGTGACTCGACTCAGGGCCACCGCCCTATAATGCATGTGGTACCATAATCCAGCCAATAAATAGAGCCTTCAACGTCGTAACATCATTTCATCGTAATTTGCCAGTCCAGGCCATCGTGTTTTGAGCATAGCTTCATCGTAAAAATATGCTATGTATGCGACGCTATGTAAATGTACAACCAATAAACAACGATTACATAGCAACGCAACAACATCGGAAATCATCATTGGCCATAGGCCTACAACATACCACCTGCCAGTAAATAGAGGAAATTCAACTTGGTGCAACATCATCAACTAACAACATCTGAACCAACAATTCAGCCACAACAATGGGCGCTAAGGCGCCAACATGCAACAGCAACAACCATAGGCGCTAAGGCGCCAACATGCAACAACAACAAACAGGAACAGCAACACAGCAACAACAGCAACAACAGCAACAACGGCATCAGCAACAATGGCAACAACGGCAACAGCAACAGCAACACTGCAACAGCAGCAACAACACAAACAGCAACACAGCAACAGCAGCACAGCAACAGCAGCACAGCAACAGCAACACAGCAACAGCAACACAGCCACAGCAGCACAGCAACAGCAGCACGGCAACAGCAACACAGCAACAGCAGCCCAGCAACAGCAGCACAACAACAGCAACACAGCAACAACGGCACAGCAACAGCAGCACAGCAACGGCAACACAGCAACAGCAGCACAACAACAGCAACACAGCAACATCAACACAGCAACAGCAGCATAGCCAACAACACAGCAACAGCAGCACAGCAACAACAACAGCAGCACAGAACTAGGGTGTGGCGCCTAGGGACAGGGCGCCAACACCAGCAATAATAAAATAGAGCATGGCGCCTAGGGACAGGGCGCCATCATCCGCAAGCAACAAAACACCAAGCACAGGGCGCCTAGGGCGCTAGTTTCAGCAAGCAACACACCGTCAGGCACAGGGCGCCTAGGGTGCTAGTTTCAGCAACAACAACAACAGGGACTGGGCGCCTAGGGCGCCAGTTTCAGCAACACAACAGGGACTGGGCGCCTAGGGCGCCACTTTCAGCACCCAATTCAAGTTCTCATGATCATGGCAAAATACAATAACGATTCTAGGGCATAGGAATATCAATCTCACAAACATAATTATTCAACAAGGCATCCAATACATATATGATCATACATATGACAATCATCAAACCCTAACCCCCACATAAAGTAATTCATATATCCCATTATAAGGCTTGAATCCCACCCTTACCTTAGCCTTGAAAGATTCGAAGCTCTCCTTGGCTTGCCTAGCCCTCTCTCTCCTCTTGGCCGTCGCTTCTCTCTCTCCTTCTCTCTTGGCCGCCGCGCCCTTGCTCTCCTCTCCAAGGCCCCTCTTATTTTTGTTCCTTCTAAATGAGCAAACCCTAAAATACCTCTTATTTATACTTTATTTACTTTTATGGGCTTTTCATAGCTAATGGGACTTAATCATGGGCTTTTTCCCTAACACCTCTCCTTTACTAATCCTAACACTAATAATAGGTCCACATACACTAACATATAGTTATTCCATTATTTTCTACTAAATAATTCCTAAACAATTAGTTAAATAATTAATCAATTATTTTGGGGCGTTACAACTCTCCCCCACTTAGAATATTTTCGTCCTCGAAAATTCACCTGATTCGAACAACTCTGGATAAGACTCCCGCATCTTGCTTTCCAGCTCCCACGTCATGCTTTCTCCGGCAGCTCCCAACCAGACTACTTTCACCAAAGCGATCTCCTTGCCTCTTAGGGTCTTTACCTCATGATCCTCGATACGCACAGGCATCGTCTCCACAGTGAGATTATCCCGTACTCGCACATCATCTGCTTGAAATTCCAAATCCTTTCTTCGCTTATCATGATAACTCTTCTGTCTACTTTGCGAAGTTTTCCCTTGCTCCCGAATTAATTTCCGCGATTGTCTAGCAGACAACAAACCAGCTCCTTATGCTCACACCCGGACCCCACATGCCCGATCTTACCGCAACAGAAACACCTCTTCGTCTCAGCTTTGCACGCATTACTCTTATGACCAGCTTTTCCACATTTGAAGCACACAATACCAGCAGGAGCATCTCCCCCACTAGTTCTCTTACCATCAGCGGCTTTCGGTTCACCTCTACCAGCAGGAGCATCATACGGCTTACCACGACTCTGAGACTTGCTCCTCTTCTCATTAACAATCTTATAATAAGCATTGCTATCCTCCTCGTAGATTCTGCAGCCGTCAATCAAATCAGTAAAGACACGGATCTTCTGATATCCAATGGCCTTCTTGATCTCTGGTCGCAACCCGTTCTCAAACTTGATGCACTTCGAAAATTTAGCAGTTGCTTCACTGTAGTGCGGATAAAACTTAGCCAAGTCCACAAACTTAGCAGCATACTCAGTATCCGACAGGTTTCCTTGCTTCAGCTCAAGGAACTCAATTTCCTTCTTACCCCGAACATCCTCCGGATAGTACTTCCTCTTAAATTCCCTACGGAACACAACCCAAGTGACCTCTTCACCTGCAGCTACCAACCTTTGACTAGCCTCTAACCACCAGTCATCAGCTTCCTCTGCCAACATATGAGTACCATAACGAACCTTCTGCGCTGGAGTGCAGTCCATCACACGGAAGATCCTCTCCATCTCCTTCAGCCAAGCCAACGCTCCATCAGGATTATACTTGCCTTTGAAAGTAGGCGGGTTCTCCCTTTGAAAGGTTACCAAACTACGAGACCCAGCATTTTCACCAACGTTTTGCTGACCTTCCACAGCCTGAGCCATAGCAGCCAAAGCAGCAGCGATAGCAGCATCGTTCCTTCCAGCCATCTCCACTAATCACTTCAACATAGACAACAGTTAGAACTAATTGACAATACTTGATCGTCAATGACACAATAACTTGACAACTTGGCCAGACAGACCGAAACTGCCCTGATACCACTAATGTAACACCCATTTCTACCCGGTAAAAATATAAGTAAAATCAGAGTTTTCACAAACAAATGGATGCTACATTTATCAACTTAAAAACCATAAACAGACGTAAATAAGTCTTTTCTGAAAATCGGATACATAACACCCTAACTCGGATGAACCGACAAAAACAACCTTTCGAAACAAGTCAAACTTCTTTTAACTACGCAGCGGAAATTCAAATGGTTCGACTAAACAATTGTGGCAACTATGCCAGATTCATAACTCTAAATCCAACAGTAAACAACTTAAATAACATAAATAAACGTTCATCCCCCCGAGTGCTACGTATCAGAGCGACGACACCGACCCGAACTAACGAAGGTACAACGGCTTTCTTTCGAGGTTACCTGCACGTTACCAACATTGGGGTAACATTCAAACAGAAGGGGTGAGATATCGAACTATATAGTGAATCATATGAAAGACAATATATATCAGGTCAGGACATCAAATCATCATTTCACAGCAGTCAATATCATCATATGACAACGATCAAGTCATTACGTCACAACAGTCAAAATCATTTCAATCACATAAATATGCAACATGAATGCAGAATGTGACTCGACTCAGGGCCATCGCCCTATAATCATGTGGTACCATAATCCAGCCAATAAATAGAGGCTTCAACGTCGTAACATCATTTCATCGTAATTTGCCAGTCCAGGCCATCGTGTTTTGAGCATAGCTCCATCGTAAAAATATGCTATGTATGCGACGCTATGTAAATGCACAACCAATAAACAACGATTACATAGCAACGCAACAACATCAGAAATCATCGTTGGCCATAGGCCTACAACATACCACCTGCCAGTAAATAGAGGCAATTCAACTTGGTGCAACATCATCAACTAACAACATCTGAACCAACAATTCAGCCACAACAATGGGCGCTAAGGCGTCAACATGCAACAGCAACAACCATAGGCGCTAAGGCGCCAACATGCAACAACAACAAACAGGAACAGCAACACAGCAACAACAGCAACAACAGCAACAACGACATCAGAAACAATGGCAACAACGACAACAGCAATAGCAACACTGCAACAGCAGCAGCAACAACACCAACAGCAACACAGCAACAACACCAACAGCAACTGCAGCACAGCAACAGCAACACAGTAACAGTAACACAGCAACAGCAACACAACAACTGCAACACAGCCACAGCAGCACAGCAACAGCAACAGCAGCACGGTTATAGCAGCACAGCAACAGCAACACAGCAATACCAACACAGCAACAGCAACAGCAACACAGCCACAGGAGCACAGCAACAGCAGCACAGCAACAGCAGCACAGCAACAGCAACACAGCAACAGCAACACAGCAACAGCAGCAGAGCAACAGCAGCACAGCAGCAACAGCACAGCAACAGCAGCACAGGAACGGCAGCACAGCAACAACAGCACAGCAAAAGCAACACAGCAACAGCACCACAACAACAGCAGCACAACAACAACGGCACAGCAACAGCAACACAGCAACAGCAGCACAGCAACGGCAACACAGCAACAGCAACAGCAACACAGCAACAGCGGCACAGCAACAACAGCACAGCAACAAAACACCAAGCACAGGGCGCCTAGGCGCCAGTTTCAGCAAGCAACACATGGTCAGGCACAGGGCGCCTAGGGTGCCAGTTTCAGCAACAACAACAACAGGGACTGGGCGCCTAGGGCGCCTGTTTCAGCAACACAATAGGGACTGGGCGCCTAGGGCGCCACTTTCAGCACCCAATTCAAGTTCTCATGATCATGGCAAAATACAATAACGATTCTAGGGCATTGGAATATCAATCACACAAACATAATTATTCAACAAGGCATCCAATACATATATGATCATACATATGACAATCATCAAACCCTAACCCCCACATAAAGTAATTCATATATCCCATTATAAGGCTTGAATCCCACCCTTACCTTAGCCTTGAAAGATTCGAAGCTCTCCTTGGCTTGCCATAGCTCTCTCTCTCCTCTTGGCCGTCGCTTCTCTCTCTTCTTCTCTCTTGGCCGTCGCGCCCTTGCTCTCCTCTCCAAGGCCCCTCTTATTTTTGTTCCTTCTAAATGAGCAAACCCTAAAATACCTATTATTTATTCTTTATTTAATTTTATGGGCTTTTCTTAGCTAATGCGACTTAATCATGGGCTTTTTCCCTAACACCTCTCCTTTACTAATCCTAACACTAATAATAGGTCCACATACACTAACATATAGTTATTCCATTATTTTCTACTAAATAATTCCTAAACAATTAGTTAAATAATTCTGTGCGTTATAGCTTATCAGGGCTACAAATTACAAGAGGTAAAATATATGTCCACATGGTCGCTTTTTAGGGCCATGAGTTCAAGTTAAACATAATAAACCGCTAGAGTTTGTAAGGGGTCTCGATAGGACTCACTGAGATAATGTTTATCTCACAGAGAAGCAGGGGAAAGCAAAGGCGGCGAAGCACGGTTAGCCGGTGCGACTCATGGAGTCTTGGGAGATTTGATTTCATGTTTAGTCCTTTGTAGCTTCTTTTAGTTATGTTACCGATTGTATGACTTTCACTGTTTAAGTTGTAAAATCGTTTCCGCTACTTTATGTTTTTGAACATTGAACTCCAGGGTTGTATAAGTCTTCAGTTGTAAAACTTAAGCATTTTCAGGAAGTACATGAGGTTCTGAGAACCGTTTGATATTTATTATCGAAATTTTAGTTTGTGTTCAACATTCATTAACCAGAAGTTACTTTGATGCGTTCCATTTAGTGCATTTCGGTAATTCTACATGTTAGAAATTATCGGGGTGTTACACTGGCACTAAACTCAAGTATAGCACCGCATTCCATCCCCAAACAGATGGCCAAATAGAGGTCACCAATAGGTGTTTGGAGATCTATCTAAGGTGTTTTGTGGGTGATCACTCTCGTTCTTGGCCAAATTGGCTATGTTGGGCAGAGTTATCGTTTAACACCAATTACAATGCTTCTATTGGAATGACACCCTACAAAGCTCTCTATGGCAGGGATCCTAGCCCTATCATCAAGGGACCTACTATACCTTCCACTGTGGACGAAGTGAACCAACTGTATGATGACAAAGATACCTTGCTGGGACAACTACACCAAAATTTGGTTCAAGCACAACAGAGAATGAAGAAGCAGGCAGACAAACACAGAAGAGAAGTGGTACTAGAGGTAGGAGACTGGCACTACTAGAAATTCGCTAAATAGTGACTGATTTAGCGACCAAAAAAAATCGGTCACTTTAGCGACCGATTTAGAGACCGATTCAATAGGTATAAAATACTTTTTGCTTAGTGACTGATTTTTCGGTCGCTAGCTTTAGAGACCGCTTTTTCGGTCACTAGTAGCGACCGATTTAGAGACCGATTCAATGCATAAAATACATTTTGCTTAGTGACCGATATTTCGGTCGCTACCTTTAGCGCTGGTTCCAAAAAAACACCTTAATACTATGTGAGAAAACCTTGTTCCTTTTCTTTTTTTCTTTGCTTCGTTCCTTTTCTTCTTTTGTTAAATCCAGAGAAAACACAAACGCAGAAATTCATCACCGCGAGAAAACCCAGACGCATAGGCCATGTTTTATCACAGCGAGAAACCTAGACGCAGGGGCCTTCTCCATCACAGCTAGAAACCCAAACGTAGAAACTTAGCTTCTTCATCACCGCCATCGCAGAGGCCTTTCTCAAAAAATAAATGATTTCCACATCCAAATTTCCATCACAGTTCGTCCCTTCCTTTTCAATTTAGGGTGGGTTCATTCAATTGTTAATTTAGGGTTCTGTTTTTTTAGGAACTTTGTTAATTTAGGGTTTTTTTGTTTCATTTTATTCCACTGTATTCATATACCACCGCTCCAAGCATAATTTTTAAATTTTGTTACTGTCAGCTTCCATGGTGTTGAGAACGAGAGGTTTCTTGGTTTGGGTTTCACAATTACAGTTACAATGTGGTGAGACTTGAAAATTGAGATGGCATATAATCGAAATACATGTTCTTTTCTACTTCACATGCGTGCTTCTTCATTCTCTTTACTGTAACACAAATGGGGTTGTAACTATTGAACTACAAATTGATCATGTTTCAAAGTTGGATTGCAGTTCTGTTGTAAGGTACACTACCCTTCAATTTTCCACTTTTCAATTAAGTTATAAACTCACATGTTATTGGAGATGTTTGAAGTTATCTCAACAACATCTTTTCTAGGTTATGTAAATACACCTAGAAATGGAAACCTAAGTAAGCCACAATCATTCAAACTTCAAGCTTCACCTAAATCGTTAACTATTTTGAATGCATGTGAAGAAATTGATAAATATTCTGAGGGTTTGAATTTGAAGGTTTTTGGATCTGCTAGTGTAGGTGTAATTTGGAGGTGTATCTGTTAATGCCACTTTGAAATTTTTAAGAAAAATTGTGGAATTCAGTGCTGAAGATGATGATGGAGGAAATGTTCCTCCTTTTGTACTTTGTTCTGATCCTTTGTTAAATAGGGAGCTTTTGGCTTACGAAAGAAGTAAAGTTGAAGGTTTGAAATTGGATTCTTCATCATCTATTGTCCACAATCTTGTGAATAAAAGGGTTTTTCTTGAGTCTTCTGGGGTTAGTTGGATTGTGATGCCTTGTCATATATCACATTGTTGGTATGAAGATGTATCTAAGGGATGTTCTGTGCCTTTTCTTCATATGGCTGATTGTGTTGCTAGGAAACTCAAGGAAGCTAAGTTAAAGCCGCTTGAAGCTGGTATCCCGTTGCGGATTGGTGATGCCCAGTCTGTATTTTATTTTCTGTTTGTGTGTGGATTGTTTCTGCAATTGTAATTCTGTTTGTACTCTGTGTTAATATAAGTACCAGAAAATTTCCCCATTTCTTTCTGTTTGGAACCAGTTCTATCAAATTAACAGTACAGGAGAAGCTTCCCCCTCCTCCCTTCAAACATGTAGGATATTTTGAGTCAATTACTGTACCTTCCCAAGCTCCGATAAATGTGTGGTTCTTAGGTCACACTGTGGGTATTATTTTCTCTTTTTTGTTCTCGAATTCTTCTGCATTCTTGGAGGTGGGCTGCTTTTTGTCATGCAACTGAGTTTACCTTAACTTGAATTCTTCTGCATTCTTTAGTGTATTTGGCTGCAACTGAATTTTGTCATGCAACTGAATTCTTCTGCATTCTACAGCTATATTTGATCGGTTGGGAAGATACGTTATTACTGGCTCAGATGATCGGCTTGTAAAAGTCTGGTCAATGGAAACTTCATATTGTTTGGCCAGTTGTCGTGGTCACGAAGTAAGTCTGCTTTTGTACTGTCAATATGTTTTCTCCTGTATGCATAGATTTTCCTTGCTTTAGTGTTTGTTAACCATCAGATTGAAATATATACTATATTTGATAGGGTGACATCACTGACTTACCAGCTTTTATCGTAAGTCTTATGTTCATTAAAGAAAGAAAAGGAGTTTATAATAGTTTCAATCTTGGCAATTTGGATGTATGTCAAGTTTGCAGATGCAATCGTTTCTTTCTATTTTACAAACTTAGTAATATTAAAGGTACCAATCCAGTTGGTTATCAGAACCATCTCTAAAGATAACTCCATTGTTTCTCAATTTGATAATTCTATTTTACAAACTTAGTAATATTAAAGGTACCAATCCAGTTTCAATCTTTTAGAATTAGAATTCTGTTTTTGTGATTGTAAGGAGTATAAGATAACTCCATTGTTTCTCAATTTGATAATTTGATAACTTCATTTTCTCATTAATTTAATCTCTATATTTTTTATTGAGTACAACTGAAACATCAAGAATTCTTGTTTCAGGATTTGAAGCTGGGGGCCCTGATAATCCTTCAAATATTGATCCTTGGCAAATTATTGGAAATGAATCATCTATTAATGTTGAGCAAGGGAAGGAATACAAAGTAGTGTTCTATGTTCGTTCAACAGGATCACTTAATCTAACAGTTTCATTGACTGGACCAAATGGTGAGGGAAACCCGGCTTTAGTTGTGATCACGTAAGCTCCACTTTTACGTGCTATAGAGACTAGGAAATTATTTTTTGCATCCATGAGTGATAATAATAATTGATCTTGCAGGGGGCTCTGCATCTGATTTTTCAAATTGGACAAAGGTGGTAGCTTTATTTGAGGCCAAGGCAATGAATCGAAACTCAAGACACCAATTAACAACTACCGCAAAGGGTGTAATATGGTTGGACCAAGTGTCTGCTATGCCAGTTGTAACATCCCCTTTTCTATCCGGTAAAATATAACGGAAAAATCAGAGTTTTCAAAATTTATTTACACCACAAGGGATGTCACACTTACTTCGCTAAACGTCATACTTCAAATAACTCGCTTTTCGAAAACAGTCTTATAATAACTTCAAAAACGTCATTATCAGTTAAAATACAACCTCACATTGAGAATTCAACAGTTTAATCAAAAAGGCGTTACAACTATGCCAGGCTTGCAATACTAAAATCCAATAACCGCAATATCCATAAATGACTTAAACAACATTTATTCCCCTCCCTAGTGTTACATATCAGAGCATGACGACCCGACTCACGGAGTGAAGCTAAAGGCCTTCACTAAGAATCACCTGCACGTTACCAACATGGGGGCAACATTCAAACAGGAAAGGGTGAGCATCATTTCAATCCATATAATAGAAAATATGATAAGTACTAATCATAGGCTACACACTAGAACAATCAGCATCCAAAACACTAAATATCCATATCACAGTCATCATTCACATCACTTACAATAACTCATCTCATGTCATGAAGGCTTATGAAAATGCAACCCACTCGCGGGTACATGCATGAGGTACCTTTTCACAAAACGTCGCTTAGCCACTCAGGCCTCATCATCACTTAGCCACTCAGGCCTCAAAACGTCACTGGTTTTATGCATATGGGCATGAGACACTATGACATGCACCACTCACAACACACAATCACACGATTATTCAGTTCATAGTCAACAATGTGACCCGTCACTTACCGGTTTGCCAAATAATGGCACAGCACCTGTCAATTCACAATTCACACACAAATAACGTCACTTAGCCTTTTAGGCCTTAACATCACTTAGCCACTCAGGCCCCAAACGTCACTTACACATAACATCATTCAACTCAAACATTAGCCACTGGGGGCAAAACGTCATTTACACGTCACTATAAATAATAATAACCACAAAGGGGCAGAACAGTCATTTACACATCACCATAATTTAACAACAGCCACTAAGGGCGGAACAGTCATTTACACATCACTATAATCATCATTAGCCACCAAGGGCAAAACAGACATCTCACACATCATTACAATTGTTATTAGCCACCGAGGGCAAAACAGACTCTTACACGTCATTTCAATTATTCTTAGCCACCGAGGGCAAAACAGTCATTTGACTAGCCACCAAGGGCATCCTCGTCATTTACACAACATCATCATTAACTTTGGCCGCTAGGGGCAAAACAGTCATTTGACTAGCCACCAAGGGCATCCTCGTCATTTACACATCATTATCATTAACTTTGGCCGCTAGGGGCAAAACAGTAATTTTGACACTACCACGTTAAAACTGTTGTTTATACACCAAAAAGGGATTTTTAAAGTGTTCCACTTCATTTTTCAATGTCACTGGGACGATCACCGGGGACAGCCACTTAGGCGCCCACAAACAGTCAGAGGATAACAATTTTTCATTTTTAAAATTGAACCCACAGATAGACAACGTAAAAAGCTTCACAACACTTTTCGAATCGTTCAAAACGGACGTCTGAGTCAAAAGTTATGCTAAAAATAATTTTGGGGAAAAATCAGGCAACATCCTGGAAACAGGCGCCTTAGGCGCCCAGGCAACCAGGCAACATGCGCACTGGCGCCCAGCGCCCAGGCGCACAACACAACGCACACACGCAACACACAGGGCGCTCAGCGCCCAGCGCCTTGGCGCAACACGCAGCAAAACATGACACGGGCGCCTAGCGCCCAGGCGCGCAACACGCGCAACAACAACATGCCACAGGCGCCCAGCGCCCAGCACAGGCGCCTAGCGCCCAGAACACAGCAGCAACGTCCTGAATGTTGTTCAACAATTTTTCAACACTAAAAATTGTTTTCTTAACAAATTTTAAAGCGTAAAGACTCCAATTTTTCCAGCAACCAAAAATGCACTTATTTTAATCAATTTCTCAAAAATTCAATTGGGTATTGTCTTCCCTATTCCCCTTGGCGCCCTAGGCGCCTATACACCCATCCATCCAATTCGCGAACCACACGATCAATCCAACATACCAAATTTCAGTTTTCACTAATACTCAAATGCCACAATTCATCAAACAAACGCATAGGGCGCAATTACCTCCATGGCTATAATTCCAACAAATCAGTTCGCACCCATATATATAAATTCAACGATTCCATTCGCATACCCTTACATAAAAACCCGCAATTCAATTCGCATACATATATATATAACAAACCAACATCAACAACGCATCAAGAACACATCAAGAATTCATCATATATATATATATACAACTCAATAATTCAATTCGCATATATAACCCAACAATTCAATTTCGCATATATATATATATATATATATATAACAAACCAACATCAACGACGCATCAAGAACACATCAAGAATTCATCATATATATATATACAACTCAATAATTCAATTCGCACATATAACCCAACAATTCAATTTCGCATATATATATATAAAAATACCAACAACAACAATATGTTAAGAACACATCAAGAACTCATGGTATTCATCAATTCGCATATACGTATAAAAATATCATCATCAACAATATATCAAGAACACAAATCAAGAAAATCTAGTCTAGCCCTAGATCTAGGACCCATCATATAATTTATTAGATAGAATGATAGAGTTCCCCTAACCTCGAATTAGATGAATAGGATCTCTAGTGATGATCACGAACGGAACTACGGCAACGGAATCACGATCTTTTCCTCTCTTGGTGGCGCGACCTCCCCCCTCTTCTTCTCCTCCCCAATGGCGCTCCTTTCTTCTCTCTATGCTCTCCCTCTCCATTTCGCAAAAGCCAACCAAAAACCCTAACCCCTCTAGGCGCCTATTCGCATATGACTAGGTCCATGGGCTTGGGCCTCTCACTTAAGCCCAAGTCCGCCTAATTTAGCACCTCCACCTTCTAATACCACCTACACATATTAATATAATTTCTAATAATTAAATTATATCCACTTAATTAATTTAAATCCCTAAATGCTTAATTAAATAATTTAATTAAATATTTTAGGGTGTTACAACTCTCCCCCACTTAGAATATTTCGTCCTCGAAATTCACCTGTCAACACTCTCCCTCTAAGGTCACCTAGACAACTAGCGCTATCAATCATGCCGATTACTATTGCCTTGATTACCGGCGGTAAGTGCTTGGGCGGCCGTCCCTCCTACTTGTTCAGCCAGGTAACTTCAAGCAGTAATAATTCGACCCACTCTCTACTTTGCTGCGCTACTCTGATAAACTAGCTCGCGTTTTACCTCACTCATCTACCCTTAAGGATAACAGAATACATCAATCATCACAGCATCAAGACGGAATTCACAGGATGCATAATAGTCGTACAACAAGTCTCATAATTTTAGTAACACGGCGACAGTCATCCACAAACAACTTTGCCACCCAGGCGACATCAACAATTTCAATTGCCACTCAGGCGACATCAACAATCACAACTGCCACTCAGGCGACATCAACAATTACAATTGCCACTCAGGCGACATCAACAATTACAATTGCCACTCAGGCGACACCAACAATCACAACTGCCACTCAGGCGACATCAACAATTACAATTGCCACTCAGGCGACATCAACAACTAAAAACCGACAACAGAGCAACATCATCAACAACACAATATTAACAACTCAGTCACACAATCGGGCACTAAGGCACCGGCAATGGTTAACAATGGCATATGTCACATGGCAACAACAACTTTTAAAAAGGTAGCAACAATCATTTTCAGCAATAGTCATTTTGCAGAAAACCATAACAATTATCCGAATAAAACAGCAACATTATTTTCTGAAAACGGCAATGATCATCTTTCAGAAACAGCAACAATTATTTAAATAAAACAGCAATAGCAAATAGCTCAGGATAATCCACGAAACATTATCAACTAAGTACACCGGAACACGGTTAACATTTAAAACCTTATTACACTAGTCCGTCCAAAAGAATAGTTACATTAACATTTACAGTAATTAGTTAATTCGGCCCCGGTGCACAAGCGTCCAAAATGCACATTTCTAAATCTCAAGATTTTTAAAACCACGTAACGCATATCGCAAGAGTGCAACCGCTAAAACAAAATCCGAATCGTTTGTAAAAGTGATTTTCAATGCTGATCTCGGCATCCAGCCGTAAAAGTGTTTAAAGGGCGTTCGAAAGCACTTTCAGTAATCACTTTACTTTTAGATTTTCAAAACCACATGATAGAAATCCATAAGTAACAACTAAGAGATTTGTCATAAAACTCCGGCACGCAAGGTTACACCTAGAGGAAATTAGGCAAGTCAAAATAGTAACTCAATGATGTGGTAGTTCTCAGCTAAAATATTTACATCCGGTCGCAATTTTCCAAAAGGAGTTGAGGACAAAATTAGTACACTTGAATGAAAGCATTTTCACTTGTAGTGATTAAAAAAACACCACGGTAGCTATTAGTGCAGTAACAACTTAAAATAGTCCATAAAAATAATTTTACAACGCATTTGGTTTCCAAACATCAAATCACATTGCACAAGACTTCTCACAGAGGCTTACTGTCGACTACTTAAGACAGTCCGGACAAAGCAACATAGGAGGGTAACATGCAACAAGGTAAGTTATCAGTAGCATACAGGCACCGCAAACACACATGACAAGATCAAGCAAACAACATAGGCTGTAATTTACCATTTTAAAATGCAATCTTGTTTGTTCACACTCGAGGGACAACCAAACTCAGGATGGTAAGCATGTAATATTATACTTTACAAATGCATGAGCATGCGAACACATGTCAAGTCAACATCTAGCAACAAACATCTATTACAAGAACATCTGAGTGCATGTCAATCTAACATTTTACAACAAGCGGCAATTAATTTGAATATGATACAGGGTACACCGAGCTCAATACCAACCAAAACACATGTGCGCATTTAAACAACAGAGCATACCATTTAGAAACACGCAGCAAGGAGGTCAACAATAAGGACCACAACCAACAAACGCAATTCACACACCGAAAACACAATAAGGCACACAACACTAGTAGGGACATCTCCCCCACTAGTTCACTTACCAATGGAAACTTTCGGCGTACCTGCAACATAAACAATGGTCAGCACTGAAAGACAACAGTTGGTCACTATCTGACACAACGACTCGATGACATGGCCGGACGGACCAACCATTGCTCTGATACCACTAATGTAACACCCCCTTTTCTATCCGGTAAAATATAACGGAAAAATCAGAGTTTTCAAAATTTATTTACACCACAAGGGATGTCACACTTACTTCGCTAAACGTCATACTTCAAATAACTCGCTTTTCGAAAACAGTCTTATAATAACTTCAAAAACGTCATTATCAGTTAAAATACAACCTCACATTGAGAATTCAACAGTTTAATCAAAAAGGCGTTACAACTATGCCAGGCTTGCAATACTAAAATCCAATAACCGCAATATCCATAAATGACTTAAACAACATTTATTCCCCTCCCTAGTGTTACATATCAGAGCATGACGACCCGACTCACGGAGTGAAGCTAAAGGCCTTCACTAAGAATCACCTGCACGTTACCAACATGGGGGCAACATTCAAACAGGAAAGGGTGAGCATCATTTCAATCCATATAATAGAAAATATGATAAGTACTAATCATAGGCTACACACTAGAACAATCAGCATCCAAAACACTAAATATCCATATCACAGTCATCATTCACATCACTTACAATAACTCATCTCATGTCATGAAGGCTTATGAAAATGCAACCCACTCGCGGGTACATGCATGAGGTACCTTTTCACAAAACGTCGCTTAGCCACTCAGGCCTCATCATCACTTAGCCACTCAGGCCTCAAAACGTCACTGGTTTTATGCATATGGGCATGAGACACTATGACATGCACCACTCACAACACACAATCACACGATTATTCAGTTCATAGTCAACAATGTGACCCGTCACTTACCGGTTTGCCAAATAATGGCACAGCACCTGTCAATTCACAATTCACACACAAATAACGTCACTTAGCCTTTTAGGCCTTAACATCACTTAGCCACTCAGGCCCCAAACGTCACTTACACATAACATCATTCAACTCAAACATTAGCCACTGGGGGCAAAACGTCATTTACACGTCACTATAAATAATAATAACCACAAAGGGGCAGAACAGTCATTTACACATCACCATAATTTAACAACAGCCACTAAGGGCGGAACAGTCATTTACACATCACTATAATCATCATTAGCCACCAAGGGCAAAACAGACATCTCACACATCATTACAATTGTTATTAGCCACCGAGGGCAAAACAGACTCTTACACGTCATTTCAATTATTCTTAGCCACCGAGGGCAAAACAGTCATTTGACTAGCCACCAAGGGCATCCTCGTCATTTACACAACATCATCATTAACTTTGGCCGCTAGGGGCAAAACAGTCATTTGACTAGCCACCAAGGGCATCCTCGTCATTTACACATCATTATCATTAACTTTGGCCGCTAGGGGCAAAACAGTAATTTTGACACTACCACGTTAAAACTGTTGTTTATACACCAAAAAGGGATTTTTAAAGTGTTCCACTTCATTTTTCAATGTCACTGGGACGATCACCGGGGACAGCCACTTAGGCGCCCACAAACAGTCAGAGGATAACAATTTTTCATTTTTAAAATTGAACCCACAGATAGACAACGTAAAAAGCTTCACAACACTTTTCGAATCGTTCAAAACGGACGTCTGAGTCAAAAGTTATGCTAAAAATAATTTTGGGGAAAAATCAGGCAACATCCTGGAAACAGGCGCCTTAGGCGCCCAGGCAACCAGGCAACACGCGCACTGGCGCCCAGCGCCCAGGCGCACAACACAACGCACACACGCAACACACAGGGCGCTCAGCGCCCAGCGCCTGGCGCCCAGCGCCTTGGCGCAACACGCAGCAAAACATGACACGGGCGCCTAGCGCCCAGGCGCGCAACACGCGCAACAACAACATGCCACAGGCGCCCAGCGCCCAGCACAGGCGCCTAGCGCCCAGAACACAGCAGCAACGTCCTGAATGTTGTTCAACAATTTTTCAACACTAAAAATTGTTTTCTTAACAAATTTTAAAGCGTAAAGACTCCAATTTTTCCAGCAACCAAAAATGCACTTATTTTAATCAATTTCTCAAAAATTCAATTGGGTATTGTCTTCCCTATTCCCCTTGGCGCCCTAGGCGCCTATACACCCATCCATCCAATTCGCGAACCACACGATCAATCCAACATACCAAATTTCAGTTTTCACTAATACTCAAATGCCACAATTCATCAAACAAACGCATAGGGCGCAATTACCTCCATGGCTATAATTCCAACAAATCAGTTCGCACCCATATATATAAATTCAACGATTCCATTCGCATACCCTTACATAAAAACCCGCAATTCAATTCGCATACATATATATATATATATATATATATATATATATATATATATATATAACAAACCAACATCAACAACGCATCAAGAACACATCAAGAATTCATCATATATATATATATATACAACTCAATAATTCAATTCGCATATATAACCCAACAATTCAATTTCGCATATATATATATATATATATATATATATATAACAAACCAACATCAACGACGCATCAAGAACACATCAAGAATTCATCATATATATATATATATATATATATATATACAACTCAATAATTCAATTCGCACATATAACCCAACAATTCAATTTCGCATATATATATATAAAAATACCAACAACAACAATATGTTAAGAACACATCAAGAACTCATGGTATTCATCAATTCGCATATACGTATAAAAATATCATCATCAACAATATATCAAGAACACAAATCAAGAAAATCTAGTCTAGCCCTAGATCTAGGACCCATCATATAATTTATTAGATAGAATGATAGAGCTCCCCTAACCTCGAATTAGATGAATAGGATCTCTAGTGATGATCACGAACGGAACTACGGCAACGGAATCACGATCTTTTCCTCTCTTGGTGGCGCGACCTCCCCCCTCTTCTTCTCCTCCCCAATGGCGCTCCTTTCTTCTCTCTATGCTCTCCCTCTCCATTTCGCAAAAGCCAACCAAAAACCCTAACCCCTCTAGGCGCCTATTCGCATATGACTAGGTCCATGGGCTTGGGCCTCTCACTTAAGCCCAAGTCCGCCTAATTTAGCACCTCCACCTTCTAATACCACCTACACATATTAATATAATTTCTAATAATTAAATTATATCCACTTAATTAATTTAAATCCCTAAATGCTTAATTAAATAATTTAATTAAATATTTTAGGGTGTTACACCAGTGGACACATATAAGGTTGTCTCACATTCTGAATTTGATTGCCTTTATTAGACATATGAGATAATTGCTACACCCTAAAAGTTAATCTATAAGTAAAAATTAACATAATATAAAAACTAATTCATACAGTGCATTAATTTTATATACCTAGTATTGTTCTAAAAATTGACATAAATGTGTCTTGATGATGGTAAAATTACCTATGGTTATTCTCAAGCAATTGAAGGTAAGGTGAAAATAAGACAGTCGAAGATGTTAACAAGTATTCTAACGGCCAAATGAAGGTGAAAATTTGAGTGTCCTGAATGTTTCTTATGTTGGTTTTAATTTATTTGAGTGTCCTGAATATTAATTGGTCTTATATCCATATCAACAGGAGATCTTTACACGGGAATGGGAAAAACAAACCGAAACTGCATCTTTGCAAGGAGCTAATCCACCAAGTCAGATGGATGTATGGCGTGGTATAGTTGGAGTAAATAAAAACACGATGTATGGCTATGGACTACATTCGATCGAAGTGCTGAGACCTTACTATTACGGTTCAAGTTCTTCATCATCTGAGTGGGTGCAAAGGCAGGAGCTTAATGAACTCAGAAATCAGTTGGAAGAAGTGAGAACCGAAAGAGATGAACTTCGAGTTGAAATGGCAAATGCCAAGAACACTTGTGAGCAAAATAACAAGATGATAAAAAAAATTGATGAAAATGATGAAGTATCAACAACTTCCAACTAATGAAGAGCTGTATGACGAAGATGATGAAGACGGAGATAATGAAGAGTCTAATTCAAAGGGACAAAGTGGCGAAGAGAGTTAAACATTTTATGTCTTTTGTTATGACTTAGAAACTAATTGCTATGTTATGTAGGTTTTAATTTAAATTGACTATTATGTTTTTTTACCAAATACATTATGTTTTTTAATGTAATGACTATTATGTGTTTAACTAAATTTTTCTATCAGTTACTATATTGGTTGCTAAAACTAGTCATCAAATAGTCCAAATCAGTTTCAAAAATTTGGTTGAACAGTCATTAAAACAGTCACTAAAATAGTATCTAAACTAGTTGCAAATCAGTCACCAAATCAGTTGCTAAATCAGTCACAAAATCAGTTGCTAAATCAGTCACCAAATCAGTCGCTAAATCAGTCACCAAAACAGTCACTAAATCAGTCACCAAATCGGTTGCTAAATCGGTCACCAAATCAGTCTCTAAATCAGTCACCAAAATAGTTGCTAAAACAGTCACCAAATCGGTCGCTATTTTCGGTCACAAAATCAGTCTCTATTTTCGGTCGCTAAATCGGTCACAATTTCGGTCACTAAATCGGTCGCCAATGGTTAGCGACCAGTGATTTAGCCACTGATTTTTTTTGGTCGCTAATTCGGTCACAAATTCGCTTAGTGACCGATTTTTCCTGTATAGTGACCGAAAAATCGGTCACTAAATGACGTTTTTTTTGTAGTGTGGGTCTATTTGAAAGCAACACCCTACAGGTGGAAGTCCCTAGCTAGCAGGAGAAATGAGAAGCTGAATCCTCATTTTTATGGCCCTTACAAGGTACTAGAGAAGATAGGGTCAGTGGCTAATAGATTAGAGCTACCTGCTGACTGCAAAATACACCCTGTATTTCATGTCAGCAAGCTCAAGAAGTCTGTTCCAGGCAGCTATACACCTCAACAATTACCTGCAGCGTTGACTGAAGAAGGCATTTTGCAACCAGAACTGGAGGAAGTGCTGGATCTGCAATACAACTCTAGGGGAGTGGCTGAGGTACTGGTCAAATGAAGGAACCTACCCTCTTGTGAAAATTCTTGGGAACTAGCAGACAAGGTGCAGCAGGATTTCCCCTCTTTTCCCCTTAAGGACAAGTTGAAACTCTTAGGGGGGTATTGATAGCAGGCCATTAGTGAGAAGAGTTTATGTTAGAGGAAATGTTAGTCACAATGAGCCTTAGAAGGCTAGGAGGGAGGGTATTATTGTAATTGCAAAATAACAGAATGTATATAAGCTGCACTGTTAGCAGTTAGACAGTTAGTTGTATTGTGAAATAGAATCTCATAGTTGCTGGACTTGTAACCAGGCAAATTGTGTAACTGTACCATTCTTGATTCATCAATAAACATTCCTTTTCTACCAGTTGAATCTTTCAAAAACAAACACCATATTGTTGCATAGCTTAATTTTTCCTTTTTTTCCTATGAAAATTGCCAACCAAGTTGAAATTGCGTAAGTATTAAGAGAAAAGCATGTATTTAACAAAGAGAATCAATAAATGATGTTGGCATATGATACAGCTGGGAATTGAGGATTCAATTGGACCCCATTTATATTATATGATGAAAACTCAAAAAAATCCCAATAGAAGAAGAAGAAGAAGAAGAAGAAGAAGAAGAAGAAGAAGAAGAAGAAGAAGAAGAAGAAGAAGAAGAAGAAGAAGAAGAAGAAGAAGAAGAAGAAGAAGATAAGAAGAAGAAGAAGAAGAAGAAGAAGAAGAAGAAGAAGAAGAAGAAGAAGAAGAAGAAGAAGAAGAAGAAGAAGAAGAAGAAGAAGAAGAAGAAGAAGAAGAAGAAGAAGAAGAAGAAGAAGAAGAAGAAGAAGAAGAAGAAGAAGAAGAAGAAGAAGAAGAAGAAGAAGAAGAAGAAGAAGAAGAAGAAGAAGAAGAAGAAGAAGAAGAAGAAGAAGAAGAAGAAGAAGAAGAAGAAGAAGAAGAAGAAGAAGAAAAGCTTGACACTAGCAACGCTAAAATAAACAGGGAGAAAGAAAAATGATGAAAGATTGAACAAACTGGCCTTCGAGGTTCAGATCAGAACCACCAACTAACCAATGGTAGGGAGTGATTTTGACTTGCTCCGCCATCAGCAATCGCAGCCACATATGGGTGATTCTTCCCTCTCGCGCATGCGGCTATGGACGATGTCGTCCCTCTCGTTCGCGTCTCTCCCTCGCTCCCGCACCTCTCTTGCGGCCAACGGTGGTTGCAATGCGCCCTTCCTCTGGCCAGCACCGCATCCCTTACCCCGGCCAGCACCCCTCCGTTCTCCTCCCTGTTATGTTTCTTGCCATCCCCTTCTTTTACTTTTCCAGGCTGCTGTTATCTCATTTTAATTTCCCTTCCGCCGCTTCTTCACGGAGCCATGTCGTCTCCAATTCCGCCATTATCGCATTATCGCATTATCCATTAGCTCTTGTTTTCTTTGTTATTGCTAACAATCTTATAGAAAACTCAGGAAGAGATGTCGAGTAGAGGGAAAGAGGGTTTAGGAATATTAGGTGCCTCATTTTAGTTTTTTAATTTTTTAATTTTGAATACTTTATTAAAGGGTAAATAGCATTTTTTGGTGATTTATCTTTGCTCTAGATTTATTTTGGTGATTTATCTTTTTTTGTCTTATTTTTGTCTCTCATCTTCTATTTCCGTTTGTATCATAGAAAGAGATGATTAAAATATTAGAGACCCAAATACTATTCAACAAAGATGGACATAATATAAGTCTTAAAGGCAATATATTTCATAGTAGAAAAGATAAAAATAACGTAAGCCTTAGAGGCAAAAGAAGTCGTACAACTTCTTTTCAAACTATGAAGTTTAGAAGTAAGATTATAAAACACCTAATTCAAACATGCAACTCAAGCGATCAAATCAATATGATATGTGGTATATAAGACGCCTTATATACCACAGAAAAAGACCGAGGGGGGACCAAACCAAAACCCAGGGAAAAAACAAACAAAGCAGCAAAATGGAAACTTGGGCAAGGCACCCTAGACCAACCATCCAAATGAAAACAGATCAACAAAACAGGCCAAAAACGGCTGAAAAAACAAACTCGGAAAGTGACAGATATTGAGCTAGCTTTGATATTATCAACAGAAAAAAAAATAACCTCAAAAGCTGGTAATTATCAACATAACCATATTGTATGCTATAACAATGGTAATGATTAGAAAAAATAACCATATTGCCTTGTTTCAATATCATGAAAATAAGTTTCTAGCTTGAAGTTGATTATCTCTAAGCATGAAGTAAACTCATATCAAATTAATATATATATATATATATATATATATATATATATATATATATATATATATATATATATATATATATAGCAAATACATCAATAATAGAGGCTTTTAGTAGATGGCTTTTAGGTACTTAAGACTTTTTTGGTCATGCAATTATAAGTCCAAATAAAATGCTAATTAAGGCATAAAGACATTTTAAGTTTGTGCAAGCATTTAAAAAAGCACTAACAGGTGGCCATACTACTCGTCTCTCAGATGCAAAAGTGTGTGCTGCTTCTCTACTTCATTTAATAGAAGATTGCTACAATGTACAGACTCTCTAACTTCTTCATCATCTTTCAAGAAAAAGCTACATTCAAAATTTCAATTCCTAACCACATAATAATAATAATAATAATAATAATAATAATAATAATAATAAGGGTTAAATATGTTTTTAGTCCCTACAAAATCGGCTCCTTCTAAGTTTAGTCCCTACATTAACGAAATGGGCGTTTTGGTCCTCATCTTATTTTCCCGTTTTCAATTTTAGTCCCTCATGACTTTTAATAGCGCTATTAAAAGTCATGAGGGACTAAAATTGAAAACGAAAAAATAAGATGAGGACCAAAACGCCTATTTCGTTAATGTAGGGACTAAACTTAGAAGGAGCCGATTTTGTAGGGACTAAAAACATATTTTACCCTAATAATAATAATAATAATAATAATAATAATAATAATAATAATAATAATAATAATAATAATAATCCAACACAATAGACAGCAAGAGAAGGAACGCAAGGGTTAGAAAGGGAGAAGGAGAGGAAGCGTTAGCAAGGGAGAAGGAGAGTAAGAGAAACAGCGATTAGAAAGTGAGAGTTCAGTGCAATAAAAATCTACTACCCATCAGTTGTACCTATTTTTGCTTCTCCCCTCGATATTTTAGAAAGATCGTTTTGATTTGAAGTGAGATGTATGTAGATATTTCATCTAGTGTTAATGCTTTTTAGTTAAAGCACCCTGAACTCTGAAGTTGTGTACTTGTGTAAGTTAAAAATTTTGTTTGTATTCTCCAGGGCGAGATGTTAGAATTTATGGCCAAAGAGAGTATAATTTTGCTTAATTGGTAGGAAACGATTGGAAGGCAAGCCGGTAATTTTGATGGAAGGTTTCGGCATCATTGAAATAGTATTGAGTGCAGTATGTACCACGGGTTGCAGAGTTGGGGTGTTGACTGTTGACCAATGTGGAGAGACTGAGAGGCACAAATAGACAATTACTTATTTGGTGAAAGCTGAAAAGGGGGAATGGGCTAAGAAACCCAGATACTTTGTACGATACGAATACGATACGACACAGATACGAGGATACAAAAATTTTAAAAAAATAAGATACGACACGGCCAAGACATGTTAGCAAAAATTTATACGCACACAATGTTTGGTAAGAGATATTCATATTAGTAGTTGTTCAATAGCACAGGCATATCATTAGTCAATAGATGTATGTTGTAATGTAGTGTAATATATGTATGAATGTAATGTATGTATATAATGTAAACTATGTATTTATGTGTGTATGCATATGATGTAATGTATTTATGTATGTATGTATGTATGTATGTATGTATGTATGTATGTATGTATGTATGTACGTATGTATGTACGTATGTATGTACGTATGTATGTATGTATGTATGTTTGTATGTGTAGCGACTAAAAAATCTGGGTAAGGATTCTCCAAAGTTTTGCAGTGAAGCCGCCATCAAGGTTTAGGTTTATAGGGGCAAACATTGATAAATCCACTTGGAGGGTCTTTTGCGAACCAAATACGAGTTCGGGAGTCGGTTATGCGCAGGAATGGATTAGCACCTTGCGGCATCCTTCCTAGAGAAGGTTACCATCTAATTAAAAGCGTAAATATTGTTTAGGTACAAAAATGAAATACACTACCCTTCCTCTTCAACTGCAGTGATATAGAGAGAGAATGAGAGCAGCACAAACACAAAAATGGAGAGAGAGAGAGAGAGAGAGAGAGAGAGAGAGAGAGGGAATCAAGATGGGTTGAACGAATGAGAGCTGAGGGATACAATGAGTGAAAAACAGAAAATAGGGAGAGGGAGGTGTCGACCGACCTTCGGTACGCTGGTTTGCGGACGGAGAGGGGAAACAGTGGTGTTCAACGGAGGTTTTTAGGCGATGCAATGACGGGGATCAACAGCAACAGGGTCTTGACTGTGGCAAGGCCGTTGTGGTGATGAGAGAGAAACAAAACTATGGTGGTTCAAGCATGTGGTCATGGCGGAGGGGCGCACCGGTAAGGTGACCACCGCGACGATCGCCGGAGTTGTAGGTTCTAATTCTTTTTTCACACACTATTCTCCTTCTTTTTTTTTTTGAAAAAGGGGTATTATTTTTATTGGGCACGTTTTTTGTTGTGTATGTGAACTAAAGGGATTTGAAATTCAAAAATATGGGCTGGTTGTTTTTGAGACAGTAAAAAAAACGGCACGAGAATTATTTTATGTGTAAATCCATTTTAGTTGTTTGTGGTGTGTGTTGGTGACATGATACATCAGAAACATATGTGTAAATCCATCGTGTACTGCACAACGAAACATATTTTTGAAGTCTTTTGAAACTAGACAAATATCTGTTAAAACGAAAAAATTCTCGTTAAAATACCCGATTAATTCAACGGACCAAATTTGGGTATAACAGTATGTAATGTATATAATGTAATGTATCTGATGTAATGTATGTATGTATGTATGTAATATAATATATGTATGTATGTATTATGTAATATATGTGGCGCTCACATGGAAATGTGGGAAACCTTGTTACTAAATTTTTTTAATAATTTGAGTCAAATAGTACAGGCTCGCAAATACCTCTAATGTATCCAATGTATTTATGTAATGTAATGTATGTGTGTATGAATGTATCTAATTTATGTAATGTAATGTACGTAGTATAATATATGTAACATAATGTATATATGTATGTGTGTATGTAATGTATTTATGTATCTATGTAACATATGTATATATAAATGAATACATGTATGTAATGTAATGTATGCATATATTGTATGTATGCAATGTATATATTGTATATAGAGTTTCTAAGAGAGTATGGAACAAGTTCAAAATTCGTCAGTTGGTTTTAAAATAATGGAGAGAGAGAGAGAGGGAGGGATGAGTAAAATATTTTTTAAAAAGAAATAAAAAATTATTGGATACTCTTTGGGTATGTATCGGGAAGTATCAAATGTGTGCCAATATCGGATACGTTTCTGACAAGGGAACATTCCCATTTTTGAAGTGTCTAACATTATTGTGCAACACACTATGACCAGTATTCAGGGCCGGTCATTTACAGGTGCTGGCCTGTGCAATTGCATAGGGGCCCAGCCCAATTTTTTTATAAGTCCCCAAAAATTTACTCCTACGCTGAGCCCATTCCAAAATTCATAAACCACGTTTTCCTTCCCCGAATGCATGCCAAACCCTAAAATCACAACCCTTACGAAGCACGCGATTACTAGTGGGTTACTTTTAACCCTCTTCATTTCGCACTTACTGTGAGATTGAGAACATAGAAACTAAGCGATTTCTTTAGCGATTTGTTTCCTCTCCGCAGTAGCAGTTACGCAATCCACATGCAACCTGCTAGGGAGCCGTTGTCGCTGTCATTTGTGCACGTCGACATCGTCTTTGTTCCTGCACAACACAAATGCCCTGCCTCTTCTCTTCACTCTTCTCAAGCTTTGCACTTTCTTTTGAGATCGACTCTGTCTAAGATAATGTAACGCTGCTCTTGCTTACTCCGTTCTTCTGCTTGCACTTTCTTGGCAATCAAGATGATGAGTTGATTATGATGATGACGATGATGATTGATGAAAATGAAAAAACTGGGTCAGTTGATGTTGATGTAAACACTACAAGAAAAACGCGTTTTTTCGCGGGTTTTTTCTGTCGGTACGATTCAGGCGGAAATTTGGCATTTCCGGCGGAAAAAATAGACTTTCTGGCGGATTTTTAAAAAAAAATTAATTTTTTTTTTAAAAAATCCACCGGAAATGTGCATTATCGGCGGAAAAAATCCGCAGGAAATTACTCGCGGAAAAATCCGCTGGTAATGCGCGTTTCAAGCGGATTTTTAAATTTTTTTTTATTTTTTAAAAAAAAAATCCGCCCGAAATGTGCATTATCGGTGGATTTTTCCGCCGAAAATTTCCGACGGATTTTTCAAAAAAAATTTTATTTATTTATTTTTAAAAATTCGCCGTTAATGTACATTACCAGCGGATTTTTCCGCATGAAATTTCCGACGGAAAAAATCGCCGGTAAATCCGCCAGAACCGTTCGAAAATGGCTATAAATAAAATTTTCTCCTACACTTTTCTCATTCTCTCATTTCACTCTTTATTTCCTTCTCATTCTTTTCTACACTTTCCCTATCTTATCTTTCTTCTTCTTTCTCATACTCTCCAATCTCCATAAATTTCTCTACATATCTCTCTTCTATATTTCCTCTTTCTTCTTCATTCTTATTCATTCTCACTTCTTCATTCTTATTCCTTCTTACTTGTTCATTTTTATTTTCTCCAATATTATTTCTTCTCATACTCTCTTTCCTTCTTATGCATTCCTACTTCTTCATTCTCATTCCTTTATTCCTTCTCATTCTTTTCTATATCATTTTTCTCATATTCTACTTCATTTTCATTTTTCTTACTTCTTATTAAATTTTAAAATTCGAAAAAATCTAAAAAAAAAAATCCGCTGGTAATGTGCATTTCTGGCGGATTTTTCAAAAAAAAATTATTTTTTATTTTTTAAAAAAATCCGTCGGAAACCCCTAATGGTTCCTTTTAACAATATTAATAGTATCGTCCTTCACTTTGATACCTGTGGACTATCACTAATTACATTCTTTTGTTGCTGTTAATATGTTTGATCTAATGGTAAACTTTAATATTTGGGTTTTACATTTGCAAACAAATAGAGAAATTGACTAGTTATAGGTGAAAATTGGATTGAGTTTAATTACTTGAGCAAGTACAAAACTTCAGCTCCCTTTAAAAGAGTTGATTGAAGAGTTGTTAATTGTTATTGATCCAAACACACTCCTCAGAGTTGGTTTAAAGCTAGTCTATCATAGATTTCAATGAAAGAAACTGAATGCACCACACATCATTCAAGTCTTGTGTGAAGATGATGACATTATTGCTCTTTTTTTTGGTCCGCGAGTTTTTCCTTAATACAACTTCACCAAAACCAGCAATAAGAGTAGCTTTGAATTTTGGTCAAGGAATCACCAAACTTTTTTCTTACACTACCAACCATGTCAAGACAAAACATCATAACATCATAGTAGCAACAATGACAAAAAAAAACAAAAAGTGCGGTAGCTTCTCCTTACAATTTCATAAACATACCTTCAAAAGACTAATATAGAGTACATAGGTCTAAACCAACTAAGCAAGTAGTAATAACCTCAACCTTCGATTTTTCTTAAGACTAAATCAAAGGTAGAAAAGCAACCTTTCCCAAGCTGCACATAATGTTACTTTCCGATATGATCCGTCACTTAAACTTCTAACCCAAATCAGAAGAGGCTCTCTATTTATATTTGCATTTTTTTTGTTGTTTTATAATTTTGCTTTTATTATGAATAATTGGATGTCTCTTCATACTTCTATTATGCTATTATAACTCCCATTAGCAAAATGTCTTCACTTCTTGCAATTTTAATTATGTTAAATACACATTATGTTAGGCCTTAATATTCATTGAAATGGAAACATACTTGTGTTGGATACATATTCAATATCAACACGCACGTGATACTTCCTGATACGTACCTAAAGAGTATCCAATAATCTTTTAATTTTAATTTTTTTTAAATATTTCACTCGATACTTTTCAGATACATTTTTTATACTTCTTACCAATTAAGGATATTTCTCAGATACATTTTTGATACCTCTTACCAGCTAAGCACAGAATTGTCACTCATATATGATACATCTTTAATACCTCAATAATTAAAAGACAAATTATATGGTTTTTCGTAACACAATCATAGAAGAAATAATACATTGTGATATGGTGGGATAAATATATGTAACTATCTCTACTTATATGATCACAAGTGTATTTATTTCTGCAATGTTATCATCATATATTGACTAATGACAGGGCCGTTGTTCGAGCTCGTGTGTTCTAGTCGCAATGTCAGTGCAAGTATACACGTCGTACAAGTAATAAAGTGGATAAAAAGTAAGAGATCGTTCCCACGAGGATTGATTTACTTTCAAAGTTCAAGTCTTTAAAACACAAGTGAAACAAGTGATAAATCGGCACTAAAAGTTGGTATTGAGACTAAGAACATAAATAAGGCAAGTAAATGAGAAGTGGGTGTGAATATGGAAGAGTATGAGTTGGATTGCTGCATGCAAGTAAATCTCCTCTAGTCAGACGTTATAACGTTTATACGTTAATACGCACAAATGTTATGTTATATAGACGTTATAACGTTTGAACGCTGTTGCAAAAGAGCTGTGCTTTTCAGTCACAAAACGTCAGAGCTTCAAGTACTAGAATTCCTATGTCTAGGTTCTAAGTAGGCCTACTCCTGTATTTTAAGTTCCCACAGCAATGTCCTATGAACTATTATCCGTTCTATGTCTAGACTTAGATAAAAATGCCTAAATGTCTTTAGTGCACCTTTTCATTCATATAAATCCTTGAGTTCTTTTCATAGACCATGTCTGTACCTATGAATCTACTTATTTTAAGTGGCCAGTTCAAAACAAGTTTGGAAGTATTAACATGCAAGGATTTAAAGCGCATAAACATCAATACTACATAACATTAAACTAGAGGTTCATTACATGCAAAACAACAATCCAACTACCAATGTTTAGCTCATACTGAGCATCCTTACAGAAATAAGAGGAGTTAAAATCCAAGTACCGTACATAGAGAAAAGGAGACTAAACGCAAAAGATACGCCTAAGTGGCCTTCCTTCATGCACGCTGTAAAGACGTTACAACGTCTGAGCTTTACAGTAATGGTTGCGAATGAAGATGAAAATTGGGGCCTTGAGAAAATTTAAAATGAAGAAGTCTGTGTCCAGAACTTCTTCTAGAAAAACTATCTCTGAAAAATGGAGGAAAGTGGATGATGAATGGAGTCGTCCTTCTTCTGCATGGTGCACCCTTGCCTTTTTGTAGAGAGAGAATAGCCATGGTCAAAAGAGGGTCACATGCTTGCTGATGTCATTCCCCACCTTCCAAGTTTGCTTGCGAGTTGACTCTGCCCAGAAGTGACACCGCACTGCTACAGTGCGTCAGCCGCGTCAGCGCTGAGGAGAGAGAAGATCTTCTTCATTTCCAGATCTTTGACCATCATTACATGCGCGCCAAAATGAGATATTACTTTCTTGCTCTGCTGCCCTTCTTCAGACGTGATGAGAGACGTTGCCACGTTTGGATTACTGCACAAACACAAGAAGCATCAAAACGCTCACAAAGGCGCCAATTGGCACCAAAATGCCTAGAACTTGTAATTTAGCCCCTTTCTAACTAAAAAGCAATAAACTAACAGAAACTTAATAGAAACAACCTACTATTGCCAGAGAACTTGCATGATTTACTTTGAATAGGTATAAATAACTCATATAAATATGAGTTATCAGCCGTCCCAAACAATTTTGAGACCCTGTTCGATCTTAAAAATTGGGCCCCTAAATATTTTCTCCAAAAAAAAATGGAACAATGATTTCCTCCAAAAAAAATTGGAAGGTGGTTTGTTTTTATATTGAAATATTGAAATAATTAGAAGTATATACAACATTTGCATCTAATGAACATAATTGTCGGTGGTGTAGTTGTATTTATGACTCCTAGTTTTGGCTTTTGCTCAAATTCCATACTTATTTTAAAACTAATTTAAAATATTAAAATAGCTCCTAAGTGGATCGAACCTTCGTATATGGCCTCACGAAAACATGCATAAACCGCTGCGACAGCTCTAAAGTTGTTTCACGAGTCTAACATTCAATATGTATGTATATATAAATACAACTATAACAATGGGACTGAAGGATCCAAACATTTTTCAATCTAAACCCAGTATAAAGTCATATGACCATGATAAAGAGTCAAATATAAACAATAAATATCTAACCGAATAAATTGTATCACTATAACAATGCAATCAATTAAAAACCACACCTGTGTCACATTGTCCGATTAGCCTATTATTTATAATTTTCTCATTCCTTCTTGATACGCTTTCTCATCTTTGTGGATGTTTGTTGAGCGGACACCACATCCTTGGTAGAGAGATCGCCAAGATGTTTGTAAGTTGATCTTCGCTTTGCAGGCGTAACATCTTCAGCCTCTTCAGTGATTTCTATACAAAAAATAATATTTGGTGTTGGTTTCATCTATAAGCATCTGAACAACGAAAATGTAAGAAGAAAATACGTGGCATCTTTCATTACATTGTGAACTTGAAAGTCTTCATCACTTAAGACAGCATTCTTTCCCTTATCAAGTGGGGTTTTATTTACCTGGGAAATACAACCAATAATTTGTCAAATGAACCCAAGTTGTTTACAATTTAATTGTTTTTATAAAAATTTGGTTGTTCCCAAACATGGAAATCCTTTTTGTTGCTATATAGACATACTTCATTAAGTTCAATGATTTTCTCAATTGAGTGTATGAAGTCAACATCAGCATCGACGATCGTCACAAATGAAGATCTAAATTTTGGTTGTGCCTTGCAATGAAATGCTAAGGTTTGGCCTAAAATAATATCGAGAGGTTCCGAAAAAACCTTTGGATCCTCTTCACAAAATGCAAACCTCAATCATTTGTTGCCTTAGGTCAACAGCATTCATCCCAATTAGTTTAGTAGCTTCAGTCTCCCAAATGACAAATTTGGAACTATGTTTGTTATAGCAAACTTCAACTTGCAATTTATACCAAATGTACCAGGTGGATACTTTGATAGATGTTTGTAGGAATACTCTGTATTCCCGTGCAACAACTTGAAAGGAAAAAATGGAAGCAAAAAATTTAACATATAGGCACCATCTAAACGCACTTAAAGCATTATAATTTGGGATATTATATTGATGGATGCTTTGATATTCATAATAATAATAAGTATATTATAATTATAATTATTATTAGTATGCAAACGTGAGATTCCCTCGACAGATACATAAATATGGATAGAAGAAGGGATGATTCGTCCAAAAAAAAAGATATGAAGGTTAACACATACCTGTGGAAGCATATCTATATCAGCAATACATATAGCTTTAGCCCCAGACATAAAATTTTCCTGTTCGGAAAGGCCTTGTTGAGTATATTAGAATACTTAGTATTATATAAGAATGTACGCATGTGTAACTGATATGCCACACACCTAAAAAGGGTTTATACCTTGCAATGAACTCTTGTATGGCGGCAACATTCTCATTTATGAGCAACTTTGAACCAAACATGGAGTTTGAAATGGACAGAGGGTATTTTCCTAGTATACATGACACAAAGAGCATGTTATAGTCATGCCTTCATTAGACAACATGATTTCAAATGATGCATTTAAATTCGCCGTTGCAATTCATCATTCTAACCTTCTGAGTCCCTGATCCTTGCTAGAGTTAATAAAATTATTATTGGACCAGAAGCTTTGCTTTCAACGAAATTTTGGCACTTCGTGGTGTGTTCTCCCCATAATGTACAACTAAGCATAACACCACTTAAATACCAAATTGATAGATTAAGTGGATGTTTAATTTAAAAACTGAAAATGCATTAAATTCGATTATTACCTAAGATTTCTCATTGCAATGGATTGTTCTATGAAACTCTCCGATTACATCTAAGTGAGAAGAAAACAAATTTAGACACCTAGTATTATACGAAAATAAGTAAGAAAAAAATGTGCATTAATCATTAACTGAGTACCTACTAACTGAGTCACACTAACTTTTCCAGATAGTATTTCCTCAAAATCTTTAAATTTGTATGTATTGTCAGGAATTTCTGGAAATTCACTCTGCTTTAGACTTGTTCCCTTTGTTAAATCAAGTCTGAAGGTATGTTCACATGCCTTGTAGTCTAAGTCATTGGGCTTTACACCAACATTATGAACAGTATAGGTCATATATTCCTTCAACATATCCTTTCAATATTCAATATCAGCATTGCCAGTCTTTATTTGTATTTTGTCTCCCTAGTGTGTAAATAATGTATAGATCAACAATAGCGAACGTAAAAGATCAATGATTTCAGTTAGGTAATATAAAGTATAAAATATATGATAACATCTAAAATAATAGTTGTGTGTTAAGGGAAGTATAATAGCATAGAAAGAGTAAGACATTTTCGTCCATAAAGATTCCCTCAATGTGCGATGCTTTGGATTGGTACTGAACGATCCACAAATCGGTAACTCTCACTGCCAACTTCCATGTTTCTTTGTTAGCATTGATGTCGTTTATCAGGTCAAATTTACGCGGTATGGTGTCAGTTGATTCCTATGAAGTGAGAAGCACTATTAGGCAGATTAACAAATAAGGTATATTATATTAAAGGAATGAGAAGTCTATTTAAAGCCAAAAAGAGCATGAAGGAAATAGCAAGTCCTACCTCTTCTTATATGCATACTGTTTCAGCCACTTTTGTGCTTAGAGGGGATTGTACTTTTGTTACCTTAGCTTCATCCCCGTGTCGTAATTCTTGAGCCACTGCTACTACACTACAACAGGAAAGGCCATTAAGGGCGCTTTTTTTATCCATTGGGGGCGCTTTCGAGCGCCCCTAAATCTGGCGCTACTGTTGCCAACCCTTCTACAGGAGCGCACAACAAGCGCCTCTAATTATCAGGAAACAGAAGCGCTCAAAAAAAGCGCCCCTGTTGGTCTTAGCGCCTCTGACAATTAGGGGCGCTCGCAGTAACAAGCGCCCCTGTTGGTCTTAGCTCACTTTGACAATCAGGGGCGCTTGCAGTTAGAAGCGCCCCTGTTGGTCTGACCAACAGAAGCACTTTTTACTGGGAGCGCCCTTGATTGTCAAGTGGGGGTAAGACCAACAGGGGCACTTCTAACTGCAAGCGCCCCTGATTCTATGTTTTCTTTTTAAAATATTTTTTTCTATTTCTGATATATCCAATATTTTGCAGCACATCCCTACTCTCATTTTCATCAACCAACAACAACCAATATGAACCAAATTTCAAATCAACTAACCAAATGCAAATCAAATTCCAACTAACAAACTTATAAATCCATCTAATACACACACACACACACACACACACACACACACACACACACACATATATATATATATATATATATATATATACATATCAACAAAGTACCAACAAAAATTACATAAATCATTAACCAAATTCTGAATGTTAACATAGATAGCAAAAATGACATGACATCCATTATGGGGAACAAAAAACCAGCTAACCAAAGTTAGATGAATTTCAGTTTTCATTAATCAAAACGGGCAACATGATGACACCACTCACCCTTGATCTCAGTAAGTTGGTCATCAGAAAATGGAGCTCCAACCTCATTTCCAGGAAAATACTGCAAAAATAAGCAAAAATAAAATAAAATAAACTTAAAATTAAGTGCTAAATGCTAGATATGGAATTACTTGTCAAAAAACAAACTATATAAATTACATACATTTTCTGGAATTTCCATTTGATTGTGAGTGATTATGTCCTTCTTAAACTTCATAACGTAATACCCGCAATCATCATTGTTTGGTTGTCTGGGACACTAGAAATCAAAATAACAATTAATTATTAAAATGCGAACAATATTTACATGGATAAGAATATTGATTATAAACTTACCGTTATTACTATCCATTTTGTTTTATTGTTGACATTCCCATCTCTAGCCCTCCTCTCATTCGATCCCCAAAAAGTCATCATACAGCTGAAACATCATACATACAAATGTATTAATTAATCGAAATACATACTTATTTAAATGATGAAATATGCGATGTAACTAAATACACACCTTTCAAATACTCCTTTCACCTTGAGGTGGTTGGTATAATGACCATGACACGAATCCAAATAGAAAATTCTATTTCTTTTAGGATCAATTACCAACAATATCCAATGTGCCCTACAAAAAATTTGAATAACCAAATAAATAACAGATATTTCAAAAACACGTTATATAGATTAAATTTCTTACCCTAAGTTGATGGGTGCCAAAAACAAGCTATCACAGCTTCTTTCATGTGCCAAAGCCAAGCGTCTATCGATATAGGCTTTTACGGCTTCGTTGTTTTATTTAATCGCTTTCTTCAAATCTTTAACCATGGCTTTTGACATGTCTTTATCAAAGCGGACGTTGCGTAGAAAAGTACGTTGGGGGCACAAGAAGATAAATCTATGTGTTCGTTCCATGGGGATCATAATCTCATGGTAGAAATATAATTAGTTATTAATATATGACAATAAGGCAATGAATTATTAACAAATATATTAATTGCTGCATACATTGATAAGATTTGCTGGCCATGCCACAAAGGTGCCAAGTGCATCATTCACAGTCAACAAAGTTATCTGTGCAGTGTCAATTGGTACCGGCAATAATGCATCTTCCACAACAACAAACTCAACTCTGACTCTCACGTGATTTGGAGGCATGGGTAGATTGTGCAAGGTAGAGTCCTAATTGTTACAAACAAAGCCCTTTGCGACCTATGTAAGCGGATTTGATGTATATAATTCACAATTGTTATTGTTACGCTAAATTAAATAATAACCAAATATTAATAGATCACAAAGGTAAAATGTAAAAAATAAAAAGACGGTCCAACAATAATTACCCCATTGGACGCAATATTGCACCTATCCCTGAAGCTATTTGGGTTAGGAGATGGTACATCATCAGTCCTTGGACCCCATTTATCTTTTAATTCATTAAGTTCTTCCCGTAGCATCAATACCATGGCTTCCAACCATTTTCTTTCTCTACTTTCTTGTGTCTCTTGTTTTTTTGCCTCTTTAAACCCAAAAAATGGTTGGAGAAATGCCAAATCCCAAACCCCATAGACGACCTGAATACTCTTCAGTTGTCAATGCACGACCAATGATGTCATTCGGACCATCACAATCAGTAATCTCTCCTTGTGATACTGATTGTGATATGGATTCCTGATTCACAAAAATTATTAGACATTATAAGTAATATAAAAATTATAAAAAAAATTAATTTTATCATACTTACAATTTTTTGAGACACCTCTCTCGTTTTTGGGTTGTCAATGACACCATCTTTGTTTTGTCGGGCTTCTAACCACAAAACATGTCGGTCAATAGATTCCTAAGTAGGATCTTTTCCATCCTCCCGCAGCTATTAAAATTTACCATTTATTAGTAAATAAATCAGAAGATTAATTTAATAAATGAAAGATAAAATAAAAGATAATGTGCCTACAGATTGTTCTTCAATCTCGTGATAACCCTTAACACCGGCTCTATAAGGGTATTCAGGACTTGCTGCTCTCTCGCGATTTTCATTGCTTAATCTCTATAAAGACAAATCATTTTACATTAATACTTTATAATTGTTGAATATAGGTATATGTATGATAAGTAATTGTACAAACCTGGAATTCCTCATCTTCGCGTGAAGATACAAATGCACTCCAATCCTCCGATGTTATAATCCCCTCATATCGTGGTGGAGGACAGTTTCTGATGTTCCCCTCTTCATCTCTCACCCAACTTGTTAGAGTTTATCTGAATCTTTTGTGCGCCTTTCCAGCTTTCTTGAGACAATAGTCTTTTCGAGAGTCATCCACATCAAAGTATTTCTGCTTACATTCAACAAAATGATTATAAATATGCTTACATATTTAATTTAATTATAAAATAACGGTATAGTCAAAATAAGACCCATACATGTATCAAATACCATAGCTTCTCTTTAAATTTCTCCAAAGATGCATCTTTTTTATTATTCCAACTTGTGATTATAATTGGTATATCCTGCCTTACTCTGGAACCAATGAAGCTTTGCAACTCTCTACCATTTTCACCAATCGGTTGGTCTTTAGCATTCCATTCGACCTGCATTATTACTTGTGTAAATTAGATAACAAACAGTTAAAAGTATATAACAAAGTTAGTTAATTAGTAAGTTTCTTACTGTAAGTTTAGGAAGCCCTTTGCTCCCTCGATTGATGATATTCTTCTTAACTGTCATTCCACGGTGACTGAACTTTTTTTGGGGCTGATGTTCACTCTCATGACCACTGTCATGTGCACTATCATCACTGTGGGAAGTCATCTCACCCGCAACAAAATATAATCATTGTTATTAGGCTAAATGTTATTTTATAATCATGATAAAGTAAGTTAATTTTTACAATATGAAAAATGAATAAAAAAGAAACACGAATGATATATTACCTTTTCCTTTTCCTCGATCTAATGTTACTAGCTACTTGTTTATTTGTATGATATTTTGCTTTTCGCTTCTTAGTACTTTGTTTTCGACGAAACGTAATTCCATCATTATTAACATTTCTAACATACAAAATATCCTCTTTAGAAGTATTTTCCCCTATTATTGGTTGTGATGTCCCGAAGAAAGGGTCATCCTCAATATCAACATCTTCGTGCGCTTGATCACCAATGTCATTCACCAATAAAAGGTTCATCTTTATACCCTAACTTGTTGAAATTCACCCGCATGAAACCTGAGTCATCCATCTGTACACCATTATTATTGTCAACCCAATTACATTGGAACACAGGCTCCCAAAACATATTGTAATCCAACTCCCATATGTGTTCAATGACACCGAAGTATGACATATTCGCGTAAATGGGATTTGTCTTTGGCACTTGATGTATGCATAGATTCAGCTACAAGAGCCACCCCACTATTTTGCATTTTACTCTGATCATCATGGGATTTTGTATAGAACGTGTACCCGTTTTGTAGATAACTAGTGTAAGAGAAAACATGTATATTTGGACCTTTTGCTAACCATCTCAATCTTTCTGAAATCGAGGTAGGATTCGAAACAAACTCAATAACAATGTGATCTTTTAGGCACAGTTTGAAACTCCGATTGTGTTCTTTTTTTAACCAGACTTGACTCTTAGTTGGGTGATCACTCCTAAGAATCTCCATGTGTTTGACAACATATGAATCAACCTGACTATCATTGTGCATAACATATAAGTGTGCTTGCTCTAGTTCTTTCCTAGATACGATCACTATTTTCCTTCCTGTCATCCCTTTACCAACACTTCCTGTGTGACGCACCCTTGGTAGCCCAACAGAATATTCAACACTAGATAGATAGCCGGTGGAGAACTCAATAGCTTCTTCAACTATGTAGCGCTTAGCAATGCAACCATCAGGTCGTGATCGATTTTTAACATATCCTTTTAATATCTTCATGTATCGCTCAAACGGGTACATCCATCTCATGTAACATGGGCCACACAATTGTGTCTCTCTAACCAGATGAACTGTTAAATGAATCATTATATCAAAGAAAGAAGCCGGAAAAAACATCTCATGCTCACATTAAGTGACAGTAATTGATCTTTGCAGAGCTGGCAACTTTCCAGGGTCAATCACTCTACTACAATCGCCTTAAAGAAGAAACAAAGTTTAGTTATGGCCTAACGCACTTTGTTGGGCATAATGGATCGTATACCAATGGGTAGCAAATTCTGCATGAGAACATGACAATCATGAGACTTTCGAGACTTTAACTTGAGGTCTTTCATCGATACAAGGTTCGTAATGTTTGAAGAGTACCCCTTTGGAACTTTAACTCAATGAAGAAACTTACAAAAGACAGTTTTCTCCTCTCTAGATAGAGTATGAGCTGCCGAAGGTAGATATGTACGTGTACCCTTCTTTATCGGACCCACTTCGAGTCTCAACCCCATAATAACCAAATCCAACCTTGTGTTGATGGTATCTTTAGTCTTCCCTGGCATATTGAGTAAGGTACCAATGACACTTTCGAATACAATTTTTTCAACATGCATCACATCAATGAAATGTCTTACGCGTAATGACTTCCAGTATGGCTCTTATCAAAAACCATAAATAACCTAGCAAAAACCATAAATAACAGAAGGCATTACAAATTCACACATTCAAGGCATTTCCAAAAGTATATTCAAGTCCAATTCCAGAAGTAACTTATAACTTATAAGTCTTTGTTAGTAATGCCTTGAATATATTCAAGTCCAATTCCAGAAGTAAATAAGGATTATATGCTATAATTTATAAGTCTTTGTAAGTTTTTTGATAGACATGTTAATTACATTTCTTATATGTCACACATAACACATTGCAGGATGATAATTGAAGTCCAATTAGTGCAAGATTATTTGAACTTTGTGACCATGAATTATTCCAAGAAATTCTTCAAAATTCTGAGGTTACTTCCGGCTCAAATTGTTGCCATGAAGATATCTCTTCATATGCCATAAACTTATCTTTAGCTTTAGATCTAGATAACAATAAAATCAATAGCAATAGCAATATAGTTACCACTCCATCTAGTACTACTACAAGTCTATAACTAGCACAACTACTACCACAAGCACTTCCATCAACAACAACAACAACAATACATCAAATAGCAATAATCTGTCAATTATTTTTGATTCACATGAAGAAATTGACAATGACATTTCTGCATCAATAGACTTTTCATCTTCTCAATCTTTTATTTTTCCATCACTTTTTCCAATAACAACTCAGCATGAACAACAATTTGATACCCAAAACCCACTTAACCCCCCCCCCCCCCAAATTTGGGGGAATGCAAAAATAGGTCCTTAGGAGGGTTTAGGAGGGCTGGTAAAAAACCCCCAAACCTTTCCCTAATTTTTTAAACTCCCAAACAAGGGGTTCCTTCCCCACAAGCCTCCCCTTCCCCTCCCAACTCCCCCTCCCAAATAATCCCTTAATGTTTTCCTATTGAAACTCAAAATAAAAACATACTTTTTTTAACCAAAGAAAATTTATGGTATTTCATTCAAAATCAAAGTAGCAATACAAGTAGGACTATAACTAAAAACGTGGCAGCTAGCATAATTCATTGATGCTCTAGCTAGAGTATGAGCCACAATGTCTGCTTGCCGCCTGACAAAACTAACTTTGTAGTTTCCTAAAGACGATAATAAGTTACCACAAGTTCTAATAATAGAGTCATATTCAGTTACAAAGCTACACACACCGCAACCAATTAACGGCTTCCATCTACAACAGATTTGCAATCAAGCTCGATTGTGATTCGTTGAATGTCTAACACTCGCAACCAATAACAGCTTCCAATAAACCCAGAGCTTCCGCTTCTTGAGGGTGAGGTTTGCCAATAAACCAAGTTGACTTTGCCTTCACGAGCTCACCCTTCTCATTCCTGATACAGAGACCAACACCATACCGACCATCATAAAAAAGAACTGCGTCAACGTTGCATTTGAGACTACTAGGTTCAGGACAAACCCACGATATATCGTCTCGCCTGCTATTTGACATGGACAACAAATCACGAAGCAATTTGGAGTGTTTCGCCTGTTGCCAACAATATAACAAGTCCAAAGCACACTGCATGAAAACACGGGCTGGCTTCTCCACATTCTCCCAAACTTTCTCATTCCTCCGCTTCCAAAGACCCCAAATCAACATTGCGAAACACTTCCTGGCCGCATCTGGTAATGAAGAGAGAATATTAAAGAAACTAACCTTATAACCCTCAGCATCATGAGCCACGGATTGTATGAAATTCCAAAGCCCAGCTGAACGCCAAACCTCTTCTGCTTTGTTGCAACCGAAGAAGGCATGACATTCGTTTTCATCATGCAAATCACACATTGGACATACTCCTGGATAGTCAACACCGTGCCTACAGAGATTGAGATGGCACAGCAAAACACCACGAGCAGCACGCCAAAGATGAATGCAAACTTTATGGGGTACCTACAAATTCCAGAGTTGTTTCCAGTCACGTGCAACACGCATCTCATGCAACTTCCCTTAATCCGTTAATCTATTAAATGGCTACATTCATCATGGCATACTTTATAAGAGAAACAGAAGATATCAATTTATTCTTTTTTATTTCAAATGTCTATAGATCATTCATTGCAAACCAATTTTATGCAGGAGATAGATAGCATTTGGTAGACATGTCAAAACACAACAAAACAAAACATATAATGTAAGGGAAGAAGAATTTATTCTAATGTATATATAAGTTATATTATGTTTGGTACACAAAACAGATCATGACATACGGTAAGAAAAATTGATATATTTTGGTTCTATAGAAAAGGGTAATGCTAAAAAAAGTCTACTTTGCCCAAATATCAAAAGTTAGCTATATCATGGTGAAAACAACATTATATAAAAAACATAACATTATTAAAGAAAATAATGTAAGAGAGGAGCATACATTGTGAGCTAATCCACTATGAAAGAGCTTTCTGGTGACATGAAGTTTCCAAGGTATGCGAAAGGTGAAGGTGAAATTTGGGGAGAGAGATGGAGGAAGATAGGGAGGGAGGGAGGGTAGTTTGAAATTTTGAATTTGTGGAGAGCTAAATTGTCTAGCTTGCCTTTGTCTAACTTTCCTTATTATCTGACAAAGTGGGAGGTAGGGGTGTTGCTTTCAAAATTTTTTATTTCGTTTGTCCAGTCAATAGCTGAGAGAGAGGCATATGCTATTTTATTTTTGCAGGGAAATGCAGGTGAAAGTTTCACCGAAGTAGTGTGTATTCTGGTAACGTTGATTTTTTACTTAGTTCAGGGGTAAAGTAAAGTTAAATTAAATATAGTTGAATCAATCTTTGAAAAAAGAGTGTAGTGAGTTTCACCGAAGGAGGGATTCCTCGAAATTTAATGAAGCTGGCACCAACGTTTAGTTTAAGGGAAAACGTTGGTAAATCCCTTTGGATTGGATAAGGGTCTTTACGGACCAGATTAGGGTTCGGGAGTCGATTATGCGTGGGGAAGTTATTAGCACCCCACGACATCCTTCCTAAAGAAGGTTACCTTTTAATTAATTGCGTAAATAAATCTTAATTTCAAAAGTTAGCTATATCATGGTGAAAACAACATTATATAAAAAACATAACATTATTAAAGAAAATAATGTAAGAGAGGAGCATACATTGTGAGCTAATCCACTGTGAAAGAGCTTTCTGGTGACATGAAGCTTCCAAGGTATGCGAAAGGTGAAGGTGAAATTTGGGGAGAGAGATAGAGGAAGATAGGTGTTGTGCAAAAAGTAGTTTGTGTGTAACATCCGCAAAATAATTAACCGAATTATTGGGATGTTAACCCAATGGAATTAATTTAGTACTTAACCGGTAAATTTATCGAGTGCTAAAATTATTTATTTGTTGTCATCGGATTGTTAACCGGATAATACGGATCAAGGAAGTTTCGGAATCGAAATTGGAGATTCAGATCAATATGGTAATTTGACCGCGTTACCGCGTATATATTAATAAATATATAAATGTGTGTGTGTGAATGAATGAAAGAAAGAAAAGAGAGAAAGGAAGCACGCGAGAAACAGAGAGGGAGAAGAGAGAAAAGAAAAGAAAAGAAGAAAGAATGGGTGAGGAGGAAGAAGAGGAAAAAGGGAGGAGAAGACTTCACCGAAACGACTTCCTTCCAACACGAAAAATGCTCAGCGTTACTTCCTCTTCGATTTGGTACGAAGATCTTCATCATCAACCCTCTCTCTCTCACTTTGCCATTTTCGAACTTGAGAGGGAAAATTGGAGTTTCGATGGTTGTAACTCAAGGGAGAGCTAAGGACGATGTTTAGGAGCGAGCACGAGGTGGATTACTCGAGTATTGAAGATCGATTGGGTGATTTGGAGTTGAAAATCAAAGATTGGGGTTATGGATGAATAGTAGCTTTTGGAGGTTAGGGAGGATGAATAGTGTCCGTGGAGGATTTCGAGGGGTTTGGCATTTCGGTCAAAAGCGGTTTCGTGATCGAGTGGAAAGCTTTGGAAGCGGATTGGGTGTCGCCGGAGCGGGGAATGTTCGTGTGGCTACTCGGTGATTTTGGCTCGATCGTGGATCACGCGTCAAGGGTGAGTTCTACTCACGTTTAGGATTTTACGTTTCGAATTAATTGATAAACTGTTTTATCGCTTTCGCTGGACTGGAATATTATGTGATACTGTCTGATTCGGGTTAAGAATCGATTGGGGTGAGTCTCGGGTTGCGTCGCGTTAAAATGAAATTTTTGGTGATTTGATTCGAGAGATTTTGATTTAAAACCGTTATTTGAAAAATCGTCGTATTTTGATAAACTTCGATTTGATTAAGATTTTGATTGATTGTTTGATGTTGATTGGGTTTGATTATATGTGTGTGAAAACTGTTTTCAATCAGAACTAAAATCGGAATTGAGCGGAATCGCGGTTTTCGCGCGAAACCGCCAAAATCTGCCCTTGACATACCCCCCCTGCTGTCTGTTCGCGCGCCACTTGCGCGCGGCGCGCCACTCGCGCGCCATTTGGCAGAACCTGCTGCCAGTTCGGGCACCACTTGCGCGCGGCGCGCCACTCGCGCGCCATTTGGCAGAATTTCAGCAACCAAACACCGTTTTTCGTTTCGCGATAACTTTTGATCCAGGAACCCGATTGAGGTGTTCTAAGATGCGTTGGAAAGCTTATTCAGAGGCCTAACTGAATATTCTATTTTTAAGGCAAAATGAACTGTTTTTGATAATGAAAATTATGTTGAAAAGTGTCGAGTTAGTATGCGAGAGCGAATGTGGACTTAATGTTTTTATCGAAAAGAAAGCGGACTATAAGTCCGATGTGGTATTGTATAACTGACGCGGGATGATCATTATTTAAATCATCTAAACCGGTCTACGATTCACGATATATATATTATATCGACTATGGGAAACGGCCCGATGCGGGTGTTATGTTAAAAAAAAAAAGTTATCGTACTATGTTCACCAGAAGATGCAGGCGGACTGCGGCTGGTGGTACGTAGAAAGGTCTAAGATGCTAGTTCATCGGGAGACGCAAGTGGATTGCAGCCGGTGTCTTACTAGGTCGAAGCCTTATTGTTTGGTCCACCGAGATTAGCAAGCGGATTGCGGTCGGTGTTATGTCAAATCTTAAAAATGTTTTAAATGGACCGAGAGTGTAGATAGGGGTCTCGGTAGAACTCACTGAGATTGTATCTCATTGTTTATATGTTGTGGTTTTACAGATAAACAGGGAAAGTGGAGATCCAAGAGGCACGAGTAGGTGGTGCTCGGATGGTTGCTGAAGACTTAGCTTTTATGCTTAAGTTAGGTTTTCCCTTGTTAGTTATGTATCACAACATTATGGCTTTAACTGTTGTAAAAGTTATGTATTTATTTCCGCTTTCTTGTTTGATATTGAACACTGTATTTCACTGATGGTTTATGGTCTTATTTATGTTTAAGACTGTTCAGTGGTTATTCAGTGAAAATATTATAGTGGTATTCAGTATTTAAACAGGAAATATATCTCTGATGTTTTAGGAATGGTACACTTGGGTATTTTTACTCGATAAAAATACCGGGGTGTTACAGTTGGTATCAGAGCAGTTCGACCTAGTCGGACTTAGTTTAGGGTTGAGTCGATTCCTTGCTAGTCCTTTTTGTAATTACACTTGTGATGCTAAGAGACATTGAGCCTAATCAACTTAATATTTAGTGCATCATAAGCGGAATTATGACTGGATGATCAAGATGCAATCCTCGACCAAAATCGGAATCTTCAACCGGTGTATCCTCAGGAAAGGTGACATGACGGTGGAAGAATACACCGCTAAGTTTGAGAAGTTGTCTCAGTTTTACCAAGTGGTAAAGTAAGCTTCGGATGACGAACGGAGAATGCAGAAGTATAAGACGGGCATAAGTGCTTTTATGAGTTATGGTCTCAGTTCTTATACTGCTACCAATTATGTTGCCTTAGTGCAATCAGCCTATGTCGCCGAGGATGATCTCATAGGAAATATGAGAAAGGAAGGAAGGTAGTTGAATTATCAACTCCGAATGCAGAGTCCTAAGATAATTTCATCGAAGGAAAAGCAGATGCAATTCTTGGATTCTTCAAAGGTCAGAAGATGTTTTAACTGTGGAAAGCCTCACAGTGGTGATTGCAAGCGAAGATCTAATCGGTGCTATTATTGTAATGTAGAGGGTCACTATGGTAAAAAAGTGCCCTGCAAGGAAGGGTTCCAAGGAGTCACGAGCAGCTCCAAGGCAAGGATGCGTCAACACTTTCGATGCTCAGACAGTTACAACTACATACAAGTTACTGAGGGGTATGGAATCAGTTTTCAATAACTCGATCAGTATATTATATGGTTCGGGTGCAACCTATTGCTGTATATCCCGATCGCGTGTGAATCGGTTGGGATTAGCCTTATCATCGCTATCCGAACCGATAACTATTTTAACTGCTGCTAAGGGTCGTGTCCAGACATAATCTTGGTATAGAATTGTCTACTTGTCATAGGAGGCAGAAATTTCGTTGTAGAATTTATTGTTTGCCTACGAGAAGTGTGGACACCATTTTGGGTATGAATTGGATGACTGTAAATCATGTTGCAATCGACTGTGTTAATCAACTATCACCATTTTGGGTATGAATTGGATGACTGTAAATCAAGATTGTCTAGCATTATATCTCAGGTTGTGTTAAGCTAAAGAAAAGTAAAAGACGGGATATGTAGTCGCTTATTAGGGCTACACCAAGAAATGTAATGCGTAGTCGCTTATGTAACACTCATTTCTACCCGGTAAAAATATAAGTAAAATCAGAGTTTTCACAAACAAACGGATGCTACATTTATCAACTTAAAAACCATAAACAGACGTAAATAAGTCTTTTTTGAAAATCGGATACATAACACCCTAACTCGGATGAACCGACAAAAACAACCTTTCGAAACAAGTCAAACTTCTTTTAACTACGCAGCGGAAATTCAAATGGTTCGACTAAACAATCGTGGCAACTATGCCAGATTCATAACTCTAAATCCAACAGTAAACAACTTAAATAACATAAATAAACGTTCATCCCCCCGAGTGCTACGTATCAGAGCGACGACACCGACCCGAACTAACGAAGGTACAACGGCTTTCATTCGAGGTTACCTGCACGTTACCAACATTGGGGTAACATTCAAACAGAAGGGGTGAGATATCGAACTATATAATGAATCATATGAAAGACAATATATATCACGTCAGGACATCAAATCATCATTTCACAGCAGTCAATATCATCATATCACAACGATCAAGTCATTACGTGACAACAGTCAAAATCATTTCAATCGCATAAATATGCAACATGAATGCAGAATGTGACTCGACTCAGGGCCACCGCCCTATAATGCATGTGGTACCATAATCCAGCCAATAAATAGAGCCTTCAACGTCGTAACATCATTTCATCGTAATTTGCCAGTCCAGGCCATCGTGTTTTGAGCATAGCTTCATCGTAAAAATATGCTATGTATGCGACGCTATGTAAATGCACAACCAATAAACAACAATTACATAGCAACGCAACAACATCGGAAATCATCATTGGCCATAGGCCTACAACATACCACCTGCCAGTAAATAGAGGAAATTCAACTTGGTGCAACATCATCAACTAACAACATCTGAACCAACAATTCAGCCACAACAATGGGCGCTAAGGCGCCAACATGCAACAGCAACAACCATAGGCGCTAAGGCGCCAACATGCAACAACAACAAACAGGAACATCAACACAGCAACAACAGCAACAACAGCAACAACGGCATCAGCAACAATGGCAACAACGGCAACAGCAACAGCAACACTGCAACAGCAGCAACAACACCAACAGCAACACAGCAACAGCAGCACAGCAACAGCAGCACAGCAACAGCAACACAGCAACAGCAACACAGCCACAGCAGCACAGCAACAGCAGCACGGCAACAGCAACACAGCAACAGCAGCCCAGCAACAGCAGCACAACAACAGCAACACAGCAACAACGGCACAGCAACAGCAGCACAGCAACGGCAACACAGCAACAGCAGCACAACAACAGCAACACAGCAACAGCAGCATAGCCAACAACACAGCAACAGCAGCACAGCAACAACAACAGCAGCACAGAACTAGGGTGTGGCGCCTAGGGACAGGGCGCCAACACCAGCAATAATAAAATAGAGCATGGCGCCTAGGGACAGGGCGCCATCATCCGCAAGCAACAAAACACCAAGCACAGGGCGCCTAGGGCGCCAGTTTCAGCAAGCAACACACCGTCAGGCACAGGGCGCCTAGGGTGCTAGTTTCAGCAACAACAACAACAGGGACTGGGCGCCTAGGGCGCCAGTTTCAGCAACACAACAGGGACTGGGCGCCTAGGGCGCCACTTTCAGCACCCAATTCAAGTTCTCATGATCATGGCAAAATACAATAACCATTCTAGGGCATAGGAATATCAATCTCACAAACATAATTATTCAACAAGGCATCCAATACATATATGATCATACATATGACAATCATCAAACCCTAACCCCCACATAAAGTAATTCATATATCCCATTATAAGGCTTGAATCCCACCCTTACCTTAGCCTTGAAAGATTCGAAGCTCTCCTTGGCTTGCCCTAGCCCTCTCTCTCCTCTTGGCCGTCGCTTCTCTCTCTCCTTCTCTCTTGGCCGTCGCGCCCTTGCTCTCCTCTCCAAGGCCCCTCTTATTTTTGTTCCTTCTAAATGAGCAAACCCTAAAATACCTCTTATTTATACTTTATTTACTTTTATGGGCTTTTCATAGCTAATGGGACTTAATCATGGGCTTTTTCCCTAACACCTCTCCTTTACTAATCCTAACACTAATAATAGGTCCACATACACTAACATATAGTTATTCCATTATTTTCTACTAAATAATTCCTAAACAATTAGTTAAATAATTAATCAATTATTTTGGGGCGTTACAACTCTCCCCCACTTAGAATATTTTCGTCCTCGAAAATTCACCTGATTCGAACAACTCTGGATAAGACTCCCGCATCTTGCTTTCCAGCTCCCACGTCATGCTTTCTCCGGCAGCTCCCAACCAGACTACTTTCACCAAAGCGATCTCCTTGCCTCTTAGGGTCTTTACCTCATGATCCTCGATACGCACAGGCATCGTCTCCACAGTGAGATTATCCCGTACTCGCACATCATCTGCTTGAAATTCCAAATCCTTTCTTCGCTTATCATGATAACTCTTCTGTCTACTTTGCGAAGTTTTCCCTTGCTCCCGAATTAATTTCCGCGATTGTCTAGCAGACAACAAACCAGCTCCTTATGCTCACACCCGGACACCACATGCCCGATCTTACCGCAACGGAAACACCTCTTCGTCTCAGCTTTGCACGCATTACTCTTATGACCAGCTTTTCCACATTTGAAGCACACAATACCAGCAGGAGCATCTCCCCCACTAGTTCTCTTACCATCAGCGGCTTTCGGTTCACCTCTACCAGCAGGAGCATCATACGGCTTACCACGACTCTGAGACTTGCTCCTCTTCTCATTAACAATCTTATAATAAGCATTGCTATCCTCCTCGTAGATTCTGCAGCCGTCAATCAAATCAGCAAAGACACGGATCTTCTGATATCCAATGGCCTTCTTGATCTCTGGTCGCAACCCGTTCTCAAACTTGATGCACTTCGAAAATTTAGCAGTTGCTTCACTGTAGTGCGGATAAAACTTAGCCAAGTCCACAAACTTAGCAGCATACTCAGTATCCGACAGGTTTCCTTGCTTCAGCTCAAGGAACTCAATTTCCTTCTTACCCCGAACATCCTCCGGATAGTACTTCCTCTTAAATTCCCTACGGAACACAACCCAAGTGACCTCTTCACCTGCAGCTACCAACCTTTGACTAGCCTCTAACCACCAGTCATCAGCTTCCTTTGCCAACATATGAGTACCATAACGAACCTTCTGCGCTGGAGTGCAGTCCATCACACGGAAGATCCTCTCCATCTCCTTCAGCCAAGCCAACGCTCCATCAGGATTATACTTGCCTTTGAAAGTAGGCGGGTTCTGTAACATCCCTAATTTTTAAAGACTCGTACTATGATGCCTGAGACCGAGTAATTATTTGTGGGAATAATCGGTCGTGTCTCGGGGATTAATAGTCGAGGAAAAGTCCAAAGAAATCCTACTCTACGTTTAATTGTGGCTTAGTCATAATTTAAATGAACAATTCAGCTGAAGGGTAAAATCGTCATTTCGCCTCACATCGAAGATTTATCAAGTGATTGAAATAATTAATCGCAACTCGAGAGAGAGGTGGTCGAGAAACCTATGCCGAGCGGAAAGCCATAAGATTATTGGGGTTTTAGCCTCAAGACCAAGAATTAATGGGCCAAGGGCAATTTGGTCTTTTCCACCCAATTAAAACCCTCAGCCCCTTTGAAACATAACAACACTCCTCTTCATTCCCATTTTCAGTCTGAAACTCAGAAAATAGATGAGAGAGAGGGAGGAGAATGCGAATGGAGAAGAGAGAGGAGAAGAAGAGGAAATCTCAAAACCTTGGTGCATGTAAGTGATCTTCATGCCATCCTTCACCATTTTTCTTCCTCTACCCTTTGATACCACTGGTTCTGATCATCCTCCCCTACATCTCCATCCACCATTTTCGAGTAGAAGAAGGATGGAGCTGGGATTTCCAAGTTAGAAGGTGAAGATGCAAGTTCAGCAAATTTCTGGGTAAAACCCGTAGGGTATACCTTCGGTGATTTCATCGAATCTCCCTGCACACAACTCCGATGATCGTGATTCTTGTTTCCCTAGAAAGTAGACAAAAAGCTCTTCATTTTGGGCACAAGAACCGTACGATTTCATGGAGAAATGAGAGAGATATCCTGTTTACAAGTTTCGGTTTCAGAATCAACACTGTCCTGGACCAGTCACCTTGTTTTGTTAATATCTCTCAATCTACTGGATGCATGCGCGTGAAACTTCTTCCATTTGAAAGTAGACGAAATTACCTTCACAATGAGAACTGGTTTGGATATATTTGGTCACGGATTGACCAAATTATGCCTGTTGCAAAACTGAGTCATGTTGCTGGAAAACAGAAAGAAGAATGCTGGAAATATGTTTCGTCAAATTTGAGTTCGGTTCGCCGAAGTCTCGAACGCCATCAGTTCGATATATTGAAGTGGGGTCCAGTAGCGAGGATGATTGACTTAGTTACTGGTTGCACAAGTGGGACCCATCAAGTTCAGATGCGGAGGCACTTGGAGCGTGTACGTGACTACGGGGATTGTTCGAGTGGTTACAATCTGGCCGTCCGTGTTCCGGCGTGATTTCTCGTGGGATCGTCAACCGGGTGAGTTCTACTCACGGATAGGGATATTTTTATGTGTCTTGAAAATATATCGGTTTTGAGTCATAAGGCATTATCCGTTTTCGAAAGATTTTTGGAACCGAAAACCGTTTTTGAGAAATGTTGCGTTTTTACGGTTTTTCTTGAATTGTTGAACAATTTATGAAATTGTGATTTTAAGTGCTTTCACTGGAATATGGTCTGGAATGTTGTTTATTAAATCCGTTTTCAGGTTGGAGAATGATCGGAATTCGATTTGGGCGAGAAATGGAAAGCGGAATGAGAAACTAGAATTCGGTAACAGAACAGGCCGCACGGGTCGTGCGCCCCTGGGCTCGGACCGTGCGTCCTCTTCGGATTGGCTGTGTGGTTTTGGTAAATCACGCACGGGTCGTGCGCCCCTGAGCACGGGCCGTGCGTGAGCTGCTGTTACCGGACTCCGATTTCTCATTTCGTCGCTCCTTTCGATCCCGAATCACTCCTAATCTTCTTCCCAACTAATTTTAAAGATATTGCCTTACTGACAACCGTATTTTGAACTTGTTCAACTCATGTTTTTGAAAAGGGCTTCAAAAGCATAATTGATTGAAAAGCCGAAACCCTAGTATACGTGTGAGTACACCGACTGATGGACTGACTGAATATATATGTTTATATATGTCAAATGAAAATAATTATAATGCCGGAGGTCTAATTTATGAATTCCTCAAAACGGATTATAGATCGATATGGATATTGTTTATCCAATTGCTATGCGAACGATCCTTTGGTGATCGAAAGATATAAATTATCTAATTAGCTTATATGACTGATCCTTTGGTGATCAAAATGAAAAAGAAGATATAAATTATCTAACTCTCGAGAACTTGATGCGTATTGTCATACGTATTGCGTTGGGTGACGACCCGACAAGTAGCATACTAGGAAGGGAAGTCATGAGCCCTCACCCTAGGCCCTGAATGTGTTTTGGCGTGGTCAACTCACGGGTTACCGGGATTAGCAGGCGTTGTGCGGCCGGTTTGTGCTAAGTAATTCACGAATTGCCGGGATTAGCAGTCGTTGTGCGGTCGGCATTCGATTACTAAGTAATTCACGAATTGCCGGGATTAGCAGTCGTTGTGCGGTCGGCATTCGATTAATAAGTAATTCACGAATTGCCGGGATTAGCAGTCGTTGTGCGGTCGGCATTCGATTAATAAATAACATTCACGAATTGCCGGGATTAGCAGTCGTTGTGCGGTCGGCATTCGATTAATAAATGAAGGACACGAATTGCCGGGATTAGCAGTCGTTGTGCGGTCGGCAATTCGATAAATAAATAAGACATTGTTATGTCAGCTTTTGTTGTAACGGTTTCATAAATTGAACCGAGTGTCAGTGAGGGGGCACGGTAGGACTCACTGAGACAAGTTGTCTCACCCAATCCATATTGTTGTTTTTACAGAGAACAGGTTATAAGGACAGCAGGCGGCACAGTTGGTTGTCGGGTTCGAGGAGAAGATTGAAGATTGATTCATTTATTATTGTCCTTGTTCTTCTGTAGTTGTCTCTGTATTCGGTCGTATGACTCGAGGTTGTAAAATATTATTTTTATAGTTTCCGCTGTTTCTTGTAAAGATGTATATCTGAACAGGAATTTTTATACTCTGATATGTACCAAATTGTATATTTAGGTATTTCTTTGTTAAAGAAATACAGGGGTGTTACATTTGGTATCAGAGCGGTTCGGCCTTGTCGGACGTAGTGACCTTCGGGTCGAGAACATAGGATCGAGTCAGCTAGGGACTTAGACAATTATATGTCAGACCTTTTTAGTATGTTATGTGACGTATTGAGTCAGGATCCACTCAATGTTTCATGTAAAGTACTGAAAATTATGACAGGTAGTTGCCTCAGCCCCGAAAATGTCCGAGACCCTACATCATAGGATTCTCAGCCTTCTCGTTTCATCAGAACGTGCAGCGGCAGTAGAGGCCTACATATTACATTTGGAAACAATGATGGGCATCCGCGATGGTTTGAGGAAACTCTGGGCGGCTGTTCAGTAAATAAATCTGATGCGGCTAGTGAGTCGCGGCGTGAAACGTCTTAGATCTTATCGAGAAGTACAAATCAAGCGAAGCCATTGTGCGGCAGTAACGTCAGTGTACTGAAATCTGTCAGATTAGTTAACACCCGAAACCCTGACCTTTATTTAGTCAGCGTGTCAGTTTCCGAGATATCGTTTTCATCGTAAATCTTACCTTCTGGTGTCGGTCAATCCCAGTTAGGACAGAAGTCAAGGAAAATCCTTATCGGTTAATTTTAAGCATAGATTCCAATTCTTCTTCTTCCGAGTCACAATGTGACAGATAATAAAGCCAATTGAGTAAAGATTCTCCGTCGTCAGTATTGACTAGTGGAATCATAAGTGCCGATCAGGTTAAGTCCTGATCAGGAATTATGAATCAGATCCTTCAAGGCAAGTTAGTATGTGAAATCGGTAGAAGTAACCTTATTTCAATCCGCTGTTGGAAGCATTCTGATCACGGTCTGTGAGAAATTCTCGTTAGTCTTCCGACCCATTTGTTCGTAACTTCTGCTCCGGAACTCCGATTTTTATGTTCCGAGAGGCGTTGGAAAGCTAACGGAAATATCTACACCGATGAATGGGTTGTGAACCGTATCTTCAAATGTATTTTGAAGTGTACCTCTGTTTTAAATCTGAACCATAAACTCTAAGCATTCGTGGAATGTGGACCTCCCTGTTGTACGGGAAATCGGTAAAAAGATCTCCAATCAGTCAGTTTAGACTCCTAGAACCCGTTCTTAAGCTATATTGATTAATGTAATGTGATAATTATGTCTGGATAGTCGCGGAAGTTCGGAAAGAAGCTGGGCCAAGGAAGATTCTAAATGATAAATTCGACGAATCAATACGAAGACACTTATGGTGTGCTCGTGTGATTCCCAAAATAACTTTTTGTTTTCAAAATCCCCTGGTGCCACCGCATTTTCAACTTCGTGACTAATCCAAGAATAATTGCTACACTGAAGCTAATTGAGAAACCAAGGATTGCCTAGGATGACTCTAAATCTCATCTTCAAAAGAAAACCTTATGTCGTTCTCGTAGGGTTCCTAATATCGAAATTCGAGTATCCTTAGGATCTGAGTGATCAAGATCTATGAAAGATAGGTATCAAAATTCTAAGGCTAGTTGATCTAGAAAGAGCTATGACCTGTATAAGGGCGACGAACTGTAGGCTTGAGTTCTAAGGAGAAAGTCATAATGGTCGAAAGACACACCCTTATCACTATCTTGGATTAGTTAAAACATCGGTTGTACCGGTCACTACTTGAGATGTTTGAAATGTCTCTAAGATAACCGAAGACGTGGGTTACTAAAATGTTTGCTCGGAAGTAATGGAAGGCTAGGCAACACGTGAATATAATTGCTAGTTGGAGAGGTGTCAAGCCATGTTAGGGCAATCATCTTTCGGCAGTAGTAGTGCTCAAGCTTCCGCTACTGTAGTGGAACTCCAATCGTTAATCTGGATCCCGTTAGGGTTGACAGTAAATTGTTATGACTTTGATCCATCGGATGGATCGAAGCTAGTTCCACCATTCTAATAATCTATCGGCAAGATGTCAATAAAGCAAGTATGTACTGAATTCAGAGTTGTTTGATTTAGCCAGTGCACGAGGCTTTCTGAGAATCCGATGAGTTGGGAAGTGTAGTGCTTTCCCCTTTTCACCCACTACACCCGTATGATGGAAGAATGTCTGAGAATGAACCGTATGCCGGTCTGAAACTAAATGATTGGACAATGAATGTATGACACATGAGACCTTGATAGTGCATCCTATAACCATTGTGTAGTCTCTTGAGACAATTAAGTCGTGTCTATTTTGTCACGAAATACAAGCCCTTGTTCTAACCTCGAAGTTTTGTCTTGGACTGATTCGAGAAAGGAATCGAAGGGAAATGAATTGAATCGAATAGAATAGCGGCGTGGGAAAATTTCTAAAACAAATACCCACTTTCCCTTTCGGCTCAATGTCCTTCCCGATCCCTTCCTCGAACGAACCCAATTGTTTTGTCTTAACGGAGCCGAACTCAAGCACGATAATAGAAGTATGTGAGATCTTGATCGCACAAATGGCTGGTTCCAACAAAGTAACACTTCTACTCTCACTTTCGAACTCGTAACTTTTAAATATCAGAGAATGAGATTCCGCTTTGTTGGAGCGCCGTGCAATGAGTAAGGTCATCTATAAGTTGGGGTGAATTAAGTTTTGAGATAGTCGTATTTTCAAACTATCGTCATTAGAAACCCCCATTGAAAAGAATTTTCATTCAAATGGAACTATTGTACTTTCAAGTTTTGGAACCGATTTAATGAAAGAATATTTTACTCTTATTTTAGAGTTTTTCCTGGATTCGGTTGCAAGGAAAAATCGGTTCTAGATTCCTTGGACTGAAAGTCAACCTGCTTTATAAAATAGCTCTGTTTGCTACAGTCGAGATTTTTAGTAAAATGAGTCAAGCACTTATGTGAGTGTAACTCGGGAAGAGGAGAAAACTTTTCTTCTGGATACCGCATGGTTTGATTCCAAAGAAGTTCTCTTAAAGTCATCATTTCGTTCCAATTCAAGTCATGGGTAAGCCGGAGCCTTTTGAGTTCTTGACTTCGATAGTGCAGAATGTATAAATACCCTAAACTATGAGTTCGTATCCTCAACAGGTTGTAGGCATTCCATGGTCCATAACAATTAGTGTCAGCTTTCAAGAGGTCGGAATAGTTAATTCCTGAAGAAAGTCTGTATCTTCATGATGTCTTTCACGTGTCTCAGTTGAGAAAATGTATTCCCGATCCACTTCAGCCGTTGAACATTGAAACGATCGATCTTCGACCGGATTTATCATTCCAACCTTATCCTAGTCATATCCTAGGGCGTGGCGTGAATACATTGAAGTCAAGGACTATTCCGATTGTCAAGGTAGTCAGAGAAGGCTTCTCAGCCGAAGAGGCTACTCGGGAATTGGAAGAGGACATGACGATCCGATATCAATATCTTTTTGCTTAAGGTTCGTCTTGTCAATTTTGAGGACAAAATTTTTAAAAGTTGGGGTGATTGTAACATCCCTAATTTTTAAAGACTCGTACTATGATGCCTGAGACCGAGTAATTATTTGTGGGAATAATCGGTCGTGTCTCGGGGATTAATAGTCGAGGAAAAGTCCAAAGAAATCCTACTCTACGTTTAATTGTGGCTTAGTCATAATTTAAATGAACAATTCAGCTGAAGGGTAAAATCGTCATTTCGCCTCACATCGAAGATTTATCAAGTGATTGAAATAATTAATCGCAACTCGAGAGAGAGGTGGTCGAGAAACCTATGCCGAGCGGAAAGCCATAAGATTATTGGGGTTTTAGCCTCAAGACCAAGAATTAATGGGCCAAGGGCAATTTGGTCTTTTCCACCCAATTAAAACCCTCAGCCCCTTTGAAACATAACAACACTCCTCTTCATTCCCATTTTCAGTCTGAAACTCAGAAAATAGATGAGAGAGAGGGAGGAGAATGCGAATGGAGAAGAGAGAGGAGAAGAAGAGGAAATCTCAAAACCTTGGTGCATGTAAGTGATCTTCATGCCATCCTTCACCATTTTTCTTCCTCTACCCTTTGATACCACTGGTTCTGATCATCCTCCCCTACATCTCCATCCACCATTTTCGAGTAGAAGAAGGATGGAGCTGGGATTTCCAAGTTAGAAGGTGAAGATGCAAGTTCAGCAAATTTCTGGGTAAAACCCGTAGGGTATACCTTCGGTGATTTCATCGAATCTCCCTGCACACAACTCCGATGATCGTGATTCTTGTTTCCCTAGAAAGTAGACAAAAAGCTCTTCATTTTGGGCACAAGAACCGTACGATTTCATGGAGAAATGAGAGAGATATCCTGTTTACAAGTTTCGGTTTCAGAATCAACACTGTCCTGGACCAGTCACCTTGTTTTGTTAATATCTCTCAATCTACTGGATGCATGCGCGTGAAACTTCTTCCATTTGAAAGTAGACGAAATTACCTTCACAATGAGAACTGGTTTGGATATATTTGGTCACGGATTGACCAAATTATGCCTGTTGCAAAACTGAGTCATGTTGCTGGAAAACAGAAAGAAGAATGCTGGAAATATGTTTCGTCAAATTTGAGTTCGGTTCGCCGAAGTCTCGAACGCCATCAGTTCGATATATTGAAGTGGGGTCCAGTAGCGAGGATGATTGACTTAGTTACTGGTTGCACAAGTGGGACCCATCAAGTTCAGATGCGGAGGCACTTGGAGCGTGTACGTGACTACGGGGATTGTTCGAGTGGTTACAATCTGGCCGTCCGTGTTCCGGCGTGATTTCTCGTGGGATCGTCAACCGGGTGAGTTCTACTCACGGATAGGGATATTTTTATGTGTCTTGAAAATATATCGGTTTTGAGTCATAAGGCATTATCCGTTTTCGAAAGATTTTTGGAACCGAAAACCGTTTTTGAGAAATGTTGCGTTTTTACGGTTTTTCTTGAATTGTTGAACAATTTATGAAATTGTGATTTTAAGTGCTTTCACTGGAATATGGTCTGGAATGTTGTTTATTAAATCCGTTTTCAGGTTGGAGAATGATCGGAATTCGATTTGGGCGAGAAATGGAAAGCGGAATGAGAAACTAGAATTCGGTAACAGAACAGGCCGCACGGGTCGTGCGCCCCTGGGCTCGGACCGTGCGTCCTCTTCGGATTGGCTGTGTGGTTTTGGTAAATCACGCACGGGTCGTGCGCCCCTGAGCACGGGCCGTGCGTGAGCTGCTGTTACCGGACTCCGATTTCTCATTTCGTCGCTCCTTTCGATCCCGAATCACTCCTAATCTTCTTCCCAACTAATTTTAAAGATATTGCCTTACTGACAACCGTATTTTGAACTTGTTCAACTCATGTTTTTGAAAAGGGCTTCAAAAGCATAATTGATTGAAAAGCCGAAACCCTAGTATACGTGTGAGTACACCGACTGATGGACTGACTGAATATATATGTTTATATATGTCAAATGAAAATAATTATAATGCCGGAGGTCTAATTTATGAATTCCTCAAAACGGATTATAGATCGATATGGATATTGTTTATCCAATTGCTATGCGAACGATCCTTTGGTGATCGAAAGATATAAATTATCTAATTAGCTTATATGACTGATCCTTTGGTGATCAAAATGAAAAAGAAGATATAAATTATCTAACTCTCGAGAACTTGATGCGTATTGTCATACGTATTGCGTTGGGTGACGACCCGACAAGTAGCATACTAGGAAGGGAAGTCATGAGCCCTCACCCTAGGCCCTGAATGTGTTTTGGCGTGGTCAACTCACGGGTTACCGGGATTAGCAGGCGTTGTGCGGCCGGTTTGTGCTAAGTAATTCACGAATTGCCGGGATTAGCAGTCGTTGTGCGGTCGGCATTCGATTACTAAGTAATTCACGAATTGCCGGGATTAGCAGTCGTTGTGCGGTCGGCATTCGATTAATAAGTAATTCACGAATTGCCGGGATTAGCAGTCGTTGTGCGGTCGGCATTCGATTAATAAATAACATTCACGAATTGCCGGGATTAGCAGTCGTTGTGCGGTCGGCATTCGATTAATAAATGAAGGACACGAATTGCCGGGATTAGCAGTCGTTGTGCGGTCGGCAATTCGATAAATAAATAAGACATTGTTATGTCAGCTTTTGTTGTAACGGTTTCATAAATTGAACCGAGTGTCAGTGAGGGGGCACGGTAGGACTCACTGAGACAAGTTGTCTCACCCAATCCATATTGTTGTTTTTACAGAGAACAGGTTATAAGGACAGCAGGCGGCACAGTTGGTTGTCGGGTTCGAGGAGAAGATTGAAGATTGATTCATTTATTATTGTCCTTGTTCTTCTGTAGTTGTCTCTGTATTCGGTCGTATGACTCGAGGTTGTAAAATATTATTTTTATAGTTTCCGCTGTTTCTTGTAAAGATGTATATCTGAACAGGAATTTTTATACTCTGATATGTACCAAATTGTATATTTAGGTATTTCTTTGTTAAAGAAATACAGGGGTGTTACAGGTTCTCCCTTTGAAAGGTTACCAAACTACGAGACCCAGCATTTTCACCAACGTTTTGCTGACCTTCCACAGCCTGAGCCATAGCAGCCAAAGCAGCAGCGATAGCAGCATCGTTCCTTCCAGCCATCTCCACTAATCACTTCAACATAGACAACAGTTAGAACTAATTGACAATACTTGATCGTCAATGACACAATAACTTGACAACTTGGCCAGACAGACCGAAACTGCCCTGATACCACTAATGTAACACCCATTTCTACCCGGTAAAAATATAAGTAAAATCAGAGTTTTCACAAACAAATGGATGCTACATTTATCAACTTAAAAACCATAAACAGACGTAAATAAGTCTTTTCTGAAAATCGGATACATAACACCCTAACTCGGATGAACCGACAAAAACAACCTTTTGAAACAAGTCAAACTTCTTTTAACTACGCAGCGGAAATTCAAATGGTTCGACTAAACAATTGTGGCAACTATGCCAGATTCATAACTCTAAATCCAACAGTAAACAACTTAAATAACATAAATAAACGTTCATCCCCCCGAGTGCTACGTATCAGAGCGACGACACCGACCCGAACTAACGAAGGTACAACGGCTTTCTTTCGAGGTTACCTGCACGTTACCAACATTGGGGTAACATTCAAACAGAAGGGGTGAGATATCGAACTATATAGTGAATCATATGAAAGACAATATATATCAGGTCAGGACATCAAATCATCATTTCACAGTAGTCAATATCATCATATGACAACGATCAAGTCATTACGTCACAACAGTCAAAATCATTTCAATCACATAAATATGCAACATGAATGCAGAATGTGACTCGACTCAGGGCCATCGCCCTATAATCATGTGGTACCATAATCCAGCCAATAAATAGAGGCTTCAACGTCGTAACATCATTTCATCGTAATTTGCCAGTCCAGGCCATCGTGTTTTGAGCATAGCTCCATCGTCAAAATATGCTATGTATGCGACGCTATGTAAATGCACAACCAATAAACAACGATTACATAGCAACGCAACAACATCAGAAATCATCGTTGGCCATAGGCCTACAACATACCACCTGCCAGTAAATAGAGGCAATTCAACTTGGTGCAACATCATCAACTAACAACATCTGAACCAACAATTCAGCCACAACAATGGGCGCTAAGGCGTCAACATGCAACAGCAACAACCATAGGCGCTAAGGCGCCAACATGCAACAACAACAAACAGGAACAGCAACACAGCAACAACAGCAACAACAGCAACAACGACATCAGAAACAATGGCAACAACGGCAACAGCAATAGCAACACTGCAACAGCAGCAGCAACAACACCAACAGCAACACAGCAACAACACCAACAGCAACAGCAGCACAGCAACAGCAACACAGTAACAGCAACACAGCAACAGCAACACAACAACTGCAACACAGCCACAGCAGCACAGCAACAGCAGCACGGTAATAGCAGCACAGCAACAGCAACACAGCAATACCAACACAGCAACAGCAACAGCAACACTGCCACAGTAGCACAGCAACAGCAGCACAGCAACAGCAGCACAGCAACAGCAACAGCAGCACAGCAACAGCAACACAGCAACAGCAGCACAGCAACAGCAGCACAGCAGCAACAGCACAACAACAGCAGCACAGGAACGGCAGCACAGCAACAACAGCACAGCAAAAGCAACACAGCAACAGCAGCACAGCAACAGCACCACAACAACAGCAGCACAGCAACAACGGCACAGCAACAGCAACACAGCAACAGCAGCACAGCAACGGCAACACAGCAACAGCAACAGCAACACAGCAACAGCGGCACAGCAACAACAGCACAGCAACAAAACACCAAGCACAGGGCGCCTAGGCGCCAGTTTCAGCAAGCAACACATGGTCAGGCACAGGGCGCCTAGGGTGCCAGTTTCAGCAACAACAACAGGGACTGGGCGCCTAGGGCGCCTGTTTCAGCAACACAACAGGGACTGGGCGCCTAGGGCGCCACTTTCAGCACCCAATTCAAGTTCTCATGATCATGGCAAAATACAATAACGATTCTAGGGCATTGGAATATCAATCACACAAACATAATTATTCAACAAGGCATCCAATACATATATGATCATACATATGACAATCATCAAACCCTAACCCCCACATAAAGTAATTCATATATCCCATTATAAGGCTTGAATCCCACCCTTACCTTAGCCTTGAAAGATTCGAAGCTCTCCTTGGCTTGCCATAGCTCTCTCTCTCCTCTTGGCCGTCGCTTCTCTCTCTTCTTCTCTCTTGGTCGTCGCGCCCTTGCTCTCCTCTCCAAGGCCCCTCTTATTTTTGTTCCTTCTAAATGAGCAAACCCTAAAATACCTATTATTTATTCTTTATTTAATTTTATGGGCTTTTCTTAGCTAATGCGACTTAATCATGGGCTTTTTCCCTAACACCTCTCCTTTACTAATCCTAACACTAATAATAGGTCCACATACACTAACATATAGTTATTCCATTATTTTCTACTAAATAATTCCTAAACAATTAGTTAAATAATTCTGTGCGTTATAGCTTATCAGGGCTACAAATTACAAGAGGTAAAATATATGTCCACATGGTCGCTTTTTAGGGCCATGAGTTCAAGTTAAACATAATAAACCGCTAGAGTTTGTAAGGGGTCTCGATAGGACTCACTGAGATAATGTTTATCTCACAGAGAAGCAGGGGAAAGCAAAGGCGGCGAAGCACGGTTAGCCGGTGCGACTCATGGAGTCTTGGGAGATTTGATTTCATGTTTAGTCCTTTGTAGCTTCTTTTAGTTATGTTACCGATTGTATGACTTTCACTGTTTAAGTTGTAAAATCGTTTCCGCTACTTTATGTTTTTGAACATTGAACTCCAGGGTTGTATAAGTCTTCAGTTGTAAAACTTAAGCATTTTCAGGAAGTACATGAGGTTCTGAGAACCGTTTGATATTTATTATCGAAATTTTAGTTTGTGTTCAACATTCATTAACCAGAAGTTACTCTGATGCGTTCCATTTAGTGCATTTCGGTAATTCTACATGTTAGAAATTATCGGGGTGTTACACTGGCACTAAACTCAAGTATAGCACCGCATTCCATCCCCAAACAGATGGCCAAATAGAGGTCACCAATAGGTGTTTGGAGATCTATCTAAGGTGTTTTGTGGGTGATCACTCTCGTTCTTGGCCAAATTGGCTATGTTGGGCAGAGTTATCGTTTAACACCAATTACAATGCTTCTATTGGAATGACACCCTACAAAGCTCTCTATGGCAGGGATCCTAGCCCTATCATCAAGGGACCTACTATACCTTCCACTGTGGACGAAGTGAACCAACTGTATGATGACAAAGATACCTTGCTGGGACAACTACACCAAAATTTGGTTCAAGCACAACAGAGAATGAAGAAGCAGGCAGACAAACACAGAAGAGAAGTGGTACTAGAGGTAGGAGACTGGGTCTATTTGAAAGCAACACCCTACAGGTGGAAGTCCCTAGCTAGCAGGAGAAATGAGAAGCTGAATCCTCATTTTTATGGCCCTTACAAGGTACTAGAGAAGATAGGGTCAGTGGCTAATAGATTAGAGCTACCTGCTGACTGCAAAATACACCCTGTATTTCATGTCAACAAGCTCAAGAAGTCTGTTCCAGGCAGCTATACACCTCAACAATTACCTGCAGCGTTGACTGAAGAAGGCATTTTGCAACCAGAACTGGAGGAAGTGCTGGATCTGCAATACAACTCTAGGGGAGTGGCTGAGGTACTGGTCAAATGAAGGAACCTACCCTCTTGTGAAAATTCTTGGGAACTAGCAGACAAGGTGCAGCAGGATTTCCCCTCTTTTCCCCTTAAGGACAAGTTGAAACTCTTAGGGGGGTATTGATAGCAGGCCATTAGTGAGAAGAGTTTATGTTAGAGGAAATGTTAGTCACAATGAGCCTTAGAAGGCTAGGAGGGAGGGTATTATTGTAATTGCAAAATAACAGAATGTATATAAGCTGCACTGTTAGCAGTTAGACAGTTAGTTGTATTGTGAAATAGAATCTCATAGTTGCTGGACTTGTAACCAGGCAAATTGTGTAACTGTACCATTCTTGATTCATCAATAAACATTCCTTTTCTACCAGTTGAATCTTTCAAAAACAAACACCATATTGTTGCATAGCTTAATTTTTCCTTTTTTTCCTATGAAAATTGCCAACCAAGTTGAAATTGCGTAAGTATTAAGAGAAAAGAATGTATTTAACAAAGAGAATCAATAAATGATGTTGGCATATGATACAGCTGGGAATTGAGGATTCAATTGGACCCCATTTATATTATATGATGAAAACTCAAAAAAATCCCAATAGAAGAAGAAGAAGAAGAAGAAGAAGAAGAAGAAGAAGAAGAAGAAGAAGAAGAAGAAGAAGAAGAAGAAGAAGAAGAAGAAGAAGAAGAAGAAGAAGAAGAAGAAGAAGAAGAAGAAGAAGAAAAGCTTGACACTAGCAACGCTAAAATAAACAGGGAGAAAGAAAAATGATGAAAGATTGAACAAACTGGCCTTCGAGGTTCAAATCAGAACCACCAACTAACCAATGGTAGGGAGTGATTTTGACTTGCTCCGCCATCAGCAATCGCAGCCACATATGGGTGATTCTTCCCTCTCGCGCATGCGGCTATGGACGATGTCGTCCCTCTCGTTCGCGTCTCTCCCTCGCTCCCGCACCTCTCTTGCGGCCAACGGTGGTTGCAATGCGCCCTTCCTCTGGCCAGCACCGCATCCCTTACCCCGGCCAGCACCCCTCCGTTCTCCTCCCTGTTATGTTTCTTGCCATCCCCTTCTTTTACTTTTCCAGGCTGCTGTTATCTCATTTTAATTTCCCTTCCGCCGCTTCTTCACGGAGCCATGTCGTCTCCAATTCCGCCATTATCGCATTATCGCATTATCCATTAGCTCTTGTTTTCTTTGTTATTGCTAACAATCTTATAGAAAACTCAGGAAGAGATGTCGAGTAGAGGGAAAGAGGGTTTAGGAATATTAGGTGCCTCATTTTAGTTTTTTAATTTTTTAATTTTGAATACTTTATTAAAGGGTAAATAGCATTTTTTGGTGATTTATCTTTGCTCTAGATTTATTTTGGTGATTTATCTTTTTTTGTCTTATTTTGGTCTCTCATCTTCTATTTCCGTTTGTATCATAGAAAGAGATGATTAAAATATTAGAGACCCAAATACTATTCAACAAAGATGGACATAATATAAGTCTTAAAGGCAATATATTTCATAGTAGAAAAGATAAAAATAACGTAAGCCTTAGAGGCAAAAGAAGTCGTACAACTTCTTTTCAAACTATGAAGTTTAGAAGTAAGATTATAAAACACCTAATTCAAACATGCAACTCAAGCGATCAAATCAATATGATATGTGGTATATAAGACACATTATATACCACAGAAAAAGACCGAGGGGGGACCAAACCAAAACCCAGGGAAAAAACAAACAAAGCAGCAAAATGGAAACTTGGGCAAGGCACCCTAGACCAACCATCCAAATGAAAACAGATCAACAAAACAGGCCAAAAACGGCTGAAAAAACAAACTCGGAAAGTGACAGATATTGAGCTAGCTTTGATATTATCAACAGAAAAAAAAATAACCTCAAAAGCTGGTAATTATCAACATAACCATATTGTATGCTATAACAATGGTAATGATTAGAAAAAATAACCATATTGCCTTGTTTCAATATCATGAAAATAAGTTTCTAGCTTGAAGTTGATTATCTCTAAGCATGAAGTAAACTCATATCAAATTAATATATATATATATATATATATATATATATATATATATATATATATATATATATATATATATATATATATATATAGCAAATACATCAATAATAGAGGCTTTTAGTAGATGGCTTTTAGGTACTTAAGACTTTTTTGGTCATGCAATTATAAGTCCAAATAAAATGCTAATTAAGGCATAAAGACATTTTAAGTTTGTGCAAGCATTTAAAAAAGCACTAACAGGTGGCCATACTACTCGTCTCTCAGATGCAAAAGTGTGTGCTGCTTCTCTACTTCATTTAATAGAAGATTGCTACAATGTACAGACTCTCTAACTTCTTCATCATCTTTCAAGAAAAAGCTACATTCAAAATTTCAATTCCTAACCACATAATAATAATAATAATAATAATAATAATAATAATAATAATAATAATAATAATAATAATAATAATAATAATAAGGGTTAAATATGTTTTTAGTCCCTACAAAATCGGCTCCTTCTAAGTTTAGTCCCTACATTAACGAAATGGGCGTTTTGGTCCTCATCTTATTTTCCCGTTTTCAATTTTAGTCCCTCATGACTTTTAATAGCGCTATTAAAAGTTTTGAAGCGCTATTAAAAGTCATGAGGGACTAAAATTGAAAACGAAAAAATAAGATGAGGACCAAAACGCCTATTTCGTTAATGTAGGGACTAAACTTAGAAGGAGCCGATTTTGTAGGGACTAAAAACATATTTTACCCTAATAATAATAATAATAATAATAATAATAATCCAACACAATAGACAGCAAGAGAAGGAACGCAAGGGTTAGAAAGGGAGAAGGAGAGGAAGCGTTAGCAAGGGAGAAGGAGAGTAAGAGAAACAGCGATTAGAAATAGTATTGAGTGCAGTATGTACCACGGGTTGCAGAGTTGGGGTGTTGACTGTTGACCAATGTGGAGAGACTGAGAGGCACAAATAGACAATTACTTATTTGGTGAAAGCTGAAAAGGGGGAATGGGCTAAGAAACCCAGATACTTTGTACGATACGAATATGATACGACACAGATACGAGGATACAAAAATTTTAAAAAAATAAGATACGACACGGCCAAGACATGTTAGCAAAAATTTATACGCACACAATGTTTGGTAAGAGATATTCATATTAGTAGTTGTTCAATAGCACAGGCATATCCTTAGTCAATAGATGTATGTTGTAATGTAGTGTAATATATGTATGAATGTAATGTATGTATATAATGTAAACTATGTATTTATGTGTGTATGCATATGATGTAATGTATTTATGTATGTATGTATGTATGTATGTATGTATGTATGTATGTACGTATGTATGTATGTATGTATGTATGTATGTATGTATGTATGTATGTATGTGTAGCGACTAAAAAATCTGGGTAAGGATTCTCCAAAGTTTTGCAGTGAAGCCGCCATCAAGGTTTAGGTTTATAGGGGCAAACATTGATAAATCCACTTGGAGGGTCTTTTGCGAACCAAATACGAGTTCGGGAGTCGGTTATGCGCAGGAATGGATTAGCACCTTGCGGCATCCTTCCTAGAGAAGGTTACCATCTAATTAAAAGCGTAAATATTGTTTAGGTACAAAAATGAAATACACTACCCTTCCTCTTCAACTGCAGTGATATAGAGAGAGAATGAGAGCAGCACAAACACAAAAATGGAGAGAGAGAGAGAGAGAGAGAGAGAGAGAGGGAATCAAGATGGGTTGAACGAATGAGAGCTGAGGGATACAGTGAGTGAAAAACAGAAAATAGGGAGAGGGAGGTGTCGACCGACCTTCGGTACGCTGGTTTGCGGACGGAGAGGGGAAACAGTGGTGTTCAACGGAGGTTTTTAGGCGATGCAATGACGGGGATCAACAGCAACAGGGTCTTGACTGTGGCAAGGCCGTTGTGGTGATGAGAGAGAAACAAAACTATGGTGGTTCAAGCATGTGGTCATGGCGGAGGGGCGCACCGGTAAGGTGACCACCGCGACGATCGCCGGAGTTGTAGGTTCTAATTCTTTTTTCACACACTATTCTCCTTCTTCTTTTTTTTTTTGAAAAAGGGGTATTATTTTTATTGGGCACGTTTTTTGTTGTGTATGTGAACTAAAAGGATTTGAAATTCAAAAATATGGGCTGGTTGTTTTTGAGATAGTAAAAAAAACGGCACGAGAATTATTTTATGTGTAAATCCATTTTAGTTGTTTGTGGTGTGTGTTGGTGACATGATACATCAGAAACATATGTGTAAATCCATCGCGTACTGCACAACGAAACATATTTTTGAAGTCTTTTGAAACTAGACAAATATCTGTTAAAACGAAAAAATTCTCGTTAAAATACCCGATTAATTCAACGGACCAAATTTGGGTATAACAGTATGTAATGTATATAATGTAATGTATCTGATGTAATGTATGTATGTATGTATGTAATATAATATATGTATGTATGTATTATGTAATATATGTGGCGCTCACATGGAAATGTGGGAAACCTTGTTACTAAATTTTTTTAATAATTTGAGTCAAATAGTACAGGCTCGCAAATACCTCTAATGTATCCAATGTATTTATGTAATGTAATGTATGTGTGTATGAATGTATCTAATTTATGTAATGTAATGTACGTAGTATAATATATGTAACATAATGTATATATGTATGTGTGTATGTAATGTATTTATGTATCTATGTAACATATGTATATATAAATGAATACATGTATGTAATGTAATGTATGCATATATTGTATGTATGCAATGTATATATTGTATATAGAGTTTCTAAGAGAATATGGAACAAGTTCAAAATTCGTCAGTTGGTTTTAAAATAATGGAGAGAGAGAGAGAGAGGGAGGGATGAGTAAAATATTTTTTAAAAAGAAATAAAAAATTATTGGATACTCTTTGGGTATGTATCGGGAAGTATCAGATGTGTGCCAATATCGGATACGTTTCTGACAAGGGAACATTCCCATTTTTGAAGTGTCTAACATTATTGTGCAACACACTATGACCAGTATTCAGGGCCGGTCATTTACAGGTGCTGGCCTGTGCAATTGCATAGGGGCCCAGCCCAATTTTTTTATAAGTCCCCAAAAATTTACTCCTACGCTGAGCCCATTCCAAAATTCATAAACCACGTTTTCCTTCCCCGAATGCATGCCAAACCCTAAAATCACAACCCTTACGAAGCACGCGATTACTAGTGGGTTACTTTTAACCCTCTTCATTTCGCACTTACTGTGAGATTGAGAACATAGAAACTAAGCGATTTCTTTAGCGATTTGTTTCCTCTCCGCAGTAGCAGTTACGCAATCCACATGCAACCTGCTAGGGAGCCGTTGTCGCTGTCATTTGTGCACGTCGACATCGTCTTTGTTCCTGCACAACACAAATGCCCTGCCTCTTCTCTTCACTCTTCTCAAGCTTTGCACTTTCTTTTGAGATCGACTCTGTCTAAGATAATGTAACGCTGCTCTTGCTTACTCCGTTCTTCTGCTTGCACTTTCTTGGCAATCAAGATGATGAGTTGATTATGATGATGACGATGATGATTGATGAAAATGAAAAAACTGGGTCAGTTGATGTTGATGTAAACACTACAAGAAAAACGCGTTTTTTCGCGGGTTTTTTCTGTCGGTACGATTCAGGCGGAAATTTGGCATTTCCGGCGGAAAAAATAGACTTTCTGGCGGATTTTTAAAAAAAAATTAATTTTTTTTTAAAAAATCCACCGGAAATGTGCATTATCGGCGGAAAAAATCCGCAGGAAATTACTCGCGGAAAAATCCGCTGGTAATGCGCGTTTCAAGCGGATTTTTAAATTTTTTTTTATTTTTTAAAAAAAAATCCGCCCGAAATGTGCATTATCGGTGGATTTTTCCGCCGAAAATTTCCGACGGATTTTTCAAAAAAAATTTTATTTATTTATTTTTAAAAATTCGCCGTTAATGTACATTACCAGCGGATTTTTCCGCATGAAATTTCCGACGGAAAAAATCGCCGGTAAATCCGCCAGAACCGTTCGAAAATGGCTATAAATAAAATTTTCTCCTACACTTTTCTCATTCTCTCATTTCACTCTTTATTTCCTTCTCATTCTTTTCTACACTTTCCCTATCTTATCTTTCTTCTTCTTTCTCATACTCTCCAATCTCCATAAATTTCTCTACATATCTCTCTTCTATATTTCCTCTTTCTTCTTCATTCTTATTCATTCTCACTTCTTCATTCTTATTCCTTCTTACTTGTTCATTTTTATTTTCTCCAATATTATTTCTTCTCATACTCTCTTTCCTTCTTATGCATTCCTACTTCTTCATTCTCATTCCTTTATTCCTTCTCATTCTTTTCTATATCATTTTTCTCATATTCTACTTCATTTTCATTTTTCTTACTTCTTATTAAATTTTAAAATTCGAAAAAATCTAAAAAAAAAAATCCGCTGGTAATGTGCATTTCTGGCGGATTTTTCAAAAAAAAATTATTTTTTATTTTTTAAAAAAATCCGTCGGAAACCCCTAATAGTTCCTTTTAACAATATTAATAGTATCGTCCTTCACTTTGATACCTGTGGACTATCACTAATTACATTCTTTTGTTGCTGTTAATATGTTTGATCTAATGGTAAACTTTAATATTTGGGTTTTACATTTGCAAACAAATAGAGAAATTGACTAGTTATAGGTGAAAATTGGATTGAGTTTAATTACTTGAGCAAGTACAAAACTTCAGCTCCTTTTAAAAGAGTTGATTGAAGAGTTGTTAATTGTTATTGATCCAAACACACTCCTCAGAGTTGGTTTAAAGCTAGTCTATCATAGATTTCAATGAAAGAAACTGAATGCACCACACATCATTCAAGTCTTGTGTGAAGATGATGACATTATTGCTCTTTTTTTTGGTCCGCGAGTTTTTCCTTAATACAACTTCACCAAAACCAGCAATAAGAGTAGCTTTGAATTTTGGTCAAGGAATCACCAAACTTTTTTCTTACACTATCAACCATGTCAAGACAAAACATCATAACATCATAGTAGCAACAATGACAAAAAAAAAACAAAAAGTGCGGTAGCTTCTCCTTACAATTTCATAAACATACCTTCAAAAGACTAATATAGAGTACATAGGTCTAAACCAACTAAGCAAGTAGTAATAACCTCAACCTTCGATTTTTCTTAAGACTAAATCAAAGGTAGAAAAGCAACCTTTCCCAAGCTGCACATGATGTTACTTTCCGATATGATCCGTCACTTAAACTTCTAACCCAAATCAGAAGAGGCTCTCTATTTATATTTGCATTTTTTTTGTTGTTTTATAATTTTGCTTTTATTATGAATAATTGGATGTCTCTTCATACTTCTATTATGCTATTATAACTCCCATTAGCAAAATGTCTTCACTTCTTGCAATTTTAATTATGTTAAATACACATTATGTTAGGCCTTAATATTCATTTGTAGGTTACAAGTCTTTTCCTATAAATAGGACTCATATGACATTGTAATGTACACACAATGATGAAGCCCAAATACTTCAAAAATGGAAACATACTTGTGTTGGATACATATTCAATATCAACACGCACGTGATACTTCCTGATACGTACCTAAAGAGTATCCAATAATCTTTTAATTTTAATTTTTTTTAAATATTTCACTCGATACTTTTCAGATACATTTTTTATACTTCTTACCAATTAAGGATATTTCTCAGATACATTTTTGATACCTCTTACCAGCTAAGCACAGAATTGTCACTCATATATGATACATCTTTAATACCTCAATAATTAAAAGACAAATTATATGGTTTTTCGTAACACAATCATAGAAGAAATAATACATTGTGATATGGTGGGATAAATATATGTAACTATCTCTACTTATATGATCACAAGTGTATTTATTTCTACAATGTTATCATCATATATTGACTAATGACAGGGCCGTTGTTCGCGCTCGTGTGTTCTAGTCGCAATGTCAGTGCAAGTATACACGTCGTACAAGTAATAAAGTGGATAAAAAGTAAGAGATCGTTCCCACGAGGATTGATTTACTTTCAAAGTTCAAGTCTTTAAAACACAAGTGAAACAAGTGATAAATCGGCACTAAAAGTTGGTATTGAGACTAAGAACATAAATAAGGCAAGTAAATGAGAAGTGGGTGTGAATATGGAAGAGTATGAGTTGGATTGCTGCATGCAAGTAAATCTCCTCTAGTCAGACGTTATAACGTTTATACGTTAATACGCACAAATGTTATGTTATATAGACGTTATAACGTTTGAACGCTGTTGCAAAAGAGCTGTGCTTTTCAGTCACAAAACGTCAGAGCTTCAAGTACTAGAATTCCTATGTCTAGGTTCTAAGTAGGCCTACTCCTGTATTTTAAGTTCCCACAGCAATGTCCTATGAACTATTATCCGTTCTATGTCTAGACTTAGATAAAAATGCCTAAATGTCTTTAGTGCACCTTTTCATTCATATAAATCCTTGAGTTCTTTTCATAGACCATGTCTGTACCTATGAATCTACTTATTTTAAGTGGCCAGTTCAAAACAAGTTTGGAAGTATTAACATGCAAGGATTTAAAGCGCATAAACATCAATACTACATAACATTAAACTAGAGGTTCATTACATGCAAAACAACAATCCAACTACCAATGTTTAGCTCATACTGAGCATCCTTACAGAAATAAGAGGAGTTAAAATCCAAGTACCGTACATAGAGAAAAGGAGACTAAACGCAAAAGATACGCCTAAGTGGCCTTCCTTCATGCACGCTGTAAAGACGTTACAACGTCTGAGCTTTACAGTAATGGTTGCGAATGAAGATGAAAATTGGGGCCTTGAGAAAATTTAAAATGAAGAAGTCTGTGTCCAGAACTTCTTCTAGAAAAACTATCTCTGAAAAATGGAGGAAAGTGGATGATGAATGGAGTCGTTCTTCTTCTGCATGGTGCACCCTTGCCTTTTTGTAGAGAGAGAATAGCCATGGTCAAAAGAGGGTCACATGCTTGCTGATGTCATTCCCCACCTTCCAAGTTTGCTTGCGAGTTGACTCTGCCCAGAAGTGACACCGCACTGCTACAGTGCGTCAGCCGCGTCAGCGCTGAGGAGAGAGAAGATCTTCTTCATTTCCAGATCTTTGACCATCATTACATGCGCGCCAAAATGAGATATTACTTTCTTGCTCTGCTGCCCTTCTTCAGACGTGATGAGAGACGTTGCCACGTTTGGATTACTGCACAAACACAAGAAGCATCAAAACGCTCACAAAGGCGCCAATTGGCACCAAAATGCCTAGAACTTGTAATTTAGCCCCTTTCTAACTAAAAAGCAATAAACTAACAGAAACTTAATAGAAACAACCTACTATTGCCAGAGAACTTGCATGATTTACTTTGAATAGGTATAAATAACTCATATAAATATGAGTTATCAGCCGTCCCAAACAATTTTGAGACCCTGTTCGATCTTAAAAATTGGGCCCCTAAATATTTTGTCCAAAAAAAAATGGAACAACGATTTCCTCCAAAAAAAATTGGAAGGTGGTTTGTTTTTATATTGAAATATTGAAATAATTAGAAGTATATACAACATTTGCATCTAATGAACATAATTGTCGGTGGTGTAGTTGTATTTATGACTCCTAGTTTTGGCTTTTGCTCAAATTCCATACTTATTTTAAAACTAATTTAAAATATTAAAATAGCTCCTAAGTGGATCGAACCTTCGTATATGGCCTCACGAAAACATGCATAAACCGCTGCGACAGCTCTAAAGTTGTTTCACGAGTCTAACATTCAATATGTATGTATATATAAATACAACTATAACAATGGGACTGAAGGATCCAAACATTTTTCAATCTAAACCCAGTATAAAGTCATATGACCATGATAAAGAGTCAAATATAAACAATAAATATCTAACCGAATAAATTGTATCACTATAACAATGCAATCAATTAAAAACCACACCTGTGTCACATTGTCCGATTAGCCTATTATTTATAATTTTCTCATTCCTTCTTGATACGCTTTCTCATCTTTGTGGATGTTTGTTGAGCGGACACCACATCCTTGGTAGAGAGATCGCCAAGATGTTTGTAAGTTGATCTTCGCTTTGCAGGCGTAACATCTTCAGCCTCTTCAGTGATTTCTATACAAAAAATAATATTTGGTGTTGGTTTCATCTATAAGCATCTGAACAACGAAAATGTAAGAAGAAAATACGTGGCATCTTTCATTACATTGTGAACTTGAAAGTCTTCATCTCTTAAGACAGCATTCTTTCCCTTATCAAGTGGGGTTTTATTTACCTGGGAAATACAACCAATAATTTGTCAAATGAACCCAAGTTGTTTACAATTTAATTGTTTTTATAAAAATTTGGTTGTTCCCAAACATGGAAATCCTTTTTGTTGCTATATAGACATACTTCATTAAGTCCAATGATTTTCTCAATTGAGTGTATGAAGTCAACATCAGCATCGACGATCGTCACAAATGAAGATCTAAATTTTGGTTGTGCCTTGCAATGAAATGCTAAGGTTTGGCCTAAAATAATATCGAGAGGTTCCGAAAAAACCTTTGGATCCTCTTCACAAAATGCAAACCTCAATCATTTGTTGCCTTAGGTCAACAGCATTCATCCCAATTAGTTTAGTAGCTTCAGTCTCCCAAATGACAAATTTGGAACTATGTTTGTTATAGCAAACTTCAACTTGCAATTTATACCAAATGTACCAGGTGGATACTTTGATAGATGTTTGTAGGAATACTCTGTATTCCCGTGCAACAACTTGAAAGGAAAAAATGGAAGCAAAAAATTTAACATATAGGCACCATCTAAACGCACTTAAGGCATTATAATTTGGGATATTATATTGATGGATGCTTTGATATTCATAATAATAATAAGTATATTATAATTATAATTATTATTAGTATGCAAACGTGAGATTCCCTCGACAGATACATAAATATGGATAGAAGAAGGGATGATTCGTCCAAAAAAAAAGATATGAAGGTTAACACATACCTGTGGAAGCATATCTATATCAGCAATACATATAGCTTTAGCCCCAGACATAAAATTTTCCTGTTCGGAAAGGCCTTGTTGAGTATATTAGAATACTTAGTATTATATAAGAATGTACGCATGTGTAACTGATATGCCACACACCTAAAAAGGGTTTATACCTTGCAAAGAACTCTTGTATGGCGGCAACATTCTCATTTATGAGCAACTTTGAACCAAACATGGAGTTTGAAATGGACAGAGGGTATTTTCCTAGTATACATGACACAAAGAGCATGTTATAGTCATGCCTTCATTAGACAACATGATTTCAAATGATGCATTTAAATTCGCCGTTGCAATTCATCATTCTAACCTTCTGAGTCCCTGATCCTTGCTAGAGTTAATAAAATTATTATTGGACCAGAAGCTTTGCTTTCAACGAAACTTTGGCACTTCGTGGTGTGTTCTCCCCATAATGTACAACTAAGCATAACACCACTTAAATACCAAATTGATAGATTAAGTGGATGTTTAATTTAAAAACTGAAAATGCATTAAATTCGATTATTACCTAAGATTTCTCATTGCAATGGATTGTTCTATGAAACTCTCCGATTACATCTAAGTGAGAAGAAAAAAAATTTAGACACCTAGTATTATACGAAAATAAGTAAGAAAAAAATGTGCATTAATCATTAACTGAGTACCTACTAACTGAGTCACACTAACTTTTCCAGATAGTATTTCCTCAAAATCTTTAAATTTGTATGTATTGTCAGGAATTTCTGGAAATTCACTCTGCTTTAGACTTGTTCCCTTTGTTAAATCAAGTCTGAAGGTATGTTCACATGCCTTGTAGTCTAAGTCATTGGGCTTTACACCAACATTATGAACAGTATAGGTCATATATTCCTTCAACATATCCTTTCAATATTCAATATCAGCATTGCCAGTCTTTATTTGTATTTTGTCTCCCTAGTGTGTAAATAATGTATAGATCAACAATAGCGAACGTAAAAGATCAATGATTTCAGTTAGGTAATATAAAGTATAAAATATATGATAACATCTAAAATAATAGTTGTGTGTTAAGGGAAGTATAATAGCATAGAAAGAGTAAGACATTTTCGTCCATAAAGATTCCCTCAATGTGCGATGCTTTGGATTGGTACTGAACGATCCACAAATCGGTAACTCTCACTGCCAACTTCCATGTTTCTTTGTTAGCATTGATGTCGTTTATCAGGTCAAATTTACGCGGTATGGTGTCAGTTGATCCCTATGAAGTGAGAAGCACTATTAGGCAGATTAACAAATAAGGTATATTATATTAAAGGAATGAGAAGTCTATTTAAAGCCAAAAAGAGCATGAAGGAAATAGCAAGTCCTACCTCTTCTTATATGCATACTGTTTCAGCCACTTTTGTGCTTAGAGGGGATTGTACTTTTGTTACCTTAGCTTCATCCCCGTGTCGTAATTCTTGAGCCACTGCTACTACACTACAACAGGAAAGGCCATTAAGGGCGCTTTTTTTTATCCATTGGGGGCGCTTTCGAGCGCCCCTAAATCTGGCGCTACTGTTGCCAACCCTTCTACAGGAGCGCACAACAAGCGCCTCTAATTATCAGGAAACAGAAGCGCTCAAAAAAAGCGCCCCTGTTGGTCTTAGCGCCTCTGACAATTAGGGGCGCTCGCAGTAACAAGCGCCCCTGTTGGTCTTAGCTCACTTTGACAATCAGGGGCGCTTGCAGTTAGAAGCGCCCCTGTTGGTCTGACCAACAGAAGCACTTTTTACTGGGAGCGCCCTTGATTGTCAAGTGGGGGTAAGACCAACAGGGGCACTTCTAACTGCAAGCGCCCCTGATTCTATGTTTTCTTTTTAAAATATTTTTTTCTATTTCTGATATATCCAATATTTTGCAGCACATCCCTACTCTCATTTTCATCAACCAACAACAACCAATATGAACCAAATTTCAAATCAACTAACCAATTGCAAATCAAATTCCAACTAACAAACTTATAAATCCATCTAATATACACACACACACACACACACACACACACACACACACACACACACACACACACACACACACACACACATATATATATATATATATATATATATACATATCAACAAAGTACCAACAAAAATTACATAAATCATTAACCAAATTCTGAATGTTAACATAGATAGCAAAAATGACATGACATCCATTATGGGGAACAAAAAACCAGCTAACCAAAGTTAGATGAATTTCAGTTTTCATTAATCAAAACGGGCAACATGATGACACCACTCACCCTTGATCTCAGTAAGTTGGTCATCAGAAAATGGAGCTCCAACCTCATTTCCAGGAAAATACTGCAAAAATAAGCAAAAATAAAATAAAATAAACTTAAAATTAAGTGCTAAATGCTAGATATGGAATTACTTGTCAAAAAACAAACTATATAAATTACATACATTTTCTGGAATTTCCATTTGATTGTGAGTGATTATGTCCTTCTTAAACTTCATAACGTAATACCCGCAATCATCATTGTTTGGTTGTCTGGGACACTAGAAATCAAAATAACAATTAATTATTAAAATGCGAACAATATTTACATGGATAAGAATATTGATTATAAACTTACCGTTATTACTATCCATTTTGTTTTATTGTTGACATTCCCATCTCTAGCCCTCCTCTCATTCGATCCCCAAAAAGTCATCATACAGCTGAAACATCATACATACAAATGTATTAATTAATCGAAATACATACTTATTTAAATGATGAAATATGCGATGTAACTAAATACACACCTTTCAAATACTCCTTTCACCTTGAGGTGGTTGGTATAATGACCATGACACGAATCCAAATAGAAAATTCTATTTCTTTTAGGATCAATTACCAACAATATCCAATGTGCCCTACAAAAAATTTGAATAACCAAATAAATAACAGATATTTCAAAAACACGTTATATAGATTAAATTTCTTACCCTAAGTTGATGGGTGCCAAAAACAAGCTATCACAGCTTCTTTCATGTGCCAAAGCCAAGCGTCTATCGATATAGGCTTTTACGGCTTCGTTGTTTTATTTAATCGCTTTCTTCAAATCTTTAACCATGGCTTTTGACATGTCTTTATCAAAGCGGACGTTGCGTAGAAAAGTACGTTGGGGGCACAAGAAGATAAATCTATGTGTTCGTTCCATGGGGATCATAATCTCATGGTAGAAATATAATTAGTTATTAATATATGACAATAAGGCAATGAATTATTAACAAATATATTAATTGATGCATACATTGATAAGATTTGCTGGCCATGCCACAAAGGTGCCAAGTGCATCATTCACAGTCAACAAAGTTATCTGTGCAGTGTCAATTGGTACCGGCAATAATGCATCTTCCACAACAACAAACTCAACTCTGACTCTCACGTGATTTGGAGGCATGGGTAGATTGTGCAAGGTAGAGTCCTCATTGTTACAAACAAAGCCCTTTGCGACCTATGTAAGCGGATTTGATGTATATAATTCACAATTGTTATTGTTACGCTAAATTAAATAATAACCAAATATTAATATCTACAAAGGTAAAATGTAAAAAATAAAAAGACGGTCCAACAATAATTACCCCATTGGACGCAATATTGCAACTATCCCTGAAGCTATTTGGGTTAGGAGATGGTACATCATCAGTCCTTGGACCCCATTTATCTTTTAATTCATTAAGTTCTTCCCGTAGCATCAATACCATGGCTTCCAACCATTTTCTTTCTCTACTTTCTTGTGTCTCTTGTTTTTTTGCCTCTTTAAACCCAAAAAATGGTTGGAGAAATGCCAAATCCCAAACCCCATAGACGACCTGAATACTCTTCAGTTGTCAATGCACGACCAATGATGTCATTCGGACCATCACAATCAGTAATCTCTCCTTGTGATACTGATTGTGATATGGATTCCTGATTCACAAAAATTATTAGACATTATAAGTAATATAAAAATTATAAAAAAAATTAATTTTATCATACTTACAATTTTTTGAGACACCTCTCTCGTTTTTGGGTTGTCAATGACACCATCTTTGTTTTGTCGGGCTTCTAACCACAAAACATGTCGGTCAATAGATTCCTAAGTAGGATCTTTTCCATCCTCCCGCAGCTATTAAAATTTACCATTTATTAGTAAATAAATCAGAAGATTAATTTAATAAATGAAAGATAAAATAAAAGATAATGTGCCTACAGATTGTTCTTCAATCTCGTGATAACCCTTAACACCGGCTCTATAAGGGTATTCAGGACTTGCTGCTCTCTCGCGATTTTCATTGCTTAATCTCTATAAAGACAAATCATTTTACATTAATACTTTATAATTGTTGAATATAGGTATATGTATGATAAGTAATTGTACAAACCTGGAATTCCTCATCTTCGCGTGAAGATACAAATGCACTCCAATCCTCCGATGTTATAATCCCCTCATATCGTGGTGGAGGACAGTTTCTGATGTTCCCCTCTTCATCTCTCACCCAACTTGTTAGAGTTTATCTGAATCTTTTGTGCGCCTTTCCAGCTTTCTTGAGACAATAGTCTTTTCGAGAGTCATCCACATCAAAGTATTTCTGCTTACATTCAACAAAATGATTATAAATATGCTTACATATTTAATTTAATTATAAAATAACGGTATAGTCAAAATAAGACCCATACATGTATCAAATACCATAGTTTCTCTTTAAATTTCTCCAAAGATGCATCTTTTTTATTATTCCAACTTGTGATTATAATTGGTATATCCTGCCTTACTCTGGAACCAATGAAGCTTTGCAACTCTCTACCATTTTCACCAATCGGTTGGTCTTTAGCATTCCATTCGACCTGCATTATTACTTGTGTAAATTAGATAACAAACAGTTAAAAGTATATAACAAAGTTAGTTAATTAGTAAGTTTCTTACTGTAAGTTTAGGAAGCCCTTTGCTCCCTCGATTGATGATATTCTTCTTAACTGTCATTCCACGGTGACTGAACTTTTTTTGGGGCTGATGTTCACTCTCATGACCACTGTCATGTGCACTATCATCACTGTGGGAAGTCATCTCACCCGCAACAAAATATAATCATTGTTATTAGGCTAAATGTTATTTTATAATCATGATAAAGTAAGTTAATTTTTACAATATGAAAAATGAATAAAAAAGAAACACGAATGATATATTACCTTTTCCTTTTCCTCGATCTAATGTTACTAGCTACTTGTTTATTTGTATGATATTTTGCTTTTCGCTTCTTAGTACTTTGTTTTCGACGAAACGTAATTCCATCATTATTAACATTTCTAACATACAAAATATCCTCTTTAGAAGTATTTTCCCCTATTATTGGTTGTGATGTCCCGAAGAAAGGGTCATCCTCAATATCAACATCTTCGTGCGCTTGATCACCAATGTCATTCACCAATAAAAGGTTCATCTTTATACCCTAACTTGTTGAAATTCACCCGCATGAAACCTGAGTCATCCATCTGTACACCATTATTATTGTCAACCCAATTACATTGGAACACAGGCTCCCAAAACATATTGTAATCCAACTCCCATATGTGTTCAATGACACCGAAGTATGACATATTCGCGTAAATGGGATTTGTCTTTGGCACTTGATGTATGCATAGATTCAGCTACAAGAGCCACCCCACTATTTTGCATTTTACTCTGATCATCATGGGATTTTGTATAGAACGTGTACCCGTTTTGTAGATAACTAGTGTAAGAGAAAACATGTATATTTGGACCTTTTGCTAACCATCTCAATCTTTCTGAAATCGAGGTAGGATTCGAAACAAACTCAATAACAATGTGATCTTTTAGGCACAGTTTGAAACTCCGATTGTGTTCTTTTTTTAACCAGACTTGACTCTTAGTTGGGTGATCACTCCTAAGAATCTCCATGTGTTTGACAACATATGAATCAACCTGACTATCATTGTGCATAACATATAAGTGTGCTTGCTCTAGTTCTTTCCTAGATACGATCACTATTTTCCTTCCTGTCATCCCTTTACCAACGCTTCCTGTGTGACGCACCCTTGGTAGCCCAACAGAATATTCAACACTAGATAGATAGCCGGTGGAGAACTCAATAGCTTCTTCAACTATGTAGCGCTTAGCAATGCAACCATCGGGTCGTGATCGATTTTTAACATATCCTTTTAATATCTTCATGTATCGCTCAAACGGGTACATCCATCTCATGTAACATGGGCCACACAATTGTGTCTCTCTAACCAGATGAACTGTTAAATGAATCATTATGTCAAAGAAAGAAGCCGGAAAAAACATCTCATGCTCACATAAAGTGACAGTAATTGATCTTTGCAGAGCTGGCAACTTTCCAGGGTCAATCACTCTACTACAATCGCCTTAAAGAAGAAACAAAGTTTAGTTATGGCCTAACGCACTTTGTTGGGCATAATGGATCGTATACCAATGGGTAGCAAATTCTGCATGAGAACATGACAATCATGAGACTTTCGAGACTTTAACTTGAGGTCTTTCATCGATACAAGGTTCGTAATGTTTGAAGAGTACCCCTTTGGAACTTTAACTCAATGAAGAAACTTACAAAAGACAGTTTTCTCCTCTCTAGATAGAGTATGAGCTGCCGAAGGTAGATATGTACGTGTACCCTTCTTTATCGGACCCACTTCGGGTCTCAACCCCATACTAACCAAATCCAACCTTGTGTTGATGGTATCTTTAGTCTTCCCTGGCATATTGAGTAAGGTACCAATGACACTTTCGAATACAATTTTTTCAACATGCATCACATCAATGAAATGTCTTACGCGTAATGACTTCCAGTATGGCTCTTATCAAAAACCATAAATAACCTAGCAAAAACCATAAATAACAGAAGGCATTACAAATTCACACATTCAAGGCATTTCCAAAAGTATATTCAAGTCCAATTCCAGAAGTAACTTATAACTTATAAGTCTTTGTTAGTAATGCCTTGAATATATTCAAGTCCAATTCCAGAAGTAAATAAGGATTATATGCTATAATTTATAAGTCTTTGTAAGTTTTTTGATAGACATGTTAAATACATTTCTTATATGTCACACATAACACATTGCAGGATGATAATTGAAGTCCAATTAGTGCAAGATTATTTGAACTTTGTGACCATGAATTATTCCAAGAAATTCTTCAAAATTCTGAGGTTACTCCCGGCTCAAATTGTTGCCATGAAGATATCTCTTCATATGCCATAAACTTATCTTTAGCTTTAGATCTAGATAACAATAAAATCAATAGCAATAGCAATATAGTTACCACTCCATCTAGTACTACTACAAGTCTATAACTAGCACAACTACTACCACAAGTACTTCCATCAACAACAACAACAACAATACATCAAATAGCAATAATCTGTCAATTATTTTTGATTCACATGAAGAAATTGACAATGACATTTCTGCATCAATAGACTTTTCATCTTCTCAATCTTTTATTTTTCCATCACTTTTTCCAATAACAACTCAGCATGAACAACAATTTGATACCCAAAACCCACTTAACCCACCCCCCCCCCCCCCCCAAATTTGGGGGAATGCAAAAATAGGTCCTTAGGAGGGTTTAGGCGGGCTGGTAAAAAACCCCCAAACCTTTCCCTAATTTTTTAAACTCCCAAACAAGGGGTTCCTTCCCCACAAGCCTCCCCTTCCCCTCCCAACTCCCCCACCCAAATAATCCCTTAATGTTTTCCTATTGAAACTCAAAATAAAAACATACTTTTTTTAACCAAAGAAAATTTATGGTATTTCATTCAAAATCAAAGTAGCAATACAAGTAGGACTATAACTAAAAACGTGGCAGCTAGCATAATTCATTGATGCTCTAGCTAGAGTATGAGCCACAATGTTTGCTTGCCGCCTGACAAAACTAACTTTGTAGTTTCCTAAAGACGATAATAAGTTACCACAAGTTCTAATAATAGAGCCATATTCAGTTACAAAGCTACACACACCGCAACCAATTAACGGCTTCCATCTACAACAGATTTGCAATCAAGCTCGATTGTGATTCGTTGAATGTCTAACACTCGCAACCAATAACAGCTTCCAATAAACCCAGAGCTTCCGCTTCTTGAGGGTGAGGTTTGCCAATAAACCAAGTTGACTTTGCCTTCACGAGCTCACCCTTCTCATTCCTGATACAGAGACCAACACCATACCGACCATCATAAAAAAGAACTGCGTCAGCGTTGCATTTGAGACTACTAGGTTCAGGACAAACCCACGATATATCGTCTCGCCTGCTATTTGACATGGACAACAAATCACGAAGCAATTTGGAGTGTTTCGCCTGTTGCCAACAATATAACAAGTCCAAAGCACACTGCATGAAAACACGGGATGGCTTCTCCACATTCTCCCAAACTTTCTCATTCCTCCGCTTCCAAAGACCCCAAATCAACATTGCGAAACACTTCCTGGCCGCATCTGGTAATGAAGAGAGAATATTAAAGAAACTAACCTTATAACCCTCAGCATCATGAGCCACGGATTGTATGAAATTCCAAAGCCCAGCTGAACGCCAAACCTCTTCTGCTTTGTTGCAACCGAAGAAGGCATGACATTCGTTTTCATCATGCAAATCACACATTGGACATACTCCTGGATAGTCAACACCGTGCCTACAGAGATTGAGATGGCACAGCAAAACACCACGAGCAGCACGCCAAAGATGAATGCAAACTTTATGGGGTACCTACAAATTCCAGAGTTGTTTCCAGTCACGTGCAACACGCATCTCATGCAACTTCCCTTAATCCGTTAATCTATTAAATGGCTACATTCATCATGGCATACTTTATAAGAGAAACAGAAGATATCAATTTATTCTTTTTTATTTCAAATGTCTATAGATCATTCATTGCAAACCAATTTTATGCAGGAGATAGATAGCATTTGGTAGACATGTCAAAACACAACAAAACAAAACATATAATGTAAGGGAAGAAGAATTTATTCTAATGTATATATAAGTTATATTATGTTTGGTACACAAAACAGATCATGACATACGGTAAGAAAAATTGATATATTTTGGTTCTATAGAAAAGGGTAATGCTAAAAAAAGTCTACTTTGCCCAAATATCAAAAGTTAGCTATATCATGGTGAAAACAACATTATATAAAAAACATAACATTATTAAAGAAAATAATGTAAGAGAGGAGCATACATTGTGAGCTAATCCACTATGAAAGAGCTTTCTGGTGACATGAAGTTTCCAAGGTATGCGAAAGGTGAAGGTGAAATTTGGGGAGAGAGATGGAGGAAGATAGGGAGGGAGGGAGGGTAGTTTGAAATTTTGAATTTGTGGAGAGCTAAATTGTCTAGCTTGCCTTTGTCTAACTTTCCTTATTATCTGACAAAGTGGGAGGTAGGGGTGTTGCTTTCAAAATTTTTTATTTCGTTTGTCCAGTCAATAGCTGAGAGAGAGGCATATGCTATTTTATTTTTGCAGGGAAATGCAGGTGAAAGTTTCACCGAAGTAGTGTGTATTCTGGTAACGTTGATTTTTTACTTAGTTCAGGGGTAAAGTAAAGTTAAATTAAATATAGTTGAATCAATCTTTGAAAAAAGAGTGTAGTGAGTTTCACCGAAGGAGGGATTCCTCGAAATTTAATGAAGCTGGCACCAACGTTTAGTTTAAGGGAAAACGTTGGTAAATCCCTTTGGATTGGATAAGGGTCTTTACGGACCAGATTAGGGTTCGGGAGTCGATTATGCGTGGGGAAGTTATTAGCACCCCACGACATCCTTCCTAAAGAAGGTTACCTTTTAATTAATTGCGTAAATAAATCTTAATTTCAAAAGTTAGCTATATCATGGTGAAAACAACATTATATAAAAAACATAACATTATTAAAGAAAATAATGTAAGAGAGGAGCATACATTGTGAGCTAATCCACTGTGAAAGAGCTTTCTGGTGACATGAAGCTTCCAAGGTATGCGAAAGGTGAAGGTGAAATTTGGGGAGAGAGATAGAGGAAGATAGGTGTTGTGCAAAAAGTAGTTTGTGTGTAACATCCGCAAAATAATTAACCGAATTATTGGGATGTTAACCCAATGGAATTAATTTAGTACTTAACCGGTAAATTTATCGAGTGCTAAAATTATTTATTTGTTGTCATCGGATTGTTAACCGGATAATACGGATCAAGGAAGTTTCGGAATCGAAATAGGAGATTCAGATCAATATGGTAATTTGACCGCGTTACCGCGTATATATTAATAAATATATAAATGTGTGTGTGTGAATGAATGAAAGAAAGAAAAGAGAGAAAGGAAGCACGCGAGAAACATAGAGGGAGAAGAGAGAAAAGAAAAGAAAAGAAGAAAGAATGGGTGAGGAGGAAGAAGAGGAAAAAGGGAGGAGAAGACTTCACCGAAACGACTTCCTTCCAACACGAAAAATGCTCAGCGTTACTTCCTCTTCGATTTGGTACCAAGATCTTCATCATCAACCCTCTCTCTCTCACTTTGCCATTTTCGAACTTGAGAGGGAAAATCGGAGTTTCGATGGTTGTAACTCAAGGGAGAGCTAAGGACGATGTTTAGGAGCGAGCACGAGGTGGATTACTCGAGTATTGAAGATCGATTGGGTGATTTGGAGTTGAAAATCAAAGATTGGGGTTATGGATGAATAGTAGCTTTTGGAGGTTAGGGATGATGAATAGTGTCCGTGGAGGATTTCGAGGGGTTTGGCATTTCGGTCAAAAGCGGTTTCGTGATCGAGTGGAAAGCTTTGGAAGCGGATTGGGTGTCGCCGGAGCGGGGAATGTTCGTGTGGCTACTCGGTGATTTTGGCTCGATCGTGGATCACGCGTCAAGGGTGAGTTCTACTCACGTTTAGGATTTTACGTTTCGAATTAATTGATAAACTATTTTATCGCTTTCGCTGGACTGGAATATTATGTGATACTGTCTGATTCGGGTTAGGAATCGATTGGGGCGAGTCTCGGGTTGCGTCGCGTTAAAATGGAATTTTTGGTGATTTGATTCGAGAGATTTTGATTTAAAACCGTTATTTGAAAAATCGTCGTATTTTGATAAACTTCGATTTGATTAAGATTTTGATTGATTGTTTGATGTTGATTGGGTTTGATTATATGTGTGTGAAAACTGTTTTCAATCAGAACTAAAATCGGAATTGAGCGGAATCGCGGTTTTCGCGCGAAACCGCCAAAATCTGCCCTTGACAGACCCCCCCTGCTGTCTGTTCGCGCGCCACTTGCGCGCGGCGCGCCACTTGCGCGCGGCGCGCCACTCGTGCGCCATTTGGCAGAACCTGCTGCCAGTTCGCGCACCACTTGCGCGCGGCGCGCCACTCGCGCGCCATTTGGCAGAATTTCAGCAACCAAACACCGTTTTTCGTTTCGCGATAACTTTTGATCCAGGAACCCGATTGAGGTGTTCTAAGATGCGTTGGAAAGCTTATTCAGAGGCCTAACTGAATACTCTATTTTTAAGGCAAAATGAACTGTTTTTGATATTGAAAATTATGTTGAAAAGTGTCGAGTTAGTATGCGAGAGCGAATGTGGACTTAATGTTTTTATCGAAAAGAAAGCGGACTATAAGTCCGATGTGGTATTGTATAACTGACGCGGGATGATCATTATTTAAATCATCTAAACCGGTCTACGATTCACGATATATATATTATATCGACTATGGGAAACGGCCCGATGCGGGTGTTATGTTAAAAAAAAAAAGTTATCGTACTATGTTCACCAGAAGATGCAGGCGGACTGCGGCTGGTGGTACGTAGAAAGGTCTAAGATGCTAGTTCATTGGGAGACGCAAGTGGATTGCAGCCGGTGTCTTACTAGGTCGAAGCCTTATTGTTTGGTCCACCGAGATTAGCAAGCGGATTGCGGTCGGTGTTATGTCAAATCTTAAAAATGTTTTAAATGGACCGAGAGTGTAGATAGGGGTCTCGGTAGAACTCACTGAGATTGTATCTCATTGTTTATATGTTGTGGTTTTACAGATAAACAGGGAAAGTGGAGATCCAAGAGGCACGAGTAGGTGGTGCTCGGATGGTTGCTGAAGACTTAGCTTTTATGCTTAAGTTAGGTTTTCCCTTGTTAGTTATGTATCACAACATTATGGCTTTAACTGTTGTAAAAGTTATGTATTTATTTCCGCTTTCTTGTTTGATATTGAACACTGTATTTCACTGATGGTTTATGGTATTATTTATGTTTAAGACTGTTCTGTGGTTATTCAGTGAAAATATTATAGTGGTATTCAGTATTTAAACAGGAAATATATCTCTGATGTTTTAGGAATGGTACACTTGGGTATTTTTACTCGATAAAAATACCGGGGTGTTACAGTTGGTATCAGAGCAGTTCGACCTAGTCGGACTTAGTTTAGGGTTGAGTCGATTCCTTGCTAGTCCTTTTTGTAATTACACTTGTGATGCTAAGAGACATTGAGCCTGATCAACTTAATATTTAGTGCATCATAAGCGGAATTATGACTGGATGATCAAGATGCAATCCTCGACCAAAATCGGAATCTTCAACCGGTGTATCCTCAGGAAAGGTGACATGACGGTGGAAGAATACACCGCTAAGTTTGAGAAGTTGTCTCAGTTTTACCAAGTGGTAAAGTAAGCTTCGGATGACGAACGGAGAATGCAGAAGTATAAGACGGGCATAAGTGCTTTTATGAGTTATGGTCTCAGTTCTTATACTGCTACCAATTATGTTGCCTTAGTGCAATCAGCCTATGTCGCCGAGGATGATCTCATAGGAAATATGAGAAAGGAAGGAAGGTAGTTGAATTATCAACTCCGAATGCAGAGTCCTAAGATAATTTCATCGAAGGAAAAGCAGATGCAATTCTTGGATTCTTCAAAGGTCAGAAGATGTTTTAACTGTGGAAAGCCTCACAGTGGTGATTGCAAGCGAAGATCTAATCGGTGCTATTATTGTAATGTAGAGGGTCACTATGGTAAAAAAGTGCCCTGCAAGGAAGGGTTCCAAGGAGTCACGAGCAGCTCCAAGGCAAGGATGCGTCAACACTTTCGATGCTCAGACAGTTACAACTACATACAAGTTACTGAGGGGTATGGAATCAGTTTTCAATAACTCGATCAGTATATTATATGGTTCGGGTGCAACCTATTGCTGTATATCCCGATCGCGTGTGAATCGGTTGGGATTAGCCTTATCATCGCTATCCGAACCGATAACTATTTTAACTGCTGCTAAGGATCGTGTCCAGACATAATCTTGGTATAGAATTGTCTACTTGTCATAGGAGGCAGAAATTTCGTTGTAGAATTTATTGTTTGCCTACGAGAAGTGTGGACACCATTTTGGGTATGAATTGGATGACTGTAAATCATGTTGCAATCGACTGTGTTAATCAACTATCAGCTTCGCTTCAGAAACAGTTGAATTGTCTAGGAGAAATTCTGAAGCGGTTGCCCAGTTCACCTTAGACGGTCAATCTTCATTCCAAGGTGTGGAAGCACATGTTAGTATGTTATCTGCATCCACTGAAACTAGTTTAGATTTGGCGAACGTTCAGGTCGTGAATGACTTTCTGGATATTTTCACGATGAAGTTCTTCTGAACCTCCAGGGCGAGAGGTAGAGTTTACGGTAGAATTGGTTCCTGGCACGGGATCAATATCTATTGTTTGTTTCTTTAGAGTTAAAGGAAATGGAGTCTCAACTTGAAGAGTCGATGTTAAAGAAATTCTTTCGACCGAGTGCTTCTCCAAGGAGTGCTCTGGTGTGATTAGTCAAAAGAAAGGTTAATAGCATGAGATTGTACATCGGTTATCGACAACTTAACAAAGTGACGATCAAGAATAAATATCCCTTACCAAGGATAGACGATTTGCTTGAACAATTTGAGGCGCTGCTGTGTTTTCTAAAAATCGATCTGAGGTCAGGATGTCATCAAATAAAAGTTAGAGCCTTAGATATTTCGAAGACAGCTTTCCATACTAGGTGTGGACATTATGTGTTTGTAGTGGTGCCCTTCGGTTTGACTAATGCTCCAGCGGTATTCATGGATTACCTGAACCAAGTTTTTCCTCAATTACCTAGATCAATTCGTAGTCGTTTTTATTGATGGTATCATGATGTACTCGAAGACCATTGAGGAGCATGTCCAACATCTCCGCATTGTTCTGAAAGTACCCCGAGAAAGCAAGTTGTACTTGAAACCCTCGGAATGTGATTTTTGGGTGTCAGAGGTAAAGTCTTTGGGACATGTGATTTCCCAAGTCGGGAGTTTCTGTAGATTCTAATAAGAAGGAGGCAGTGTTGAATGGGAGTGACCAACATCAGTCGCAGAGATCAGAAGTTTCTGGATCTAGCCGGTTACTATAAGAGATTTGTTCAAGGATTCTCACAGTTAGTTTTCCCACTTACTCGGTTAACTCGTAAGGGTCATCCGTTACGTGGGATGCCGATTGTGAAGAATTTTTTCTAGAGTCGAAGATTTTGACTTCTGTTCCAATCCTCATTCTTCCGGATTCGTCATTGGAATTTTAAATTTTCGATGACGCTTCAGGGAAGGGTTTAGGATGTATTCTAATGCAAAGATCAACAAGTGGTAGCTTAGGCGTCCAGACAATTAAGGTCTCGTGAAGAGAATTATCCAACTCATGAATTGGAGTTAATAGCTATTGTGTATGCACTGAAGATTTGGAGACGTTACCCGTATGGGTCTTGTTTCGAAGTCTCTAGTGGTCACAAGAGTTTAAGGTATCTGTTTGATCAGAAAGAACTGAATAGCAGGCAGAGAAGTGTGTTGAGTTTCTGGAGAATTATAAATTAGTGTTGATGTAGCATTCAAGAGAGGCTAGTGTTGTAACTGATGCACTGAGTAGGAAGTCCATCCACATGGCCGAGTTTATGATGCATGAGATGGAAATATCGGAGTCGTTCAGAGACTTAAATCTGAATTCAAGATCTAGGAGGAATCGGTTAGTGTTGAGCCATATGAGGATCTCTAGTTCCCTAAGGGATTCTATACGCTTAGCACAGGAAGTTGATGTGAAGCTACAATCACAAAGGTATTTCCAGATTTTACTATGGATAGTGATGGAGTCAGTTGTTTCAACGGTAGAAACTGTGCGGCCGATGATGAGAACAATAAAAGGCAAGTGTTAGAGGAAGCACACCGAAGTTTATATTCTGTTCCAGGGTGTACAGAATATAAAGCAGATGTATTAGTGGCGAGGTATTAGTTTGTTAACCTCTCCTTTGTGAAGGTTAACAAGGAGATAGTATTATGTGATTCCGTTTGACAAGTCTAACGTGAATACGAATATGTAAGTGGGGTAACTGCTAACTCTTTTCACGTTGCGAATGACCATCAAAGGATTAATTGATGGATCTGCTTATAAGTGACTGAAATTTCCGAAGTGAAGCTTGGTGTGCGGCGTGATAGTTTTGAAAAATCATTCTGTGAAAACCCGCATGCTAAAGTTAATTTTGGGAACGAATTAAGAGGCTAATAGGATATGATTGAGGAGGAAAATCCTAGGAGGATTACTTAGGTTGAGGGGAAGCTCTCAACGCTATTAACAAATTCGGAAAGGAGCTCTGAGTTCTGTTTGATAGTTGTTTGGAGAACAACTGAGGTGATTTCATTACGTTCAATTTATTTGATGTCCCCGTGGTTTATTTCTACGTTTAAGATAAACGTTTCGGGTAAATCCTCATTTTATCTTCTTTTGAAAAGTGCTATCTCGAAGTCATGGGGGCGAATCAAAAAGTTTAACAAGTGACTTTTTCGTCACATTGTCGGCGTGTACGAGAATTGTTATGGATTTTATAAGATTTGTTGAGAAAGTGTTTACACCTTTCGAGGAAATCGTGTTTGTTTTTACCTCTACCAAGGAGTACCAGTATGTGGATTTCATTTTCCAATCCGTATTTCTATCAAGTGTCTTGTATTAGACCCTTTGATTTAGATTAGTCAAAGTTGGGGAGTAAACGAGGATAATTGGAATGAAGCTTCGAAAGTGTTTTCAAACGCGGAGTCGAGCCTATGTAGGCGAAAGAGGAGTTTCTCGTGTTGATTCGTAACAAGAGAGTTCGGACTGTAATCTTAGAAGCGTTCTGGGGTAGTAGTGGATCATACCTGGAGATTGATGTGCCAACTTGGAAAGGTTTTCTACCCTCATTTCGTTAATTCAAGAATGTTTTCTAGCAAATTTTGACCTTTTAGAGAATATCGATTCTCGGTTAGTCAGATGAAAGACTTGACGAAATTTTGAAGACAAAATTCTTTTAAGTTGGGGAGAATGTAACATCCGCAAAATAATTAACCGAATTATTGGGATGTTAACCCAATGGAATTAATTTAGTACTTAACCGGTAAATTTATCGAGTGCTAAAATTATTTATTTGTTGTCATCGGATCGTTAACCGGATAATACGGATCAAGGAAGTTTCGGAATCGAAATAGGAGATTCAGATCAATATGGTAATTTGACCGCGTTACCGCGTATATATTAATAAATATATAAATGTGTGTGTGTGAATGAATGAAAGAAAGAAAAGAGAGAAAGGAAGCACGCGAGAAACAGAGAGGGAGAAGAGAGAAAAGAAAAGAAAAGAAGAAAGAATGGGTGAGGAGGAAGAAGAGGAAAAAGGGAGGAGAAGACTTCACCGAAACGACTTCCTTCCAACACGAAAAATGCTCAGCGTTACTTCCTCTTCGATTTGGTACCAAGATCTTCATCATCAACCCTCTCTCTCTCACTTTTCCATTTTCGAACTTGAGAGGGAAAATCGGAGTTTCGATGGTTGTAACTCAAGGGAGAGCTAAGGACGATGTTTAGGAGCGAGCACGAGGTGGATTACTCGAGTATTGAAGATCGATTGGGTGATTTGGAGTTGAAAATCAAAGATTGGGGTTATGGATGAATAGTAGCTTTTGGAGGTTAGGGATGATGAATAGTGTCCGTGGAGGATTTCGAGGGGTTTGGCATTTCGGTCAAAAGCGGTTTCATGATCGAGTGGAAAGCTTTGGAAGCGGATTGGGTGTCGCCGGAGCGGGGAATGTTCGTGTGGCTACTCGGTGATTTTGGCTCGATCGTGGATCACGCGTCAAGGGTGAGTTCTACTCACGTTTAGGATTTTACGTTTCGAATTAATTGATAAACTTTTTTATCGCTTTCGCTGGACTGGAATATTATGTGATACTGTCTGATTCGGGTTAGGAATCGATTGGGGCGAGTCTCGGGTTGCGTCGCGTTAAAATGGAATTTTTGGTGATTTGATTCGAGAGATTTTGATTTAAAACCGTTATTTGAAAAATCGTCGTATTTTGATAAACTTCGATTTGATTAAGATTTTGATTGATTGTTTGATGTTGATTGGGTTTGATTATATGTGTGTGAAAACTGTTTTCAATCAGAACTAAAATCGGAATTGAGCGGAATCGCGGTTTTCGCGCGAAACCGCCAAAATCTGCCCTTGACAGACCCCCCCTGCTGTCTGTTCGCGCGCCACTTGCGCGCGGCGCGCCACTCGCGCGCCATTTGGCAGAACCTGCTGCCAGTTCGCGCACCACTTGCGCGCGGCGCGCCACTCGCGCGCCATTTGGCAGAATTTCAGCAACCAAACACCGTTTTTCGTTTCGCGATAACTTTTGATCCAGGAACCCGATTGAGGTGTTCTAAGATGCGTTGGAAAGCTTATTCAGAGGCCTAACTGAATATTCTATTTTTAAGGAAAAATGAACTGTTTTTGATATTGAAAATTATGTTGAAAAGTGTCGAGTTAGTATGCGAGAGCGAATGTGGACTTAATGTTTTTATCGAAAAGAAAGCGGACTATAAGTCCGATGTGGTATTGTATAACTGACGCGGGATGATCATTATTTAAATCATCTAAACCGGTCTACGATTCACGATATATATATTATATCGACTATGGGAAACGGCCCGATGCGGGTGTTATGTTAAAAAAAAAAAGTTATCGTACTATGTTCACCAGAAGATGCAGGCGGACTGCGGCTGGTGGTACGTAGAAAGGTCTAAGATGCTAGTTCATCGGGAGACGCAAGTGGATTGCAGCCGGTGTCTTACTAGGTCGAAGCCTTATTGTTTGGTCCACCGAGATTAGCAAGCGGATTGCGGTCGGTGTTATGTCAAATCTTAAAAATGTTTTAAATGGACCGAGAGTGTAGATAGGGGTCTCGGTAGAACTCACTGAGATTGTATCTCATTGTTTATATGTTGTGGTTTTACAGATAAACAGGGAAAGTGGAGATCCAAGAGGCACGGGTAGGTGGTGCTCGGATGGTTGCTGAAGACTTAGCTTTTATGCTTAAGTTAGGTTTTCCCTTGTTAGTTATGTATCACAACATTATGGCTTTAACTGTTGTAAAAGTTATGTATTTATTTCCGCTTTCTTGTTTGATATTGAACACTGTATTTCACTGATGGTTTATGGTCTTATTTATGTTTAAGACTGTTCTGTGGTTATTCAGTGAAAATATTATAGTGGTATTCAGTATTTAAACAGGAAATATATCTCTGATGTTTTAGGAATGGTACACTTGGGTATTTTTACTCGATAAAAATACCGGGGTGTTACATTGTGCAAGTATACACAATTGCAACAAGTAATACAATGATAAATAGAGATCGTTCCCACAGGGATTGGAATTAATCTAGTAGTTTAAGACATTAGCAACTTAGTGGATCAAGTTAAGTGACAAATAAAAGTGTGGAGTTGTAAACATAATGAGTTGTGAATAAACAGTGGTGAATTGAAAGTATTTAAGAGTGAGTTGGATGGCTCATTCGTTATGTAAATTCCCAAGAGTAGAGTTCTATAATATTAGACATTGTAGCGTTAAGCGCTGTAGCGGTATGGCAGTGTGCCTTTCACTCACTGTCACCAGGGTTATGTTACAAGACTCCTATGTCTAGGCTCTAAATAAGTTTTACCCCTGTATAATAAAGATCTTACAGCATTTACCTTATGAACTATTACTTCCCTATGTCTAGGGTTAAGTACAAGTCATTTAAATGTCTATAGATGACCTTTCATTCATATCAAAACCTTGAAGTCTCTTCGTGAACCATGTCTGTACCCACAAAGTCCCTTATTTTAGTTGATCATTCCCAAAGTAAGTTTGAAAGCATTATAACACAAGGAATGAAACGCAAACATCATAATATTATATAAAAGCTACTCAAGGTTCATTACAAACTAAGAACAATCCAACTACAAAATGGTTAGCTCATGGCAAGCTTCATCAACACAATATAAACAAACAAGCTTATATTACCGTAGGGATACAAGAGGAGAATGGTTGCAAAAGATGCACTCCAAGAATCCCAAATCACATACGATGGATGAAGTTATGGCGTGAGCACCCTTTTAGTGAAGTCTAAAGACTATACTAAAAATAAAAGCTTCAAGAGTGGAATAACAATGGAGGAAGACTAAAATGTCAAGATAGTTTTCTCTATGTTAAAACTTTCTCTATCTTCGCGTGTGTGTGTGTCTCATGAAGATGATAGACTCGATATATCCCTTAATAGATATTATAATAATTAGATATTATCCTAATTATCCATAAAGCTACTTTACAAAAAGGGGTGATGATTAAAATCATTAAAATCATCACCAACTATCACATGGGCTTCAATTAGGAGGCGCCAAGTGTACTATTGCATCCACTTGGAGGCAGAAATGTCATGCTGAGAAGAAGAAGATCAGATTGGTGACTCATCACACAGCAAGTGGCTTTACAAATATCCAAGTGGTCAACGCTCCATAATGCTGTAGCGCTTACTACTGGCCTACCGCTGCAGCACTCAGGCAAAACATCAACATATTCACAAAGGCACCTATTATGCCCAATATTTTAGGAAATCAAGTCTGAACCTATATTAATACATTCAATTACATATTTACATATGAAAGTACTAAAATTACTTGAGAACTCAGTTTGATTTACATCATAAGAGCATAAATAACCCATATAAATATGAGTTATCACACCCCCAAACTTAAACCATTGCTTGTCCTCAAGTAATGACACTTGCATAAGACAAGAAAACAAACTAACAAGTAAGCTTAAAAGTATAACTAGCTGCAGCTTTTAAATTAAATAGGATTTCTCAAAAATTTACTCATGCTAGGCTATCACTTCAAACTATTGTGAACATCCTCACATAGCAATGTGTTTTTATAACAAATAGAATCAATACTGCTCAAATGTGAGTGTGTGACTTCAAAGCTTAGCTCAAATCCTAGCTAGTTCAGCATTTCTCTTAGGCTTAGGATAGAGTAGCCTTCTTTTAGAGTAGGCAAAGAATTTTTTTTTCAAAAGAGAGTGGATTAACAATTTCACATAAGTAATGGGGGATTCAAAGCACAACAAAGGGCTTTAATTAGGTGTTTCAGATATTCAGTCAGTGCACTAAGTTTTTCTTTAGTGCTTTCTTACCGCTATAGCGCTTAGACGCTGCAGCGCTGGTGGTTTGATGAACAAAGTCAGTTACTGCCTTTATTGCTGAACTCCTTATTTGCATTCTTTCTTTTGATTCTTCTTTTCTTTTTCTGCATTTTGGAACAGTTCAGCATTATATTTTTCTTAGGCATTTTGCAACAATTGTCATGACCATTTTTTCACTATTTTTAGATCTTATTGCACTGACCTACTATCATCTTAATACCTAGCCTTAATATAACTGATGCACCCCTAAACTCAGCTTCAAAAACAACTCTCACTTTTTAGTCAAAACTTGACTATCCCTTGGTTAACTAGGACTAATTTCAGCTTTGGATGATCCCTAGCTAACTAAGTTCTTTGCATAAGTTTGGAGTTTTAGTGTAAAAGCAGCAATTAAAACTATTTCATTGAAAACACAAGGCTACTTTACTCAAAAACATCTAGTCATAAGTTCAATTTTTGTTACTATAAAATTTAAAAAGTGCAGCTACTCATCTCTTACATTTAAACAAACATAACATGGCATAACATTTATAATAAAACATGATTGTACTTAACAAAACATAATTTAATATCCATAAGGTCCTCCCCCAAACTTTAAAATGTAGCAGTGTCCTCACTGCTTCATGCATGGCAAAAGGGAGAGGCCTTAAACAAAATACAATACACAATACAACGCTTTAAAATGTAGCAGTGTCCTCACTGCTTCATGCATGGCAAAAGGGACAGGCCTTAAACAAAATACAATACACAATACAGCACCAGGCTTGAACAGCCAATTACACTTGCCTTTTTAGGCCTTCTTGAGCCTCTTACTGGCTCTTGAAGGAACTGGGGTTGCTCTTGCTGCCTTTTTCTTCTTTGGGGTAGGGGTTTTGTCTTTTCTGCCGCTACAGCGGTTGACGCTGTAGCGCTTCCTCCTCTCTGCTCAGCTTCCTTCAGCTCCACCTCTTTGCAGCTTTTCATCTCTTGTAATTTTTCTGCTGCCTCTTCCTCCGGTGTCGTCTCACTAGCCTCTTCTGCTTTCTCTTCAGCCTCAGGGTTTGCGTCGCTAAACGCTGCAGCATTAGCCGCTGCAGTGCTTACTGGTTGAATACCTTTTTCTGGGTAATCAGCCAACTTGACTCCTGGGTTTCTCCTAGCCCTAGTGTAAGACTTCTTCAGAGATGGGGCTCCAGTTTGTTCTTTCTGAGGTGGGGGCTGTGGTTTCTCAGTCACTTCTTCTTGAACTTCCTTGGCTGGGGATTTGCTTGGGGATTGATGGTCTGATTCTGGGATGGGAGAGGGGCTTGTTGGGGGTGTGATTTGGGCTGGGGTGGAATGTGTTTTAGGTGGGGATTTCATGGGGCTTGGGGTTGGATCTCTGTACACCTCCTCTGCTTCAGAACTTGTTTCTTCCTCTTGGGGTGATTCTTCATCCTTATCCTTCTCCATTTCCTTCATTACAGTCTTAGTCTCTTCCTCATCTTCCTCACTAATTTCTTCTATTTCCTCAGAATTCAGACTTTCTTCCTCTACAATTATTTTCCTCACTCTCTTAGCAGGGCTTTGTTTTGGTTTCTTTGCTGGGCTTTCCACAGATTTCTTCTTTTCCTTCTTATTTCCCTTTTCTTCCACCCCTTTAGATGGCTCTTCATCCATTAGCCATTCTGGAAATTTTGGTGGTGGGACAGATGTTTTTCCCTTGGAGATTTGGGCATACATAGCCTTTTCCTATTCAAACTTCTCTTTTACAAAACGGCAGAGAGACTGTTGCTGCAGCGCCAAGCGCTGTAGCATCACAGAGTCAACAGACGCTGTGGCGGCAGGCTTCTGCTTAGGTTTGAACATGCAGGGAAAAGCTCCCTGAGGGGATCTCTTTTCTTCTTTCTTTTGAACTTCCACATCAGCATTCAAACATAACTCAGTAACTAAGCAAGGAAAGTAAATGTTACCTCCCTTTTTGATCCTGCACTTTTCTATTTCCTTCGCAATCAACCTACCCACATCAATGTCTTCCCCTGCCATGATAGCATCTATTACGATCAGCCTCTCTTTCTCCACAAATGTGGTGTGAGAGGTTGGTAGCAGTGAGTGTTTGATGAAGCTACACCATAGATTGGCTTCTTCACATAGGTAGGACTTCTTGATCTTGTATTCAGCCCCAAATTTGTCCCAGCTGGATCCTTCTACACAAATCATTGCTCTGACTCCTTCCATTTCCTCTTTTCCCCAAAATTTTACCTTGTTTTCTAGCACCTTTCCTTGATAACCAAGATGGAATAGATCATTGATGGTCCTTGCGTTGAAGTTCACAGTTTCACCCCTAACCAGAGAATAGGTTTGGGGCTTTCCATCCTTGGGCTTTTCTATTCCTGCGTAGAACTCTCTCACCAACGAGACCACAAACTGCTTTCTGTGCTTGATAAAATGCTCCCACCCCAGCGCTGTAACGGTTGTTGTGAAGCCTTCAAGAGCTTTCTCAGTTTTGAATCCTCTCTCAGCTATAAACTCCATCTGCCAAAATTTCTGAGGATTTGTAGTAGCCATGGAAGGTTTAGATGTTTCTGGGTCTATATTGGCTCTTTTCCCAGATTTCTTGTCAGCAACTTGCTTTTTAGTCATGGCTGGTTTTGGTTAAGAAGCGATGAGTATGGACGGTTAGGTTTTTGGAAAACGCTGGGTTCTGCGTTGGAAAGAAGAGAGAAGAAAAGGATATGGCTTGTGAGTGTAATGGTGAAGACGGTTATGGCTTGCCAGTGGAGTGGTGAAGGCAGTTTTGGAAACGCAATAGTAAATGCGTGCGTGGGGAAATGAGAACTGACCGTTGTGAGTGAGTGATGGGAGAGAGTGAGAAAGTAAAGTGGTTGAGTTGGCTGTTCACTGTTGCAGGAGCAGTCAGGATAAGGTTCTGAGAATTGCCACGTCATTATTGAGTGAAGAACATTTTATTTTATTGTTTGACTCTGGTCTTCTCCCCACAACAACCGTTGTAGCGCCTTGACAACGCTATATGCTGCAGCTTCTACTGATAAGCTGAATTCCTGCAGAAAAATAGAAAAACACAACAGAACAGAAAATTGTTAAAATCCTTGGGGTGCCTCCCAAGAGCGCTTGCTTTAAGAGTCTTCAGCCTGACTTTCTCTTTCATTTAGAGATCTTTAAACTCAATTGTGGTTTTGTTCCTTACCACATCTCCACCAAAGTATTGCTTGACTCTCTGACCATTTACTTTAAAGGTAGTGTTAGTTGCTGCATCATAGAGGTCTATTGCTCCATGGTTGTATATTTTCACCAATTTGAATGGGCCAGACCATCTAGACTTTAACTTCCCTGGAAATAACCTTAATCTGGAGTTGAACAACAACACCTGCCCTCCTTCAGTCAGTTCTTTTCTTAGCAGTTTCCGGTCATGCCATACTTTAGTTTTCTCTTTGTAGATTGCTGCATTCTCATAGGCAAAGTGTCTAATTTCTTCCAATTCATGTAATTGCAGCAATCTAGCACCTCCTGCTTCCTTGTAGTCAAAATTGAGTTTTTTCAGTGCTCAATGGGCTTTGTGCTGAAGCTCAATTGGCAAGTGACAGGATTTTCCATGAACCAGCCTATAGGGAGACATCCCTAAGGGTGTTTTGAAAGCAGTCCTGTAGGCCCACAAGGCATCATCTAAATGTGTTGACCATTCTTTCCTTGTTGGCCCTACCATCTTTTCAAGTATCCTCTTGATTTCTCTGTTGGATAACTATGTTTGACCACTGGTTTGTGGATGGTAAGCAGTGACTATTTTGTGTTTGACTCCATACTTAGCTAAGAGAGTTTCAATTAATTTGTTGCAAAAATGAGATCCCTCATCACTGATGATGGCTCTTGGAGTTCCAAACCTTGTAAATATGTTTTTTAACAAAAATTTACTCATAGACTTAGCATCATTACTGGTTAGAGCAACAGCCTCTACCCATTTTGAAACATAATTCACAGCTACTAAGATGTAAAGATTTCCATGAGAAGGGGGGAAAGGTCCCATGAAATCCATTCCCCAAACATCAAAGAGTTCTATCTCTAAGATGTTTGTTAATGGCATCTCATGCTTACTTGATATGTTCCCAGTTCTCTAGCATCTATCACAGTCTTTCACAAAGTCCTGAGCATTTTTAAAAAGTGAAGGCCAATAATAACCGGATTGCAATACCTTAGCAGCAGTTCTGATCCCACCAAAATGCCCACCACATGGTGCAGAATGGCAGTGCTGTAGCACTTGGTCTTGTTCTTCCTCTGCAAGGCATCTCTCATAAATTGGTCTTGGCATTTCTTATAGAGAAAAGGTTCATCCCAGTAATATTGTTTCACTGTGTGGAAGAACCTTCTCTTCTGCTGATAATTCATCTCAACAGGTACCACCTTGCTCACTAGAAAATTTACTATGTCAGCATACCAAGGTGTTGCAGGGTCAGGCGCTATAGCAACTAGCGTGTTAGCGCTAACCGCTACAGCGGTTGATGCTTCAGCAGCTATTGCCAATAGCTGTTTATCTGGAAAGTGCCCCCTGATCTCTCCTCCTGCTGTACTTGCATTTTCTCTTTCTATTCTAGATAAATGATCAGCAACTTGGTTCTCCACTCCCTTTTTGTCTCTAATTTCTAAATCAAACTCTTGGAGTAGGAGAACCCACCTTATTAGCCTTGGCTTTGCATCCTTTTTTGTGATCAAGTACTTGATGGTAGAATGGTCAGTGAAAACAATTACTTTTGTGCCTACCAAGTACGATCTAAGCTTGTCAAATGCAAAGACAACGGCCAATAATTCTTTTTCAGTAACTGTGTAATTTAGTTGAGCTTCTACAAGTGTTCTACTAGCATAATAGATTGAATGGAAAATTTTGTCATACCTTTGCCCAAGCACAGCTCCAATGGCAAAGTCGCTAGCATCACACATAAGCTCAAAAGGCTTACTCAAGTCAAGAGCTATAATAACTGGTGGTGTTATTACAGCTTTCTTCAGTTTCTGGAAGGCTTGAATGCATTGATCATCAAACATGAAAGGGACATCACGCTGCAGTAATTGACACAGAGGTTTGGAGATTTTTGAAAAATCTTTTATGAACCTCCTATAGAATCCAGCATGCCCCAAAAAGCTTCTTATGCCCTTAATGTTTGTTGGAGGAGGTAGCTTCTCAATGACCTCTATTTTTGCCTTGTCCACTTCCAGACCCTTCTTGGATATTCTGTGACCCAGAACAATTCCCTCTTGTACCATAAAATGGCATTTTTTCCAATTTAGCACAAGGTTTGTTTCTTCACATCTTATCAGAATATCTTCCAAGTTGGATAAGCACAAATGGAATGTTTCCCCAAACACAGAGAAATCATCCACGAAAACCTCCATGGATCTCTCAATGAAGTCAGAGAAAATTATCATACATCTCTAGAAGGTGGCAGGTGCATTACACAATCCAAATGGCATCCTTCTAAATGCAAAGGTGCCATATGGACATGTGAATGTAGTCTTTTGCTAGTCTTCAGGAATTATTGCTATTTGATTATAACCAGAATAACCATCTAGAAAGCAATAAAATTCTTTACCTGAAAGCCTATCCAGCATTTGGTCAATGAAAGGCAAGGGGAAATGATCTTTCCTTGTAGCCTTATTTAACCTCCTATAATCCATGCAGATCCTCCATCCTGTTACTGTTCTGGTTGGCAGCAGTTCATTCATTTCATTAGTGATCACTGTTATCCCTTCCTTCTTTGGAACACACTGCACAGGACTAACCCATGCACTGTCTGAGATAGGATAAACAATATCTGCATCCAACCATTTGATGATCTCTTTTTTCACCACCTCTTTCATGATAGGGTTCAACCTCCTCTGTCCTTCAATGCAATTCTTGGAGTCTTCTTCTAACACAATCACGTGCATACAGATGGTGGCGCTTATTCCCTTAATATCAGATATCTGCCACCCAATTCCTCCTTTATGTTTGAGAAGCGTATCAATCAAATCCTGCTCCTGTTTTTCAGAAAGATCAGAGGCTATTATAACTGGCAAAGTGCTATTTTCTCCCAGATATGCATACTTGAGATGGGTAGGCAACTCCTTCAGCTCTAAGGTAGGTGGTTGTTCAATGGAAGGCAGATTCTCTTTTATTTCAGAGTGTTCTTGTTCAAGAGATTCATACTTCCTAGCCCAAACTTCCTTTACTTCTTCTACAGTTTCTGTGTCAGATTCTGAATTTGCATATTGCTGCTCAGTAACTGCTCCAGATGATCAGTGCTTTCCTGAAAATGATTCTAAACAACTTGGTCAAGAGCAGTCACAATTGAGCACTCTTCTGTATTGGGGTCTGGAAACTTCATGGCATTGAGGACATTGAATCTGACTTCTTGGTCATTGACTCTCATGGTCAATTCTCCTATTTGCACATCTATCAGTGTTCTTTCAGTTGCTAGGAATGGCCTTCCCAATATTATAGGCACTTCCTTGTATGATTCAAAATCCAGAATTACAAAATCCACAGGGAATACAAATTTATCTACCTTGATTAGAACATCTTCTAGTATTCCTTCTGGATAAGCAAGGGTTCTTTCAGCTAACTGCAGAGTAACTGATGTAGGCCTGGTAGTTCCTACTCCCAACTGTGTGTGTATGGACTTTGGTATTCGATTTATGCTAGCACCTAAGTCGCATAAGGCACGGCCAGAGTAGAAATTTTCAATGGAACAAGGGATAGTAAAGCTGCCAGGGTCCTTTGATTTCAATGGAAGTTTGTTCTGCATAATCATGCTGCACTCCCCTGTCATTGCCACTGTTTTAAATTCCCCAAGTCTTCTCCTCTTGGTGAGCACATCCTTCATAAACTTTGCATAGTTTGGCATTTGTTGGAGGGCTTCCACCAATGGAACATTAATGTGCAGTTGTTTAAGGACTTCCATGAATTTGTTGAATTGTTTGTCTTCCTGAGCCTTCCTAAGCCTCTGAGGATATGGAGGGTCAGGATATGTTGGAATAATTTTGGGTGGTGGTATTTGGGCAGCAACCGGCGCTGTAGCGTCAGCTTTAGACGCTGTAGCGTCTGGTTCAGAATTTTTTTCGTTATCAGATTTTGTATTTTTTTATCACCTGAAACAAGTGATGGCCCTTGCAAATCTTTCCCACTCCTTAGAGATATGGCTTTGACATGCTCCTTCCCTTGAGTATTAGAAGTTGAAGCTTCAGTAGTGGATGGCAATGATCCACTTGCTCTTTGGGTAAGAACATTAGCTATTTGCCCCATTTGTACCTCCAGGTTTTTGATGGAAGCTTCATGAGTTTTCAAGGTTGTCTTACAGTCGCTCATGAAACTTTTTAACAGACCTTCCATGGAATTGTCAATAACAGGGGCATTCTGCCTTTGATAGTTTTGAGTAGGGAATCCTGGTGGATTAGCTGGAGCACTATAAGTTGGTGCTGTAGCATTGTTGGCTCCCCATCTGAAGTTGGGGTGATTCTTCCAACCAGGATTATAAATATTTGAGTAGGGATTATTATTCTTGTTGAATCCCACATAATTCACAGAGACAGGATTACCTGGACAGTCTTCATAGAGATGCTCTCCTCCACAATAAACACAGCTAGTTGAACCTGGAGCAGCTTGCTCTATAACAACCACAGTTGGCTTAACTGGCGCTGTAGCGGTAACCGCTGCAGCGTTAGAGGTACTCATGCTTTTTATCATATTGGTGAGGGAAGCAACCTGAGCTGACAGAGCTGAAACTTCACTAATTTCATGGACACCAACTACTTTTTCTGTAGAGCTAGCCTTACTATGGGACACTGGTAGCTATTGGAGGCAATGTCATCTATTAAGTCACAAGCTTCATTATAGGAAGTTTTCAGTAGTACTCCCCCAGAAGAAGCATCAAGCATTAGTCTGGTATGGGGATCCAATCCATTGTAAAAAGTCTCCATCTGAATGATCACTGGAATACCATGATGGGGACATCTTCTCAACAGTTCTTTCCATCTCTCCCAGGCTTCAAACAATGTTTCAGAGTCTTTTTGTTTGAATGCAGTAACTTCATTCCTCATTCTTGCATTTTTACTAGGGGAAAATATTTTGCGAAGAATTTCTCAGCCATTTCATTCCAAGTATGGATAGAGTTAGGCTCTAGAGAAATTAACCAGGCCTTTGCTCTATCTTTCAAGGAATAAGGAAAAAATTTTAGCCTAAATGCATCATCACTTACCCCTCGAATGATGAAGTTACTGCAAACCTCCAAAAATTGTTTTAAGTGTAGATATGGGTCCTCTTGGGGAGAACCACCAAACTGACCTACTGTTTGGAGCATCTGGAACATCATTGGTTAGAATTCAAATTGAGCTATTTGAAGAGTAGGCCTAGCTATGCTTGTCTCCATGGTTAGTGGATCAAACACAGCATAGTCCCTCATGGGTCTGTCCCTGTCATTTACCATGTCAACTGGGCCTTGATTTATGAATCGTTGCCTATACCAGTCTTCACCATTATGCAATGTAGGAGTGGGCGGTTGATATCCTCTACCTCTACCTCCTGGATCAGATCTTCCTCTACCTGCATTCGATCTACCACCCAGTGTGGTACCTCTGCCTGAATTTGTTCTGCCACCTTGTTCAGACAATGTGGGTCTAAGCTGTCTTAGCCTTTGAAGTTGTCTCAGTCTCCTAAATCTCCTTTCTGGTTCTGGATCCAACTCAAACTCTGGTGGTTGGGACCTGTGTCGCCTGGGCATGCGCTGTAGTGTCTACCGCTGTAACATCAAGAAACAACACACCAGCATAAAATCTTCACTAATATTGCTAAAAATCTTAAACAATAATAATTAAATACAATCCCCGGCAACGGCGCCAAAAACTTGTTGTGCGAAAAGTAGTTTGTGCAAGTATACACAATAGCAACAAGTAATATAATGATAAATAGAGATCGTTCCCACAGGGATTGGAATTAATTTAAGAGTTTAATGATCTTAACAACTTAGTGAAACATGTCAAGTGACAGTAACAATTGTGAAGTTATAAACATGATAAGTTTGTTGAATAAACAGTAGTGAATTGAAAGTATTTAAGAGTGAGTTGGATGGCTCATTCGTTATGTAAATTCCCAAGAGTAGAGTTCTATAATATTAGACGCTGTAGCGTTAAGCGCTGTAACGGTATGGCAGCGTGCCTTTCACTCACTGTCACTAGGGTTATGTTACAAGACTCCTATGTCTAGGCTCTAAATAAGTTTTACCCCTGTATAATAAAGATCTTACAGCATTTACCTTATGAACTATTACTTCCCTATGTCTAGGGTTAAGTACAAGTCATTTAAATGTCTTTAGATGACCTTTCATTCATATCAAACCTTGAAGTCTCTTCGTGAACCATGTCTGTACCCACAAAGTCCCTTATTTTAGTTGATTATTCCCAAAATAAGTTTGAAAGCATTATAACACAAGGAATGAAACGCAAACATCATAATATTATATAAAAGCTACTCAAGGTTCATTACAAACTAAAAACAATCCAACTACAAACTGGTTAGCTCATGGCAAGCTTCATCAACACAATATAAACAAACAAGCTTATATTACCGTAGGGATACAAGAGGAGAATGGTTGCAAAAGATGCACTCCAAGAATCCCAAATCACATACGATGGATGAAGTTATGGCGTGAGCACCCTTTTAGTGAAATCTAAAGACTATACTAAAAATAAAAGCTTCAAGAGTGGAATAACAATGGAGGAAGACTAAAATGTCAAGATAGTTTTCTCTATGTTAAAACTCTCTCTATCTTCGCGTGTGTGTGTGTCTCATGAAGATGATAGACTCGATATATCCCTTAATAGATATTATAATAATTAGATATTATCCTAATTATCCATAAAGCTACTTTACAAAAAGGGGTGATGATTAAAATCATCACCAACTATCACATGGACTTCAATTAGGAGGCGCCAAGTGTACTATTGCATCCACTTGGAGGCTGAAATGTCATGTTGAGAAGAAGAAGATCAGATTGGTGACTCATCACTCAGCAAGTGGCTTTACAAATATCCAAGTGGTCAACGCTCCATAACGCTGTAGCACTTACTGCTGGCCTACCGCTGCAGCACTCAGACAAAACATCAACATATTCACAAAGGCACCTATTATGCCCAATATTTTAGGAAATCAAGTCTGAACCTATATTAATACATTCAACTACATATTTACATATGAAAGTACTAAAATTACTTGAGAACTCAGTTTGATTTACATCATAAAAGCATAAATAACTCATATAAATATGAGTTATCAATGGGGAGGGTAGTTTGAATTTAAGAGCAGATAGAGGGTTTTGATTTTGTAGTGAAGAGAGATTTGGGTTGACTGGTCAAAAAGGGTGGATGTAGATACTAATAATTGCTTATTTTTTGGTGGAAAAGGGAAATAGGGATGAAAGAGACATCAACTTCTAACTCAAATTAGAAGATGCTCATTTGCATGTGTTTTTTACTAGTTTTGAGGACCTGTGCATTGCATGGCAAGAAGTTCGTTTAAGAATTATTTTGTTCAATATGTATTGATTTTCGTTTGCACATACATTAGGCATTACATTTGCGTACAAAACACATTTAAGAACTTGTGCAATGCACGAAGAGACATTCGTCGAAAGAAACTACGCTAATTACGATTTACAATTTTGTGTTCAATTATTGAGTAGCAAAGACATTTAACGATAAATTACAATATCACATTAAGAAAACATAAATATTGCATTAAAACCACCAAGCATATTTACTTCTAGTTGTTCCCATGGAACATTTCAAAAGATGCTAAAACTCATAACTGAGGCAATAGTTGAAATGTATTTGAGATTTCATACAACTTTTCATGAGCTTAAGAAAGTCATTTCCTCCAAATAAAGCTCTCTTAGCTATTTAGAAATCAATATCCTTCATTAGCTTAGTTTTCCACTTCATGAGATTACCTTGCATTAACCTCAAACACCAACTAAGTTTTGAGATAAGTGGGAATGTAAGAAACATATTGAGTTCTAAATAAGTTGACCGTGATTCTTAAAATATCTATCATTAGAAGAACCATCTAGGAAATTGTAAAGTTCAATAGCTTTGAAGTGCAATGACTTTTAAATGTATTAACTTTATATTTATATAAACCACTTTCAAAACCTATCCGATATGAAATGCGTACTTTCCTTAGAGTTCCCTATAAGTAAACAATCTAACTTAAAGTTCCCTAAACTTCATATGTATTAACTTTATATGTATTAACAATCTAACTTTATATGTATTAACTTTATACTTATATAAACAACTTTCAAAACCTATCTGATATGAAATGCGTAGAGACCAATCTAACTTCTTAGCTTTAAATTCCCTATAATTGTTCAACATTTTGCTTTCCTCCACATAGGAAATACTTCTTATATTTGATTTTTGCTCATCTTCTAAACTAAGACACTGCATTCTCCCCAAAGGTTCTGATGTTCAAGTAGGTTGTTGTGTCCCAAGAAGGTAGCTCAGTTGGCGAACTAAGGGACATGAAGGAGTTGCAAGATTGCACCCCCTAACTAAGACACTGCATTCTCCCCAAAGGTTCTGATGTTCAAGTAGGTTGTTGTGTCCTAGGAAGGTAGCTCAGTTGGCGAACTAAGGGACATGAAGGAGTTGCAAGATTGCAGCCCCTAACTAATTACTAACCACTAACATTGCTTATCAAAAAAAAGTAGGTTGTTGTGCGTAGAAATGCAACTTCCCTTAATCCGTTAATCTCTTAAATGACTACATTCATCATGGCACACTTTATAAGATAAACAGAAGATATCAATTTCTTCTTTTTTATTTCAAATGTCTATAGATCTTTCATTGCAAACCAATTTTATGCCGGAGATAGATAGCATTTGGTAGTGATGTTAAGAAGTTTTGAAATGGTATCGGGTTTAAAGGTGAACTTTGCAAAAAGTAGTGTCTTCAGGTTGAATATTGGCGAAAGAGTGACGGAGGGTATTTCCCAATTTTTGGCATGTAAGGAGGGAGTGTTTCGTTTCAAATTCTTGGGGGTTCCGGTTGGGGCAAATCCACGAAGAATGTGCACTTGGCAACCAATTATTGATTCTATGAGAGCAAGGTTGAACAATTGGAAGAGTAGACAACTATCTATAGGGGGTCATCAATTCGGTACTTGCATCCCTCCCCTTGTATCTCTTTTCTTTCTATAGAGCTCCAAAAAAAGTCATTACGGAGATTACAAAGTTACAAAGAAGATTCTTGTGGGGGGGGGGGGGGGGGGATGATGAAAACAATAAGTTGGCTTGGGTGAAGTGGGAAACAATTTGCTTACCTAAAGACAAAGGGGGATTGGACTTAAAGAATTTGGAGTTGTTTAATGTGGCTCTATTAACAAAATGGCGTTGGCGATTGTTGAGTGAAGATCGTAACTCTATCTGGAAAGAAGTTTTGGTGGAAAAGTATGATTTAATGGGGAGATGGCCCGATATGGTTGAGAGCAGAAGAGGGTGGGAGAAGAAGTCTTTATGGTGGAGGGATTTATGTTTACTAGGAACGGATAATAATATTCAAGAAGATTGGTTTGATCAATTAGTTAAAATTAAAGTGGGTAACGGTAATTTTGCGAGGTTTTGGAAGGATGTTTGGTTAGGACGGGATCGGTTGGAGGATTTATTTCCGAATCTATATAATTATTGCAGGTCCAAGGAGGCTACGGTCGATAAATTTGGTGAATGGACGATCGACGGTTGGAGGTGGCAAAGGGAGTGGACCGTCGGCCTGCTGCAGAATTCTGCCGACCCATCGGTTTCTTGTGCAGACTTGCAGCAGCTGCTGCTGCCGGTGGCGCTGTCACAGTGCGCGGATAGGTGGTCTTGGGTACCGGACGCGTTGGGAGGCTTCACTGTGAAAAAATACTATGATTGTTTGCTGAATTTTTCTGCGGGTGGAGGGTCTATGCAGCAGGCCGAAACTGTTGCAGCATGCAGGAAAATTTGGAAATGTGACGTTCCATCCAAAATTCAAATATTCGCGTGGAGAGTAATGCTACAGTGGGTTGCTACTAGGGTCGCATTGCATAGAAGAGGTATTCTCCAATCACAAAATGACTTAGGTTGCGTGTTGTGCTTTCGGGAAGAGGAGTCGGTGGAACACTTGTTGGTGTCTTGTGGTGTTGCTAAGTGTCTATGGAGAAGTGTTTTCACTTGGATGGGGTCTTCGGTTGGCGACATAGAGAATATTGTTACTCACTTTGTGGAGTTTGGGAAGTTGGTGAAGGGTAAAAGGCAAAAAGGGGTTAAGCTCACATGGCTGGCGGTAATTTGGAATCTTTGGATGGCACATAACAAGGTAATCTTCAAAGGCGGGGTTGCTTCCGCTCCAACAATATTGGCGGGTATTAAAGATCTGGCTTGGAGTTGGTTCAAGGCAAGGAAGGGGAGGAACTGTAAGGTGACTTGGGTGGACTGGTACAATTGCCCACTGGGTTGTTTATCTCTGTTGTAATCCCATGAATTTCACTGTATTGCTTAAACTATAACTATTTCACTTTTTAGGCGGGGGAGAAGCAATGGGTTAGGACATTTAATTCCCATTGTTGTACATTCTCTTTATTGTAAGAGGTACTCTTTTTCCTCTGAGTCTTTTTCCCAAAGGGTTTTGGCTCTGGGAGGTTTTGAAGAGGCCCTCCCCCTTCCCATTGTAATGGTTGGGCACGCCTTGTGCTCCGCCTTCAATAAATCAATTGCTTATCTAAAAAAACAAAACATATAATGTAAGGGAAAAAGAATTTATTCTAATGTATATATAAGTTCTATTATGTTTTGTACACAAAACCGTTCATGACATACGGTAAGAAAAATTGATATATTTTGGTTCTACAGAAAAGGGTAATGCTAAAAAGAGTCTACTTTGCCTGAGTATCAAAAGTTAGCTATATCATGGTGAAGACAACATTATTCAAGAAAATAATGTAAGAGTGGAGCATACATTGTGAGCTAATCCACTATGAAAGAGCTTTCTGGTGACATGAAGTTTCCAAGGTATGCGAAAGGTGAAGGTGAAATCTTTGAAAAAAGAGTGTAGTGAGTTTCACCGAAGGAGGGATTCTTCGAAATTTAATGAAGCCGGCACCAACGTTTAGTTTAAGGGAAAACGTTGGTAAATCCCTTTGGATTGGATAAGGGTCTTTACGGACCAGATTAGGGTTCGAGAGTCGTTTATGTGTGGGGAAGTTATTAGCACCCCACGACATCCTTCCTTTGGATTGGATAAGGGTCTTTACGGACCAGATTAGGGTTCGGGAGTGGATTATGCGTGAGGAAGTTATTAGCACCCCACGACATCCTTCCTAAAGAATGTTACCTTTTAATTAATTGCGTAAATAAATCTTAATTTTAGAAAATACTTTATTTTACCCTTTTTATTATAAATTAAGAAAAAAAGAATTATGGAAGACTTACAAAAAGGTTTTTATTAATTCACTTGACAGATGTGGGCCCCCCTCTTCTCCTACGTATCTCCTGGTAGAGAATCAAAGGCTACGTAGTTCTTGGGTAGAAAATATTTGTGTGTTGGGTGTTTTTTATTTGTGAGAAAATTATTTTGATTGAGTAAAGAAGACAAAACATAGTGAGCTGTAAAACAGAAATAAGGGAGGTGCAATTAACAGCTGAGGTGCTGTATTAAAAAAAGGAGATGCGGATAGCTAACAGTCCAAATCACTTTTGGATTTCTGGGCTTATGCGCAGGGGTGAATCTGATGTTTTTATTAAAACAGAAAAAACAGAAAATAAAGAAAATGAGAGGGGGAAACGGCCGGAGGGAACAACCACGATGGTGTCGGGCGGTGCGAAATACATGCATCTAAAAATATATTAAAAAGATTTGGGGAACCAGCCTCGTTTTCCAGCTTCTGAAAGTTCCTTTTTTTTATTGCTTCTACTCCACCTGCCACTATGCAACTCTTGCTGCTTCTGAATAACCCTTGTTTCTTTTTCTTCTAAATTTCAAACAAGTGTTTTTGAATGATTAGGGTTGTGATGTGAACCACTAACCTTTTTGGTGATCTCTAAATTTTGTGTGTTCTTGTTGTTGATTTGCTCTGTTTTTATAGGTGTGGTATGTTTTTGTGGGTTCTCATTAAAAGTGGTATGTTTTTAATATTATTTAATGTGTGATATGGCATTAGGTGTCTCAAAGCTTGACACTTGTTAAAATGTTCCAAAAAAATCTTCAACTATAATATTAAAGATTGTTGTAATATTTATTTTTTTATTTTTTAGTTGTGATTTTTAATTTGAAAAAAAGATAATAAATTTTATGTCCTTTATTTATTTAATATTTTGTCTTTTTAATAAATTAATAAATAATCAACAAAAGTAAAGGTTGAAAGCCAAAATGGTATAACATCTCTTTATATACAATCTCTTTATATACAATTGAGAATAAATTAATAGGTTCGGGATGAGTTGTCAAATTTACGTAGGTTAGGCACATAAAAATTCCATTTCGTTATATACAATCTCTTTATATACAATTGACAATAAATTAATAGGTTTGGGATGAGTTGTCACATTTTCCTAGGTTAGGCACGTAAAAATTCCATATGTCATCATTTGATTGGTAGTTGTTTTGTAGAATCAATCCTAACCTAACAGCTAATAAAATAGGTTCTGAAAAAACGTAAAAAAAAAATCCATGATTTAAATGGCATTTACTAGGCGTGGACAATATTTAATAATCCGACCGAAACCGTAAAACCCGCATGTGCAAAATTGGAAACGGGTGGGTGACATCAGTTAATCAGACTTTCGGTTTGTTTATTCGGTTTCATATGGATTCAAACAGTCGGTGGCGGTCTGGGATGAAAGGATCCGTCAATATCCGCATCCGACCGAAGCCTTTCTTGTTCAAAGAACGTTGAAGCCTTTCTTCTCTCTTAACTTTTTCATTTCCAGATGCCTTTCTTCTTCTTCCTTGGTCACTTCGTTCTTCTTCTACTGTGAAGGATCTGTTGTATCAGATCTGTGAAGGAATGAGCATGCTATTACTTCTGTTGCTTCTATCAGGCTGAAATTTTCATATTTTATTGAAAAATTTTACTATTTCTGTTGAAAGTTGTAAGCTTTTGTTTCTTGACTAGTCTTCTATCTTGAATATTCTGGGTTTCTCTTCTTGAAATTTCAATGGCAATTTTTTATCTTATTATACATCAAACCATATGAATACGACTGAAGATCCGTCAATCCGCGTAAACCGTCACCCGCGTAAACCGAAGGCAGGAACGGTCGGGAATGGGTGACATGTTCTCATCTGCGGTTTTTGTTGGATGGGAGGTTTTCGATCCGAATCCGACCATATTGTCCACCCCTAGCATTTACATCAAATTAATCATATATTCATATACGTTCACAAAAGGTAACAAAGTATCACACCTTCTATTTTAAGAAAAGAAAAACAACACTATTCTATTCTTTAACTCAAACCTTTATTTAACTCAAACCTTTATATCCTATTCTATTCTTTAACTCAACACTATTCTATGATATTGATAGACATAAAAGATCAACACTTTTTTTGGTTGCTTATTAAAAAAAACACTTTTTTTGGTCAACAAGTTCCTTGATGCACATAATGTTCCCTTGAATAAAGCCCCCTCCCTGAGTTGATGCACGATTCTAATAATTGGCATAAAATAATGCATGATTCTAGCTTTTTTTAATGAATAAGAATGCATTCTAACATGAGGATAGTTTTGAAATGTTGGAAAAATAGAGGAAGCCAGGCCAAAATTTTCATCAAAAATATAAAAACATTAGGAATATTTTTATCAAAAATGTAAAAACATTAGGTATATTGTTTTTTATTTACCGTTGATTTGTTAAATAAAAATGACATCGAAAATTTGTCATGTAGCGACATAAGTATTAATAATAGACACATCATCACTTAACTGCCAAATAAGCATTTTTCTAACAGTGTTAGACAAAAGTTGGACGAAATTTTTTTTTAAAAAAAAAAAGGGTAACCGTGAAAACGTTAAGTAACTTAAAGACTTAGTTTGTACGAAAAAAACATAAAAAACCAACTTTTTACAATAAAAAATAACTTAAAAGATCTCAGTTGTAACTTTGTCTTTTATTTTCTAACACAAAATGAATCATGTTATTTGCGGGACATAAAATTCTCAAATGAAATAAACATTAATAATGAAGAGGGAGGTAAATAACATTAATGTCAAGAAGAGAGAGAAAGTAAAAATTTCAAATTTAAAAATTCAATACAAATGAAAAGGTGTAGCATGCTAAAAAATTCAATATGTTCATCATATGTTGTTTTCTTTTTTGTCCAAATGAAAAATTCAATATTAAATTACAATTCAAAAATTCAATATTAAATTACAATTATGTTCATCATATTATGTTGTTTTTTTCAAATGAAAAGGTGTAGCTTGCTAACATACCACTACAAGAAAATCGCGTATTACCGGCGGATTTTTTCCGTCGATAAATTTCAGGCGGAAAAATTTGAATTTCGGGCGCATTTTTACATTTCCGGCGGATTGTTTTAAACTTTTTTTTTATTTTAAAAAGAAATCCGCCGGAAATTAAAAAAAAAACGCCGGAAATGTCGCCGGAACATTTCCAGCGGATTTTTTTTGAATTTCTGGCTGATTTATTTTTAAAAAAAATTAAAAAAAATGTCGGAAATGTCGCCGTAACATTTTCGGCGGATTTTTTTGAATTTCCGACGGATTTTTTTTTTTTAAAAATAAATAAATAAATTTTTAAACAAACCGCCGGAAATGTCGACGAAATGTCGCCGTCGACATTTCCGACGGATTTTTTTAAATTTCAGGCGGATTTTGTTTAGGAAAAATAATAAAAAATTTCAAAAAATCTGCAGGAACTGTTAAAAATCCGCCGGAACGTTTTGAACTTCCTATAAATAAAACTTTCTCCTACACTCTTCTCATTCTCTCATTTCACTCTTTATTTCATTCTCACTTTCTCCTACACTCTTCTACTTCTCACTTCTTCTTCTTTCTCATTTATTCTCACTTATTCATTCTTCTTCCTTCTCACTTCTTCTTATTGTTTCATTCTCATACTCTCTCATTCATATTTATTCCTTCTCACTTCTTCATTCTTGTTCTCTCCTATATTATTTTTCCATACTCTCTTTCATTCTTTTTTTTACACCTTCTTCCTTCTCATTCATTCTCACTTATTCATTCTTCTTCCTTCTCACTTCTTCGTATTTCTTCATTCCCATGCTCTCATTCATTCTTATTCCTTCTCACTTCTTCATTCTTATTCTCCCCTATATTATTTTTCCATACTCTCTTTCATTCTTTTTTTTACACAACTCTCTTTCATTTTTATTCATTCTAATTTTTCTATTACTTCTCATTCTATTCTATATAATTTTGTTCTCATATTCTACTTCATTTTTTATTACTTCTTATTTAACTAAATATAAAATTCGAAAAAAAAATTAAATTTTTGTTTTTTTTAAAAAAACCCGCCAGAAATTATTAAAAAAAAAAGAAGTTCCGGCGGAAATCTGCGGATTTTTTGAATTTCCGGCAGATTTTTATTAAAAAAAAAATTTAAAAATCCACCAGAAACGCACATTTCCAACGGGAAAAATCCGCCGGAAACCGTTTCCTACGAGTGTTTTACCGGTGGATTTTCGGCGGAAAAACCGCCGTAAACGTCACTTTTCCGATGGATTTGGTGCATTTCCGACGGATTTTTTCCGCCGAAAAAACGCGTTATTCTAGTAGTGTACACCTTCATGTTTTCAATACAATACAATATGAAGTTGGGATTAAAGTCTGTCAAAAAAAGTACAAAGCCTAATTGTGTGTTTGTTTCCACCTCTAATAGCGAGTGGACATGTGTCGAATGCAAAGCTACAAGTTGTAGCTTCACTCCCACTGTGACTTCAACATAAGTCTAAGACTGAAACAAGATTAGGTTGACTAAGGTGGAGCTCGTTGATCAACACAGACACGAATACTTGATTGGATTGACCGCGGTTTAGGAACAAAAGTCAACACAACTCCAACACTGATACATGATTAGGTTGATAAATGTGGAGACCACTGGTCAACACAAGTATAATCCTGATATGTAATTAGGATCATTGTGGTTTATAGTAGTCAACGGTAAGTAAAGATGTAATCTTTTATCTTTACTAGGTTGACTAAGACTGAGGCCACTAGTCAACACAAATCTAACACTCATACCTAGTTAGGTTGTGCGTAGTTAGGAACAAAAGTCAACACAAGTTTGATACTTGATTATGTTAACTAAGGTAGAGACTATTTGATAAGAATATAAATGAATCCTTGTAGAATGAAGGATCTAACTAAGTGAGTTCTTGAATCAAAAGTAAGAAATAAGACTAAATGATAAAAGGGAAAAAACATATAGAATGGATTTAGACAAAAAAAACATCAAGAGAGGACGTATTAGCTGATTTATTTTACCTAAGTTAAATCTTTCTAAAGATGGTGGAAGGATTAATTCTACCATATTAAGATAAGAATATGTAATTAGTCGGCATATTATTTTTACTCCTCAAATTGGACACCTATGGCTTAACGACGCCACTAATAATGTGATCATTCGTGTAATTGCCAAGAAACATCCAACCGTCTTGTCAAAAAAAAATTCAACCGCACACGTGATGGTGTTGTGCTTACTATAGTTTTGGTAAGTGGTTAGTTTGCCCCGGTTATATTTCTATATTTTGGTAAGGAAAATGCTGAATCTTACAAAGTACATTGAACGAATTGTAAGAATCACGTGGTTACTAAATTTTTGGTCTGTTACGCAAGACGGTTTTTTCTCTTCATTCCTGTTTTACAAATATTTTTATTAAAAAAATTCAATAAATCCAACAAAAAAACAAGGGAATGAAGAATGCACTAAATCATTCCACTAACACATCCCCAGATTTCAACGGCAGTTTAGAAGCCTTCTAACCGGTCTTCCGCATAGAACACCCAAAAGGGTTCTGTGGTATATGAAGCACGGACACCTCTTCCGACTACTGTGTCCGAGTGTCCGACACGTATCGTGTCGGACACCGACACTGACACCGACACTTCAATTACTTGTATTTTTTTTAAAAAATCAAAATAAAACCGGTGTCTGGGTGTCCATATGTCAGTGTCTGTGTCGGTGCTTCATAAGTGGTAATTGTAAACACAGACAGTGATGGTGGTAGCCGGCAGTAGGCCTGGACATCGGGCGGTTTCAGCCCAAAACCACCAATCCGACCAAAACCGCGGTCTACAATCACAGACCCAAATCTGCCCAAATTTTTTCTCGGATTGTTCGGTTTGGTGCGTTCGACAGGTTGGGCGGGTTGAATGAAACTACACATAAAGTCTTTTTAACAAGCTTGAAAGAATAGAAATGGCAGAAAAGGCTAGAGGAAGAAGAAAACTAACAGAGAGAGGCGAAGTGAAGGAGAAAGAAACAAGAGGGAGAGTTTGCTATTCACTTTTCTAAAAGTGGGAAAAGTAAGAATTAATTATTACATTGAAAATGGCAACACATTAACTCAGCATAGTAGCCTGCAAGGCTGCAACACGTTGGCATACGGAGCACTCTTATATTAAATTTTAGTATTAAAGAAGCCACACAGATGACGAAACGTGTCTTTGTGTGGCTCTGCTGCTCCTCTACTATTGCAGTGCTACTTTCAGGTACTTCAGGCGGGTCTGGTCACCGACGGGCCTAAAAATAAAAACCGAACCCGCCCAGCCAAACTCACATGAACCCATTTCTCCAACCCATGAACTCGTGTACCCGTATGGACCCGACCAAATAAGCCCATTGTCTTCGGTTTCTCGGTTTTTCGGGTCGATTTACAATTTTTGTCCAGGCCTAGCCGGCAGCTTGTATTTATGGTGGTGACGATGAAGACAAACAACAATATTGGCAGGTTGTTCAAATAAATTGCAAAAATGGTGAGTTGTTTGTGCTAGGGGTAATGGAAGTGGTCAAAGGTAAGACCAGAAATTACCCCAAAAACGGGCAAGAGGAGAGTGGAATGAAGTCTTTTTGATTTTATGTTATGATTTATTTATTAAAAAAGATTACAAAAGTTGGTTTTGGAGCATCCAAGCACGTTTCGTACATTTCGTCGGCATATCATTCATAATAAATAGCATCGCCATTTTGGTAACTACTTATTTTCAATTTTAGTGAGGGGCATTTCTGCCAAAAAAAATATGACACGAAAAAATGAAATTCCCTTTATAATAGTGTCATACCCTAATTTTGTCCGACTAATTGAAAAATCCCAAAATTTTGTCGCTCCGCATATTGTTCTAAACGCGGGTGTCTTTGGCACTCTCGTGCAACGATTTTGTTTGACACTCGTTACTTTCAAAAAAAAGAGTCCAAAAAAATATAATAAAAATAATAATAAATAACGCGAGCGCGTGTTGGTTGCGAGTCACGTGTGAGTAGTTGCGTCACTGCGCGTTATTTTACCGTTTTTTTTAGAAAAGTGAGGATAAAATGAAATCGGTTTTAATAACGTACGCGCGTGCGTATTCAAATCGCGTACGCGTTCCTAGTCTTAAGGCGAGCGCGTGTTTCGTTTCGAGTCGTGTGAGTGGTTGCGTCGGTGCGCGTTTATTTTACCGCATTTTAGAAAAGTAAGGATAAAATGAAATCAGTTTTAATAACTTACGCGTGTGCGCATTAAGTCAGTTACGCGTTCATAGCCTTAACGCGAGCGCGTGTTGGTCGCGAGTCGTGTGCGAGTGGTTGCGTCGGTTCGTGTTGTTTTTACAGCTTTTATTATCATAAAAAAATATAGTAATAGTAAAATAAAATCAATTTTGACAAAAAATCAATCAGCTGTCCTTTCATTTAAACTTGTTACACATATGGACAATAGTTTTTTTTTTTTAAACAAAGGAAAGGAGCTTCGTTAAAACCTTCTGATGCAAAACCCTCCTTAGGGATAAAAACATCTAGAAGGAAAGAGTACTCCCCCCGATTTCATTAAAACAAAACAAAAATTACAAAAAGCAATGGGGGACATAAACCAAAACCCTTGCACAAAATTAATTCTTAAAACGAAAATAAGGAAGAGCAACCCTATTACGTTGAAAATCATCCCTGATAAAATTGGGAGTACTGTTCCACCACTGAAACCCGGGCAAAGTGATCCCATGAGATGCGAGCATATGGACAATAATTTAAGGCAAATAGTACTAGAAAAAAGGGAAGTCAACTTTCTTTTACATGGAGACAAAAAAAAAAAGGTACAAAAATTAAAAGTAAAATAAAAATAAAAGAGAGGGCTGAGGCGCCTCTTGCTGGCAGCAACATTTGAGGAGTGGAGCCAATTGCTTCTTCTCCTTGTTCTTTCGTTTGTTTCCAAATAAGTCCCAACCAAGCCACTTTTCAGCACCTCCCTTGCTGCCATCCCTCACTGCTGTCTCTGATTCTGTTGTGCTTTGTCTCCAAAGGGATTTGCTCCCCTGCTTCATACCACACCTACACCATAATTCCCTGCCTATAAATACAATGAACAGATACAGTGTTAAGGGAGAGACACACAGGGCAATATACACACAGCAAACACAGCAATATACACACAGCTGAGAAAATTAGAATTCATCACAGAATTCTAATACACAGACAAAAATACGCAATCAGTCACAGAGATACAAAAAATTCGCACACAGACAGAGTCACTGAATATACATACTAAATATACACACAAGCAAAAATTCACAGCAATCAGTCCAGAAAAGGAAAGGGCAGGCAGCAGCTAAGGCAGAAAAGGAAAACGACTCCTCTTTCATTTCCTAGGAACCAAGGTCTTTTTTAAACTCTGTTTTTACTCAATGTTGCTCAGTTTTATTTACATAATGTGATTTGTTCATTGGATTTTCGCAAAGAAAAAAACACAAACGAGTTTTCTTCCTCATGTGAAATTTAGTTCAGAGTTAAAGTAAGTTTTTTTTTTAAAAAAAAAAGGGAAAGGAAACAGAACATAGGGAGGGGGAGGGAACCGTGAAGGCACTGTGACAAAAAATTAATTAACACAACACACACAGAGGGGGAAACCGTAGGGAACAAAAGAAAAAAAGAAAAGGAAAACAACAACACAATATCATACACACACAGAAAAAGAGAGAGGAATAACAAAAAGAGAGAGGAATAACAAAAAGAGGGAGGGGGCAGAATGAATAAAAAACCAAAACAGTGAGAAAAAGAGGAGTTTGTACCTTCGGCCACCGTTTACGGTGGCCACCGCCGTGAGCCGCCATGAGCCACTGTCCCTCACCGCCACTATTAGCAGCCACCAAATCTTGGCCATCCTCCCTCCTCGCACAACCACCGTCCTGTTAGACTATCCGATAACCTTAGAGGGGGGGGTGAATAAGGTTATGTGTAAATCTTGGATTCTTTTCAAAAATAAATAATAAGTTTGTTTTAAATCAAATGCGAAAACTTAGATTTAAACCTTATATGGTGCAAGCAGGCAGATTTAGGCACAATGAGAAGTTATACTATTTTCAATATACACAATAAGATTATTTATAAGAAGTGTAGTGATATTGAATATAGTAGAGAGTAGATCAATTGCAGTGATATGGAAGATGATAGATAAACAGATCAGAATAGGGATATGTATTATGCTGACTACGCTATGATTGGTTTTAACAATAGACAGATGTTTTATGTTCAGCGCAGTATAACAATAAACAAACAGAAATGACAAATAAAGTAAAAGAGTAGGGATAGAGATACACCAGGAATTTTACGAGGTTCGGGATAAAAGCCCTACGTCCTCGGCCTCAGGCTTTGCAACCTTTGGACTTTGCTGATAACCACTATATGAAGAATGTTTTACAAACATGCAACTTCAAATAGCAAATCCCAATTCCCCCGAACTGAGAACCCGAGCACCTAGCTAAGGATTTCAACACCGCTTCAATCTCCTGATTGAACGACCCAAGAGCACCTCCCAGGATTTCAATACCACTTCAATCTTCCCTGATTGAACGACCCAAGATCACCTCCCAGGATTTCAAACCAACTCAATCTCCTGATTGAGAGACCCAAGAAAACTTCCCAGGATTTCAAACCAACTCAGTCTCCTGATTGAGAGACCCAAGAACAATTCCCAGGATTTCAAAGCGACCCCTACAATAGTAGATTACAATATAGAAGCTATGATATAATCACCTCAGATAATATGACAATATAATAGCTGTGAGAGATGAGTGACTAGATCTATAAAAAATGATATGAAAGTGATAGCTCTATTTTTCTCTTTCTCAGATCTAGAAAATGTATGTGAGAAGAAGAGAGATTTGTTGTAATTTTTCGTGTGGTTGAGTGAGTTGAAAAGCGTTTCACACCTTCCTATTTATAGGCTTAGGAAAGCTTAGAAATTTGAAAAAAACATTTATTGCAAAGATGAATCGATTGTTTGATGAAGTGAAACAAGAGTATAATCGATTCTTAACCTTTTAGAAATCACAAGAATCGATTATGTTTTTAGTTAAAATAATGAAAAATCGATTCTTAGTTCCTTAAAAATCAAATGAATCGATTATGTGCTTAGTTTAAAGAAGTGTGTAATCGATTTCAAGTTTAGTTTAAAACAAGGAGGAATCGATTCTTGCCTTTTAGGAAATATGTAACAATCGATTTTCAAGACATCCTTTATAGGTGAAAATCGATTCTTCACTTAGTTAAAACAATGAGGAATCGATTCATGGCCTATGGGATGGCTTGACAATCGATTTCAAGGCTTATGCAAAATAGTAAGAATCGATTCATGGCTTTGGCTTATGTATAGGTGTGAATCGATTCTTTGTTTTAACATTGGATAGGGAAATTGATTTCAAGCTTTAAAATAGGACTAGGAAATCGATTTCATGATTTAGAAAATGATAGAAATCGATTTCTAGCTTTCCACAAAATTATTTTTAGGTTTAGGGCTTTGCCATGCATGCATAAGATATTTTCCAAAGCTTGCCATGCATGCATAACATATTTTCAAAACCCTAATTTTGATGCATGATGCATGTTTTCAAAAGTCATCTCTCAGCTACTAAAAATGTCATAGACCTTCAGTGATAGGACCTTACACAGTGTCCTAAAGAAAGCGGAAAAACAAATAGGTCTTGATTCTTCTACGGCGGCTTCTTCTCCAAGCTGCTCCATTTTAATATTTCCTGCTTTTTGATTTACGTCCTGTACTTCATTCAACTTGAACCATTAGTAGACAAGATGTAATTTGTTATCATTCAAAACAAAGAGTGTTTGTCCTTGGTTCAACACGTCCATCCCGTGACCATGAACCCCCAAACACCATAACCAAAACCATAAAACACTGTACGGCTCCCCTCTCCCTCCACGAACCAGAAACCACTGTAGCCTCCATCACACCCAACCCACACCATCGCAAGCCAAACCGCCACCCCGTAGCCGTCGTTCGCAAATCTTCCCTCTCCGCGTCGACTGTCGCTGTCACCGACGAAAGGGTAGATTAGGACGGCGAGGAGAGGGGAGTGGCGGTGGTTCGGAAGAAGAACAGAGCTAGGGAGAAGAAAGTGAGGCGCGATCGAGAGAAAGAGAGAAAGGGTAGATGCGCTGAAGAGAGAAAAACGGAAGTTGGGGTCGAGGGAGAGAGGAACGGTGGAGAGAAGGGGAAGAATTTAGGGTTAGAGAGGATGTGGGTGGGATGCGGCGCTGGGGAGAGGGTTTGCTTCGAATTAGGTTTAATTTTTTAGGTTTGGCTTTATATATGTTGGGTTTTTTGTGGATTTTAAATTATTTTTTTTAAACACCAGATCACTTCTTACACCCCCACCCATTTCAGTATACACCTCCTACGCGAGCCCATTCTTACCGCAGGAAAGTGGGCTCGCTAATTGCACCCCAGTTTTAATAATACAGCCCTCCTGTAACTTGCACCCCATTTTACTACTGCACCCCCTGTGTCTCTTTTTAAATTTTGTTTCTCTCCCCTAAGCAAACTTATTTTTTCATAAACCTTTTTTTTCCAAATAACAGATTTTCTTTTCCCTAAACAAGAATCAATCCAATTGCGAAAACTCTTCAAAATCAAACTTTGTTAGTAGTCTTGCGAAGCCTTTGCTTGCATGATTATCAACAATGAGGTACTAGTGGCGATCACTTGGAGCCTTTGCTCAATTGATCATCATGAATGCCTAATTTTCCTAAAGATTTTCACTAAACCAAAAACTTTGTTAGTAGTCTTGCGAAGCCTTTGCTTGCATGATTATTAACAATGGAGTGCTAATGGTGGTCACTTGGAGCCTTTGCTCAATTGATCATCATGAAAGCTCAATTTTCACAATTTAACAAGATAAAAAACAAAAACCTCTTTCTAGACAAACAAGAACTACGTTGCTTTGAATTCTCCATCGCACCGGGAGATACGTAGGAGCGGATCCCCTCCGTCAAGCGCAAAAACTAAAGATTTTTCATTAAGTCATCCATCAACAAAAGAGGTAAAAACAAAGCATTTTTCCGAATCAACTTTGCAAATCACACATTTAATTAAGGTAACCCTTCTTTGAAGGGACGTTATGGGGTGCTAATACCTTCCCCATATGTAACTAGACCCCCGAACCCAAATCTAATGGTTCCAAAGACCACTTGCTTTCCAAAAAAGGTTTTTTTCAATGTTTTACCTTTAAAAAATATTGGTGGCGACTCTAAAATCCCTCCAAGGATTTTTCGGGGTGCGACAGCTAGCGACTCTGCTGGGGAATCTTTTTCTTAAGTGGGTCAAGTCGGTTAATTGAATGTGTGATTTGCTTTGCTGATTTAACATGCTTTGTTTTACCTCCCTTCTTCCTACTTTTGTTCTATTTTCCATGCCATTTGTTTGCTAGATTTTAGAACATTCCTTCTTCTCGGCTCCTTTTCTTTGAGGTAAGCAATGCGTGTAATTATTGTTGACTTCTTAGAATGGTTTGTATATTGAAATTATGTATGCATGTCGAACCCTAGGGTAGACGACCTTCTTGTCTGGACTGTTCATGGTTTCTCTTGCAGGTGCGGAAGGGTAGTTATTTCTAGGTGTTGTGCCCTCAACACACACTTCACACCCTATACTTGTGAGCATTGAGTGGGGCCTAAAACCCAAGGTCTGAACAAAAACGTAGGAGAGTGGGAACGATTAGTGACTGCCATTCGTAGACCTTTGTCTGTATGGCTCTCATGAAAGTTTCGCCCAAGAGTACGCTTTGTCATGATGCCTCACACTCGGTAGCTTTCTACGATTGTGGGTATCATCATGAGAGAGACTTTAGCTCTTGGTTGCCATTGTGAGGAAGTGATTAGAACCTACATGGGAGGATTACCCTTTTCGTCGACTCTAGACCCTAGGATTCTCACCCTTTGTAGGACACGGGGGCACGCCTTTGTTTGTTGCATTAGCTTAGGCATTCCTTTTTCTCAAACTCTATTTCAAAATTGTAGAAAGTAATTTTCTTTTCCCCTCATAAACACCTACATGAGGTGGCATGTAGCGTGTATCTTTGAAAATGTTCAAAATACCACCAATAACCTCATTTTCTTACCCTTTTCCCATGTAAATAACACATCATTTCGCATTCACATCATTTTGCACCATTGCATTTGCACCTGAAAAATTTTGAAAAAAAAAACTTTCATCATTTGCATTCTTCATGCATTAAAGTTTGTTTGCCGGAAATCGCAACATAACACCGAACCTTGTCACAGGGGTGTAAGAAAGCAATATGGAATCAAAAGGCAAAACCGCATTCAATTCGAGGTTCCCCATTGTGAAGAAGATTGATGTAACTAGTTTGAAGGAGTATGCTTCCCTATGAGGTCTTATTGAGCTCCGGTCCTTCGACAAGACTTATAGGAACATCCGCAAGTTATTACAGTTAGAAGTACAAGAGAGTGCCATTGCCGCCCTATGTTGGTTCTATGATTCAGAGGTTAGGTGCTTTCTTTTCAAGAACTTCCAAATGGCGCCTACCCTAGAGGAGTATGAGAAGATTCTGGGTTTTGATCGTTCAGAGGTTAGACCTTACCAGTATCAGGGGCGGTATTATTCAGATGAGAAGTTTGCTTCCCTGTTACAAATCAGTGTAGGAGAGGTGCGGTCCCACAAAGTTGAGCGTAACAGGATATTTGGGTTTCCTCAGGAGTACTTTGAGAGTTTGATGACTAGTTATGTAGTATCAAATGATTGGGTTTCTTTCAAGCAAGTACTAGCCTTGACCATCTTCGGCATTGTTCTTTTCCCTCAGATTGAGAAACATATAGATGAAACCGCTATTGGTGTGTTCCTAGCTTTCAAGAGTGCAAAAAGTCCCATCAATCCGGTTCCCGCTATTCTCGCAGAGACCTATCGTGCCTTCACCCGCCATCATGAGTTCCGAAAGGATAAGATGTGTTGTTCCTTCCCTGTGCTATAAGCTTGGTTGATCAGTCATGTGTGCATTAACAAAAGTGATGTTGGGGATTTGCTTTCCTATGCCTTGGGTTGTAATCCGAAGACTATGAGCCCTCAGGAGTGGAAGGATACTTTTAAGAACCTCGATGCTCTTCAAATTCGATGGTTCTCGCACAAGTGTTGGGAAGATAAACCCTCAGTGATATTCCAATGTGGCAGTTTCCAGAACGTTCCTCTCATGGGAACACAGGGATGCATCAATTATAACCCGTCTTTGACCTTGAGACAACTCGGGTACCCTATCCGGGACTCACTCTCCGAAGCTATGCTGTCTCGTTTTTACCTCCATGCGGGGATCCCTAAAGACGAGGACTTACTTCGGCGAGTCTTGCAAGCTTGGGAAACCGTGGTGCGGAAGGACAAAGGCGAGTTATCTAAAAGGACCACTGCTATCTCCTTCACTCAATGGCTTGAAAAGAGGATTAAGGAAACTCGATCATCCAACCAAAAGGTGCCATCACTTGAAGAGAAAATACCGGAACCCCACGTTCCCCTCATTGAAGAACTAGAAGAGGCTAAGTTGGCCTTATCTAAAGCAGAAGAAGAGAAAAGGGCTTTGCAAAACAGATTGGGAAAGGTGATGCAAGACAAGCGGAAGCTAGAAAATGAAAATGCTCTCCAAGCCGCAGCTATTGAAGCAACCAATAGGAAACTTGAAATAGAAGAAGAGAGCAAGAGGGAAATTCAAAAACATTTGAAAGGTGTTAAAGAGGAAGTAAAGAGGTGCGCCTCAAAGATGAATAAGGCTGTGGCAGAAGTAAGCGAATGGAAGAAACTATATGCCAAGTCATGGAGGAATGAGAAAATGGTTAGAGATGCGCTAGCTAAGTCAAAAGAGGAATTCCAAGTAATGAAGTTTGAATTGGAGAACCAAGTGAAAAGCATCAGGCAAGATAGAGAGTCTATCATAGGGATCTTGAAAGAGTATCAACAAGCTTTAGGGTTTGAACAAGGAAGGTCGGAACTGTAACACCCCGGTATTTTTATCGAGTAAAAATACCCAAGTGTACCATTCCTAAAACATCAGAGATATATTTCCTGTTTAAATACTGAACATCACTATAAAATTTTCACTGAATAACCACAGAACAGTCTTAAACATAACTAAGACCATAAACCATCAGTGAAATACAGTGTTCAATATCAAACAAGAAAGCGGAAATAAATACATAACTTTTACAACAGCTAAAGCCATAATGTTGTGATACATAACTAACAAGGGAAACATAACTTAAGCATAAAAGCTAAGTCTTCAGCAACCATCCGAGTACCACCTACTCGTGCCTCTTGGATCTCCACTTTCCCTGTTTATCTGTAAAACCACAACATATAAACAATGAGATACAATCTCAGTGAGTTCTACCGAGACCCCTACTAGCACTCTCGGTCCTTTTAAAACATTTTTAAGATTGACACAACACCGACCGCAATCCGCTTGCTAATCTCGGTGGACCAAACAATAAGGCTTCGACCTAGTAAGACACCGGCTGCAATCTATTTGCGTCTCCCGATGAACTAGCATCCTAGGCCCTTCTACGTAACACCGGCTGCAACCTATTTGCGTCTCCCGGTATTCATAGTACAATATTTTTAACATAACACCGGCTGCAGCACATCTGCGTCTCCCGGCGAACCCCTATCCAATAACAGTTCCGCTATTGGCCTCAGAGCCTAGGGTAAGGGATCATGACTTCCCCGCCTAGTATGTTAACATGGGTCGTCACCCAAACTCGATATAATATATATATATATATATATATCTATAATAATATGAACATTTAGTTCATTTACAATCAGACCAACAATTGAACGTAACACCCGCATCGGGCCGTTTCCCGTAGTCGATATAATATATATATCGTGAATCATAGACCGGTTTAGACAATAAATAATAATCGTCCCGCGTCAGTTATACCGTAGCACGTAGGACTCATAGTCCGCTTTATTATTAATAAAACATATGTTCGCACACGAGTACTATTATTCGGTTTTTTTCGAAATAGTTTACAATTTCAAAAACAGTCCATTATGCCATTTAATTTATATAAATAGATAGATCTTTGAATAAGCTTTCCAACGCCCCTGAGAACACCTCAATCGGGTTCCCGGATCAAAAGTTATTGCGAAAACAAAATCAGTGAAAAACTGTTGAAAATCTGCAAAGCGTCGCGACGCGAACTGCGACCGTCGCGACGCGAAAAACGACAGAAACATTTTGCGTGACAAAACTGGGCCAGGTCGCGACGCGATGAGAACGGGTCGCGACGCGACCCTCTGCAGAAAAGTGCAGGTTTTCCGTTTTCTTGCGAAATTCGCTATTCCGCTCAATTCCGATTCTTGTTCCGATTGAAAACAGTTTTGCCAACTATAAAAATAGTCTCAATCAAAGTCACACAATCAATCAAATCAATCAAAAACTCATTTTAAACGAATTGTATCAAAACGCGACATATTTTCCAATTAACGGTTTTTAAGTCAAAATCTTTCGAAATCAAATCACCAAAAATTCCATTTCAACACGACACAACTCGAGACTCGCTCCGATCGATTCCTAACCCGAAACAGACAATATCCAGTAATATTCCAGTCCAGCGAAAGCGATAAAACATTAAATCAATTAATTCGAAACGTAAAAGCCTAAACGTGAGTAGAACTCACCCTTGAAGCGTGAACCACGATCGAGCCGAAATCACCGAGTAGCCACACGAACGCTCCCCGCTCCGGCGACACCCAATCCGCTTCCAAAGCTTCCCACTCGATCACGAAACCTCTTTTGACCGGAATGCCGAATTCCTCGAAATCCTCCATGGACACTATTCATCATCTTCATCAACCTCAAACCACTATTCACCAAAAACCCCAATTTGATTTTCAATCCCCAAATCACCCAACTCGCTTCCAATCAACGATCCATCATCCTTGGGTTCGCGCCAACCACCATCCCAAGCTATCCTTGAGCTTGAACCACAAAACCTCCATTTTTTCCTCTCAAATCGAAAATGGTAAAATGAGAGAGAGTGAGTTGATGATGAAGATCTTGGTACCAAATCGAAGAGGAAGTAACGCTGAGCATTTTTCGTGTTGGAAGGAAGTCGTTTTGTTGAGCGGAAGTACCCCCTTTTTCCTCTTCTTCTTCCTCCCCCTTTCTTTCTCTCTTCTTTTCTCTCTTTTCCTTCTCTGTTCTCTCGCGTGGCTTTCTTCTTTCTTTTCTTTCAATTCTTTTCTTTTCTTTTTCTTTTACACACACACACGGTTACACACATATATATATTTAATATATAATTGGTAACGTGGTCCAATTACCATATTGATCTAAATCTCCTATTTCGATTCTGAAACTTCCTTGATCCGTATTATCCGGTTAACGATCCGATGACAACCAATAGATAATTTTAGCACTCAATAAATTTACCAGTTAAGTACTAAATTAATTCAATTGGGTTAACATCCCAATAATTCGGTTAATTATTTTGCGGATGTTACAGGAAGAATTGAAGAGGAATCTCCGATGCCTAAGGGAATCTTATGGGCAAGTGCAAGCAGAAGGCCAGTATTGGGAGAAACGTTTCATGTCATTAATTGGCAGAATAGAAGACCAAGAGATCGTCAAGGAGCTAAGGGATGAGATTCAGCTTTGGAGGAGCAAATTTTCAAAGCTAGTAGGACTAGCTAACCAAGCTGTGAGGGATGTTCCCAAGAAGCTAAGAAGAGCTGAAGCAGAAATGAACCCTTTCAACACTCCGGCCAAGGTGTGTGAGTTTGTCGAGTACTGCAAGATTCTGACGGAAGAACTCATCGAGAAGGCCAAGGGGGCAACCGAAAGCAAGAAGAGAAAACGGAAGGAGAAATTGAAAGCTATATGCCTTTGAAGTTCACTTTAGAGCATTGTAATAATCCTTAGGAAATTGAAAATTTTCTCTAAAAAAATTATAATTTTCTTCAGAATATTGTACTTTGCTTTTCTTTCGAGTTCGAAGTTGTAGTACTCCTTCCTTTTGAATACAGTGAGTTTGTTTTGTCTATTGCTTCCAACCTCGTTGCAACCAAAAATTAAAAAAAAGGAGAAGTGTTAGAGCTTTAAACTTACACGCCTATGACAAGACGAGTTGCACCGCGATTCCCGGCACCAAAACCAACATAAAATCATACATATCGCATTGCATTTACATTCATTTATGTGATTCCCGCGCTCATGAATCGTGTTCCATCAATAGAAAAAGGCAAGCTGGTTTGCCAACATCGATACCTGACTCGTCTGCAAGCAAGGCTCATGGCAACTAACCAGAATGACTCGGACCGTCCTGTTATTGAAAACTTAGGAAGTGGGGAATCAGACCATGGTAACCCAACTGCTGAGGTTCCCAATCCAGAGCAATTGGCTCAGGAGAATCGGGAATTGAGAACGAAAATTGGGGCAATGGAAACACAGATGACTGAAATGATGGGGATATTACAAGCTTTGAGGAACGGAACTGCCGCTGGAAATCCCGCTGTCACTACCGAAGTTGCTGTCGCTCTCCCTCCTCCGAGTCTTGAGACTGACACCTTTGCTCATACTTCAGGGACCAACAACCAGGGCCAACCAGCTATGCATAGGATGCCTTGGGGACTCCCACCCGGATACACACCTCCAGGAGCCGAGGCTAATGCAGGAAGTAATCCCCCTAGGGTTGCAGAGCAAGTCCAACCCATCTCAGCTGCAAACAGTGGAGGAACGGGAACGCCTCAGTTCCAAATTCAGATTCCTATTCCGTCGGGAACTCCGTTTGGCTTTCATTCACCAGCAACGGTCCATCCCCCAATTCAGGGACCAATTCCTGGGAATACCACTCACTCACGTGACCCACACGTGAACCCAGCCGTAGTGTTGATGAGTAATCCTCACTACGGTGTGAATGGTTTTCCTCAAAACTATCCTGCTGAAACTCCTCAAGCTAGGGACAGGTATCATATGTTAGAAGAACGCTTAAGAATTATTGAAGGGTCGAGCTCTAGAGCCAGAGCAGCTCGTGATCTGTGTCTCATCCCGGATGTGGTTGTACCTCCTAAATTCAAAGTGCCTGACTTTGACAAGTACCGAGGCGTGACTTGCCCTAAAAGCCATCTGACCATGTACTGTAGAAAAATGGCTACACATTCTCATGATGACAAGTTGTTGATCCATTATTTCCAAGAGAGCCTTGCTGAGGCATCCCTCAACTGGTACATGCAGCTAGAACCGTCCCATATCCATTGTTGGAAGGACTTGGCTGATGCCTTCCTCAGACAGTACCAGTACAATACGGATATGGCGCCTGACAGAACACAGTTACAGAGCATGGAAAAAAGAGATAATGAGTCTTTTAAGGAATATGCCCAGCGGTGGAGGGCTTTGGCTGCACAGGTGACACCCCCTTTGTTGGAGAAAGAACTGGTCTTCATGTTCATGGAAACCCTGCCACCGTTATACTATGATCGGTTGATCGGCAGCGTATCTTCCAACTTCTCAGACATGGTAATCATCGGTGAAAGACTAGAAAATGGACTGAGAAGCGGCAAGATTGCCCATGGTTCCGCAGGTACAACCACCCACAAGAAGCCATTCTCCGGATTTTCGAAGAAGAAAGAAGGAGAGACCAACACCATCACCATAAGCCCACCTTATCAAAATATCCCTGTCCCCACTCAAACACAACCAACCCGTCCACCCCAAAGTAACTACCACAAAAACTACCAAGACAAAAAATTCGCACACAGACAGAGTCACTGAATATGCATACTAAATATACACACAAGCAAAAATTCACAGCAATCAGTCCAGAAAAGGAAAGGGCGGGTGTCATACCCCGATTTTGTCCGGCTTAGGTCAAAACCCTAATTTTCCACACAAAAATATATATAATAAATTATGCATTGCATTTTGGGTCCTAGAAACCATTCCAAAGTTTTTGAAATCATTTTTAGGGTTAGAATGCACTTTTTTAAGAAATTAGGGTTTTGAAAAATATGCATGGCAAGCTTTGGAAAATATTTTAGGCATGCATGGCCAAAACCTAAAAACATTTTTGTGGAAAGCAAGAATTGATTTCCATTCTGTTCCAATGGCCAAGAATCGATTTATACTATTTTGTAAAGGCCATGAAATCGATTCCTTAATCCAATATTAAACCATGAAATCGATTTTCAGGCCATTTTAAGGAGCCAAGAATCGATTCCTCCTTATGCTATCAAAGCATGAAATCGATTTTCAGGCCATTTTGAGGAGCCAAGAATCGATTCCTCCTTATGTTATCAAAGCATGAAATCGATTTTCAGGCCATTTTAAGGAGCCAAGAATCGATTCCTCCTTATGTTATCAAAGCATGAAATCGATTTTCAGGCCATTTTAAGGAGCCAAGAATCGATTCCTCCTTATGTTATCTAAACATGAAATCGATTCCTACCTATTTAGGATGTCTCAAGAATCGATTTCCTTCTTTTTTTAAAACACAATGAAATCGATTCCTGTCATTTCAGGAAGTCCAAGAATCGATTCCCACTAATTTCTAAAGCCCAAGGAATCGATTCCTATGTTTTCTAAAAGCAAAGAATCGATTGTACTATATTTTGCCTTCATCAAACAATCGATTCATCCTTGCAATAAATGTTTTTTTAAAATTCTACGCTTTCCTAAGCCTATAAATAGGCAGCCACAAGTCACATTTTGGGGGGACAGATTTCACGAGATCAGGAGGGACACATTTCACAAGATCAGAGAAGACAATTCTCGCAAATCTCATTTTCCAGAAACCTATTTTTGCGAGATCCCTCACATTTTAGAAAAAAACTCTTCTACGCTTTATTTTTGCTCTATTCGTTCCGTTGGTCCGTTTGAGCTGATCTCCTGCAAGAGTTAGTCGGGGTTTGCGTTCTTCAGAGTTGTAAGATCTGCCTTCATCAGAGGTATTTCAGTCTTTACATTTGTTAATATTTAGTTATTGTGATCCGTGTGATTTAACTTAGCTATAGTGTTTATTTACTCGTTCTCATATATTATCGTCCATTGTTGATGACGAACCATATGATTCCCACTTATGCCTAGTGCATCATGTTCTAAGTGGTGAAGGTGGTCTCGGATGATTCAACTTGCCCCTTTCAACCCCTTTCAAAAACATTTTCCATTAGAACTACGTCGCTTTGATTCCCATTTGGGATACGTAGGAGCGAGACACGTTCTCGTCAAGCGCAACAAATAAAAATCCTTTTCACCACCCTAAACCAATCATTTTCATAAAACAAACAAAAATCATTTTCAAACCCATTGTTGCTAGTAGCTCATCAGAGCCTTTGTTCGTTTAGCTATTAGTGGCAATGTCCTTTTCTCCTAAAAATAATAAACGATGATCCATCATAACCTTTGTTAGTTTGATCATCGTGCGAATCAATCTCTTTCGAAAATCACTTTCAAAAAAGATAATAAAAAACGAGTTGTTATCAATAGTCCATCAGAGCCTTTGTTCGTTTGACTAGCGGTACAACTCTCTCTTTTGAGTATTTAGTAGTGATTCATCATAGCCTCTGCTAGTTTAATCATTCACTAATGCTCGTCCTATTTCAAAAACTCACCAAAAAAGATAAAAAACAAAAACTTTTCAAAAAGACAACCAAGAACTACGTAGCTTTGAATTCTCCATCGCACCGGGAGATACGTAGGAGCGGGCCATGTCCCGTCAAGCACTTTTTCTAAAAATCCTTTTTTTTTTCCCTTTCTCACCAAAAATAAAATTTTTATTAAATTTTCCCATTCATCTTCAAACAAAAAATAAATAGGCAAATCTAGGTACTTTTCGAATCAAACGTTAAAACCACACATTTAATTAGAGGTTCCCTTTCGGTAGAAAGGACGTGCGCGGTGCTAATACCTTCCTCACACGTAATCGACCCCCGAACCCATATCTCTAGTTTTCAAAAGACCATATTATCCAAAAGACCTTTTTTCAATGTTTTGGTCTTAAAATTAAAATATTGGTGGCGGCTCCAAATTTTTCCACGTTGTACATCGAGAAACCCAAACCGGGGGATTTTTCGGGGTGCAACAGCTGGCGACTCCGCTGGGGAAATTTTTTTAAAAAGACGAGGGTCAAGCCTAACTAATTTAAATGTGTGGTTTAATGTGTTGTTGATTTGATTAAAACCTTGTTTGCCTTTCTTTCTTATCATTGATTGTAGGTGTATGCATTTGTCTTCTTCTATGTTGTTCCCTGTCTCATCCTTTATTCCCTTTCTTTTATCGCTTATGCCCGTGCATTCTTCCAATCCCCATGATCCCCTCTTCTTGGCTCATTTTCTTCAAGGTAAGCTCATGCATTTCTCCCCAATTCTATCATGTCCCTTCTTCTCAGCTCCCTTTCTGAAGTAAGTAATGTGTTTGTTGTTGATACCCTAGGCTAGTTGTATTTGAATGATATTGAACCCTAGGGTAGACGACATGCTATTGTCTGGACTGTCTGGATTTTCATTTGCAGGTGGGGTAGTTTTGAGGAAATGCCCTTCGCACACACCACTTGTACCTTGAGATGATATGCTTTGAGAGAAAGACCATAACCCAGGTCTGTGAGAGTATCTTAGGATGAGTGGATTCGAGTAGTGAGAGCCCATCAGGACCTTTGTCCGTTTGGCTACTTGCGAAAGTTTCAACCAGAGTTGTGCTCTTTCATGATGCCTCACACCTAGCAGTTTGCTGCATTTACGAGGAATTTCGTGAAAGAGACTGTGGCTCTGATGACCTTTGTGAGGAAGTGAATAGAGCTACATGGAAAGATCACCCCTAAAATGCCTTAGATCATAGGTTTCTTCCCTTTTAAGTCACAAGGGCTTTCCAAATTGTGTGCTGCATTGTTGCATTCAGTTCAACCAATTTTTTTCTCAAAAATTTTCAAAAATCAAAAATATGCTTTTCCTTTTTCAATAAACACCTATATGAGGTGGCATATAGCGTGTAAATTTTCAAACTACCACCTGTTGCAAAAACACAAAAAAAAAAAGAGGCATCATTGCATCATTACATCATTTGCATACATCCCCGCATAACATAAAACATAAGTTTCTGCAACTCATGCACGCATCATTGCATGGTGTGGAATCACAAAGTAATATCTTGTCATAGGCACGGTGTGGAATCAAAAGTGAAACAGCGTACACTCCGAGGTGTTTGTTTAAGTTTGAATGCATGGAATGTGCTTTGTTTCGCTTATTGATTCTAACCTTGTGTTTCAAAGAAAAAATAATCAAAATCCACTGTTAAACCTATGGCAAGACATAGTACGCCGTGATTCCCGGCACTAAGATAAACAGGAAATCATACAAGTTGCATTGCGCTTGCATTCAAACAAGTATTAGTGCATACCGTCTTTTATCAAAAAAAAAAAAATCAAAAAAATCAAGAAAAATCAAAAATTGTTATTTTCCACAAGTTTTTAGAAAACATACTACATGCATTTTTTCTTTGCATTACAGAAATAATCAAATAAATATCTCATGTTGCAGAGAGTTAAAAGCTTTATTTTGGAGAGAAGCCATGCATGCTAAAGTCAAAATCAAATTTTGTACTGTACTCTCCAAATGACAAGCTCATAATTCCCCGGCGCGATAAATCCACATTCATCCATTCGCATTCTCATTTCATTCACATTTGTCCATTTGCATTCTCATTTCATTCGCATTCTCATTCCATGCGTATTTATCCATTTTGCATTCTCATATTTACATCATGCATAAAAAAATGAGCATAAATAATAATTCTAAAAAAAACAAAAAACAAATTTTTTTGATGAGGGGTGAGACGTTCTTTTTATTCATCTTTGGAAAAGTTTAGTCTTACTTAGTTGCAAACTCAAGGTGTTTCAATGCACTCGGTTTTTCAAAACAGCAGTTTGTTCACGTTTTTCAACAAAGCATTGCATCTCACCCACCCCATGATGAATGACCGAAATGGTCCACAAAAATGTTTCTTTCACGTTTTTAACTCTCTGCGAAGCATTCGTGTAGTAACTTCTGTGTGACGTGTGTCTTTATTTTTGTTTGAGTCAGTTAGAGTCCCTACATTATCATCATCCCTCGCCCAAGTCTAATCCCACCCTGACCACCCATAAAGTACATATCCCCTAGATTAGTGCATAGTTGGATTTTTGGTTGGCCCCCCTAATGAAATACCACTCTTGGTCCTCCATGCTGGGGCAGTTCTGTGATCACTAACTTTCTTTATCGGCATTATTTTCCTTTAGTGCAAGTCTTTCCAAAACAAAAAAAAAAACAAGAGATAAATGAGAAGAACAAGCTCGCTAGGTTGAAAACCCGCAAAGGGCAGCCTAGGCAAAAATGAGCGCCCGGTGGATTGAAAACTCGCAAAGAGCAGTCCAGGCAAAAATTAGGGCATAAAAAAAATGCAAAGAAAAGAGCAAACACATATAGATAGATAAATTGTTGTCAGAAAAATAAGCAATCGGAATTTGAAATGAAGTTTGGCCGTGTCCCCACAACCTCAAGAAAATCCAAAAGTTCCCCTTCCTACCCACCTTAAGCCAAGAAAAAACCAAAATCCAAAATCACCCTAGACAAGGATCACCTCAAATATCCAAGAAAAAAAAAAGGTGCATCACTTGTTATCAGCTCACCCGAGTCAAAGAAGGAAAAGAATCATAGAACAAAAAAGAGAGAGAAAATCAAAGAAGGGATTCAAAAAAATGAAAATCCCAAAACAAAAGAAAATACAAAAGAAATGTAAGTGGTGAGCTGGTACATGTTACCACAAAACACAAGAGATCATTGTCTCAATAACCTTCAAACACTTCATCATTCCCATACACCCCTCCTTCCATAAACCACAAACACTTCCCTTTGACCTCGGCAAACTGCCCTCCACAAACCCTTAGCCAAGAATAAAACTTCCAAACACCCCATCAAGCCAATTAACCATCATAAATCATCGATCGTCAGCCAGCGCCGAATAGAAATCATCCTACCATTAGCCCCCAAGCACTTCATTAAGCCCAATCATCCCTCCTCCACAAAACACCACAATCCCGAAAGGTCCATTCCGATCAATGACCGAATGCTGTTGTTTTCTCAAATTTTAAATCTTAGGACAACTAAGTTTATCTGTCTACAATGTGTTTTCTCAAAAGAAAAAACAAACGATCAGAAAAGAGAAAGCTGATCAAGGAAAAACAAACCCTCAGGAAAAAGAGATGAGGGAACAAAAATAAACAGTCAGAAAAAAGAAAAAAAAAAGGAAAGTTGGTAAAAAGGAGAAGGACTTGCACTCCAAGATGCATTCATGTTGCATTAAAACAAGGTCTAGTGGTCACCAAGTGGAGCCCCTCCTCATACTAAAAAGTCGAAACTTTCATTGCATTTGAGTTGTTCTTAAAGAGAACCAAAAGTGTGTACTAGGGGGCATTCCCTTCACCTCTCACTCCACTCAACTTTGGGGAGGTTTATTCATTGCCCACCCCATTCATATATCACCCTCAGTTCATAACCATCACCATAACTCTGTCGCCTTTCACAACCCCACTAGAAGAAATCATTTGAAATACCATTCCAAAGTGGGGCAATCCCGTCACCCTTCACTCCACCTAAAGTCGGGGAAATTCGCCCTACGCCCATCTCATCCCCTCGTCATATTCACATCCATGAGACCACACCAGGGCAATTTCTCGACCCACCATGCTAAATACAATCTTTTGCAAACACGAGTCGGGGCAACCTTGCTCTCGTCAAGATTGGGGCGACACCAAACATCGTGGGTTGAGACAGAATCTCTTGTTTGCCACCCTTCATTCCAAAGTCATGGTATTTCCAATTCATTATTCCTCTACAACCCTGGCTGTTGTCACCACTAGACAGGGACAAGTTATGCACTCACCTTCACCAGTAGTCTAAATCGGGGCAGTTCTACCTTTCATGACTTTGGCAAAAACCTACCTTTCATCCCCTCACGTGTCATACCTATCATACCAAGTCAACTGACTCATTCATCTGTATTTGCACTACTCTACATGTTTATGCTTCAAAGAGAGAAAACACAAGTTAATGATGTGAAGTCGGAAACTCACTCAGCTAACTTTGTGGACCTAAAAATCAATCATCATGGGGCACCATCCTAGGAGAGCAAAATAAGCGAGTCTGCAAATACGGTCAAATAGTTTTGCACACCAGTGTCTGTGAATAACAACTTTGAGATTGCCAAGTCTGAATTCAAAACTCTTTCCAAGGAATGATTATTCCAGAGCACTCACCTCTCTACCCCTCGCATCGAAAGTCTCATTTCTCATCTCAAAACAAAACACATTTGCATGCATACCATATCATAAATCATTGCACCATACATTATATTTCAACAACAAGTCATGCATCTACCACAACTATTGCATTTAAGCATTACCTGTGCGCATTCATCCATTTATTCAAAAAAAAAAGGGCAGAGAAATCATCCACATTGCACCCATTGCCCCCACCAAAGCATAAATCATTCCATCATACAGCCAGCAGTACATTTGCATTCGCATGTTATCTGCATTCATCCCATTGCATACCTGTAACACTTTTTTGCTTCGATAGACGGGCCAAGTGCCGGTCTCATCGTTGCCAAAATCTTTCTACATCACCAATCATATCATTTGCAACGCATTCATGTGTTTCCTTTATTCACCATAGCATTTGCATCAAAGTATTACATTCGCATCATATTCACATTCGCATTGCATGCGTCAAGAAAAGAAGCAAAATAAATAAGAAAAAAGCAAAAAGAAAAATCCGTCCATCATTCCATCAGGTTCAACACCCATGGTATACCCATTTCATTCATCATCACACCAAAATCATAGCATTGCATGCACATGCATAACATTCCCTTGCATAACATGCACTCATACTCCATGCACCATTCCTTGCATCAACTAACGTATACAGGCACCTCAATCCAATACAGCAGCATCGGTCATTTCAAATCAACCAATCAACAGAATTTGTGAGCCCTCTGTGCTCATCCTGAGCCCTCTGCGCTCATCCTGAGCCCTCTGTGCTCCCCATGAGCCCTCTGCGCTCATCCTGAGCCCTCTGTGCTCCTCCTGAGCCCTCTGTGCTCCCCCTGAGCCCTCTGCGCTCATCCTGAGCCCTCTGCGCTCATCCTGAGCCCTCTGTGCTCCTCCTGAGCCCTCTGTGCTCCTCCTGAGCCCTCTGTGCTCCCCCTGAGCCCTCTGCGCTCACCCTGAGCCCTCTGTGCTCATCCCGAGCCCTCTGTGCTCCCCCTGAGCCCTCTGCGCTCATCCTGAGCCCTCTGTGCTCCTCCTGAGCCCTCTGCGCTCATCCTGAGCCCTCTGCGCTCTCCCTGAGCCCTCTGCGCTCATCCTGAGCCCTCTGCGCTCATCCTGAGCCCTCTGTGCTCCTCCTGAGCCCTCTGTGCTCCTCCTGAGCCCTCTGTGCTCCCCCTGAGCCCTCTGCGCTCACCCTGAGCCCTCTGCGCTCCTCCTGAGCCCTCTGTGCTCCTCCTGAGCCCTCTGCGCTCATCCTGAGCCCTCTGTGCTCATCCTGAGCCCTCTGTGCTCATCCTGAGCCCTCTGTGCTCATCCTGAGCCCTCTGCGCTCATCCTGAGCCCTTTGTGCTCCCCCTGAGCCCTCTGCGCTCCTCCTGAGCCCTCTGTGCTCCCCCTGAGCCCTCTTTGCTCCTCCTGAGCCCTCTGTGCTCCCCCCTGAGCCCTCTGCGCTCATCCTGAGCCCTCTGTGCTCCTCCTGAGCCCTCTGTGCTCCCCCTGAGCCCTCTGCGCTCATCCTGAGCCCTCTGTGCTCCTCCTGAGCCCTCTGTGCTCCCCCTGAGCCCTCTGCGCTCACCCTAAGCCCTCTGTGCTCCTCCTGAGCCCTCTGCGTTCCCCCTGAGCCCTCTGCGCTCATCCTGAGCCCTCTGCGCTCATCCTGAGCCCTCTGTGCTCATCCTGAGCCCTCTGTGCTCCTCCTGAGCCCTCTGTGCTCCCCCTGAGCCCTCTGCGCTCACCCTGAGCCCTCTGTGCTCCTCCTGAGCCCTCTGCGTTCCCCCTGAGCCCTCTGCGCTCATCCTGAGCCCTCTGCGCTCATCCTGAGCCCTCTGCGCTCATCCTGAGCCCTCTGTGCTCCCCCTGAGCCCTCTGCTCTCATCCTGAGCCCTCTGTGCTCCTCCTGAGCCCTCTGCGCTCATCCTGAGCCCTCTGTGCTCATCCTGAGCCCTCTGTGCTCCTCCTGAGCCCTCTGTGCTCCCCCTGAGCCCTCTGCGCCCGTCCTGAGCCCTCTGTGTTCCTCCTGAGCCCTCTGCGCTCCTCCTGAGCCCTCCGCGCTCCTCCTGAGCCCTCCGCGCTCATCTTGAGCCCTCTGTGCTCCTCCTGAGCCCTCTGTGCTCATCCTGAGCCCTCCGCGCTCATCCTGAGTCCTCAGCGCTCCTTCTTTACTGCTTTCTTTACCGCATTCTTTACCGCTTTATTTCCTGCTCTTGCACGCCAAGTGTTAAGCTCACAAATCGTTGTTTTAGCACGCCAAGCGGTGATTCAAAAAAATCCAATCTGTTTTTGCTTGCATATGGCATTTTTCATCTGACATCAACAAAAACAAAAAATGAGAAAAGGAAAAATGGAAAATTCGGGTTTTCCCCAAGTAAACAAAATCGGTATAATTTCTGAATTCTTTATCTTCATTTTGCCTTGGAATATGTTTCGGCCAATTCATATTCCTCGTTAAAATTCAGATAAAGAGGGGCAGCTGTCATACCCCGATTTTGTCCGGCTTAGGTCAAAACCCTAATTTTCCACACAAAAATATATATAATAAATTATGCATTGCATTTTGGGTCCTAGAAACCATTCCAAAGTTTTTGAAATCATTTTTAGGGTTAGAATGCACTTTTTTAAGAAATTAGGGTTTTAAGGAGCCAAGAATCGATTCCTCCTTATGTTATCAAAGCATGAAATCGATTTTCAGGCCATTTTAAGGAGCCAAGAATCGATTCCTCCTTATGTTATCTAAACATGAAATCGATTCCTACCTATTTAGGATGTCTCTAGAATCGATTTCCTTCTTTTTTTAAAACACAATGAAATCGATTCCTGTCATTTCAGGAAGTCCAAGAATCGATTCCCACTAATTTCTAAAGCCCAAGGAATCGATTCCTATGTTTTCTAAAAGCAAAGAATCGATTATACTATATTTTGCCTTCATCAAACAATCGATTCATCCTTGCAATAAATGTTTTTTTAAAATTCTACGCTTTTCTAAGCCTATAAATAGGCAGCCACAAGTCACATTTTGGGGGGACAGATTTCACGAGATCAGGAGGGACACATTTCACAAGATCAGAGAAGACAATTCTCGCAAATCTCATTTTCCAGAAACCTATTTTTGCGAGATCCCTCACATTTTAGAAAAAAACTCTTCTACGCTTTATTTTTGCTCTATTCGTTCCATTGGTCTGTTTGAGCTGATCTCCTGCAAGAGTTAGTCGGGGTTTGCGTTCTTCAGAGTTGTAAGATCTGCCTTCATCAGAGGTATTTCAGTCTTTACATTTGTTAATATTTAGTTATTGTGATCCGTGTGATTTAACTTAGCTATAGTGTTTATTTACTCGTTCTCATATATTATCGTCCATTGTTGATGACGAACCATATGATTCCCACTTATGCCTAGTGCATCATGTTCTAAGTGGTGAAGATGGTCTCGGATGATTCAACTTGCCCCTTTCAACCCCTTTCAAAAACATTTTCCATTAGAACTACGTCGCTTTGATTCCCATTTGGGATACGTAGGAGCGAGACACGTTCTCGTCAAGCGCAACAAATAAAAATCCTTTTCACCACCCTAAACCAATCATTTTCATAAAACAAACAAAAATCATTTTCAAACCCATTGTTGCTAGTAGCTCATCAGAGCCTTTGTTCGTTTAGCTATTAGTGGCAATGTCCTTTTCTCCTAAAAATAATAAACGATGATCCATCATAACCTTTGTTAGTTTGATCATCGTGCGAATCAATCTCTTTCGAAAATCACTTTCAAAAAAGATAATAAAAAACGAGTTGTTATCAATAGTCCATCAGAGCCTTTGTTCGTTTGACTAGCGGTACAACTCTCTCTTTTGAGTATTTAGTAGTGATTCATCATAGCCTCTGCTAGTTTAATCATTCACTAATGCTCGTCCTATTTCAAAAACTCACCAAAAAAGATAAAAAACAAAAACTTTTCAAAAAGACAACCAAGAACTACGTAGCTTTGAATTCTCCATCGCACCGGGAGATACGTAGGAGCGGGCCATGTCCCGTCAAGCACTTTTTCTAAAAATCCTTTTTTTTTCCCTTTCTCACCAAAAATAAAATTTTTATTAAATTTTCCCATTCATCTTCAAACAAGAAATAAATAGGCAAATCTAGGTACTTTTCGAATCAAACGTTAAAACCACACATTTAATTAGAGGTTCCCTTTCGGTAGAAAGGACGTGCGCGGTGCTAATACCTTCCTCGCACGTAATCGACCCCCGAACCCATATCTCTAGTTTTCAAAAGACCATCCGCCTTATCCAAAAGACCTTTTTTCAATGTTTTGGTCTTAAAATTAAAATATTGGTGGCGGCTACAAATTTTTCCACGTTGTACATCGAGAAACCCAAACCGGGGGATTTTTCGGGGTGCAACAGCGGGCAGCAGCTGAGGCAGAAAAGGAAAACGACTCCTCTGTTTCAATTCCTAGGAACCAAGGTCGTTTTTTAAACTCTGTTTTTACTCAATGTTGCTCAGTTTTATTTACATAATGTGATTTGTTCATTGGATTTTCGCAAAGAAAAAAACACAAACGAGTTTTCTTCCTCATGTGAAATTTAGTTCAGAGTAAAAGTAAGTTTTTTTAAAAAAAAAAGGGAAAGAAAACAGAACATAGGGAGGGGGAGGGAACTGTGAAGGCACTGTGACAAAAAATTAATTAACACAACACAGAGGGGGAAACCGTATGGAACAAAAGAAAAAAAGAAAAGGAAAACAACAACACAATATCATACACACACAGAGAGAAAGAGAGAGGAATAACAAAAAGAGAGAGGAATAACAAAAAGAGGGAGGGGGCAGAAAGAATAAAAAACCAAAACAGTGAGAAAAAAGGAGTTTGTACCTTCGGCCACCGTTTACGGTGGCCACCGCCGTGGCCTCGCCGTGAGCCGCCGTGAGCCGCCGTGAGCCACTGTCCCTCACCGCCACTGTTAGCAGCCACCAAATCTTGGCCATCCTCCCTCCTCGCACAACCACTGTCCAGCCCGTGACCACCAACAACACCACCCCCCTTCACGGCCATCCACCCTCCTCGCACAACCACCGTCCAACCCGTGACCATGAACCCCCAAACACCATAACCAAAACCATAAAACACCGTACGGCTCCCCCTCTCCCTCCACGGACCAGAAACCACTGTAGCCTCCATCACACCCAACCCACACCATCGCAAGTCAAACCGCCACCCCGTAGCCGTCGTTCGCAAATCTTCCCTCTCCGCGTCGTCTGTCGCTGTCACCGACGAAAGGGTAGATTAGGACGGCGAGGAGAGGGGAGTGGCGGTGGTTCGGAAGAAGAACAGAGCTAGGGAGAAGAAAGTGAGGCGCGATCGAGAGAAAGAGAGAAAGGGTAGATGCGCTGAAGAGAGAAAAACGGAAGTTGGGGTCGAGGGAGAGAGGAACGGTGGAGAGAAGGGGAAGAATTTAGGGTTAGAGAGGATGTGGGTGGGATGCGGCGCTGGGGGGAGGGTTTGCTTCGAATTAGGTTTAATTTTTTAGGTTTGGCTTTATATATGTTGGGTTTTTTGTTGATTTTAAATTATTTTTTTTAAACACCAGATCACTTCTTACACCCCCACCCATTTCAGTATACACCTCCTACGCGAGCCCATTCTTAACGCAGGCCAGTGGGCTCACTAATTGCACCCCAGTTTTAATAATACAGCCCTCCTGTAACTTGCACCCCATTTTACTACTGCACCCCATGTGTCTCTTTTTAAATTTTGTTTCTCTCCCCTAAGCAAACTTATCTTTTCATAAACCTTTTTTTTCCAAATAACAGATTTTCTTTTCCCTAAACAAGAATCAATCCAATTGCGAAAACTCTTCTAAATCAAACTTTGTTAGTAGTCTTGCGAAGCCTTTGCTTGCATGATTATCAACAATGAGGTACTAGTGGCGATCACTTGGAGCCTTTGCTCAATTGATCATCAATGATGCCTAATTTTCCTAAAGATTTTCACTAAACCAAAAACTTTGTTAGTAGTCTTGCGAAGCCTTTGCTTACATGATTATTAACAATGGAGTGCTAATGGTGGTCACTTGGAGCCTTTGCTCAATTGATCATCATGAAAGCTCAATTTTCACAATTTAACAAGATAAAAAACAAAAACCTCTTTCTAGACAAACAAGAACTACGTTGCTTTGAATTCTCCATCGCACCGGGAGATACGTAGGAGCGGATCCCCTCCGTCAAGCGCAAAAACTAAAGATTTTTCATTAAGTCGTCCATCAACAAAAGAGGTAAAAACAAAGCATTTTTCCGAATCAACTTTGCAAATCACACATTTATTTAAGGTAACCCTTCTTTGAAGGGACGTTATGAGGTGCTAATACCTTCCCCATATATAATTAGACCCCCGAACCCAAATCTAATGGTTCCAAAGACCATTTGCTTTCCAAAAAAGGTTTTTTTCAATGTTTTACATTTAAAAAATATTGGTGGCGACTCTAAAATCCCGTTATGCGAAGAAAAATCCCTCCAAGGATTTTTCGGGGTGCGACAAATAGTTAGGCTAAATTATAGTTTTCATCCCTCTATTTTCAAAAATTCAGACATATATAGTAGGGTTAAATATGTTTTTAGTCCCTACAAAATCGGCTCCTTCTAAGTTTAGTCCCTACATTAACGAAATAGGCGTTTTGGTCCTCATCTTATTTTGCCATTTTCAATTTTAGTCCCTCATGACTTTTAATAGCGCTTCAAAACTTTTAATAGCGCTTTTTTGACCTTTTATAAGCGCTATTAAAAGTTTTGAAGCGCTATTAAAAGTCATGAGGGACTAAAATTGAAAACGAAAAAATAAGATGAGGACCAAAACGCCTATTTCGTTAATGTAGGGACTAAACTTAGAAGGAGCCGATTTTGTAGGGACTAAAAACATATTTTACCCTATATAGTACAAAGAGGTTTTTTTTGCTGATTTAGAGACATGTCAACAGAAGAAAAAAAATATGACGTGGCGTTCATTAAATAACGTGGCGCCTGCACTACTACAATTTAGGATTTTCGTATCGATTAAAAATGACTTTTCGCATCAGTTCCGTGTCCGTTATAGATTTAGGTGATGTTAAAAGTAGACACCTTTTACATCAGTTATGGGTCGATATGAAAAGTATTTTTAATATCAGTTGTATTACCACCAGTTGCCAAAAGTCTTTTTTAATTAGATTTTAGCGCCTTTTTGGCATCGGATTTTCAAAACCACCTGATGTGAAAAGTATTTTTAATATCTATTGTTTGTAGAGACCATGGTTCTTAAAGTCTCAAGTCAACTCTTAAACAATCGATGCTATATGTAGGTGCGAAAACTGAAAACTTCCACTTATGTGTCGAATGGAGCTTATAAAAAAAAAACTAATGTGTCGAATGGAAATATGATGTGGCAATATGGGTTTGACATATCATTATTTTTTATTTGTAATTAATTTTAAATATCTCCTCATCTCCCTCCTTCCTCCATCTCTCCTCTCTCATCCGCTGTCTCTCGCTCCCACTCTCTTCACCACACCCCCGTCACCACCTTACCATCCCCATCACCATATCTCTCTCAAATCACTACACAATCTATCTCCTTCATCTACAAATCCGCCAACCCCAAAATCAATTTCTGAAATTACGATGGTGTTGGGATTCCATTCTAACCCCTTAATTCATTAACCTTGAAATCACTATCTCTGATTCTTTAATAAACCCCAAATCAAACTCAACCCCAAAGCATAAACCCAAAAACTTTAAACCCCTCACCCTAGTGTCTTCTTCATCCTTCTCGCGAGAAATAGAAGGAAAAGGTCAAAAAAAAAGAAGAAACAGAGAAGAGGGTGATTCGAGAAGGAAACCACGTGGTGGCGGCGGCCGATTTCGAGAACAAAACGAAGAAGAATATAGATCCATGTTATGGTGGTTCCGATAGAGAGGAAGAAGAAGCATCATCGACACCTTCTTTCTCACAAGAAGATGGTCCCGGATCGTCTCGACGTACAACTCAATAGGACTTAGCATCTGGAATTCCTCATGGATGTATATCATTTGCCTCACGTCATCACCGCTCTTAACATCCATCTGTGACTAGGAACACACTCATCGTCTCCCCTGTTGGGTTTGCAAAAAATAATACGCACAATTGGTCGATGACATGCTGTCCGTTGAACCTTATGACCATTTTATCTTTCAAAGCAATGAAGGTGATGTCGTGCTTGAGCCTCCATAATATAGGAACTGAACACTCAAACCAGACAGCATCTTCTTTTCTTGTGGTTTTTCCATGATGGTGAAGGGCGTTAAGTGTGTTGTCTCTTGAGTACTGAGTTGAATAAGTGTTCATTTTGGAGTGTGTTGGTGTGAAAGAAGTAAATTTGTACTAAACTAGAGTGACATGTTGGCGTGAAAGAAAGTAGGTTAAGGTTCATTGATTTTGTGTCGTTGATCAATATTGTCAGTGGGATCTAGACCATTAAAAATCTATTCGTTCGAGTATAATTATCAAGACGAACAAAAGTGAGCCGTGGATACTACGCCATATATAGCTAACGTTAAATCAACTAACGTTAAATCACATTTTTCTTGTAGTGATCGAAAAACGAAAACAAAAACGATGATTTTCAGAGATGCTTACCTAAGTATTCTTTGGGTTTTGAAGATGAAAACTTAGGGTTTCGAAGATTTTTTTGCATTGAAGGTGACGACGAGCAAGGCGACGACGTCGAGCGAGCAATGGAAACAAGGAGCAAAGAATAGTGACGACGAGGAAGATAGAGGTTCAGAGAGTGAGAGCGTTCAAAGAGTGAGAAAGTTCAGAATGTCAGTGTGAGAACGCGAGAGAGTGTATCCGAAGGAAAACTAAAAAGAATAAAACGGGACTTTTTGCATCAGGTGTGTTTTAACAATCGATGCTAAACGTCTGACACAATTACTTTTAACATCAGTTGATTAAACAACCGATGCTATATGTAGGTGCGAAAACTGAAAACTTCCACTTAATTGCAAAATTAGCATAAAGTGTTCAAACAACAAATATTAAATGGTGCTTTCTAATGTCAAATTTGCATTCGTGAAGAAGTGGCGAGGGCAACAAGAGGTTTAGTGGAAGAGTCTGCAAGATTTGTGGGGATCATGCAGTACGACGTCGAGAAAGCCACTGTCACCCCCACCGACAAAAACCACTTATCTCAACTCCCAAATCATTCACTTCATGCCACTATTTCCTTTTCTTTTCCCATAAACCATTTTCAATGAAGGTGGAGTTGAAGAGTATGACCAAGACGAAGCAAATGAGTATGTCATCATTGCTATGGAAGCAGAGGAAAACCGAGCGTAAATAGAAGAGACAGAGAGAAAGTTAAGATATAAATCCGTTGTGGTGACATGGGGTTTGACAGTGGCAAGGCCGTTGTGGTGATGAGAGGAAAAAAACTATGGTGGTTCGAGCACGTTGTCACGGCGGAGGACGGCGCACCGATACGGTCGCCGGAGTTGCAGGTTCAGATCCTAATTTTATTCTTATTCTCTTCTTTTTCTCAAACACTATTCTCCTCCTTCTATCATTCTTTTTTTTAAAAAAAAAATCTTATTGTGTAGGTTTTTGTTGTGTATGTGAACTAAAAGGATTTGAAATGCAAAATATGGGTTGATTGTTTTTGAGACAGTAAAAAAACAGCATAAGGACCATTTTATGTGCAAATCCATTTTAGTGGTATGTGGTGTGTGTTGGTGACATGATACATCAGAAACATAAAAGGGCTATAAAATAATATAAAATAAAAAAAGTATTGACATTACAAATAGCAGTAAAAATGTGTATATAAATATAAAATATAAAATAGTAATAATATGAAAAGAAAAAAAATGAGATTGAGGCATATATCTAGTTTTACATTTTGCAGAATCTGAAAAAAGAATAGGAATGGGAAGTGTAAAGAATCACACCTTGGCTTTTTAAGTTTCTGAACTGTGTTTTCTACCAACTTCTATTTTTTCTTCTTCTCCTTCTATTCTTTTCGCACTTTTTCGCACTTTTTCTCACTATGAACTAAGACTCTATGTTCGGTCTTAATTTTTGAATAGTAGGAGTTCAGTTTTTGTGTGTTTTTCACTCTTGCTATTCATTTGTATTTATTGTCTAATTTTTTGACAGCTCTATACAGGTGTGGGTGCAAAGCAGGTGGTTATTGCATGAGACCAATTTATTATGGTTGTAGGCTTGTAGCTGAGACATAGTGGAGCAGCAAGTAAACGGTTTGTAGGACCTGTAAAGCTGCATGTTGAGCCGAATGGGGGAAAAAGTAACGAAAACAAAGAGAAGGGAGTTTTACCCTATTACCATAAGAAGAAGAGGGTCACATGCTCTCAGAATGAAAGCAATCTCCTATGCACTTTTCCTTTTTTTATTCATTAGTTTTAACTTTATAGAGCTGACCTTTATTTTGTCTTCATTCTCCATCAACTTTATATTAGTTTTTTTCTTAGGGTTTGTTTCAAAGGAGACTAAAAAATTTAGAGCATGTTTACTATTTTCGCTTGTATTTTATTTTCATTCATTTCCACTTAAGCTAAGAAATAAGAAATAATTTTGTCAAAAAAAAAGAAATAAGAAATAATAGTGAGGACAAAATTCAATATTTTCCAAAAGTAAAATCAAAACAAAAAACAAAAAATTATTGTTTTAAATGTTTTTAAAAATATACGATTTTTATCTACTCTTTCATTGTTATTTATTTTAATATTATTTTATTTTTTGTGTTAGTACTTAGTACTATTGTTGCACCCGGAAAATCTGAGTGATTACTTGTGTTCAATGAAGTTGCCATTAATATTTAATTGCTAGGAAAAACATTGAATAATCTCTTAAAAGCGAAAATGATCTTGAAAACCAGAATTTGAGCTCAGTAGTCGATTATGTGTAAGCTATTAGCACCCCAAAACATCCTTTCGAAAAAAGTAACTTTTTAATTAAATGTGTAAAAAAAATGTTAATTCTAAAAAACGTTTCCATTTACCCTTTTTATTATTTGTTAACTCGGAGAAAAAAGACTTAATAAAAATGGTTTATTTTTAGCTAGTTTGATTATTTGAGAAAATATCGGCTTGGAAGCATAATGGTGAAGTAATAAAAACTCATTTTTATAGAGGGGTATCTAAATGAAAAATAAGGGTGTAATTAGCCAAGTTTGTTTGCAAGTCAGGCCCAAGCGGAAAATATTTAAAGCCCATATATATTTTTAAGGAGGCTGACTGAAAAAAATAAAGGGGTTTGAGTAATAATAGGGAACCCCAATGTTTAAAACCAGAACCTAAAATCTAAAATTGGGGAGGAGTTACGAATATCAAAATATGGGGGGTGTAAATACACAAAAGCACTATCAGATCTTTGTTTGTTTTTTTAAAGAATTAGGGTTTTCGAACCCTACTCTTCCTCTTCAGCCGCAAGTGAAATAGAGAGAGAAAGAGAGCACCACAAACACAAAACATGGAGAGAGAGGGAAATGAGATGGGGTGCAGAACCGAGGAGAGTTGAGGGATACAGTGAGTGAAAAACGGAAAATAGAGAGAGTGGGAGATGTTGACGATCTCCGGTACGGTGGTTTGCGGACGGAGAAAGAAAACAGTGGTGTTCAACGGAGGTTTTTTGGCGATGCAATGGCAGGGCTCGACGACGATAGGGGGTTTGACAGTGGCAAGGCCGTTGTGGTGATGAGAGGAAAAAAACTATGGTGGTTCGAGCACGTTGTCACGACGGAGGACGACGCACCGGTACGGTCTCCGGAGTTGCAGGTTCAGATCCTAATTTTATTCTTATTCTCTTCTTTTTCTCAAACACTATTCTCCTCCTTCTATCATTCTTTTTTTTTTAAAAAAAATCTTATTGTGTAGGTTTTTGTTGTGTATGTGAACTAAAAGGATTTGAAATGCAAAATATGGGTTGATTGTTTTTGAGACAGTAAAAAAACAGCATAAGGACCTTTTTATGTGTAAATCCATTTTAGTGGTATGTGGTGTGTGTTGGTGACATGATACATCAGAAACATAAAAGGGCTATAAAATAATATAAAATAAAAAAAGTCTTGACATTACAAATAGCAGTAAAAATGTGTATATAAAATATAAAATAGTAATAATATGAAAAGAAAAAAAAAGAGATTGAGGCATATATCTAGTTTTACATTTTGCAGAATCTGAAAAAAGAATAGGAATGGGAAGTGTAAAAAATCACACCTTGGCTTTTTAAGTTTCTGAACTGTGTTTTCTACCAACTTCTATTTTTTCTTCTTCTCCTTCTATTCTTTCCGCACTTTTTCGCACTTTTTCTCACTATGAACTAAGACTCTATGTTCGGTCTTCATTTTTGAATAGTAGGAGTTCAGTTTTTGTGTGTTTTTCACTCTTGCTATTCACTTGTATTTATTGTCTAGTTTTTTGACAGCTCTAAACAGGTGTGGGTGCAAAGCAGGTGGTTATTGCATGAGACCAATTTATTATGGTTGTAGGCTTGTAGCTGAGACATAGTGGAGCAGCAAGTAAACGGTTTGTAGGACCTGTAAAGCTGCATGTTGAGCCGAATGGGGGAAAAAGTAACGAAAACAAAGAGAAGGGAGTTTTACCCTATTACCATAAGAAGAAGAGGGTCACATGCTCTCAGAGTGAAAGCAATCTCCTATGCACTTTTCCTTTTTTTATTCATTAGTTTTAACTTTATAGAGCTGACCTTTATTTTGTCTTCATTCTCCATCAACTTTATATTAGTTTTTTTCTTAGGGTTTGTTTCAAAGGAGACTAAAAAATTTAGAGCATGTTTACTATTTTCGCTTGTATTTTATTTTCATTCATTTCCACTTAAGCTAAGAAATAAGAAATAATTTTGTCAAAAAAAAAAAGAAATAAGAAATAATAGTGAGGACAAAATTCAATATTTTCCAAAAGTAAAAACAAAACAAAAAACAAAAAATTATTGTTTTAAATGTTTTTAAAAATATACGATTTTTATCTACTCTTTCATTGTTATTTATTTTAATATTATTTTATTTTTTGTGTTAGTACTTAGTACTATTGTTGCACCCGGAAAATCTGAGTGATTACTTGTGTTCAATGAAGTTGCCATTAATATTTAATTGCTAGGAAAAACATTGAATAATCTCTTAAAAGCGAAAATGATCTTGAAAACCAGAATTTGAGCTCAGTAGTCGATTATGTGTAAGCTATTAGCACCCCAAAACATCCTTTCGAAAAAAGTAACTTTTTAATTAAATGTGTAAAAAAAATGTTAATTCTAAAAAACGTTTCCATTTACCCTTTTTATTATTTGTTAACTCGGAGAAAAAAGACTTAATAAAAATGGTTTATTTTTAGCTAGTTTGATTATTTGAGAAAATATCGGCTTGGAAGCATAATGGTGAAGTAATAAAAACTCATTTTTATAGAGGGGTATCTAAATGAAAAATAAGGGTGTAATTAGCCAAGTTTGTTTGCAAGTCAGGCCCAAGCAGAAAATATTTAAAGCCCATATATATTTTTAAGGAGGCTGACTGAATAAAATAAAGGGGTTTGAGTAATAATAGGGAACCCCAATGTTTAAAACCAGAACCTAAAATCTAAAATTGGGGAGGAGTTACGAATATCAAAATATGGGGGGTGTAAATACACAAAAGCACTATCAGATCTTTGTTTGTTTTTTTAAAGAATTAGGGTTTTCGAACCCTACTCTTCCTCTTCAGCCGCAAGTGAAATAGAGAGAGAAAGAGAGCACCACAAACACAAAACATGGAGAGAGAGGGAAATGAGATGGGGTGCAGAACCGAGGAGAGTTGAGGGATACAGTGAGTGAAAAACGGAAAATAGAGAGAGTGGGAGATGTTGACGATCTCCGGTACGGTGGTTTGCGGACGGAGAAAGAAAACAGTGGTGTTCAACGGAGGTTTTTTGGCGATGCAATGGCAGGGCTCGACGACGATAGGGGGTTTGACAGTGGCAAGGCCGTTGTGGTGATGAGAGGAAAAAAACTATGGTGGTTCGAGCACGTTGTCACGACGGAGGACGACGCACTGGTACGGTCTCCGGAGTTGCAGGTTCAGATCCTAATTTTATTCTTATTCTCTTCTTTTTCTCAAACACTATTCTCCTCCTTCTATCATTCTTTTTTTTTTAAAAAAAATCTTATTGTGTAGGTTTTTGTTGTGTATGTGAACTAAAAGGATTTGAAATGCAAAATATGGGTTGATTGTTTTTGAGACAGTAAAAAAACAGCATAAGGACCTTTTTATGTGTAAATCCATTTTAGTGGTATGTGGTGTGTGTTGGTGACATGATACATCAGAAACATAAAAGGGCTATAAAATAATATAAAATAAAAAAAGTCTTGACATTACAAATAGCAGTAAAAATGTGTATATAAAATATAAAATAGTAATAATATGAAAAGAAAAAAAAAAGAGATTGAGGCATATATCTAGTTTTACATTTTGCAGAATCTGAAAAAAGAATAGGAATGGGAAGTGTAAAAAATCACACCTTGGCTTTTTAAGTTTCTGAACTGTGTTTTCTACCAACTTCTATTTTTTCTTCTTCTCCTTCTATTCTTTCCGCACTTTTTCGCACTTTTTCTCACTATGAACTAAGACTCTATGTTCGGTCTTCATTTTTGAATAGTAGGAGTTCAGTTTTTGTGTGTTTTTCACTCTTGCTATTCACTTGTATTTATTGTCTAATTTTTTGACAGCTCTAAACAGGTGTGGGTGCAAAGCAGGTGGTTATTGCATGAGACCAATTTATTATGGTTGTAGGCTTGTAGCTGAGACATAGTGGAGCAGCAAGTAAACGGTTTGTAGGACCTGTAAAGCTGCATGTTGAGCCGAATGGGGGAAAAAGTAACGAAAACAAAGAGAAGGGAGTTTTACCCTATTACCATAAGAAGAAGAGGGTCACATGCTCTCAGAGTGAAAGCAATCTCCTATGCACTTTTCCTTTTTTTATTCATTAGTTTTAACTTTATAGAGCTGACCTTTATTTTGTCTTCATTCTCCATCAACTTTATATTAGTTTTTTTCTTAGGGTTTGTTTCAAAGGAGACTAAAAAATTTAGAGCATGTTTACTATTTTCGCTTGTATTTTATTTTCATTCATTTCCACTTAAGCTAAGAAATAAGAAATAATTTTGTCAAAAAAAAAAGAAATAAGAAATAATAGTGAGGACAAAATTCAATATTTTCCAAAAGTAAAAACAAAACAAAAAACAAAAAATTATTGTTTTAAATGTTTTTAAAAATATACGATTTTTATCTACTCTTTCATTGTTATTTATTTTAATATTATTTTATTTTTTGTGTTAGTACTTAGTACTATTGTTGCACCCGGAAAATCTGAGTGATTACTTGTGTTCAATGAAGTTGCCATTAATATTTAATTGCTAGGAAAAACATTGAATAATCTCTTAAAAGCGAAAATGATCTTGAAAACCAGAATTTGAGCTCAGTAGTCGATTATGTGTAAGCTATTAGCACCCCAAAACATCCTTTCGAAAAAAGTAACTTTTTAATTAAATGTGTAAAAAAAATGTTAATTCTAAAAAACGTTTCCATTTACCCTTTTTATTATTTGTTAACTCGGAGAAAAAAGACTTAATAAAAATGGTTTATTTTTAGCTAGTTTGATTATTTGAGAAAATATCGGCTTGGAAGCATAATGGTGAAGTAATAAAAACTCATTTTTATAGAGGGGTATCTAAATGAAAAATAAGGGTGTAATTAGCCAAGTTTGTTTGCAAGTCAGGCCCAAGCAGAAAATATTTAAAGCCCATATATATTTTTAAGGAGGCTGACTGAATAAAATAAAGGGGTTTGAGTAATAATAGGGAACCCCAATGTTTAAAACCAGAACCTAAAATCTAAAATTGGGGAGGAGTTACGAATATCAAAATATGGGGGGTGTAAATACACAAAAGCACTATCAGATCTTTGTTTGTTTTTTTAAAGAATTAGGGTTTTCGAACCCTACTCTTCCTCTTCAGCCGCAAGTGAAATAGAGAGAGAAAGAGAGCACCACAAACACAAAACATGGAGAGAGAGGGAAATGAGATGGGGTGCAGAACCGAGGAGAGTTGAGGGATACAGTGAGTGAAAAACGGAAAATAGAGAGAGTGGGAGATGTTGACGATCTCCGGTACGGTGGTTTGCGGACGAAGAAAGAAAACAGTGGTGTTCAACGGAGGTTTTTTGGCGATGCAATGGCAGGGCTCGACGACGATAGGGGGTTTGACAGTAGCAAGGCCGTTGTGGTGATGAGAGGAAAAAAACTATGGTGGTTCGAGCACGTTGTCACGACGGAGGACGACGCACCGGTACGGTCTCCGGAGTTGCAGGTTCAGATCCTAATTTTATTCTTATTCTCTTCTTTTTCTCAAACACTATTCTCCTCCTTCTATCATTCTTTTTTTTTAAAAAAAATCTTATTGTGTAGGTTTTTGTTGTGTATGTGAACTAAAAGGATTTGAAATGCAAAATATGGGTTGATTGTTTTTGAGACAGTAAAAAAACAGCATAAGGACCTTTTTATGTGTAAATCCATTTTAGTGGTATGTGGTGTGTGTTGGTGACATGATACATCAGAAACATAAAAGGGCTATAAAATAATATAAAATAAAAAAAGTCTTGACATTACAAATAGCAGTAAAAATGTGTATATAAAATATAAAATAGTAATAATATGAAAAGAAAAAAAAAAGAGATTGAGGCATATATCTAGTTTTACATTTTGCAGAATCTGAAAAAAGAATAGGAATGGGAAGTGTAAAAAATCACACCTTGGCTTTTTAAGTTTCTGAACTGTGTTTTCTACCAACTTCTATTTTTTCTTCTTCTCCTTCTATTCTTTCCGCACTTTTTCGCACTTTTTCTCACTATGAACTAAGACTCTATGTTCGGTCTTCATTTTTGAATAGTAGGAGTTCAGTTTTTGTGTGTTTTTCACTCTTGCTATTCACTTGTATTTATTGTCTAATTTTTTGACAGCTCTATACAGGTGTGGGTGCAAAGCAGGTGGTTATTGCATGAGACCAATTTATTATGGTTGTAGGCTTGTAGCTGAGACATAGTGGAGCAGCAAGTAAACGGTTTGTAGGACCTGTAAAGCTGCATGTTGAGCCGAATGGGGGAAAAAGTAACGAAAACAAAGAGAAGGGAGTTTTACCCTATTACCATAAGAAGAAGAGGGTCACATGCTCTCAGAGTGAAAGCAATCTCCTATGCACTTTTCCTTTTTTTATTCATTAGTTTTAACTTTATAGAGCTGACCTTTATTTTGTCTTCATTCTCCATCAATTTTATATTAGTTTTTTTCTTAGGGTTTGTTTCAAAAGAGGGTCGTACCCTCTCCATCCTTTACTTTCTTTCAAACTAGTACCACTAGCCTCATCACCCGTGCGATGTACGGGGAGAGCTAGAATCAACGAAATTAATTAATGCTTTTAATTTGATGGAAGGTTAGGTATTAAGAAAATTTGATTGAAGATTAGATATTAAGAAAAAGTTTAAAGAGTAAAGCAATAAAAGCACCAAAAAAGTCCAAAAGATTCTAAAAGAAACACTTTAGGGGAAAGCTAGTAGTAATTATTTGTAGAAGAACAATTGATTTTTGTTAATATTTAAGGAGTTATAGATGCACCTTAAAAGTACACTTTAAATATATATTTTCTTAAATAATTAAGATCAGATATTAATAATTCTTTGCTTAAAAAAAGATATTAATAATTTTGGGATGTGATATTTTTAAATAAAACTCAAAGAGTTCAATAATAATTAGTAAGTCATACACTTTAACATAACATAAAAAAATCTCACATCTAAAAACACATAATCGGTTTCCACAATGCATAACATAAAAAAATCCCACATCTTAAAACACATAATCTCTTAATTAATTAATTAATCAATTCATTCATATTTACTCACTCACAGCCTTGGGATGCTCTCTCCCCTCCACCCAATGTAACGCTATGTGGCGGTGTCAGACCCATGGATATAACTGAAAATAATCGCCCTCGTATGATTCATTTCTGCAATCTCGCTTTGAACAAGTACAATGCTGATGAGGTTCAAACAAGTTGAAATCTTTCATTATGTTTACGCGCATTTTTGTTTTTGTTTTTGGAATAGTTATAGATCGAAATTGATTATTGTTATCAACAAATTAGTTCATTTATCAGGCTTCATGTTAACTTTGACTGCATGATCAATTAAATATAAGCCAAACTTGTATGAAATTAAGCTGCATAATTTAGAAACTGTTGCTATGCATATTAGAGTGTAGAGTGTATGAGAGGAGGTTTAGGAGATAGAAGGAAAGGAGGCAATTGTTTGATGTATAGCGGTTATGTAGTACATGGGTGTGTGTAATGGATTTCATTTATCAATGGACTTCCTAAGTCTAAAGGATATGAGGCTATCCTAGTCGTTGTGGCAGATTCTCAAAATATACCCCTCAAACATCCATATTCAGCAAGATTTTTGGCTGAATTTTTTTACTAAGGAGGTTGTATGCTTGCATCGTATTCCAGCCTCATGAGTTCAATTCTCAGTGACAGAAACCCAATTTTTGTGAGTTCACTTTAGAAATAACTCTTTAAGATGCAAGGAACTCAGTCGCAAATGAGCCTGCTTACCATCCTCAGACCGATGGTCAAATAGAGGTGATTATCGGTGTTTAGAGACATTTCTCTATTGCTTCATATTTGATCACCCCACGCAATGGGTGCACTGGTTGCTTCATATTTAAAGTTGGTACCACCATTCACTACCAATTTGAAAGGATGCTTACACACCTTGTATGGGAAATCGTTACCGTAAACATTAAAATTTTGCATCACATAGGTATTGTTCTCCTTCAACTTAGTCTTCCATGTCCCCATCTCTTCCTTAGGGACCACCACTTGAATCTTATCTCCCTATGCAATTAGCAGTGCACATAACTTAATAATAGTAAATGGTATAAATAAATGCCTATATCAATCAATTTAAAATAGAGTTAAATATGGTTTTAGTCCCTATAAAATTTGAAAATTTTGTTTTTAGTCTCTAAAAAATTTTACTCACTTTTAATCCTTACATTTTTCCCATAAATGTTTTTAGTCCCTCATGACTTTTTATAGTGCTTTTTAGGCCTTTTAATAGTGCTTCTAAGTGCTATTAAAAGTCACGAGTGATTAAAAGCATTGACGGATGAAAGTGTAAGGCCTAAAAGGGAGTAGATTTTTTATTAAGACTAAAAACAAAATTTTCAAATTTTATAAGGACCAACCAGAAACATATTTAACCCTACAAAATAATAATCTGGAAAGCATAAGTTATACCTTGCCATCCATTAAGACCATTTCAATATGTTTTTGTTTGGACTTGTTGACAATAGTCTAAAGGTATGTAATTCTACCATCAATCTTCCATAATTCTTTTGTTTTATCTATGTTCTTGATTTTGTTAAACTAAAGCGCCATTGATTGAATCTATGATTTCAAAAAACAGACTATAAAGAATTGACAGAATTAGGAAAACTCCACATATACTATGTTTATTAATTAATTCAAAACTCAACTCTTCATTGTTTCCTTTTCATTATGTTTATTAGTTAATTCATTGTTTGACTTTTTCTTATTTAGGGTGCAAATTTTGTGTTTGATGGCCTTGTCAAGTCAACTTGGGCCCTCGTTTATGGTAGAAAGTATTACATCATTTTTATGGCTAAAGATACTTCCAGCGACACTGCTGCTTTAACTTTCCGGACAGAAGTGTGGGGCATGGCGAATCCCAAAGGTGTGGAACCTAAGGTTATATTGTGCATGATGAAGCGTACCACCTAACACACCGTGGTAATGAAGAATCTTGCATTAATATTTTTATACCTACATGTTTGAAAAGAAACAGTTTCCTTTTTGGCAGTGCCTACGCCAGTTTCCTTTGTGGCAGTGCCTACGCCAGTTCAATTTTGGGTATGGTTTTGATTAGCTTACTATTTCACTGTTAGCTATAGCTTCCTTTTTTTTGACGCTTGAACAAGAAACAGTTTTATAACACAACTTACTTGTAAATTAGTATTCTTGTACAAAAAATAACTAGTGAATTTGCTAGTTACTGTTATCAGTATCACATTTGGACTGAAAAAAAGGACAGTGGATTGTTCTAAGTTTATTTTAGACTAGGTTGCACTTTTCATCCTCTATATTTTTTAGTTTGGCAAAAATGGTCCCCCAACTTTTTCAATTAATCGGTTCTCCTAAAATTCAAATGTTGTTAATTTAGGTCTCATATTTATAATTGCACTTTTGGTCCCCAAAATTGTGGTCCTTTTGCACTTTAAGGTTCCTAAAAGTTATGTATTTTGAAAAAACAGCGGACCGAAAGTACAAAAAATCCATGAATTTGGGGGGATCAAAACTGCAAAAGACGGTATGAACTATGAACCCATATTATTATTGACCAATGCTTTTATATATATATATATATATATATATATATATATATATATATATATATATATATATACACTAGTAAGAATGACCGCTGCACGAGTATACATTTTTTTGAACTTTTTTTGTAATTTTATTTTTAAAATATGATTACTTTGAGTGAAAATAACCAAATTGGTTAATTATATAATTATATCATATTAAACAGAACTATGTATATTAAAAAAAGGAGTACGTTATTATTTCTTGACGCTACCCTCGGTTGTCGAGGTCGAACTTTAGTCGCGTGCTCATCCCAGTAGGCTTGTAGAACTCCTGTTCCTGTCCTACTCCAGTAAGCACTCCAACAACGTCTATCAACACGGATAATAATAAATGTAATCTTTAAATTTTTGGACAACAAAAGTAACAATAATATATAAATTGTAAGTGGGAAGCCGAGAGTATTCTTTGTATCATTTCATTTGTAATTTAGTTACTCACCAGCTAAGAAATTCTGGTCATATTGTGAGTCGAAACACTGGTCAGGTGGGATGAAGTTATACGATGGGAAAGGCACCTCAGAAATAGCCACTTGTGTGATCACGACACCCAATTTGAAATTCAGTCGGTATTCGTGTCGCACGGCATGGTACTGCCCAGAATTGAGAGAAACGGTAAACTTGGATATGTTGTATACACGACCTTCAATGATAGTACTGTCATGCTCGTAGATATACATCTTGTCTATATGACCCTGTATCCTGGTTCCTGTTACACGAAACACAAAAAAATAGATTAGGTTGCATATGTGTTGCTCTCACTATAGGCATCAAATGAGGTAAAAATCGTGGTAAATTTTAATATCAGCCATATACTAAGTAGTTTGGAGAAAGTTCATCGTGTATATACCGTCAACAACCATTACTTGTTTTCGAATTTTATATGAAACAGCCCTGAGCTAATTAATATCTTTTTCATTACTTTGATTAACAATGTCTAGAGATGTCTAAAAGCAAGAAATGCTTTATTTGATATATCAGGATACTATATATATACCTATGGTATTATTGCTATTGTCTATTGGTTCGTATCCTTCTAATTAAATATGTGTAACACCCCGGTATTTCTTTAACAAAGAAATACCTAAATATACAATTTGGTATAAATCAGAGTATAAAAATTCCTGTTTAGATATACATCTTTACAAGAAACAGCGGAAACTATAAAAGTACAAGTAATACAAGCTCGAGTCATACGACCGAATACAGAGATAACCACAGGAGAACATGGACAACTATCAAAGAATCAATCTTCAGTCTTCTTCTCGAACCCGACATACCAACTGTGCCGCCTGCTGTCCTTATAACCTGTTCTCTGTAAAAAAACAACAAATATGGATTGGGTGAGACAACTTGTCTCAGTGAGTCCTACCGTGCCCCCTCACTGACACTCGGTTCAATTTATTAAACCGTTATCAAAAATAGGTAATTAGCTATCACAAGCTATAATCGAAATGCCAAGCAAATCGTGTTCTCAATTATGTTTTTAATAGCTTAGCTTAACCGACTGCACAACTGCTAATCCCGGCAATGTTACTTATAACCATTAACTTAGCACAAGCCGACTGCACCTCTGCTAATCCCGGCAACCCGTGAGTTGACCACGCCAAAACACATTCAGGGCCTAGGTAAGGGGTCATGACTACCCTCCCTAGTATGCTACTTGTCGGGTCGTCACCCAACGCGATTTATGTATGACAATACATAACGATTTCTCGAGAGTTAGATAATATATATCTTTCCGATCACCAAAGGATCAATCACAATATCTTTTTAGATAATTTATATCTTATTGATCTATAACCCGTTTTGATGAATTTATAAACATCCGGCATTATAATCATTTTGTAATGTATTATTGACTTATAACCCGTTTTGATGAATTTATAAACATCCGGCATTATAATCAAATTCAATTAACATATATAAACATATATATTCAGTCAGTCCATCAGACGGTGTACCCACACGTATACTAGGGTTTCGGTTTTTCAGTCAAATATGCTTTGAAACTCTTTTTCAAAATCATGAATTGAATAAGTTCAAAATACGGTTGTCAGTAAGGCAATATCCTTAAAGTGGGTTGGGGAGAAAATTAGAAGTGATTCGGGATCGAAAGGAGCGACGAAATGAGAAATCGGAGTCCGGTAACAGCAGCTCACGCACGGTCCGTGCCCAGGGGCGCACGACCCGTGCGTGATTTACCAAAATCACACAGCCAACCCGAAGAGGACGCACGGTCCGTGCCCAGGGGCGCACGACCCGTGCGGCCTGTTCTGTTACTGAATTCTAGTTTCTCATTCCGCTTTCCATTTCTCGCCCAAATCGAATTCCGATCATTCTCCAACCTGAAAACGGATTTAATAAACAACATTCCAGACCATATTCCAGTGAAAGCACTTAAAATCACAATTTCGCAAATTGTTCAACAATTCAATAAAAACCGTAAAAACGCGATATTTCTCAAAACGGTTTTCGGTTCCAAAATCTTTCGAAAATTGATAATTGCCTTATGACTCAACCCGATATAATTTCAAGACACGAAAAATATCCCTATCCGTGAGTAGAACTCACCCGGTTGACGATTGCCGAGAAATCACGTCGAAACACGGACGGCCGGATTGTAACCACTCGAACAATCCCCGTAGTCACGTACACGCTCCTAGTGCCTCCGCATCTGAACTCGATGGGTCCCACATGCACAACCAGTAATTTGATCAAATTCTTGTTACTGAACCCCACTTCAGTATATCGAACTGATGGCGTTCGAGACTTCGGCGAACCGAACTCAAATTTGACGAACCACATTTCCAGCATTCTTCTTCCTGTTTTCCATCAACATGACACAGTTTTGCAACAGGCATAATTTGGTCAATCCGTGACCAAATCTACTCAAATCAGTGCCCATTGTGAAGATAATTTCGTCTACTTTCAGATGGAAGAAGTTTCACGCGCATGCATCCAGTAGATTGAGAGATATCACCGAAACTATGTGACTGGTTCAGTACAGTGGCAGATTCTGAAACCGTAACTTGGGGACATGATATCTCCTTCATTTCTCCATGAAATCATACGGTTCTTGTGCCCAAAATGAAGAGCCTCGAGTCTAGTTTCCAGAGGAACAAGAATCACGATCATCGGAGTTGTGTGCAGGGCGATACGATGAAATCACTGAAGGTATACCCTACGGGTTTTACCCAGAAATTTGTTGGACTTGCATCTTCACCCTCTAACTTGGAAATCCCAGCTCCATCCTTCTTCTACTCGAAAATGGTGGATGGAGATATAGGGGAGGATGATCAGCAACAGTGGTATCAAATGGTAGAGGAAGAAAAATGGTGAAGGATGGCATGAAGATCACTTGCATGCATCAAGGCTTTGGGATTTTCCACTTCTTCTCCTCTCTTCTCTCCATTCGCCTTCTCCTCTTTCTCTCTCTCTCTTGATGCTATGTTTTTTCTGAGTTTCAGAAAATGAGGTGTATGGGAGTGAGGCCTGATCCAGGGGCTTTTCAGCTGAAGCTCATTTAAGGGCATGAAAAGACCATACTACCCTTTAGTCCATTTTATTACTTTAATACACTTCTAATTAACCACTAACCTATAATTTCTCTTAACAATCATGGTTATGGTCTTGTGGAATTGAGGAGTGTATTTGGTGTTGGGTAATTTGGGTTACGGGCTTAAGGGACGTGGAAATGACCAAAATGCCCTTGGCCCATTAAGTCTTGGTTTTGAAGCTAAAGCCCCAATAATCTTATGGCTTTCCGCTCGGCATAGGTTTCTCGGCTAATCCTCATTCGATTCGAGATTAATTGCTCACTCAATTGATACATCTTCGATGTGAGGTAAATTGACGATTTTACCCTTCAGCTGAATTGTTCATTTAATTTATGACTAAGCCACAATTAAATGTAGAGTAGGTTTTCTTTGGACTTTTGCTCGACCATTAATCCCCGAGACACGACCAATTATTCCCACAAATAATTTCTCGGTCTTAGGCATCATAGTACGAGTCTTTAAAAATTAGGGATGTTACAATCACCCCAACTTTTAAAAATTTTGTCCTCAAAATTGACAAGACGAATCTTAAGCAAAAAGGTATTGATATCGGGTCATCATGTCCTCTTCCAATTCCCAAGTAGCCTCTTCGGCTGAGAAGCCCTCTCAGACTATCTTGATGATCGGAATGGTCCTTGACCGCAAAGTCTTCACGCCACGCCCTAGGATATGACTAGGATAAGGTTGGAATGATAAATCCGGTCGAAGATCGATCGTTTCAACGCTCAACGGCGGAAATAGATCAGGAATACATTTTCTCCACTGAGATACGTGAAAGACATCATGGAGACACAGACTTTCTTCGGAACTAACTATTCCGACTTCTTGAAAACTGACACTAATCGTTATGGACAATGGAATGCCTAAAATCTGTTGAGAATACGAACTTATAATTTATGGTATCAACACATCCTGCACTCTCGAAGTCAGGAACTCGGAAGGTTTCGGTTTAGCCGTAGCTTGAATTGGAACGAAACGATGACTTTAAGAGGATTTCTTTGGAATCAAACCATACGGTATCCAGAAGAAAAGTTTTCTTCTCTTCCCGAGTTACGCTTACATAAGCGCTTGACTCATCTTACTAAAAATCTCGACTGAAGCAAACAGAGTTATTTTATAAAACAGGTTGACTTTCAGTCCAAGGAATCTAGAAACGATTTTTTTTCTTGCAACCGAATCCAGGAAAAACTCTAATAGTGAAAATATTCTTTCATTAAATCAGTTCCAAAACTCGAAAGTACTATAGTTCCATTTGAATGAAAATTCTTTTCACTGGGGTTTCTAATGACGATAGTTTGAAAATACGACTATCCCAAAAGATTAATTCACCCCAACTTATATACGACCTTACTCAATGCACGGCGTTTCAATAAAGCGGAATCTCAATCTCAAATTTTTAAATTTGCAAGTTCGAAAGTGAGAATAAAGGTGTTATTTTGTTGGAGTCAACCATTTGTGCGATCAAAATCTCGCAAACTTTTATCGTGCTTGAGTTCGGTTCCGTTAAAACAAAATAATTAGGTTCGTTCGAGAAAGGGATCGGGAGGGACATTGAGCCGAAAAGAAAGCGGGTATTTGCTGAAAAAAATTCTTCTCAAGCCGCTATTCCACTCGATTCAATTCACTTCCTTTCAATTCCTTTTCTCGAATCGGTCCAAGACAAAATTTCGAGATTAAAAACAAGGTTCATATTTCATGATGAAAAACAGACACGACTTGACCGTCTCAAGAGACTACACAAGGTTATAAAGTTCACTATCAAGGACTCATGTGTCATACAGCCACTGTCCAATCATTTAGTTTCCGACCGACATACGGTTCATCCTCACTCACTCTACCATCAAACGGGTGTAGAAGGTGAAAAGGTAAAAACATTATAGGTACTCAACTCATTGGATTCTTAGAAAAGCATCGTGTGCTGGACCACAATCCGACAATTCCGAATTCAGCACATACTTGATTTATTGACATTTAATCATAGGTCAATAGAATGGAGAATTAGCATCGACCCATCCGATGGATCAAGGTCACAACAACTTACTGTTGATCTTAACGAATTCAAGATTAACGGTTGGAGTTTCACCTCAGTAGCGGAAGCTTGACATTAAAACAGTCAAATGATGATTTCCCAAACATGGCTTGGTACCTCTCCAACTAGTAATTATATCCACGTGTTACCCAGTCTTCCATTACTTCTGAGTAAACATTTGAGTAACCCACATCTTCGGTTATCTTGGAACATTTCTAGTATTTTAGGCAGTCATCGGTACCAGCGATGTTGTTAACTGACCCAAAATACTAATAAGAGTGTGTCTTTCGACCCTTATGACTCGGTCCTCGGAACTCAAACTGACAGCTTGGTATCCACACACAGGTTATGGCCCTTTCAGAATTTTCTAAGTCCACGACTTATCTAGTTTCAACTGTCCTCCTAGGTCAACCAGGCATTGAACTTCGATATCTATCTTTCATAGATCGTTGATCACTCAGATTCAAAGGAGATGCGAATTCCGATATTAGGAATCCTACGAGAACGACATAGGGTTTTCTTTCGAAGAGGATATTCAGAGTCATCCTAGACAATCCTTGGTTTCTCGATTAACTTTGATGTAGTAATTATTCTCAGATTAGTCACGAAATTGAAATTGCGGTGGCACCAGGGAATTTTGAAAACAAAAGGTTATTTTGGGAATCACACGAGTACACCATGAGTGTCTCCGTATTGATTCGTTGAAATTGGGTTTATTCTTTAAAATTTTCCTTGGCCCAGCTTCTTTCCGAACTTCCGCGACTATCCAGACATAATGATTACATTATATTAACAAATATAGCTTCAGAACGGGTTCTAGGAGTCTAAACTGACTGATTGGAGATCCTTTCTACCAATTTCCCATACAACAGGGAGGTCCACATTCCACGAATGCTTAGAGTTTACGGTTCAGATTTAAAACAGAGGTACACTTCAAAATACAATTGAAGATACGGTTCACAACCCATTCATCGGTGTAGATATTTTCGTTAGCTTTCCAACGCCTCTCGGAACATAAAAATCGGAGTTCCGGAACAGGAGTTACGAACAAATGAGTCGGAAGACTAACGAGAATTTCTCACAGACCGTGATCGGAATGCTTCCAGCAGCGGATTGAAATAGGGTCACTTCTACCGATTCCAAAAACTAATCTTCTTTGAAGGATTTGATTCATGATTCCTGATCACTTAACCTGATCGGCACGTATGATTCCACTAGTCATTACTGGCAACAGAGTATCTTTACTCAGTTAGTTTTATCATCTGTCACATTGTGACTCGGACGAAGAAGAATCGGGATCTGTACTTGAAACTTTCTGGAGGTACTTCCTCAACTGATACCTAAACTGGGATTGACTTACTCCAGAAGGTGAGATTTATGATGAAAACGATATTTCAAAAACTGATACGCTGACTAAATAAAGGTCAGGGTTTCGGGTGTTAACTAGTCTGATAGCTTTCAGTACACTGACATTGCTATTGCCCAAGGGCTTTGCTTGATTCTTACTCCTCGATAAGATCTACGACGTTTCATGCCGCGATTCACTAGCTGCATCAGATTCCCTTACTGAACAGCCGCCCACAGTTTCCTCGAACCATCGCGGATGCCCATCCTTGTTTCCAAATGTAATATGTAGCCCTCTGCTGCCGCTGCACGTTCTGATGAAACGAGAAGGCTGAGAATCCTATGGTGTAGGGTCTCGGACATTTTCGGGGCTGAGGCAACTATCTGTCATAGTTTTTCAGTAACTTACATGAAACATTGAGTGGATCCTGACTCAATACGTCACATAATATACTAAAAAGGTCTGACATATAATTGTCTAAGTCCCTAGCTGACTCGATCCTATGTTCTCGACCCGAAGGTCACTACGTCCGACAAGGCCGAACCGCTCTGATACCAAATGTAACACCCCGGTATTTCTTTAACAAAGAAATACCTAAATATACAATTTGGTATAAATCAGAGTATAAAAATTCCTGTTTAGATATACATCTTTACAAGAAACAGCGGAAACTATAAAAGTACAAGTAATACAAGCTCGAGTCATACGACCGAATACAGAGATAACCACAGGAGAACATGGACAACTATCAAAGAATCAATCTTCAGTCTTCTTCTCGAACCCGACATACCAACTGTGCCGCCTGCTGTCCTTATAACCTGTTCTCTGTAAAAAAACAACAAATATGGATTGGGTGAGACAACTTGTCTCAGTGAGTCCTACCGTGCCCCCTCACTGACACTCGGTTCAATTTATTAAACCGTTATCAAAAATAGGTAATTAGCTATCACAAGCTATAATCGAAATGCCAAGCAAATCGTGTTCTCAATTATGTTTTTAATAGCTTAGCTTAACCGACTGCACAACTGCTAATCCCGGTAGCTACAGCTTAACATCTGCCGACTGCACAACTGCTAATCCCGGCAATGTTACTTATAACCATTAACTTAGCACAAGCCGACTGCACCTCTGCTAATCCCGGCAACCCGTGAGTTGACCACGCCAAAACACATTCAGGGCCTAGGTAAGGGGTCATGACTACCCTCCCTAGTATGCTACTTGTCGGGTCGTCACCCAACGCGATTTATGTATGACAATACATAACGATTTCTCGAGAGTTAGATAATATATATCTTTCCGATCACCAAAGGATCAATCACAATATCTTTTTAGATAATTTATATCTTATTGATCTATAACCCGTTTTGATGAATTTATAAACATCCGGCATTATAATCATTTTGTAATGTATTATTGACTTATAACCCGTTTTGATGAATTTATAAACATCCGGCATTATAATCAAATTCAATTAACATATATAAACATATATATTCAGTCAGTCCATCAGACGGTGTACCCACACGTATACTAGGGTTTCGGTTTTTCAGTCAAATATGCTTTGAAACTCTTTTTCAAAATCATGAATTGAATAAGTTCAAAATACGGTTGTCAGTAAGGCAATATCCTTAAAGTGGGTTGGGGAGAAAATTAGAAGTGATTCGGGATCGAAAGGAGCGACGAAATGAGAAATCGGAGTCCGGTAACAGCAGCTCACGCACGGTCCGTGCCCAGGGGCGCACGACCCGTGCGTGATTTACCAAAATCACACAGCCAACCCGAAGAGGACGCACGGTCCGTGCCCAGGGGCGCACGACCCGTGCGGCCTGTTCTGTTACTGAATTCTAGTTTCTCATTCCGCTTTCCATTTCTCGCCCAAATCGAATTCCGATCATTCTCCAACCTGAAAACGGATTTAATAAACAACATTCCAGACCATATTCCAGTGAAAGCACTTAAAATCACAATTTCGCAAATTGTTCAACAATTCAATAAAAACCGTAAAAACGCGATATTTCTCAAAACGGTTTTCGGTTCCAAAATCTTTCGAAAATTGATAATTGCCTTATGACTCAACCCGATATAATTTCAAGACACGAAAAATATCCCTATCCGTGAGTAGAACTCACCCGGTTGACGATTGCCGAGAAATCACGTCGAAACACGGACGGCCGGATTGTAACCACTCGAACAATCCCCGTAGTCACGTACACGCTCCTAGTGCCTCCGCATCTGAACTCGATGGGTCCCACATGCACAACCAGTAATTTGATCAAATTCTTGTTACTGAACCCCACTTCAGTATATCGAACTGATGGCGTTCGAGACTTCGGCGAACCGAACTCAAATTTGACGAACCACATTTCCAGCATTCTTCTTCCTGTTTTCCATCAACATGACACAGTTTTGCAACAGGCATAATTTGGTCAATCCGTGACCAAATCTACTCAAATCAGTGCCCATTGTGAAGATAATTTCGTCTACTTTCAGATGGAAGAAGTTTCACGCGCATGCATCCAGTAGATTGAGAGATATCACCGAAACTATGTGACTGGTTCAGTACAGTGGCAGATTCTGAAACCGTAACTTGGGGACATGATATCTCCTTCATTTCTCCATGAAATCATACGGTTCTTGTGCCCAAAATGAAGAGCCTCGAGTCTAGTTTCCAGAGGAACAAGAATCACGATCATCGGAGTTGTGTGCAGGGCGATACGATGAAATCACTGAAGGTATACCCTACGGGTTTTACCCAGAAATTTGTTGGACTTGCATCTTCACCCTCTAACTTGGAAATCCCAGCTCCATCCTTCTTCTACTCGAAAATGGTGGATGGAGATATAGGGGAGGATGATCAGCAACAGTGGTATCAAATGGTAGAGGAAGAAAAATGGTGAAGGATGGCATGAAGATCACTTGCATGCATCAAGGCTTTGGGATTTTCCACTTCTTCTCCTCTCTTCTCTCCATTCGCCTTCTCCTCTTTCTCTCTCTCTTGATGCTATGTTTTTTCTGAGTTTCAGAAAATGAGGTGTATGGGAGTGAGGCCTGATCCAGGGGCTTTTCAGCTGAAGCTCATTTAAGGGCATGAAAAGACCATACTACCCTTTAGTCCATTTTATTACTTTAATACACTTCTAATTAACCACTAACCTATAATTTCTCTTAACAATCATGGTTATGGTCTTGTGGAATTGAGGAGTGTATTTGGTGTTGGGTAATTTGGGTTACGGGCTTAAGGGACGTGGAAATGACCAAAATGCCCTTGGCCCATTAAGTCTTGGTTTTGAAGCTAAAGCCCCAATAATCTTATGGCTTTCCGCTCGGCATAGGTTTCTCGGCTAATCCTCATTCGATTCGAGATTAATTGCTCACTCAATTGATACATCTTCGATGTGAGGTAAATTGACGATTTTACCCTTCAGCTGAATTGTTCATTTAATTTATGACTAAGCCACAATTAAATGTATAGTAGGTTTTCTTTGGACTTTTGCTCGACCATTAATCCCCGAGACACGACCAATTATTCCCACAAATAATTTCTCGGTCTTAGGCATCATAGTACGAGTCTTTAAAAATTAGGGATGTTACAATATGGTTCGTCCATTATATCTGATCAGCATCCTTTGCCGTTCAGATTAGGCCAGACGTGGATGCCACGTATTTATTCAGGCTATTGCGTGGCTTTTTGTGTTAGTGACGTGGAAAGATGATGTGTATTTTTCGTGATTGATTATAATTAAGATATTATTAATTTATGCATTATTGTTAGTTTATATGCATGTGAAATATTTTCTATATGTTTTGTTATTCATGGCTCTTAAAGATCAACTTCAAAATAGGAAACCTATTTTTTAACACCCCAAAGCAACGCTCAATTGTCATTCTCAAAGTCTTCACGATTCCTAGGTTGTCTGCCTTGGCCTCTATATTCTCGTGCATGATACCTTTCACCCCTATAAGGGGGAAGCCTGTACACGGATAGCCAAAATCGACGAGATAGAATGAACTTTCATCAAATAAAGTACATGTTAGCCGTTCTTGTTCATTTCATCATATGAATATAATCTCATTACTCACGTCTAGGTGGTCAAGGAAATTTTGCATCTGGATTTGTAATTGCTTCCAAAAAAACTTTTGAATCATGGGCACTTCCTTCCCAAGCCGAATATACATATGTAAACATTATGTAGAAATCACAAGCACACATGACATTTTGGGTAATTGTTGGCTTCCTACTCCTACATCTCAGCGGGAACCCATGCACTTATAGTTGTACCATCAATTGCACCTATGCAATTCTACAATGCATAGCCCAAATAAAAAGAATCACAACAAGATAATATGAATAAGTAAACCAAACTTAAATTGGTTTCTATTAAAGAGGAGATCAATATGCATACCTGAAACCAAAGATAGTATTTTGGGTTATTCTTTCTGGCAATTTCGTGGACTTTTGCTTTATGAGCTCTTTTCCCAACCGACACATTGCCCTTAACACTTCCTTGAAATTATGTGAAATTGTTTCTGTGGAGTGCTGAATATGCCAACTGAACCCAAATTCAAGAAACCATATTGTATAGTATCTCATTTACCCAAGAATTAAGAATTAGTCATGGTACCACAACTCAAAAGCAAAGTTAACAATGATTTCTGCAGGAACAAAAAACAACCCTTATCAGCATGATGAAAACAATTTTGATCTCTGACAATAACTCGACGATTGTAGACTTTTGAAACCAGCTGCATGCAGGCACTGAGAATGTTCTTCAAAATCAAAACATCAGGCTCCAAACTAATCAAAAAAAACATCAGGCTCCAAAGGCATATCATGTATAACACACCAAGTGCCTCTTCTAAGTGACCTGCTCTACCAAGCCGGTCAAAAGTGCAACCATAAACATTATGAACTTGTAGATTCCAATTTAAATAAAACTGATAATAATCCAAAACAAGCAGTCTCCCTCATATTAGAATGAAAGGAATGAAGTTACTATACAAGCAAATATTTTAAAGAAGTTCTGTGGCCACAATCTTAGCCACGACATGATGGTTTACATCAAGCCCTTTTACTGCACGAAGAAGGCACTTCTTTTCTCACATTTTCAGAAAGGGCTCTGTTAGTTCTATCTAACTCGACATTATATAATGTAGTGAATGTGAACCATCCATCAAAGGAAAGGCTTTTAGTGGAAGCTACATCCCAGTCTACGATGCCGAATCATAACTAATGATTCAATTGTTACAATGCAATATTGTGGAATCTTCAAATTTTTTTTGGTATGGATCATTGCTGGCTACCCACGGAACGTCCCAACGCTTTCAACGAAAGACTAATCTCCGCTCGTGCTTAGGATCAAATTTCGCACTGGCCAACACCGAGTTTGTCCACTGCGGGAATCGAACCCGGGAGCACCGGGTCGACCTCCTATGTCCCAAGGTAGATTAAGTCATTGGGCCAACGGTGGTTCATTGGGCCACACTTAGAAGAATATAAAAGAAGTGAACAAGCCTAGCCATATATGAAAATTGAAACAAAGAAACTGAACAAGAATAATACCAATTACCAAATGGGTTTTTTTTGTACCCCACCACATCACATGCCTCTATACCCCACTCAATTTGATATTCCGAGAATACCCCTCAATAAAACCACTTAACGGATTTATCTAATTAAATATAAATCTGTTTTTGGTTCTTTTCCCAAAACGGATTTATCTTTTAATTAGATAAATTCGTTTTGGGAAAAACCAAAAACGGATTTATATTTAATTAGATAAATCCGGTTTTCAAAAATAACAAAACGAATTTACCTAAGAAATACTTAAATCCATTTTTGTTACTTTTTAATAACAGATTTATCTATTATCTACTATTAGATAAATCCGTTTTGAATTTTTTCAAAACGGATTTATCTAATAAATAGATAAATCCGTTTTGTAAAATAATTAATAAATGAAGGTGATAAATCTGTTAAAAAGTTAAAATAATTTTTTAAAAAAATAAAATAGATATGAATATCGGTTGTCTTTTGGTTCCGTTTAGTGTGTAGATATTCATTAACACGTGACGATATTGTACGTCGTGTGAATAATTTAGGCTAAAAAATTGGTTTTCGGGAAACCTACACCGATTGTAATGAAACCACAGCCATTAAATACGAAACGTCACTTACTATTTTTTATTAATTTTTTTTAAAATTTTTCATAATCTCCAAAAAATCTAAAAAAAATTGCATAACCTTATTTTCGTTTTATTAGATTTTTAGTGGTGTTTTTATAATTTTAGATTAGTTTTGTCTCTTTAACGGATTTTTAGTAGTGTTTTTATAACATTTTTTAAAAAAATTAAATAAAAAACAGTTTCTTTTTAATACACAACGGATTTACCTATTTATTAGATAAATCTGTTTTGAATATTTTCAAAACGGATTTATCTAATAAATAGGTACATTCGTTATTATAAATTTACCAAAATGGAATTATGTGTTGCTTAGGTAAATCCGGTTTGCAAAATATAAAAAACGGAAGTAGGTAATTTTTATTTTGGAAAAAAACCAAAAACGGATTTATCTTTAAATTAGATAAATCCGTGTGAAAAAATTTATAGGGGTATTCTCAGAATATCAAATTTTGTGGGGGTACAAAAAAAAACCCTTACCAAATTTACATAATAAGCCCCAAAATCTCTATGTGTAAGGCAATAAGCAACTATATATGAAGTTATGAACTTCCCCAAAATCTCGATTCAACTGGCAGTTCAATTTAGTATTTTAGTTCTGATAAAGAACCCTAGCTATTCATATGGCCATTGTTCTTTGTCATTTGGTATCACATTTTTGAATCAAAACCTCATTCTTACTCCAAGAAGACTAACCTCATTGTGAGATCATTGGATCAAGATATAGTATTGGCTAAAAAATACAATGTAGTTGCCAAGTTGGCAGCACAAAGTTTATGTAGCTTTGAAATTGCATAATGTCCGGTATGGATTCTCCTAACTTCTCTACATAATTTTGTTGGTATTGTTTCTACAATTTCCTATTTTGTTGAACACTCAGATGTTTAGTTTTGCAAGTTTATTGTTTTGATTCTACCCTTGTCTAAATTCCAAAGGTGACATGTTTGTGGGGGTAATGCTTCAAAGGTAATCAATCAGGTGTTGAAAATGGAGATATGTACTGAAGTGAAGATATTGGGCGCAACGTTGGCCATCTCTTCATAATGATATTTTTTTTGGCTTAAATATATGTTGTCCTCCTACAAATATCCTCATTTTCCATTTACCCCCCTGCAAATTTTTTAAAAAAAAAAACACACTGCAAATATTAAGTGTTTCTAGTTACCCCCTGCTGTTAACTTTCTGTTAAAAAAACGGATGTGGCAAACTGAGATGACGTCAGCACAGACGTCACTGCCACGTGTCACCATACTATTGGATCTTTGTGCCAGGTGGCACTGACACGCCACGTCAACACCCTAAGTCATCATGGCCACGTGGTTCTGACATGTGCCACGTCAGCAACCAATGGATGGCTGTCACGTGGCACTAGATTGGCAATATGGGTCACCTTGTTACTGTTAGAGTATGTAAAATAGGATGTAAAATAGGCATTGTAACTCTCTACTCTGTAATTGTAAACACTGTAAAATAATCACTGCAGTGCAGCTCTCTGCAGTGACTCTATCTTCAGCTACTGTATAAAGAGCCACTGTGTACATCAGAATTTTCAATGAAAAATATATCATTCAGTTAGATTCTAACTGAAACAGATTTCAAGATTAAATCAGTTTCATCATGGTATCACCCTAACCGTCACCTCCGTGACACGATCCCCATCGCTTCCGTGCTCTCGCCATCATGGTTGCTACTCCGCCGCCACCGGTGGTCGCCACCGCCTCAACTACTCCCACCGTCTCAACTACTCCTTTATCAACCTTTCATTACAAAATCACAGAGAAACTTGACGACAAAAACTATCTCGTATGGCTCCAACAGGTGGAACCGGTGTTGCGCGCTCACCGCCTTCACCGGTACTGCGTCGCACCGGACATACCTCCACGACTTCTCTCTGAAGAAGATCGTCTCTCAAATACAGAGAATCCTGCGTTCACCGCTTGGGAGTTTCAAGATCAACTACTCCTCGCTTGGCTACAATTGCCGCTCTCCGCCTCGTTTCTTCCCTGCGTCATCGGTTGTCACCACGCTTTTCAACTGTGGGAGCGCATTCACACGAATTTCCAGTCCAAGACGAAAGCCAAGGCTCGTCAACTGCGTACGGAGTTACGCACGATGTAACACCCCTTTTTCTACCCAACGGTTTATTAAAAAAAATATCAGAGTTTTCCGCGCCAAAAGAGTGTCACATTTTTTGAACCGGAAAACCACTTCGCAAACAGAGTACTTTAATTATAACTAACTTCTTTTCAAAAACATGCAGCGGAAATAAAAAGGTTTAACTTGGCAATCATACTTCAAAAGGTTTACAACTTAGAAAGGCATATACATAACACATAAGGAAAGACACAAGGACAACCCTCCCGAGTGCTACGTATCAGAGCCGACTCGACCATACTAGAAGAAGAATCTCTAGCCACCTTCAGTCACCGTCACCTGCAGGTTGCCGGCATACGATGTAACACCCCAAAATATTTAATTAATTTATTTAATTAAGTATTTAGGCGTTTATTTTATTTAATTAGTACAATTAAAAATTATAGCATATAATAAGGTGTGGTATTGTAGTAGGAGGTGGTGTTGACAATTAAATTGGGCTTAAGCTGAGGAGAGCCCATGACCCATGACCTAGGCGCATATTTAATCAAAAAATTAGGGTTTAGTGCTCATTAGCACATTTTTTTTTAGAAAAAGGAGTGAGGTGAGGCGAATTGAGAGGGAGAGTGGCGCACATGAGGAGAAAGGGAGAGAAGGCTTGCGACTTGGAGAGAAGAGGAGAGGAGGTTTGCGCAATTTGAAGGCCTTGGCTCGTGTGTTGCGGTGGTTTCTAGTGGTGCATTCGGTCATCTCCTAAGGAGCATACGTTTAAGAGGTAAGGAGAGTTTTATTCGATTTATATAATAGGTGGCATGATGGGTTGTAAGTTAGGACATCCTAGATCTATCCATGTTCTTGATATGTGTGTGATTTCATGTTTGATTTATGAATGTATGGGATGATCATGATGATTTGGATTGTGAATTCTATGATTAAAATTGCAAGAGTGATGTTCTAATTGTTAAAAGGGTGAATTGCATATCAAGTGTTTGATTAATGTTTTGGTGGTATTTTGATTGATGATAATTGGAGATGACCGTGGTAATTTGATGTTCATATTGGTAATTGAATTTTGGTGTTGAATTAGTAATTTAATTGATGAGAAATAAGATTTTGTAACTCCTAGGCGCCTTGGGCGCCATATGTGTGCATTTCTGGACACTGTTCGGTTTTTCTAAAACTGGTATTGTTTTGTTAATCCAAAAATTACGTGGCTGGTTGCTTTTGAAAATAGACTTAAAGCCGGTCGTTTTGGAACTGGTTTCGTTCAATTTGGAGTTGTGTAGCTCAAGTTATGGGTCTCCAAAGTTGAGTCAAATTTCTGGAATCAACTGTGTCTAAGCTGCGCCAGTTTCTGGGCGCCGGATCCCCTCTCCTGGGCGCTGTGTGGCGCGCCAGTGCGTGTGTTGCTGCCCTGGGCGCATGGCGCCCGTGTGCGCGCCTGTTGCCTGTGTTGCCAAATTCTGTGTTGCTGGGCGCCGGATCCCTGTGCCTGGGCGCCATTTCCAGGATGTTCCCAATTTTTAATAAAACTGTTTTCGCTATATCTTTTGACTCGGGCATCCGTTTTAAACGTTTCAAAAAGCGTTGGGAAGCTTTTTCGGTCGTCTACCTGTGTGTCATATTTTTAAAATAAAAACTTATTATTTTCTGGTGTTTTCTGGGAGCCCAAGAGGCTGTCCCCGGTGGTCCTCCCATGACGTTGTGAAGCCGTGTTGAGTTTATTTTTGAAAATCCTTTTGCGCACAACCAGCAGTTTTAACGTTTTAGTATCAAAATGGATGATTATGACGATGATGCCCTTAGTGGTTAGTTAAATGACGCTTTTGCCCTTAGTGGCCAATATTTTTGATGAAGATGTGATTATGGATGATTATGACGATGATGCCCTTAGTGGCTAGTTAATTTATGCTTTTGCCCTTAGTGGCCAATATTTTTGGATGATGATGTGATTGTGATGATTATTGTGGATACCTGTGTTGCAGGTTATCTAATATTGCAGGATTAGTTTTGATGATGAAAAAGACAAAGCCAAGTTGATGGCCAAAGGAATGAGAGTGTCAAAGCAAAGCTGATAAAAAGTATCATATATTCAAAAGTCACAATCCAAGTCAACCAAACTCAAAGTATTGAAGATTCAAGCTTAAAGGTAGTCATTAAGTATAAGGGTAGTCCTTAGGGTCTTGGGTGAGTCTTAGGATAAATGTAAGCTCTTACGAAGGTCAGCTCATCTCGCAAAGTCTCTCGTCCCAAAGCTTTCTCAAAATGCATGCATGCATACGTAAACATAAAAAGGTTTTTGAGAAACTATAAAATCGATTCGCACTATTTTTTTTATTAAATATCAAAATCGATTTTTAACTCAATATGAAAGCATACAATCGATTCATATTATTTTTACTAAGTATATAAATCGATTCATAAACTATTTTCTCAAAGCAAAGAAATCGATTTCCAACTATTTTCCTAAAGATAAGAATCGATTCCTATAATGTTTCAAAAGTAAAGAATCGATTCCTAGTATTTCTCTAAAGCTCAAAATCGATTTCTTAAGTCAATGGTTAAGTACATAATCGATTCCTTGCTTCCTTATTTAAATAAGAATCGATTTCAAACTTCTTCCTTTTGTAAACTACACAATCGATTCCTTGCTTCCTTTTATATGAAAATCGATTTCAAACCTTCTTCTTTAAACTACATAATCGATTCCTAGCTTGCCTGTAAGCCAATAATCGATTGCCATCCTTTTTACAAACAAATCAGAATCGATTCCTAGATCAGATCAAGCAAATGAATCGATTCCTAGATCCATTCCAATTAACAAAGAATCGATTCCTTTAAACATTTTCAACGTGAGATCTGGATTTTCAAAATCTATAAATAGAGGCTTCACCACCTCCATTCAACTACCAACCCATTTCACGATCTATAATTTCTGAAAAACTCTTATATTTTATTTGTGTTCTTCTCGCACCGCTGGTCCGTCAAGAGCTGATCCTACGTTAAGAGTTAGTTGGGGTTGTGTCCTTCAAGTTGTAATATCTGCCTACACTAAGAGGTATTTCTGTATTTACATTACTGTTATATTGTTGTTATAATTTGTACTAGAGAGTGGGGTATCTCTCTAGGGGTAGCTGCATGTACTAGGAAGTGGGGTATCTTTCTAGGGCAGTTGTTGTAACAAGGGTGGGGTATCTCTTGTTATTGTTATATTAGATCTGAGGGCTCTCTATAGGTGGGGTATCCTAGGAGGAGAGTGCCTGAGTCTGTAAAGGTTTTCCAAGGCACCTGTAAGCCTTGTTGTTTTGGTTAGTGGAAAATCTCACAAGGGTGTGAGGACTGGACGTAGGTCACTAGGAGGTGACCGAACCAGGATAAATCTCTGCGTGCTTTACTGCTTTCCTGCTTTACTGTTATACTGCTTAACTGCTTTATATTCTAATTCCTTCGCTTCCACTTAACCTGCGCGAAAATTGATCTAAGTCATTGAAAAGGGGAAAAACGTTTTCAAAAGATCTGAAAAGTTTTAAATCTCAATTCACCCCCCCTCTTGAGACTGAAGCCACTTGGTAACAAGTGGTATCAGAGCTAGACTCTTGTATAAAGAGCTTAGCCGCTTCAAGAGAAATGGCTTCAGGTTGGTATACGCAAGAGGGTGCATCTCTTTTCCGTCCTCCGGGATTCAACGGAGAAGACTATGCATATTGGAAAGAAAGAATGAGAATTTTTATTGAAGGGGTAGACTTAGATGTTTGGGATGCTGTGGAAAAAGGACCTTTCATCCCCACACACATAGTAGATGGTATTCTTAGAATAAAAAGTAGAAATGAATGGTCTGATGATGAGAAAAGAAAAGTGCAACTTAATTTACGCGCTAAAAATATTATTACTTCTGCTTTGAGTGCTGATGAATTTTTTCGAGTTTCAAACTGTAAATCTGCCCAAGAAATGTGGGATAATCTTCAAGTTACTCATGAGGGTACAAGTGAAGTGAAAAGGGCAAGAATAAATACTCTTACCAGAGAGTACGAATTGTTTAGAATGAATACAGGTGAAACAATATCAGAGATGCAGAAAAGGTTCACTCACATAGTGAACAAATTGGGTTCATTAGGAAAATCATTTCCTCCCGAAGACTTGATCAACAAAGTGCTAAGATGCCTAAACCGAGAATGGCAACCAAAGGTAACTGCTATAACTGAATCAAGAAACCTAACTACCATGTCTCTTGCCACTCTGTTTGGGAAACTACTAGAGCACGAGTTAGAGCTCACTCGTCTAGCAGAGAATGAAGGAAAAGACAAGAAAAAGAAAAACCTAGCTTTCAAAGTTTCAAGTTCAAGTTCATCCGACGACAGTGATGACTCGCAAAGTGAAAGTGATGAAGAGGATGAGAATATAGACCTAATGGTAAGAGAATTCAAAAGGTTCATAAGGAGGTCTCTAGAAAAGAATTCTCCAACCAAAGAAGTCTCATGCAAACAAAACTACTTAAGTCCTTTAACCTGCTACGAATGTGGGAAACCCGGACACATAAAATTGGAATGCCCAAAATTACAAAGAAAACGACCAAGAGATGAGAAAAAGGGATACAAAGGAAAAAGGAGTAGAAAAGCCTACACAGCATGGGAAAACAGGAACTCATCAGATAGTTCAGAAAGTGAAAAAGATCAAGTTGCTCTCATGGCCGACCACGACAGCGAAAGTGAAACTGAGGTATATTCTAACTCCGAATCTTTACAAGATGCCTATGATGAATTATATGAAGCATTTACTGAATTGCATGATAAATCCTTAAAACTAGCTAAAGCATTAGATAAATCTAAGAAAACTATCACTCATCTGGAAAAAGACATCACTTCTTTAAACAAAGAAATAATAGAACTTAGAAAAGAAAATGATAGTCTTGCATGCTTTAAAGAAAACCATACATGTGATAAATGTGTTGAAAGCAAAAAGAAAGTTCATGAACTAGAGATGAATATTGAAAAACTATCTAGAATCAAAACCATAGAAAAGCATGTTCATTACAAATCTAATTTTTCCACTAGACCATACATTAAATGTTATTACTGTGGTAAACCTGGACATACAGCTTCTGTTTGCAGAATAAGAGGTAAACAAGTTATGAAGAAGGTATGGGTTCCCAAAAGGACCATACCAAACATTAACCCACAAGGACCCAAAGAGATTTGGGTACCTAGAACCTTGTTTTAGATCATTGCAGGTACGCTGCAAGGTACGGGGACATGTGGATACCTTGACAGCAAAGACTCAAAGCACATGACCGGAAACGCAATAAAGTTATCAACTCTCACCTCGGAGAAAAATCTGTCATGTGACTTGTGATGAATAGAGGGAGAATCACTGGTAAAGGTTAGAAAAGTTTTATTCACCTCTAAACTGAAAATGTGCTTAATTCATAGTTTACTTAGTCAAACATGTGACTTGTGAAAACAAATTGATCTCTAAACCGCATTTCATGCATCTCTAAGGGAACATTTTTTTAAGGCATGAAAACAAATAAAGCATTCTAATCATCCCTCTAAAACTGAGCATGTAGAATCATCACCTTCTTAGAGGTTATGGTTAAAAAGGAGATAGTGTGATTGAGTTAGTTGAGTCGTAACAAACAACTAGTTGACATTTTCACAAATCCATTGCAAAAGAAAACCTGGTTCTTCATTTACTCAAATGAATTTTTCAATGTTTTTCAAGTGATCTTTTAAAATATGAATTTAAGAGAATTTGTGACTTACAAATTTCTGCGTGCTCAAAAAGCGTTTTATAAAGCAGCTGAAATGCTACCTTTTCCCGAAATCCATTTTCTCCTGTCACAATCAATTGCTGGCTTTGGCATTAAAATTCAGAATACATACTCACAATCGTTGTTCAACTAAAATAATTTTTCTCCCATATTCTGGCTGCCATCACCAACTTTCAAACTAAGCAGCATGAAATGTATAAAGCTTAAAACAACTGCTTCACAGATTTTTTTTGAGACTCATAATTAGCTTTTACCTGTGTTTGATAAAATATTCTCTTCATGGTCTCAAATATGTTTTTCTTCAAGTTTTGATGATCACTTACAAATCAGCAATGGCTCTTTTACCTTGTCAAATAGCTGTGACATTCGATTCACAAACTTTATCATATATTGACCCTCTTTGATCATGACAAAAAGGGGGAGAGAAATATAGGGCTGCATATGAGCATATAGAACTTGCATATGAGCACATAGAACTTGCATCTAGTCAACAAGTCAGGGGGAGCATCATGATAGGGGGAGCATCATATATATATTATCTGTTTGAACTAACCTCCCACCTTGAGATGAGTTAATGTTTTGTCATCATCAAAAAGGGGGAGAATGTGGATACCTGTGTTGCAGGTTATCTAATATTGCAGGATTAGTTTTGATGATGAAAAAGACAAAGCCAAGTTGATGGCCAAAGGAATGAGAGTGTCAAAGCAAAGCTGATAAAAAGTATCATATATTCAAAAGTCACAATCCAAGTCAACCAAACTCAAAGTATTGAAGATCCAAGCTTAAAGGTAGTCATTAAGTATAAGGGTAGTCCTTAGGGTCTTGGGTGAGTCTTAGGATAAATGTAAGCTCTTACGAAGGTCAGCTCATCTCGCAAAGTCTCTCGTCCCAAAGCTTTCTCAAAATGCATGCATGCATACGTAAACATAAAAAGGTTTTTGAGAAACTATAAAATCGATTCGCACTATTTTTTTTATTAAATATCAAAATCGATTTTTAACTCAATATGAAAGCATACAATCGATTCATATTATTTTTACTAAGTATATAAATCGATTCATAAACTATTTTCTCAAAGCAAAGAAATCGATTTCCAACTATTTTCCTAAAGATAAGAATCGATTCCTATAATGTTTCAAAAGTAAAGAATCGATTCCTAGTATTTCTCTAAAGCTCAAAATCGATTTCTTAAGTCAATGGTTAAGTACATAATCGATTCCTTGCTTCCTTATTTAAATAAGAATTGATTTCAAACTTCTTCCTTTTGTAAACTACACAATCGATTCCTTGCTTCCTTTTATATGAAAATCGATTTCAAACCTTCTTCTTTAAACTACATAATCGATTCCTAGCTTGCTTGTAAGCCAATAATCGATTGCCATCCTTTTTACAAACAAATCAGAATCGATTCCTAGATCAGATCAAGCAAATGAATCGATTCCTAGATCCATTCCAATTAACAAAGAATCGATTCCTTTAAACATTTTCAACGTGAGATCTGGATTTTCAAAATCTATAAATAGAGGCTTCACCACCTCCATTCAACTACCAACCCATTTCACGATCTATAATTTCTGAAAAACTCTTATATTTTATTTGTGTTCTTCTCGCACCGCTGGTCCGTCAAGAGCTGATCCTACGTTAAGAGTTAGTTGGGGTTGTGTCCTTCAAGTTGTAATATCTGCCTACACTAAGAGGTATTTCTGTATTTACATTACTGTTATATTGTTGTTATAATTTGTACTAGAGAGTGGGGTATCTCTCTAGGGGTAGCTGCATGTACTAGGAAGTGGGGTATCTTTCTAGGGCAGTTGTTGTAACAAGGGTGGGGTATCTCTTGTTATTGTTATATTAGATCTGAGGGCTCTCTATAGGTGGGGTATCCTAGGAGGAGAGTGCCTGAGTCTGTAAAGGTTTTCCAAGGCACCTGTAAGCCTTGTTGTTTTGGTTAGTGGAAAATCTCACAAGGGTGTGAGGACTGGACGTAGGTCACTAGGAGGTGACCGAACCAGGATAAATCTCTGCGTGCTTTACTGCTTTCCTGCTTTACTGTTATACTGCTTAACTGCTTTATATTCTAATTCCTTCGCTTCCACTTAACCTGCGCGAAAATTGATCTAAGTCATTGAAAAGGGGAAAAACGTTTTCAAAAGATCTGAAAAGTTTTAAATCTCAATTCACCCCCCCTCTTGAGACTGAAGCCACTTGGTAACAATTATGACGAGGATGCCCTTAGTGGCTAATTAAATGACGTTGTTGCCCTTAGTGGTCCATATTTTGATGATGTTGTGATTATGATGATTTGTGGTTGCACATGTGTCCATGGTGTCTCATAGCATGTGCATTTCGCCCATAGTGGCAGTGACGATGTTCGCCCATAGTGGCAGTGACGATGTTCGCCCATAGTGGCAGTGACGAGTATGGTACCATCATGCATATGCCCTGGTGGGGGTTGCATCTCATATAGCCGCATGGCATTGTGATGAGTTGTTGTAATGACGTGATTGATGATTTGTGATGTGTTTACTCTATGAGTTGTTGTAATGACGTGATTGATGATTTGTGATGTGTTTACTCTAGTGCTGTGACTTGACTTACTGCTTATCATGTGATTTATTATATGGATTGAATTGAGCTCACCCTTCTGCTTGGAATGTTGCTCTATTGTGGCAACGCTGCAGGTAACCGCGAGTGAAGGACCTGCTGCCTTCCTTATTAGCTGTGGGATGTTGTCGAGTCGCTCTCTGATACTGTAGCACCTAGGGGGCGTGGCTGGAGTTTGATAGTTTAATTAATTTAACTGTTTAATGACTATGTGGAGTGTATGCGACGTGTTCGAGAGGCTTAGCGAGTTATTATTTTTATTCCGCTGTGGCGTGTTGAATTTTTGTGAAGTTCAATTTTTATGACGATGTGGCACTTCTTTTCTATCAACTCAATTAACATTTTTGAAAATGAAATTACCCTGATAATGACGTGCGAACTAAGGGGTAGAAAAGGGGTGTTACATACGAGGCAACACGACGCAGTAGGGTGAGTCTCAATACATAGATAATAATAGATAAAACAAGAAACACAGTATAATAGGCACACCAGGGATACCATCAATTTACTACACCAATAATACAGTTACACCAAATCCAGTTACGCCGAATACTGTTACACCAAGTACCGTCACACCAAATACAGTCACACCTAGAATACAGTTCCAGAAGACGCAATCAAACACAGGACGCGTATGCAATGTATGAGATGCAACCCAAAACTCCACTGGGCATATGCATGTGGATCCATTCACCAAAATTGCCTTGAGGGCATTCACCAAAATTTATAATAAGGCCGAAGCCTAAAATTAGAATATCCAGGTAGGCACCTGAATAAGCTTCGAAACGCATTTTGAACCATCAAATTTGAACACCCGAGTCAAAAGATATTTAGAAAACAAATTTGGGAACAACAGCGACACCCTGGGCTACGCAAACGCGGCAGCCAGAATTCGGCGAATTAGTTAAAATAGTAAACGACATCGGATTCCAACAAACGACCCCTCTACAGAAACCTGAGAAAGTCTAGTTTCTGACTATAGTTTTCTTTTTTTGAAACAATGAGCCAATTAGTACAGTTTTTAGAAACAACCCGAATGGTTCCCAGACTGGACAGATTCTGTCCTTCCACTTCAAATCACTCTAAACTGACTTACACTTGACCAAATGGAACAAAACCTTAGCCTTAACAAAAGAAATTTGAGTATAGTTTCTAATGGAAAAAGAATCGTTCAAATCAGAGTTCAATTGAAGACACAAGACCTGAAACACTGAACCTATACCTAGTTTAAGTCCAGAAATTTGACCTGACTTGGGACGCTCATAACCCAAGCTACACTACTCCAAATTTAACCAAACCAGTGCCAAAGTGACCAAAATTAAGTCTGTTTTCTAACAAAAAAAGTCCCATAATTTTTTGACAAACAGAAAGTTCCCAGTTTTAAAAATACCGAACCTATGTCCAGAACGCTTCCAGAATCTTACCCTAACTTGTGAAATTCATATCTCGAGCTACACAACTCTAAACGCAACCAAACTAGCGCCAAATTAACAAGCATTCAATCAAGTTTTCGAAATGACAAACCACATAATTTTTCAATTAGTAAAACGTTCTCAGTCACTGAAATACTAAACCTATGTCAGAACATCTCAAAACAGTGAATTCAACAACACAAACAACCATCACACTTCAGCCACATATAGATATTATAAACATCAACAGCAATTTAAACAACTACTCCTAACACCTAGTCCCCATGATTTCGTGGTTTATAAATTATTAACTATGAACGAGAGCCCACTTACCTTGTTAAAGAACTCGAATCCTTAGGCTTAGAAACCTTGAAAAACCTAGCTTTTCTTCTCTCTCCTCTTTTCTTTCTTGGTCACGAACTCCTCTCTTTCTTTTTCTCTATGGAAGCCACGAAATTCCTCTCTTGGCCGCCACTCCTTAGCTCTCACTCTCTCACAAAATCTAATTTTTCTCAACTAATGAAACCCTAACTTAAAAACTCCTTATTTATAGGCTCACTTAACCAATCATGGGCTTTCTTAGTTTATGACTTAATCATGGGCCTCCACTAACACCTCTAATTCGCCACCACCTATCCACATATACTAACAACTAATTATTTCTAATATTCTATCACATAAAATCCCTAAATAATTATTCCTATCATTTTATTTTATTTTTCTCAAACACAAACCCTAGATAATTAATTAAATAAATTAACTAATTATTTTGGGCTGTTACAACTCTCCCCCCCTAAAAAGAATTTCGCCCTCGAAATTTACCCGCTAAAACTAACACTCTCCCACTAACAATCACACGCAGTTCACACAGCAGGGAAGGTCAAAAACAAACCAGACAACAGCACATAGGGATACACAAAACACATAACACTAGTAGGGATGTCTCCCCCACCAGATCACTTACCCTTGGCAACTTTTGATGTACCTGCAACGCAAACATTGGTTAGCACTAAAAAGACAACAGTTGGTCGCTAACCGACACAACGACTCGATGACTTGGCCGGACGGACCAACCATTGCTCTGATACCACTAATGTAACACCCCTTTTTCTACCCAACGGTTTATTAAAAAAAATATCAGAGTTTTCCGCGCCAAAAGAGTGTCACATTTTTTGAACCGGAAAACCACTTCGCAAACAGAGTACTTTAATTATAACTAACTTCTTTTCAAAAACATGCAGCGGAAATAAAAAGGTTTAACTTGGCAATCATACTTCAAAAGGTTTACAACTTAGAAAGGCATATACATAACACATAAGGAAAGACACAAGGACAACCCTCCCGAGTGCTACGTATCAGAGCCGACTCGACCATACTAGAAGAAGAATCTCTAGCCACCTTCAGTCACCGTCACCTGCAGGTTGCCGGCATACGAGGCAACACGACGCAGTAGGGTGAGTCTCAATACATAGATAATAATAGATAAAACAAGAAACACAGTATAATAGGCACACCAGGGATACCATCAATTTACTACACCAATAATACAGTTACACCAAATCCAGTTACGCCGAATACTGTTACACCAAGTACCGTCACACCAAATACAGTCACACCCAGAATACAGTTCCAGAAGACGCAATCAAACACAGGACGCGTATGCAATGTATGAGATGCAACCCAAAACTCCACTGGGCATATGCATGTGGATCCATTCACCAAAATTGCCTTGAGGGCATTCACCAAAATTTATAATAAGGCCGAAGCCTAAAATTAGAATATCCAGGTAGGCACCTGAATAAGCTTCGAAACGCATTTTGAACCATCAAATTTGAACACCCGAGTCAAAAGATATTTAGAAAACAAATTTGGGAACAACAGCGACACCCTGGGCTACGCGAACGCGGCAGCCAGAATTCGGCGAATTAGTTAAAATAGTAAACGACATCGGATTCCAACAAACGACCCCTCTACAGAAACCTGAGAAAGTCTAGTTTCTGACTATAGTTTTCTTTTTTTGAAACAATGAGCCAATTAGTACAGTTTTTAGAAAAAACCCGAATGGTTCCCAGACTGGACAGATTCTGTCCTTCCACTTCAAATCACTCTAAACTGACTTACACTTGACCAAATGGAACAAAACCTTAGCCTTAAGAAAAGCAATTTGAGTATAGTTTCTAATGGAAAAAGAATCGTTCAAATCAGAGTTCAATTGAAGACACAAGACCTGAAACACTGAACCTATACCTAGTTTAAGTCCAGAAATTTGACCTGACTTGGGACGCTCAAAACCCAAGCTACACTACTCCAAATTTAACCAAACCAGTGCCAAAGTGACCAAAATTAAGTCTGTTTTCTAACAAAAAAAGTCCCATAATTTTTTGACAAACAGAAAGTTCCCAGTTTTAAAAATACCGAACCTATGTCCAGAACGCTTCCAGAATCTTACCCTAACTTGTGAAATTCATATCTCGAGCTACACAACTCTAAACGCAACCAAACCAGCGCCAAATTAACAAGCATTCAATCAAGTTTTCGAAATGACAAACCACATAATTTTTCAATTAGTAAAACGTTCTCAGTCACTGAAATACTAAACCTATGTCAGAACATCTCAAAACAGTGAATTCAACAACACAAACAACCATCACACTTCAGCCACATATAGATATTATAAACATCAACAGCAATTTAAACAACTACTCCTAACACCTAGTCCCCATGATTTCGTGGTTTATAAATTATTAACTATGAACGAGAGCCCCCTTACCTTGTTAAAGAACTCGAATCCTTAGGCTTAGAAACCTTGAAAAACCTAGCTTTTCTTCTCTCTCCTCTTTTCTTTCTTGGTCACGAACTCCTCTCTTTCTTTTTCTCTATGGAAGCCACGAAATTCCTCTCTTTTTCCTTGCCTTGGCCGCCACTCCTTAGCTCTCACTCTCTCACAAAATCTAATTTTTCTCAACTAATGAAACCCTAACTTAAAAACTCCTTATTTATAGGCTCACTTAACCAATCATGGGCTTTCTTAGTTTATGACTTAATCATGGGCCTCCACTAACACCTCTAATTCGCCACCACCTATCCACATATACTAACAACTAATTATTTCTAATATTCTATCACATAAAATCCCTAAATAATTATTCCTATCATTTTATTTTATTTTTCTCAAACACAAACCCTAGATAATTAATTAAATAAATTAACTAATTATTTAGGGCTGTTACACACGACGAACAAAGGGAACGCGGCGGTGGCTGAGTTTCTTTCCAAGATTCTACTAATTTCTAACTCGTTGACGTCAATTGGGGAATCCGTTACCACGCAAGATCAACTTGACGTGATTCTTGATGGACTACCACCGGAATTTTAATGTACGGTGACGCTGATCAACAGTAAAATGGACTGGTTTCAGATTGACGAGGTCAAAGCCCTCCTTCTTGCACACGAACAACGCATTGAAAAGCAACGAGTGACTGAAGAAGTTGCAACGCTCAATCTCACGCAAGCAAAGAAATCTACTGATGAACAAGGAATCAACGCTTGTGTCGCACAGGCGCACTATACGAACATCAACAATAACAACTCTGATTCTGCGAACAACACTGGTCAACAATTTCGGGGTAATTTCAACTCTCGTGGCCGTGGCGGTCGTTTTGGCCATCGCGATGGTTGTGGTGGTGGTCGCCAGGGCGTTCAATGTCAGGTTTGTCATCGTGTTGGTCACGACGCATCTTACTGCTATCATCGGTTCAACACTGCCTCTGGTGGCTCTCCCTACGGCGCGCCTGCTTCTCAAAATGGTAATCCCTACCAATATGTTCGCCCCTTTATTGCTAACACCTCTGTTTGGCCACAGGCACAAGGCTCTTATGCTGCAGAACCTTCTGCTCACCAGGGAAATCCATATGTGGCACCCATGGACACTGCAGCATCACACCATGTAACTACTCTACCTCCACCACCTGGTGCGCCTGCTCCTCCGTCGCATCTGGAGAATGTTTTCCTAGGCAATGGCCAAGGTTTGCCCGTCCACTCCATTAGCTCTTACTCATTTCCCTCTCCTACACAACCCCATACCACTCTTCATCTCAAAAATGTATTACATGTTCCATCTTTAAACAAAAATCTTATTAGTGTTAGCAAATTTGCATTTGATAATAATGCTTATGTGCAATTTCACCCATTTCATTATGTGGTCAAATCTCAGGATACTGATTAAGTGCTGCTACAAGGGCGCCTTTCTCCTGATGGCCTGTATCCACTTCAGTCCTCTGCTTTAGTCTCTAATAATTCTGTTTCCACATGTAATCCCCTCCCCTCTGTTCAATATACTGTAAGTTCTCACTCACCTTCTTTGTACTTCAAGTGGCATAATCGATTAGGACACCCTAGCCTAGTCACTTTGAACAATGTTTTGAAACTTTGTAACATTTCCTCATTTCAAAATAATACACAGCATTTCTGTATGTCTTGTTGCTTAGGAAAGGCTCATAGATTACAATTAAATTTGTCTCAAACTGTCTATCATGAGCCTTTAGAGCTAGTTTACTGTGATTTATGGGGACCTGTCCTTATGCTTTCTTCAATGGGTTACAAATATTATATTTCTTTGGCTAAATTATAGTTTTGGTCCCCCTATTTTCAAAAATTCAAATATTTGGTCCTCCTATTTTAAAACTCAGACATTTGGTCCCCCAATTTTAAATAATCAAAGACATTTAGTCCCAAGAGGAATTTTCAGTTTTTTATGGCTAATAATCAAAGACATTTGGTCCCTCAATTTTAAAAAATCAAAGACATTGGGTCCCCCAATTTTAAAAAATCAAAAACATTTGGTCCCTCTTTGGACTAAAGGTATTTGATTTTTTAAAATTGGGGGATCAAATGTCTGAGTTTTAAAATAGGGGGACCAAATGTCTGAATTTTTGAAAATAGGGGGACCAAAACTATAATTTAGCCTATTTCTTTCATAGATGCATACAGCAGGTACACATGGATTTACTTCCTCAAAACCAAATCAGAAACTCTGTCCAGCTTTAAGAAATTCAAAGCCCTTGCTGAGCTTCAGCTCAACAAGAAACTTAAAGCTGTCCAGAGTGACTGGGGTGGTGAGTTTCGTCCCTTCAAACAATATCTTGATGATCTAGGGATTCTTCATAGAATTATCTGCCCTCACACCCACCACCAGAATGGAGTTGTTGAAAGAAAGCATAGACACATTGTTGAAATGGGTCTCTCTATTTTATCTCACTCCTCTCTTCCTTATCCGTATTGGGATCATGCATTTCATACTGCTGTCTTTCTTATAAACAGGCTTCCCTCAGCTCATAACCAATCCATTCCCTCTCAACTTTTATTTCATATTCCACCTGATTTTAACTTCCTTCGTGCCTTTGGGTGTGCTTGCTACCCTCTTCTCACACCCTACAATAACCACAAACTCCAATTCAGATCTTCTCAATGCATATTTCTTGGATATTCATCCTCACACAAGGGCTATAAATGTCTTGACCCTAATGGCAGATTATACATCTCAAAAGATGTTTTGTTCAATCAATCTTACTTTCCATTCCAACATAAGACACCTACTACCACCAATCATTCTTCCTCACAATCTAATCCATCTCACACCACTTATACTCTCCCTCTAGGTGTCACCTCCCCTCCACATCCACCACCACCCTTAGATCCTCTAACACCACAGAATACAACACCTCTTACACGCTTCATTCCACACAACTCCCCTCATGATTCCCCAAATGAATCCATTCAATCCAATTCCTTCAACTCACTGCCATCTACAGCTTCCTCCACCATTAATCCTGATTCCTCTCCTTCCCCCTCACCATCTCCACCCCCGCCTTCAAATACTCATCCTATGCTTACAAGGTCTAAAACAGGTAGCCTTAGACCCCCCTGTATCCAACAATGAACCTGACCACTACTGAACCCGTAACTCTCCAACAGGCCCTTGCATCCCCCTGTTGGGCTCAAGCTATGCAAGCTGAATTTAATGCCTTACAAGCCAACAACACATGGCAACTTACCTCTCTTCCTCTAGGAAAGTCTCTCATTGGCTGCACATGGGTGTTCCGTATAAAAGAGAACTCTAATGGTACTATTAACAAATATAAAGCCCGTCTTGTGGCAAAGGGCTTCACTCAGAAATTTGGTTATGACTACACTGACACTTTTTCCCCAGTTGTTAAGCCTGTAACAGTCAGAACAATCCTCACCTTGGCTCTTACATACAAATGGTACACTCAACAACTTGATGTTCACAATGCCTTCTTAAATGGCAAGCTTCATGAGGATGTCTACATGGCTCAGCCCCCTGGCTTCAATACTGGTGATAAGTCTACTGTTTGTAAGCTTAATAAAGCTATATATGGCCTCAAACAAGCTCCTCGTGCTTGGTATGAGAGCCTTACCAAGACTCTCTTCAGTTTTGGCTTTTCACAATCAAAATGTTACCCTTCCCTGCTGCTTTATAATCATGGAGGACAGCGTATCTACATCTTAATATATGTTGACGACATTATCATCACTGGTTCCTCCAAGTTACTTGTTCAATCAGTCATCAACAATCTTAATGCTCATTTTTCTCTCAAGTAAATGGGCAACTTAGACTACTTCCTGGGGATTGAATGTAAACATACAACCTCTGGTGCTATCATCCTCTCACAGGCTAAATATATAAGAGACATTCTCCATAGGGATGCTATGGATGATTGCAAGAGCATTTCCACTCCTCTCCCCACAAATCTCAAGCTGTCTCGCAATGGTGCTGATTACTTTGAGGATCCTCTCCTTTATAGGAGCATAGTTGGTGCACTTCAATATGCAACAATCACAAGACCAGAACTTGGTTATGCAGTCAACAAGGTGTGCCGGTTTATGTCTCAGCCCTTGACTACTCACTGGACAGCTGTGAAACGAATTTTAAGATACCTCAAGGGTACTATTGACCCGGGTCTCACTCTACAGCCTGCAACCAGCATCTCTCTTCTCTCCATAACTGCTTACTGTGATGCTGACTGGGCATCAGGCATTGATGACAGGCGTTCAACCTCAGGGGCCTGCATATTCTTAGGTCCAAATCTGGTCTCTTGGTGGTCAAAGAAACAAACTCTGGTTGCAAAATCAAGTGCTGAAGCAGAATATAGGAGTCTTGCCTTAGCTGCATCTGAAGTTATATGGATTCAGTCCCTTTTACATGAGCTGCAGATCTCTCTACCTCCTCCTGTAATTCTGTGTGACAACCAAAGTACTGTGGCTCTAAGTCACAATCCTGTTTTACATTCCCGTACTAAACATATGGAGTTAGACATCTTCTTTGTTCCTGAAAGAGTTCTCAACAAATCCCTAAGTGTTGAATATGTTCCCTCCCAGGCTCAAGTTGCGGATATCCTCACAAAACCACTGTCTAAGAATCAATTCTGCCTTCTCAGAGACAAGCTCAGAGTATCTCACACCTCTGAGCTTGAGGGGGGATTGTTAGAGTATGTAAAATAGGATGTAAAATAGACATTGTAACTCTCTACTCTGTAATTGTAAACACTGTAAAATAGTCACTGCAGTACAGCTCTCTGCAGTGACTCTATCTTCAGCTACTGTATAAAGAGCCACTGTGTACATCAGAATTTTCAATGAAAAATATATCATTCAGTTAGATTCTAACTTAAACAGATTTCAAGATTAAATCAGTTTCATCGGTTACTAAAAAAATATCAAGCAATTTGGATTTCTATTAATATTTATTTTTACTTTGAGAATACTCTTAGTAATCATCATGGCATAGTTTTGACAATGGTTTTTTGCTGGTCTAGGGATAATACAGTATGTGGTTGCTCAACATTAAATGGAAACTACTGTAGGAATGGTAAATTACAGCTTAATTATACAAGATCTGGTGCTGCCATTAAAGTTTCTTTAAAGCCTGGATTGCTGGATGCACACAGTAGTTCAGCAGCAGGATATGAAAAATGTCAAGGAGAACCACTAAGTTGTTTGGGTTGCCAACATATAGGTGAACATTAATGCTTAATTGGAGTGTTGTTGTTTGGTGAATGGTCGACAATAGAGGAAGCTAATTGTTTTAAATGGAATTCACCCTGCAATTGAGTGGCATGAGCTTTGAGATTTGAAAAAGCATGGGTATATGGCGGTGGTAGGACTGGTCAAGAGTGCAGCACACTTTGTGAAATTAATTTATTTACTTTCAATCTGTTAATGTTAAGTTCTTTGGTCTTGGTTGTTAAGTTTTGGGAGTACTAATACTTTATTTTTTTGGAGCTACACCATATCAATGCAACTATTACTTGTCAGTTTTTTTTTTACAGGAAAAGACTTAATTCATTTCATTTAAATAGTATCTCATAGTACAAGTTGGTATATAATTAAAAACTTTGGGACTAGCATAGCACTTAGACACCCTAGCTAAGCTATGAGCAACATGGTTAGCTTGTCTCCGAATAAAGCTCACCGTAAAGCTTGGTGTATCTTCTAACAAATCCTTACATCTAGCAATTATAGAACCTAACTCCGTGTTTCTCTGATTATTGCGCTTCAGCTTTTCATCCAACACTTGGAAATCTGTCTCAATCTGCATTTGAGTGTGACCTTCATCAATAAACCATTCAAGATTAAGAAGGATGTGTGCTTCTGCCTCTAGTGGGGTTGGCAAACCAGTTAATAATTATTGTTTTTGCTTTAATAAAATACCCTTTGTCATCATGAATAAAACAATCCATGCCAGAATTTCCATCCTGTTCAAAAATTGTTGCATCGATGTTGCATTTCAGGTCACCTACAGGTGGTGTCAGGTCACCTACTCACATCTACCTCACAAGTGTGTTCAGTGGGTTGGTGTATGTCTTGCTTTTTTGCTTGTTCCCAGTCATGTAAGTATTTCAAGGAGCGCTTGATTGCTGTATGTGATGGGTAGTCACATTTGTTTTGCCACATTACAAAAAAATTCCTTTGTTCAATTGTACAACTTTGCAACATGTTGAAGGTTGTGCTTGTAAAGTTAATTGTTGGATCGATCCAAAAAAACTTCTAACTTTATTCCACATCCCAATTCAATCCAACAAGCTACTGCCTGTGTGCAACCAAAGAAAAGGTGTTGTGTATCTTCCACACTTTGATTACATTGGGAACATATTTGTGAACACTCCACACCTTTGGTCTGCAAGTTGTGTTTTGTAGGCAAACAATTTCTAAGAGCTCTCCATAAAAGAATCTTTATTTTCTGGGGTACTTTGATTTTCCACAGCATTGACCAATCTCCTTCAACTCTAAGATGTGTATTATCTATCACTTCCTCCATGAGAACTCTGTACGCACTGCTAACACTATAGTGTCCATCCGATTTAAATCTCCACATTATCTTGTCCTTCATCATTGGTAATGAACAATGGAATAAACTTTACTTCCATGGCATCTCTCTTTCATTAAAAATCGAGTCAATAAGAGGAACATTCCAGTTTTTCCTATCAGCCAGCATCAACTCATTTACATAGTAATGTTGCATGTGGCTTAAAGGTTGTGTGACTACAAAAGGATTCTCTTGATTCCTCCTCAACCATAGTTGCTCTCTAATATTTATCTTCTTCCCATCACCTATCTTCCATTTCATGCCTCTTTGCACCAACACCCGAAAATTAAAGATGCTACGCCAAATATAACTGGGATTTTGACCCACCCGGGGCCCCAAAAAATCTCCCTGTGGGTAGTATTTAACTTTGAAGACGCGAGACACTATAACATCATTGTTGATTAGCAAACGCCAATCTTGTTTTCCTAGCATGGCCAAATTGAAGCCATACAAGTGGCAAAAATCCATACCTTTGTGTTCCTTTCTTGTTGTCAATTATTTCTCCCATTTCATCCAGGTGATGCCCCTTGCAATTATATCTTGTAAATGACATTACAGAGTGATATAGGGCGCAAATCTCTCATATACTTATTGAAATAAGCACAATATCGGTCTTAGTTAAATTTGGAGGAAAATTACCTTGTTCTAGCCATTGCACTCTTGCATGAAAAATTTCAAGGCCACAAAGATTCCAAAAGCACTTGTAAAAAGTTGGATTTAAACCATAGCTTTGTCGGAGTGCAATGAATAAAGTGCTTTTCTGAATTCTGTATTGGTGAACGGCTTTGTGAGGTGGTTATTGTCTTCTTACGTAACTCTTGTGCTTACATGCTCCACACCTATATCGACAAAGTGAGCGAACAGATTTTGAAAATAGCTCTTAGCAACACGACATTTTGCATCTTGCTCCTCTACCATGTTACCATTATCATCCACCAAACTATTGTTTAAAAACCTTGAGTTTGTATCTCCTCCCTTTAGCTAGTGAACTTGGGCTCTCTCTCCAATATCTTTCTTCCTGGTTTAATAAGCTCCCCATGTATTTACGCATCTCTCTGTATCGGGGATTGTTTTCCCCATCAGGTCCCTGCCTTATCTCTTCTATTTCTTTTCTAGACTTTGCTATTTCTATTCTACTCGGTACTTGCTCCTTAATTTACGGCCCCACTCATCCATTTCTTTTATGCAAGATTTTTTTTTTTTGGTGAAAGAGAGGGCCCAAAGGCCCAAAGGAGAACTAGATTACTGATGGGCTAGCAAAGCCACCCAGATCCACAGAATACAACTGGACAAAAAAGTCCTGAATAAGTTCATAAACTACACAATTACCCACTATCTCATAACTCTCTCTAGCCAATCTATCAGCAAGAGCATTGAATTCTCTACCAATAATTGACCAACAGACTTCAATTTCACTATTCCCTAGTTCCAAAATACCTCTATGGATCTGGTAATGCAATCGATTCATTACCTCACCTTGTTGAAGAAGATCAATCGCAACACTACAATCTGATTCAATAACAATTTTGGTGAAGCCTCTACTCCACGCAATTCTCAGCCCATGAAAGATGCTCCACAGTTCCGATTCTAGCACCGTGCAAGGATGAAGACGATGTGAGTATCCGAACACAAATCTACCTCTGTCATCTCTCAAGACACCTCCGCATCCAGCCAATCTTCCATTGTTCTTCACAGTAGCATCACAATTGAGTTTAACCCAACCAATTGGAGGAGGAGCCCAACAGTCACCCCCAACCCGCAGATTACCAGTGAAGAGAGAATTCAAGGAATTACTTCTGTTGTTAACATCAATTATGTAATCTACCTGCTTGGAAATTGAAAAAACAGCAGATTGAGCAGTAGTAGATTTTTGCGAAAATACCCAATCGTTTCTCATCCTCCAGATCGTATCTAAAGCAACGCCAAACATGATGTTCCAATGGTTAACTTCTCCACTTCTACAGTAAGAGGATAAACTAGCAAGTAACCAAGTATCCCAATTCTGCTCATTGAAAAAATTGGTTCTGTTTCCAATTTGCAGACTATACCAAATGCTAATACTTCTTCTACAATCTCTAAAACAATGAAGAAGGGTTTCCACACCATTGTTGCAGACAGGACAGAGGTCGGAGTTAGTCATCCTTCTACGCAGTCTTTCACTGTTAGTGAGGATCTTACCATGCGCAAGCTTCCAAAGCAAGGTACGAATTCTTTCCACACCTTTCCATTTCCAAATTGTCTTGAAAATAGGATTAATAGAAATCTGGTTAGGTCCCTGGATAAGATTATAAGCAGACTTAGATGTGAATACCCCATCAGGTGTGGCACTCCAAACAAAATTATCATCATGTTGGTTGATAGTAGGAGGATTGAGATCTTTGATTTTAGCAACAATGTTCTCAGGCAGATAATTATCAATTTTTTCAATTTTCCATCCTCCCCTTCTATCCACATAGTGACTGATAGGAAGCTTCAACCACTCATCATTTAGATTGTTAGTACACAAATTAGACAAAATATGGTCACCATCCAACCACTTGTCAACCCAGAACCTGATATGATCACCATTCCCCAATTGCCAACTGATGTTCTGTCTAAATTCCTCCCAGTGATTACCAATACCATTCCAGAAATTGGATCCTTTCTTCTTAGTGTTTATGTTAGGAAAATCCCTCCACCCACATTTGTACTTACTTCTCAACACTTTACTCCATAAACTATCAGATTGATTGCAAAAATTCCAAGTAGCTTTTAAGATAAATGCCGAGTTAGCACTTCTAGTGGATCTAAGGCCCAATCCACCTTGAACCTTAGGAGTACAAAGAGTATTCCAGTTCACCAAATGCACCTTCCTATTGTTCTCATCATCACCCCAAATGAAGCTTCTACAATTTTATCAATCTTATCACAAGTTCCTTTAGGAAGGACACTAGATTGCATAACATAGGTAGGCATAGCTTGGATAACAGAATTAGCTAAGGTGACTCTTCCAGCAAAGGAAAGAGTCCTAGCTTTCCAATTGCTCAACCTTTGATTGACCTTTTCAATAACAAAATTGAAAGTGTTTTTACTCACTCTCTTGTGGAAAATAGGCACCCCTAGGTACTTACCAAGATCATCAGTAGCTTGATAACCCAAAGTATTGCAGATATCAATTCTAAGAAGTCTAGGCACATTTTTAGAGAAATACACTCTGGTTTTCTGTTGACTAACCTTTTGACCTGAGCTCATACAAAAATTGAGAAGAGATTGATGAATAAGCTCAGCTTGGAAAGAATTAGCCTCTGCAAACAAGAGCAGGTCATCAGCAAAGGCTAGGTGAGATATTTTAGGCCCTCCTCTAGACAATTGGATAGGCTGCCAACTAGCATTCTCAACTTCCAGTTCAATAACTTGAAACAGTCTCTCAATACAAAGAACAAACAGATAAGGAGAAATAGGGTCTCCTTGTCTAATGCCTCTAGTTGGATTAAACATCTCCAAAGCTTCCCCATTCCAAAGCACTTGCATTGATGGAGTAGAAATGCACTGCCAAATGATCATGATCAGATTCTGAGGAATGCCAATTTCCTCCAGAGTTTCATTAATGAATTCCCACCTAAGCCTATCATAAGCTTTTTCAAGGTCAATTTTGATAGCCATCCATCCTTTATTGCCTTTCTTACTTCTCATAGAGTGAAATATCTCCTGGGCAATTATAATATTATCATGGATTTGCCTCTTGGGGATGAAGGAGGCTTGAGCAGGCCCAATGAGTTTCTGATGAGCCTCTCTAAGTCTACTAGCTATCATCTTAGTTATAGTTTTGTAAGCCACATTGCATAGCCCAATAGGTCTAAAATGATTCATGGAAGTCACTTGATCAATTTTGGGAATCAAGGCAAGAAAGGTAGAATTAACATCTTTGATCTTTTCTGGATTGTGCCACAGATCCTTGATCATATGGCAGAAATTATCCCCTATCACACCCCACTGGCTCTGGAAAAAGATAGCTTGGTAACCATCCGGACCAGGGGCTTTATAAGCACCAATATGCTTGATCATAGCATGAATCTCCTCATTGCTAATGTCCCTATTCATATCATTGATCATAAACTCATCAAGGTTAGGAAAATGCCCTTCAAGAACATAAGGAGCAAGAGGCTCATTAGAAGAAAAAAGGTCTCTGAAGTAATTAGTAGCAGTGCTCTCTAATTCATTCGGATCTGTCACCCAGTCTCCATTGCAAATCTGGAGCATTTTAATCTGATTTTTCCTTCTTCTAATAGTAGTTACTCCATGAAAATACTTTGTGTTCCTATCTCCAAACTCAATCCATTTGGCACGAGATTTTTGGAACCAGAGAATTTCTTCTTTAACCAGAACATCCTCATACTCCTTCCAGACCTTTTTTTGAATACCAATTAGCCTATCATTCCAGTTAACCTGTAACTTTCTGTCTATGTTTTTAAGTTGTTTGAACAAAGCTTTCTTTTGTTCAAAAATATTACCAAAAACATTCTTGTTCCAATCAAGTAAGGTACCTTGGAACTCTTTGAGTTGAACAGGAAAGTTACTCATATTAGTCCTCCAATTATCCTTGATCAATTGATTAAAAGAAGGATGATTGATCCAGACAGCCTCAAATCTAAAAGGCCTCCTCCTTCTATTAGTAGGTCTTCTATTGTCAAAAGGCATTAGAAGAGGAGTGTGGGCTGATTTCAACTTAGGGAGGTGAAAAATATCAATTTCAGGAAATTTCAGACGCCATTGAAGATTACAAATAGCTCTGTCAAGTCTCTTTTTAGTAGTACCTCTGGCCCAAGTGAAATGATCCCCCTTGTAGCCTAAGTCTAATAGGTTGCAATCATCCATAATTCCTTGAAACCTAGCTTCAGTACTTCTAGTATGACTGATATCTGGCCCTATTCTGTCAGCGGCCTTTAAAGTGGCATTGAAATCACCAATTAAAGCCCAGGGACCATTAACTTCAGCATGAACTTCATGGATATCATCCCACAAAACCTGTCTTAGAGAATAATGCGGACTCCCATACACAATTGTAATACACCAAGAGTTAGAGCTATTAGAATTAACCTCAACATGAATCATCTGATTGAATTCTTTCAATATTTTGATATTCCACTGGTTAGAATCCCAGAGTAACCAAATACCACCTGCTTGCCCCCTTGCATCCTTGATAAAATGGTTATCAAAACCAGTCCTCCTAGCAATCTTACTAGCTTGAACCCCACTAGTATGAGTTTCCAACAAAGCTATAAAAGTAGCAGAAAATTCCCTCTTCATATCTTTGATAAGTCCAGAGAATCCTCTAGAAGCCGTACCACGGCAGTTCCAACAAATTAAACTCATAAAGAAAGATTGGGATTAGAAGGAATTAAATCCTCAACCATCACCATAGGAGATGACACTCCTTAATCAACTTGAACACATCTCTCATTAGAGGTATTTCTGCTACTCTGTGCAGGCTTAGATTTTGATGGAGATCTATTAGGACTAATAGGAATATTAGCCGTATCTCCTCTAGATCTATCATTATTATCAACCTGCTCTAAAGTAGTTCTCACAGACTCCATATTCTTGAATTTGTTCAACAAATTCTCACCATGTGTTTTATACATAGTTTTCATGTAGTCAAGAACAGCTTGTTCCTCCTTTGCTTGAATCTGTTTAGCATTAGTCATGTTACAAGAAGAAGGCATAATCTCTTTCCTAGTTTCATGGCTAGTACTCTTCTTGGTATTCTTGATACTAGCTTTAGGTATATTTCCTAGAACAACACATTTATCCTTCCTATGCATTGCCTTGGAATTCTTTGTCACTTTCTTGCCTTTGACAGACAATTGAGGATTCTTACCTCCCATAGGATTCTTGACTTTAGCTTTAGTAACCTGGTTGACATCAATGACAGATTGGTTACTGTTATCAACAACAATATGCTGATTAGAACTCTCCACTTCACCTTCCTTATACGTAACCATAGGCATCCTCCCTTCCTTGGCCTGAACATTATGTTTAGTAACAGAGGTGTTATTTTCATTTTGACTATTGGTTTGTCCTTCTTTCGAAAAAGCTGGTTTTTTCCTATTCCTAATAACATGTTTAGGAAGATTCTAGTTTATGAATGACATCATTTTGACTATTGGTTTTTTTCTTTTATGCAAGATTCTAGTTTATGAATGACATCATTTACATGTTCCCTTTCCCAACCATGTATGGAGTAGTTACTTTTTAAACTCTTATCTATTCGATTTCTAATTCTATCGGGTTTAACATTAACAAATATCAATTTAGTGTATTTGCGTTCATTAATACTAGCGCTCCTCGTGCATCGCACGAGTAATGAGGCTAGTGAAAAGTTATCCCCTAATATACACATGGAGCCTACTTCAAAGGAAATTTTTGACACATGTCAAGCATTCAAAGCCTCTACAAAACCAACCCTTAATTTACTATTATTTTTTTGGCATCTTCTGGCCATTACAAAACAAACTACCATTTTGATTCTCAAAAAAAAACTACCATTTTAGCCATTTTTATACTTTTTCCTGAACAAATTATAAAAAAAAAATACAATATGAAAAAAAAGCGGCCGAAATTTTGAATCAAAAAAAGAAAGAGTCGGATTTTTAATCAAAATAGAAAAGGACAATACTTAAAAATAATAATAGTAAAACAATGATTGTTGTAACCAAAAATTTGGGAAACAATCATAAAAAAGGCAACAAAAAAACCCTAGGGCAAAACTAACGTGTTGGAGAGTTGAAACTCACTTTGACCCATCTCTTTCACCTGTGAGGAACCAACCCGTACAATACGGCATCCTCTCAATATGAACAACATCAGCTAATTATTTCCTCTGCCAGGGTTTCCTTTGTTCTGTGCGCGCCGTCGGAGGAGGGGGGTTCCCTTCTCGCCGCCATCGGCTCCCCTCCCCTCCCCCTCCGCTCTTCCTCTACCCACACCATCCTTCCCCGTCTCGTGTTCGGCGTCCCCATCCCCTTCCCTTTACTCGCCTCTTCACCTAGCCCCTTTCCCTCCAACATTATAACCTTTGGCTTCCATCAACCTTTGACATGTTTGCTCTGTTCTCAGTCTCGATTGCATTCCAAGCCTGCTCAATCTTACCCTCTCTTCTCTGGAGGTGTGGTGTCTATTTCGTGTTCTGGCGTTTTCCCCTTCCTGCATTCGTGTTCTAGCTTCATCCTTGGCGATCTATCTCTCAGTGGAAGAAGGTTTGTGTAGCCATATCTACAAGAAGCGCTTTCTTCTTCTGATCTCAGGCTTGGAGTTTTGGGTCGATCTGGTCACTGGGTGGCCGATTTAAACACACAAGGCTTCAAGAAGCTTGTGAAACGCCGGAGGCTCCTCTCCTTTTCGGTGCCGTCAGATTCCCCTTTTCCATCGACTTAGGGTGTGCTTATCCCGATTAAGGTGTGGGTATTCAGGCTTCAAGGTGTGGCGACTTAGGGTATGTCTGCGTCTCTGGTTGTTTAGGTTCAAGGTGTTACGCGTGACTGGTGTGGTCTGTTGGCCTGTGGATTGATTATGGCGAGACCTGTTGATAACTCATATTTAAATGTGTTATTTATGCTCTTATCACTTTAATCAACACAAGTTCTCAAGTAATATTCGTGCTTTATTAGGTAAATATTAGTTATTTAAAGGAAAGAAGGGTTAGGAGCTTGTTTGTTATCATTTGACACTTTTGGTGCCTTTTTGAGTATTTTAATGCTTCTATTAAGTGCTGCAGCGGTAAGCGCTATAGCGCTATATGGCGGTGGGACAGCTGGTCACTTTTGGAGCCTACTACTGTTTGATGAGTCATCATACTTATCCCTTGCTGTTCAGAATCTGTGGAAGCTTTTTAGTGACAAGTAGAAAACTTGGCACATTTTTAGTGAAAGATATCATTGTCACCTTTTTGTAAAGCTACTTTATGAGATGTGGATAATATCTATCTCACTTCTTCTTCCTCACAACATAGATTTCGAAATAAGGAGAGTTTTTGGAGAGGAAAACTTGACACCCTTCTCCTCCATTAATCCTCCACTTCAAGCTTTTATTTCTCAAGAGAAGGTCATCATTTCCAGCGCTGTGAAGCTGTGTTGTAGCGTCAGCAACCCGTCACATGAGAAGGAGGCCACTACGTGCATCTTTTGCAACCTTGCTTCTTCTTTTCATTTTCGGTAATATAAGCTTTTTGGTTTGTATTGTGTTGATGATGCTCATCATGAGCTAAACACTTAGTAGTTGGATTGTTTTAAGCTTTGTAATGACTCTTTAGTATTGTTAATATAACGTTATGATGTTTGTGTTTCAATCCTTGTATTTTAATGCTTTCAAACTTGTTTTGGGATTGATCAACTGAAACGAGTAGATTCGTGGGTACAGACATGGTCCATGATTCGAACTCAAGGATTGATATGAATGAAAGGTTGTTTAAAAACATTTAGACAACTTGTGCTTAACTCTAGACATAGGGGAGCAATAGTTCATAAGGTGAATACTGTGGGTTCTTCATTATACAGGGGTTGACCTATAGCGTCTAACGTTATAGCGCTTCACTACTGAGAAATTATTTAGCAAAAAGCAATCCAACTCACTTTATCAACTCTTGAACTTTCTTTACTTATTTATTTACATTTATGTTACTCACAATACTTGTTGACAACTTGTTATTGTTACTTGTTTTTCTCACTAGCTAAATTACTAATTTAAATATAGAAGTAAACTCAACAATCTCCGTGGGAACGATCTTTACCTATCACTCTATTACTTGTTGCGATTGTGTATACTTGCACAAACTACTTTTCGCACAACAAGTTTTTGGCGCCGTTGCCGGGGATTGTGAAAGTTAATTTCTATTGTTTAGTTAGTAAGTTTAGTTAGTTTAGATTCTTTTGTTTAGCGTGTTCTGTTTTTCCAGCAATTTTTTTTTATTTTGTATTGTGTTTTGTGTTTGTAGTGTGTTTCTATTTGTTGTTATTTGTGTTTAGTGTTTGAAAAAAAAATCCACTTTATGCCATGGACCATTGGAGTTTTTCCTTTATGCAAGAATTGAATGCTCAACAACATTGTTTCAACTATGACTTCCATGGGGATGAACATGAAAGGGGCTGTTATGAGACAAATTTCATGCCCATGACAGCCCAAAATATGGATTATGGCATGGAAAATGGTTTGTGTGAGCAAGATTCATATTCTCAAGCTCAAACCGAAGGATTACATGAGGACAATTCTGATCTAAAAGAACTCTTAGCACAATTTCTTGAGGATAGCAAAGTGGATAAAGACAACTTTCAAGTGTCATGCAAAAATATAGAGGCTCACTTTAAGACTATAATGGAGCATCTAAAAGAAGTGAGTTGTATTGAAGAGGTGGTTGAGCAAAAGAAAGAAAAAGGTGTAGAGTTTGAAGATGAATGTTATCATTTGGGCAACTTTGATTTTAAAGAAATTTTTGCTCAGTCCATTGAATCCACTGAGTTGGTTGAGCAAGAGGAAGAAAAGGAGAGTGTAGAGTGTGAACTTGAATGCGGACATTTGAAAATAGTGGAAGAAAAACAAAAAATTTGTGTAGTTGTAGAAAAAGAAAAATTCAAAAATAGTGGCAAGGAAGAGAAACCAAGGTTGAGGTATGAAAAGAGTCATGTGAGAATTGAGACTCAACCCTTGGTAATTGAAGAAAATAGCTCTCCGCAAAATGAGCTTCAATTTTTTCAAGAGAGGGGGAATTCCTATCCCAAATGCTTATTGGTTGGGGCATGAGAACACTTGCTTCCCTATACCAAATACATGAGATTTCTGACCAAAAAGAGAAAGCGGAAGGATGATATTTTCTTCTTGTCCTATTATCCACCCTAACTTGGGTTTTGAATGCCAAGTCTAGCTAAGGACTCTTAAACTAAGCGCTACTGGGAGGCAACCCAGATTTTTAGGACTAATTATGTTTTTTGTGTGTTTTTGTTTTTACTATTTTAGGTATGAATAAGAAGACTTGTGGTATGTATGTGCTGTCAATTATGCAGATTTATGATGCTGTAGCACCATGTGCTATGGCACTCGTAGCTGAGGTGTTGAGAATGTGGTTAAAATGGTTAAAAAGAAGATGATGAGAAAGATGAAGGAGAGCATAATACGAAAGAAGAGGGAAGTAAGGAAGTATAATCACATAACCCACCCAAAACCCTTCCACCACACCTTCACCTAAACCATCACCAACCAAAGAACCATCCCCTCCACCTATAACACCTTCCAGCCATTAATCTATCCTTACCTCAAGCCAAACCATCAAACCTTATTCAAATACCTTCCTCATTTCCAAAACAACCCACTCTACACAAGTCCCCATCTCTTAAGAAACTTCCCTCACCAAAACAAAAATCATCTCAGTCTCATAGAAGAAAAATCCACCCAAAACTCAACTTGCCACAGAGCAACCACCAATGCTATTGGAAACTAAAGTACAGAGAGTAAATGCTGTAACAGGTGGTGATATAGCATCAGTATCAGAAGGGAGTGCTGCAGCATCTGCTGTAGCACCAAAGAAAGCTGTAAGAACAAAAATGGTGGCCAAAAAGAGGCCAAGGGTGCCTAAATCTGTTGTGGAGGAACCTAATTCTGTTGTAGCAAATGATTCGGTCCCCTCTCCTACACCAGAGCCTCCATTGGCCAAAAATACCGACCACAAGACTTAGTCTGGCTGAGGACTCTTAAACCAAGCGCTACTGGGAGGCAACCCAAGGTTCTTAAACTAACAATTTTGTGTTTTTAATTTTTCTTTTGTGCAGGAGTGAATTTTGTGAAGTGAGAAAAGAAGCCACCAAAGGAGAAACCCTGGGACCAAGTTGGCAGATGACCCTCCACAAGAAGAAGTGCCAGTTAGCGTTGTAGCGGGTGATGCTACAGCGCCTAAAGCCCATCCCCCGCACAAATCTGCATCTGAGGAGAATACTCTTGATCTTTCTGAAGAGAGGGAAGCAGCAGAAAAGCTGGCTGAGATGGAAGCTTACAAGGAAGCAGAGGATCCCCAGAATGAGGCTACAGCGCCTAACGCTGTAGCGGCAGGAAAGAAAAAAATCCAGTAGCAGAGCCACCACAGTGCCCACCAGAGCAAGCAATAGGCTCAAATCTGGGTTAGCAAACAAGTACTCTAACCCTTCTTTTAAAAAAAATGTTGTTTGTTTGTTTTCAATAAATCTGTTAGGTGCTATAGTGTTTATTCTTGCATCTAACAGTATGTTTAGAGTTTTATTTCTGTTGTTTTTAATTCTGTTGAGTTTTAGTCATAGGCCTCTCCCATTAGAATTGCATGAGAAGTGGATACACTGCTAGGTCTTAAGTTGGGGGAGGACCTTAAATGTGTTTAATGTTATATGTGAAATGTTAATGTTATGTGTTTAATGTTATGTTTGTTGAATGAAAAGCATGATCAGTTGCAATTCCTAGTTTTTCAATAATAGGATATGTTTCTTCCTGGGCTAAATTTAATGATGATTATGTGTTGTGAGTAGAGTAGCCTTGTTTGAACAATGACTAGTCTTATTGCTGCTTCTACATAAAACTCTGGGCTTAGCAAGGAACCTAGTTAGCTAGGAATGATAAGGTTTAGTCAAGTTTTTACTAAAAATTGAGAGTAGCATTTGAAGCTAAGTTTGGGGGTGCATCAGTTATATTAAGGCTAGGGATGAAGATTATAGGATGGTCAGTGCAATAGGACCCAAAGTGTACAAATGGTCATATAAAAAGCTGCAATTGCCTGAAACAAATGTTGAACTGTTCCAAAAATGCATATAAAAAAATAAAGAAAAAGAAAAGAAAAGAAAAAAATAAAAAAAGATAGAAATGCAAATAAGGAGTTCAGTAATGAGGGCATTGCAGCTGAATCTGTTTATCAAGTAACCAGTGTTATAGCATCTAACGCTATAGCGCTGAGAAATCACCAAATCAATAGTAAGTGCACTGGCCAAAGATCTGAAATGCCTAATCAAGCCCTTTCTTGTGCTTTGAAGCCCCTCAAGTCTTTTGTGAAGTTGTTAGTCTACTCTCCTTTTTGAAAAATTCTTTGGCTAAACCAAAAGAATGCCACTCTTTCCAAGGCTAGGAGAAATGTTGAAACTAGCTAGGAGCTAAACTAAGTCTAGTAGTCACACACTCACAATTGAGCAGTAATAATTCTAGATGTTGTAAAAAACAATGGTGTGTGTGTGTGAGAGAGAGAATGTGAATCTGAAAATTTGGCCCACTAAGAACATTTTTGAAAAATTGTTTGATTTAGGGATGCAACTGACCTTGTCTTTCTATGCTGTTATTGTTCTATTTTAAGTTTGTTTGTTTGTCTTTATAAAGTGTCATTCCTTGAAGACAAGCAATTGTTTAAGTTTGGGGGTGTGATAACTCTTATCTATAAGAGTTATTTACGCTTTCTAGACTTAAACAAATGCGAGTTCTGAAGTAATAATAATTTTTTTAAGAGAAAGATATTGTTGTTGTCTTGTTTGTGCAGTTAATCTATGTAATTGTTTCATTGTTGTTGTGTTGTTTGTTCTTTTTCAAGCGTTATTACTTGAGGACAAGCAATAGGTTTAAGTTTGGGGGTGTGATAACTCATATTTAGATGTGTTATTTATGCTCTTCTCACTTAAATCAACACAAGTTCTCAAGTAATATTCGTGTTTTTTTAGGTAAATATTAGTTATTTAGAGGAAAGAAGGGTTAGGAGCTTGTTTGTTATCATATGACACTTTTGGTGCCTTTTTGAGTATTTTAATGCTTCTGTTAAGTGCTGCAGCGGTAAGCGCTATAGCGCTATATGGCGGTGGGACAACTGGACACTTTTGGAGCCTACTACTGTTTGATGAGTCATCATACTTATCCCTTGCTGTTCAGAATGTGTGGAAGCTTTTTAGTGACAAGTAGAAAACTTGGCGCATTTTCATTGAAAGATGTCATTGTCACCTTTTTGTAAAGCTACTTTACGAGATGTGGATAATATCTATCTCACTTCTTCTTCCTCACAACATAGATTTCGAAATAAGGAGAGTTTTTGGAGAGGAAAACTTGACACCCTTCTCCTCCATTAATCCTCGACTTCAAGCTTTTATTTCTCAAGAGAAGATCATCATTTCCAGCGCTGTGAAGCTGTGTTGTAGCGTCAGCAACCCGTCACATGAGAAGGAGGCCACTACGTGCATCTTTTGCAACCTTGCTTCTTCTTTTCATTTTCGGTAATATAAGCTTTTTGGTTTGTATTGTGTTGATGATGCTCATCATGAGCTAAACACTTAGTAGTTGGATTGTTTTAAGCTTTGTAATGACTCTTTAGTATTGTTAATATAACGTTATGATGTTTGTGTTTCAATCCATGTATTTTAATGCTTTCAAACTTGTTTTGGGATTGATCAACTGAAACGAGTAGATTCGTGGGTACAGACATGGTCCATGATTCGAACTCAAGGATTGATATGAATGAAAGGTTGTTTAAAGACATTTAGACAACGTGTGCTTAACTCTAGACATAGGGGAGCAATAGTTCATAAGGTGAATACTGTGGGTTCTTCATTATACAGGCGTGGACTTATTTAGAACCTAGACATATGAGTCTTGTAACAAAACTCTGGCGTTAGTGACCGAAAGGCACAAAATCAACAGCACTTAACGCTATAGCGTCTAACGTTATAGCGCTTCACTACTGAGAAATTATTTAGCAAAGAGCAATCCAACTCACTTTATCAACTCTTGAACTTTCTTTACTTGTTTATTTACATTTATGTTACTCACAATACTTGTTGACAACTTGTTATTGTTACTTATTTTTCTCACTAGCTAAATTACTAATTTAAATATAGAAGTAAACTCAACAATCTCCGTGGGAACGATCTTTACTTATCACTCTATTACTTGTTGCGATTGTGTATACTTGCACAAACTACTTTTCGCACAACACCTGTTTTATTGGTGGTGGTGTGTTGTTTTTGGCGATGCTACGTTCTGTGCTTTGTGTTGCTGTCTGGTGGTATAGTCTCTGTTTGAAGTGATTTGCAGATGTTCAACGAGGTGGAAGCAGTGTGTGGTATCCCTGTGTTCGATTTTGGAGGTGTGTGTTTGCTGCGGGTTGGTGTGTTGGTGTTGTCTCGCTGCTCCTAGCTAGATGTTTCTTGGCTGGTGGTGTTGCATGGGAGTGTTGGCAGTGCTTTTTGTCTTGCTGGGTTTCTTTGTGACCTTGGTGTGGGCAGGTTTGGTGGTGGTTGCTGCAGGCTAGTTTCCAGATCTAATCGTTGGGTGTTAAGGTGTTAAGTGGCTTTTTGGAGTGGAAGGTGTGTTGGTGTCATGCATCTTTGTGGTATGACTCTGCTTTAGGTGTATCCCAAATTGAAGGTGAATTGGTGTCTTGCAACTTCGTGGTGTGACTCTGCTATAGGTGTAGCCCAAATTGAAGGTCAATTGAAGGTGTGTTGGTGTCTTGCAACTACCCGGTGTGACTCTACTGTAGGTGGTGCCCAACTTGAAGGTGAACTGAAGGTGTTTTGGTGTCGTGCAACTTCGTGGTGTGACTCTGCTATAGTTGCAGCCCAAATTGAAGGTGATTTGAAGGTGTGTTGGTGTCCTGCAACTCTGTGGTGTGACTCTGCATTAGGTGTAGCCCAATTTGAAGGTGTGCTGGTGTCTAGCAACTTTGTGGTGTGACTCTGCGTTAGGTGTAGCCCAATTGGAAGTTTATTTGATGAAGGAGCTCAATCAAAATGGTAACTTTGATTCATGGTGGATGGGAGATGTTGGGTGGATTTTGAGTGTTTCCTCTTTTGTAGTAGTAGCTAGCACGGTCTAGGGGAAGTAGGCGGCAACATGTCGCGGAGTGGTTTAAAGAATATGTTAGGTTTTTTAGTTGTGGGGTAGGAGATATTTTTTTTCTGGTAGGAGTGCTTTGTATTGAAGGAAGGAATTATCTCACGTCTTGCGCTGACTTGTACTATGAGTTTGAGTACCCATTGTACTCTCTTCAATACAATTTTTGCTTATCTAAAAAAAATGGTGCATCCTCTCTCTTTTTTCTTCCCACATACAACACAAAATCAACCTGTTTTTGTGTAACTTTCGCTAGCTGCCTGCTATAGCCCTGCGTCCCTTTTCCTGGATCTCTGAGGCTCTTCCCCGGCTTCCCTCCGTCTTCTCCCAATATTACACCAAAACGGAACCTACTTTTGTGGTCATAGAAGAAACCCCAACATATCCATCCATTTTCTCCATGTGAGATGAACGAATCCAAAGTTTCTCGTTTAAAAAATAAAACCCTAACATACCGTAAACACTAATGAGGTACTTGACTAAATTAGTTGTGTTTTTTTTAATGTTTAGGTACAGTACTATTATTGTGGTTTTTTACTGTTCTACATTATCTTTTCAGGGATGTAGGATTCATGCTACCATCAAGAAAACCCTCATTTACAAATTTAGAAATAAGGTTCGTGAGGGATGTATATACTCTTTTCGCCAACTCCAATTCTTTATTAATGGTGGAAGTTACAGAAACACCCATCACTGTCACAAGTTAAGCTTTCAGTACACAACTAGGGTCATACCCCCTTTATGATTATCAAGTTGCTGCACCTGAGTTTCTATTTGTTCCAATTTCGGACATCAATGGGGGAGGACACAACGCTGACTTTTTAGTTGGTGAGTTTATATTTTGCATATTTATTGCACTTCATATTTTAAACCATATATCATCAGCACCATGATATGACTTTTACTTATTTTTGTTGCACAATGGGTCTCAGGGTCAAGTCCGCTTGTTGAGAAGAGATGGGTCAAATCCAACAAAGGGAAAAAACGAATATAGAATTACTATTATTAGTAGGTGCTTGTGTAGGCTTCCGGTATAAGTAGGCTTGAATATAGAATTTAGGCTAAATAGCATTTTTGGTCCTTTATGTTTGCTCCAGATTTCACTTTGGTCCTTTTATCTTTTTTTGGTCGGTTTTGGTCCCTCATGTTTCATTTTTATTTCATTTTGGTCCATCACGTTAGTTTTGACTAACGGACGCCACGCTGGCAGTTAACTGCTGACGTGGCGTCTTAAGTGTCATGTATGACGTGGCAAATAAATTATTTTTTAATTCTAAATTCAGATTTTTAACTTAAAACAAAACTAAAAAATGAAATTAACAAAATATAATAAAAATTAAAACAAAACATAATTCTTCAAAAAAAAACAACAACATCTCCTCTAGTTCCAGTTCCAGATCTACTTCTTCAATGAAAACAGTAAAATGAAAAACAAAAACCGAATAATAGACTGAAAATAAAAATCAAAAGATCTGGGTACATTTCATTCTCTGCGTTTTCTTTCACCGTTTACTAAAATCAAAAGATCTGGGTTCATTTCATTTCAAAAGATCTTCGTTCTTCGTTTGCGTTTTCTTCGTTTTATTCTCTCTGTTTTCGTTTATCTTTGTTTGCATTTTCTTCGTTTCATTTACGTTTTCTTCGTTTCATTCGTTTGCGTTTTCTTCGTTTTTTTGGTTTTATTCGTTTCAGAAAAGGATCTGGGTTTCCACAACAGCAATCGAAACTAAGTTGTTGATTCTGAAAATCAATTTGGGGCTTCCTTTCATCGCTAAATTTCGAACAAAACCCATGTAAAATAAATGTTTTCTGTTGCTTGAATCCAGAGATCTCAACTAAGATGTTTTCAGTTTTCTGGGTTTTAAAAAAGATGAACAGATTCAATGAACGAAAACGAAGTTCAGATCTGGAAGACAATAGAAGAAATCCGAACAGAAACAGAATGAAAGAGATGTTATTCGACAATGATCCGAAGAAATCCGAACAGAAATAGAATGAAACAGAGTTCAGATCTTGAAATTGTATGCGACAATGAATGAAAGAGATGTTGGTGTTGTTGAAGATGAAGAAATTAGGGATCTGGAACAATAATACATGTTATTCGTTTATGTTAACAGCTGCAAATTTAATGAAATTGTTTAATTGTTTATGTTATTTGTTATTAGTTTATTTATGTTTTGTTTTTTTGAAAATTAAAAAACGAATTTGCTGATGTGGAAACCCAGTCACCTATGCCTGCCACGTCATTTAATGAATTGAGGACGCCACGTCAGCAGTTAACTGCCAGCGTGGCGTCCGTTAGTCAAAACTAATGTGAGGGACCAAAATGAAACAAAAACGAAACATGAGGGACCAAAACGGACCAAAAAAAGATAAAGGACCAAAGTGAAATCTGGAGCAAACATAAAGGACCAAACGTGCTATTTAGCCTAGAATTTACGATTCCAAATTATTAGTTCTCTTGCTAAATTATATATTTTCCATTAGTTTTCGGGCTGTTTGATTGTATTTTGTTTTTGAGTTTTTGAAATTTGTTTTACAAATCAACTTTTAAGGATATAGACTATTTCTTCAACTTGAAAACCAAATCCTCCGCTGCTTGTTTGAAAAGTCAAAGCAAACACCACAACCAACTTTGTCTCTTCTTGCCATGGATTTCTTCCGCAACTCATTTTAAAGGCTAGATGCAGTAATTAAGGATATATAACTGTTAACACCCCAAAATAACTGAGTTGTAGGCCAAGGGCTGAGGAAAAAGAAGAAAAGGATTAGAGTGTTGAGGCAGGCCACTAGATTAAATCCTAGGAGATAATTGTTGAAGGAAAGAACTCAAGAGAGGCCCTCAAGGCGTACCACAATACAAACTCCTCGAGGAAGGGGTAAGCCCGAGGGACAATGAGCTAGGCCGAGGGAGAGTAAAGCCTCAGCCTATAGAGTGCCACGACTAGGGTGGCTAGGGTGCCTGAGTTGTTGTCCGAGGACAAAAGTCAGCCGAGCAACCAAGTGGCTGAGGTAAGGCATGCTTGCTTTGAAGGCAAGGAAGAGGAAACACGAAGACAGAACGTGTCAACAGTTGAAGATCAAGCGAAGGAGCGAGGCCGTGAAAAGCGGCACGAGGGAATTTTACCCCACTAACTGTGCTAGTGGGATCGGGGTTAGTTACTCCGCCTCTTTAGGGCTAAGGAACAATGATACGCATTGATCTTTGATTGATCCAACGGTAGGCAAGTGTTGGCTCGAGTAGTGGCGGATGAGGGCCTATGTATATAAATAGGAAGAGGGTAATTGTACAGAGACACACATCAATCAAACAACTCTACGTTTATTTCAATTTTATCTTCTTTACCGCACTTTACCTTTATTTTACATTTATGCATTAGGCCAGTAGAATATTCCAACCCTCGCGTTCCATTCACTCAACCTGACCCTTTCTAGAGGAGTCAGGATACCCACAATTGAGGAGTAGAGTTCCCTCCTCGGTGCAATTGCTTGAAGAACGGAGGAATCAAAGACTGTCCAAACCTCTAGTCGATCCCGCGGCTAGGACCTAAGAGTTTGACGACAACAAAAATTGGCACGCCCGGTGGGACAGGAACGGGTGAACGTTCGATCACGTTTGATTCGCCTGGACTGGATTATTATTGGCGTATGCACCTACGCTCTGGCAAGAACCTAAGTATGGAGCCACCATCGGCGTCAAAAAAGGGGATTGCTCCCGAAAGGAAAAATACTGAGCCAGTAAGTGCTTCGGGGACAACCGCCTCAGCGGTTAATGATGATTCGGATGACAACTCTCCTCAAGACTATGAGGAGCCCGTGGTGATGTCCACGTCGTTTATTCGGCAGCAAATCGACATGGGGATACACGATATCATGTACCAACTGTCCCACCAATTGGTTGACATAGTGAAACCTATGGTGCACAATGAGGTGCAACGGGCCAAGGAAGTGGAACAGACACGTGCTCCGCAAGCTAGCAGCACGATATGGTTTCCCTGGCCAATCACACGGATGACAACCTAACTCCATGGGAGGCACGCATCAGACTCTGCCAGACACCAACCCTGTTGGACCTCAACAGGCATCCTCCTATAACCCTATGGGAGGCATGCAACAGTGTCCACCGAGTGCGAATGGCAGGATAGGTGGGTACTACCCGAGTCAGCTGCCTTGGGTCCAGAGTCCACCTGGCTCGACAAACCTACCTCCTAGTCAGCCGTACCCCGGAGCACTCAATACCTACCCGGCGGGTTCCTATTTGCTGACAGTAATGTTGCCCCGGTCGAGCAGCCATGGAATCAACTTCCACCTCACCGAGGCACTCAGGAATCTGTACCAGGAACTGGCCTTGTTAACCTGGCCCAAGTGGTGCCCGGGCAGCCATGGACAGACGCTCCACCTCAGGTACCACCGCAGCCAGGGGCGCAGGGTCCCCCAGATACAATGTGGCAAGTCCACAATGGAGCACATCGGCCGATTCACGGCCCAATGTGGGGAAGGAAACCAGAATGAGTACCATAAGCTGCAGCTATTCCCTTTGTCTCTGACAGGGACTGCCTTCTTGTGGTATTCTTCTCTCCCACCTGATTCTATACAGACCTAGGCAGACATGGAAAGGTGCTTCCATGACAGATTTTATTGGCCACAGCGTGAAGTTACCGCAGCCGATCTCATGAATCTACGGCAGAAGGTGGATGAGGATGTGAAAGACTTCATTGAAAGATTCAAAAAGATGGCTAGAAACACTACAAGAATTTTGGGGATTTCCGGCGGACAAAATCCACCGAAAACGGCTAAAATCCGCCGAAAATTGGGCATTACCGACAGATTTTATCCGCCGGAAATTAACCCAGACGGAAAATCCGCCGCAAATTGCTGGTGGAAAATCCGCCGGTAAACATAATACGAACCGCCGGTAATTATCTAAAAAAATAATATTTATTATTCGTTTATTAAAATATTTATTATTTAATTAGTTTATTTAAAAAAATAATATTTATTTTTTCTAAAATAATATTTATTATTTTAAAATAATAATATTATTTATTATTCGTTTATTAAAATATTTATTATTTAATTCCGAAATAAATATTATTAATTTGCTTAAAATAAACGAGAATTGAATAATGCTTTTAAAATGATAAAATTTGCATAAACATCGATACAAGAAAGTAGTAACTAAAATATATATTACAAAATATAAATTAAAATATCCAAGAATTGAAATTAAAATATCTAATAAAATGACTAAAACTCCTAGTCATAGTGTAACACCCTTTTTTCACCCATCGTTTATTCATAAATTATCAGAGTTTTTCGCGCCAAAAGAGTGTCGCATTTTTCAACGTAAAACAAAACCTCGTAGTTTTCTCAAAACATGCAGCGGAACTATTCAACATCGTTAAAAACATCAACAACCGACAAAGTGCAAAGTGCACCAATTACTAAAAGATTCAACATCAACCGAAATATAATTAAAAACAGAAATTGACCCTTCCCCAAGTGCTACCTATCAGAGCAGACGACACCAGGCAAAAGGAAGACTACAGTCTTCACTCGGGCTCACCTATAAAGTGACAACCACAAAAGGGGTGAGATTCCATACAATATAAGAAGTGTATGAAAGACCACATACAAAGCTCAAGACATCAATTAATCACAGCAAGCAACATCACTCTTAACAGTTAATAACAGCTAAGTGTACATTAACACGTCACTTCCACAACAACACATCACTTTAACAACACATCACAATGGCCAAACAACTTCATTCGATCAGTCGTGCAATATGAATGCGATATGAGACTCAAGCAATGCACATGCATGTGGTACCAACCTACGTCACTGGCCAAAGGCCTAATTTACGTCACTGGCACAAGGGCCTAAAATATCGTCGCTGGCCAAAGGCCTAATTTTCTCGTCGCTGGCACAAGGCCTAATGTTCATGGTATGCATGCGACTCAATGATGTATGCACAACAGTCAAACAATCACACATCAACGTCACTGGCCATAGGCCTAAATCACATCACTGGCCGAAGGGCCTAAAACAATAGACAACGCTGTAGTCCAACAATCACACATCAACGTCACTGGCCATAGGCCTAAATCACATCACTTTTCCAAAACATTTAGAATTGACGACCACTTTTTGAAAAGACACCGGAGACGCCTCAAGGGCATCCCGGGACACCAAAACAACTCCAGGGAACAATGTTAGAAAAATAGTTCAGAATGCCTTAAAATTAGAGTATCCAGTTAGGCACCTGGATAAGCTTTCCAAAACATTTTGAAACACCTCAATCGGACTCCCGAGTCAAAAGTTATTTCGAAAACAGTTTAGGAGAAAACTAAGACATCCTGAAAATGGCGCCCAGCGAAGGGGATCCAACCAAATTTTCGCAAAAGTGAACAATTCGCACAGGAGCAAGAATGGAATGACTCAATATGATTAGGCAAGGCATCCAGCAAAGGCACGGACCAAAACACCAAGAGAAACAGAATAGGGCTTGGCGCCCATGGGTAGGGATCCGAAGACAGCAACACAACACACAATGGGCAACACAGCACAAGTGCTGAATTCCTACAGCAGTACACCTACTTCGGCGAATTAATTAAAATAGCAAACGACATCGGATTTCAACAAAAGACCACTCATTGGAAAACCCTCTGAGTGTAGTTTCTGCCTATGATTTTTATTTTTCAAAATAAGTATCCAGTTGGTACAGTTTTTCAAAACACTACACTGTGGTACCAAAATCGGACAGAACTCTCTACCCAGCTTGCAACCAAATTTTCTTTCTCATTTCTTAATGAAATTTCGTGAAACCAGTGCCTATTTCGTAGAGAATTAAGTCTTCTTTCCAATGAAACAAGAATCGTTGAAAACGGAGTTCAATTGATAACACAAAGCCTACAAAAACCGAACCTACTCACAGTTTGATTCCAGAAATTTGACCTAATTTCGGTGACTCATAACTTGAACTACATAACTCCAAATCGAGCGAAACCAGTGCCAAAACGACCGGCTTTAAGTCTATTTTCAAAAACAATCAGCCACATAACTTTTGGATCGACTGAACAGTACCAGTTTTAGGAGGACCGAAACAGTGTCCAGAAATGCACAAAGACCATAAACAAGTAGGACTCATCATGATCAATTCCCAAACAACAATTTCAACACCACATACTTATGCATTTGCTCAAACACTTGACATGCAAAATCATAAATTCTCAACAACAAATCATCATATGGCAACAATTATTATTATGAGCATAACAACATGTCATTTAGGCATAGGAATGTGAGGAAATCAAGCATACATCAAATTACTCGACAAGGCACACAATCATAGGGCATGCGATTTTTCAAGACAACAATATGGTGATCAAGACACCCTAAAACCCCACATGTAGATCCCTCATAAACCCTTATATTAAATTAAATCCCACCCTTACCTTTTTAGAAGAATTCGAAACTCTAGCCTTAGGAATGCCACGAAATTCTAGCTTGCCCTTCCCCTCCTTGAGATTTGCGAATCCTCCTCTCATTCTCCTCTCCCTTGTGCGCCGTTTTCTTTCTCTCTTCTCCTCTCTCTATTTCGCAAGCTCTCTTTTCTTTTCCTCTCACTCTAATTCGCATATCCACTAATCCCTAGCCTAGGCGCTTCTCCTATGCGCCTAGCTAGCGGGCTTGGATCACGGGCTATTTACTTATTAACTTGGACACCCCTTACTCAAGGCCTCCTACTTAGGTTTCGCTAATGCTAACCCCTCATGGACCAACCCATACTAATCATGTAGTAATAATTAATTCTATTATTATTTTTACCACTTAATCTCTATTTAATTAAATCCACCAAATAAATCTAATCAAATAAATCACACAAATAATTAAATAAGCATTTAAATGAAAATGGGGTGTTACACATAGTAGCGCTGAGATGGGTTGTTGTTGGGGTCTGAATTATTGAACCATGTTTCAAAATCAATGTTGAGGTCTAGATCTGTGTTGAGTTGTTGGGGTTGCTCGGGCTGCTGCTGGGGTTGCTGGGGCTGCTGCTGAGGCTGAGAGTTGAAACCAAAGTACGGCTGACCATATGGGGGCTGTGGAAGGAAGGCTGCATCTGCTGCGGTGCGTACGGCGGCTGGGGTTGCTGGAAGACTAGTGCGTACGGCTGAAAAGCAGCGCAGTAAGGCTGCATCTGCTGCGGTGGATAAAATGATGATGATGATGATGGCAAAGATGGCCTCGAGTATTGAGACATAGTATCAAACATTTGCTTCCAGCGCTCCTCATTCAACCGCTGTTGCTCCGCATTCAACCTCTGCTGCTCTGCCTGCTGCTCCCACATCTGATGTATTTCCTGATCATGTCTGTTCTACCGCTCTTCCATATCACGCTGTTGATCGCTCAATTTTTGCGTCAATAGCTGAACATCACTTAAGTCTGAAGGCGTAGAGACATAAGAGCGACCAGTACTACTGTCTGAAGAAGATGCGGGATTCAGATTTGGAATAATGGAATTTGGGAAAGCAGACGGACCAAAACCACCAGCTCCTACTAACCGGCCACTTTTTGATGACCCAAAAGATTCCTTCCAAGCAAGAAAAGCCGCTCGGCTCTCCTTAGCGGGATCAACTCACTACCACTACTCTGCTAAGTTTCACGATAACTGGTCTGCCAATCATAGAAATGTTTCTGAAAGCTACAACCAATAAATGAATAACCATTAGTATGTAATATATAATATAATAAAAACAATATATAAATATAAATAATTAATAAACGTTATTTACCGAAATATTCCTTGACCGGTTTCAAGATATTCACCAGTCTCCTCTCGCATATGAAGTTGGCGGTGTAACTCACGCAAAGTAGGTGACCGACCAAGGATAGCCTCCCATATATATATATATATATATATATTATTTAATAAAATATAAAATCCGAATGTATAATATAAATTTAATCAATTATTAAATTTATCATGCGTCTGTAATGTTCAGCTGTGTTGATAGAACCACCCGTGTTTATGCAACCGGCCCCTCTCTCAGAAGCACAGTTCTTCTTGACTTTCTCACATTTTGCTTTATAATTCCTATCGTTCCATTTCAGTTGGAGCTCATGCCAATAAGAATCACCGATCCATGTCGGCTGCTTATTTTTATTACGGTGTTCCCGGAGCATTTCAGAAAAGCAGTGATAAGCTCTTGTGTTGAATGCTCTCTCGACTTCCTTCGCCGCATCTGGGTACCATGACATTTTTTCCTATTTACACAAATTTAATTAACTTGTTTGTAAAAACAAATTAATCAATTCAACAAAATTAAAAAATTAAAAGTTAATTAATTCGTAAAAAAACTTACTCTGAATGCATTCCACATCTTGGAATCCTTATCTTTTTTGACCACCGTCCAATTCAGCTAGGGTTTAGTGTAACTCGCTTTGATGATGTCTGTGATCGTGCTGCATACAATCCTCCCAGGAATAAACCTGTACATAGAAAAAAGATAAATTTGTAGATAATAATTTATATTTAAAGTTGTAATAAATCAAACAAATATCATTAATAAATTAATAAATACTTATTGCTGGCCAACAACCTTCACTACGATCCGACCGTCAGGCGTAACCTCAACCACCTCATTATCAATATTATACCTGCGTATCCCATCTGCATCTGGCGGGGGTATGACAGTACCGGGTGGAGGCACAAATGGACGGCTCAGCGTACTAGGTCAACTGCCATCCTCCGTACTAGGTGGGGGCACAAATGGACCATTAACAACGACTTGAGTCACATCACGACGACGCGCGCGTAAAGAAGTAGAAATCTTCTTAAAAAACCAGTCGGTGGGTCACGAGGTAGGTCATGATCAGATTCTGATCCTGATGATGCCAAGACTGTATATATATATATATATATATATATATATATATAATATGATGAATAACATACATGATGAATAACATAAATAATGAATAACATAACTGATGAATATATAACATACATGCATGATGAATAACATATGAATCAAGTCTGATCATAAATATAAATACTAATTCAAAACAAATTAATTAGAATCTCATTCTTTCTCGAAATCACCATCATCATCATCAGATGAGTGAATTCCTGAGACACCGACGTGATCGACTGCATCCTCATGATCTGTATCTTCTTCTTCATTAACTTCATCACCAGTGTTTGGCTCATCACATAAATGGGTAATGGGTTCAACTCCAATCACTTCATTTACATTGGACATTTCATCCATTTGATATGGCACGTCTTCCACTGTGTCATCATTTGTCTCAATGCGACCTCTTGGTTTTGTCTTAATTTCGACACACCAACCACGCCGATCAGTTCGTGTTGATGGATAAGAGACATAATAGACTTGTCTCACATTTTGTGCAATGAAGAACGGATCATACAGTCGATATCTACTATTTATTTTAATGTCCACGGTATTTGTCTTTGGATTAAACTTTGTTCCTCGAGCAGACGGATCAAACCAATTACAATAAAAAACAAATACTGTTTGACTATAATCAAGATAAGGGTAGGCAAGTTCATATATGTGTTCAACCACACCATAGAAATCATCTTCGCCTCTCTCAGTGACACCATTCATGCAAACTCCATTATTGACTGTTTCTCTGCCCTCTGTCCATTCCTTAGTGTGAAATTTGTATCCATTGACAAAATATGTGTGTCATTCTTTAACACATCTTCGAGGACCGTCAGATAAGTTCCTCAAGTGTTGGTTTGTAGGAGTCAGCGGGAGGGAATACACACATTGCCTAAACCACATTGGAAAATGCGCATGAATATGAGCAGAAGATTGTTCTTCACTTACTGCCTCTGATGACAAGAACTCCCTAATAAGAAATTATTAATTGTTAAACAACTGTGTACTTTAATTTATTAACTAATTATTGAGATAGCTATGTCGAGAAATATATACTCAATGAATGGTTGTGTAATATCCCCAATTTAGCTAATTTAGTTAATAGAAATTAGCAAGAGGTTATGTTTGATTAATTAGCTAATTTGAGTAATTTAGCTAATTTGAGTAATTTAGCTAAAAAAAAGAGTAATTTAGCTTAATTAATTAATGATGAGGTGATTGTCATGGGTTAAATAATTTATTTTGTGCTTGTGTGCTAAATTATTCTAAGTAGTTGAATTATTGATTGAAGGTTGAGTAGATTGGAATTTAAATGAGGGATTAGAAGAGAGTTAAGTGGAGGGGTATATAGGTCTTTTCGCATCCATTTTATCCTTCAGCTGAAATCACTTATATTCTTCCCTCACTTCCAGGTCAAACACAAAACACACACACACTTAAATGTTGAAAACCAGAAATTGAGAGAGAGTTGGCGAAGGAGAGAAGAGAGGGTGAGGGTTCAAGATCACCATGCACGTTCTCCTTTTTCATACCATTGTAATCCCATCCTCAATCTCTACCCATTGACACCCATATCATCAACATCCTCTTCCTACTCACCATTTCACCATTTTTGAATATTCAAGCTCAAAAGAGAAAATGGAGCTTGTGCCTTTGCATGTGGTAGCTAAGTCTTCATAATCAATAGCCAAAACACCTTAACCAACCACATTGTAGTTTCAGTTAGTTTGGGTTGCGCTTCTGGTTCTGTTTTGAAATAATTGGGCATTTGGAGTTCGAGTTGTGGAAGTTTGGAGCTAGGAGGAAATCAGTTTTTAGCAATTTCGGTTGTAAAGTTAAAGACTTGTGATTGGGAGCTGGATGGAGTCATCTAGGAGCTGCATTGTAGATTGGAGAGGGTTCTAGCTGCTGGAATTCGGATTTGGAGTAGTTCGGGTAGTTCGAGTTCAAATTGGAGAGCGTTTCGGAGAGTTTGGATCGATTGAGCATAGCTTGGATTTCGTATTGGTTGTTGTTGTGATTTTCATCACACTATGGTGAGTTCTATACTCGCTTTGGGATTAAATTTCGTGTTAAATACTAGTTGTGACTCAATTTATGTTTTGGTTTTCATTTTGTTAAGTTTCGAGTCAAAAAACGTCATTTACGAAAATGTATTTTTGTTATGAATATTTGAATGATTGAGAATGGAAGGTTTGATGATGTTTATGATGATTGTTGTTGCTGAACGATGTGTTGTTATGATTGGGTATCTATCGGAATAAGTTTCGGAATCGATCGGAATGGGAATTTCGCACGAAAACAGGATTTTTAGAAATGATGATAAGTCAGCACAACCTGTGCTGATTTTGGCACGACCCGTGCTGATCTTTCTGTCCCAGATTTTAAAATGGGTCCAAAGCCTTCCTAATTGATTCCAAACCTATTCTAATCCTTTCCCCAACCCTATGTATTGAATAAATGATGGCTAAAGTGCTCCCGGGGTCCTTTATCCTTATTTAAAGTAACGAATTAGTCCTTTATGTTTTTTTGTCCCAAATAAGTCCTTTATCTTTCAAATTTTTGACACATAAATCCTTTTCCGTTAACAGTGCTGATTTATGTGTCAAAAAAAGGATTTATGTGTTAAAAAATTGAAACATAAAGGACTGATTTGGGACAGAAAAGGATTTATGTGTCAAAAATTTAAAACATAAATGACTGATTTGAGACAAAAAAAAGGATAAAGGACCAAATCGTTACTTTAAATAAAGATAAGGGACCCCGGGAGCACTTTAGCCATAAATGATTGATGTGATGCAAAAGTTCTATGTGAATGGCCAGGAAGTTGAGGTAATGTCATGTTATGTTTAAATGTGATTATGTTATGTCATGATAAGTGGACTATAAGTCCCATGAGGTTGAGGTTAATGCTATGATATTGATTGTAATTGAAATGATTATGTTGATTGTGATTGAGGTAATTATGATTGTGATTGAAATAATGATGTTTGGATTGAATTGTAATGTTTCCCTAAGTCATGTTAATGAACGTTAGTAACCACGAGTGAGGTCATGATAATTGTTTAAATGGACTAAATGTCCCTTGAGGTTATAATAAAGAGGTTGAAGTTATGCTATGTTTATGTCAAGTAAAAGAGACGGCCCAATGCGGGTGTATATTTATATAAATTATATAAATAGAGGTCTAGGGTGACGACCCTATTGAGGTTAGCGTACTAGGGGAGGGTTGAGCCCTATGAACCTAGGCCCATGTGGAATCCTCTTGATAGAAAATGGCCAATCCGCTTGATAGAAAATGGTCAGTGGAATGGGTTCACCGGGAATAGAAAATGGTTCTCAGTGATATGCTAAACAATGTAAGAATGTGGAATCCGCTTGATAGAAAATGGTCAATCCGCTTGATAGAAAATGGTCAGTGGAATGGGTTCACCGGGAATAGAAAATGGTTCTCGGTGATATGCTAAGCAATGTAAATGAAATTTTCACGTAGTCGCTTATCAGGACTACGAGTTAAAGTCGAGGAGAGGTTTTTACGTGGCCGCTTATTAGGGCCACGAGTTAAAATGATGCATAATGAACCGCGAGTGTTAGTAAGGGGTCTCGATAGGACTCACTGAGAAAATGTTATCTCACCCTTCATGTTTTGTGGTTTTTACAGAGAACAGGCAAAGGCGACGAGGCACGGCTACGGTGCAACCTAAAGAAGATGTGAAGCTTTAGTTGAGGGTTTATGTTAATTCCCTGGTTGTCATTGTATTTTCGATATTATGACTTGTACACGTATTAGAAGTTGTAAATCGTTTCCACTATTGCTGTGTTTGATATTGAATAATAGGGAAGATGATTGATCACTTGATGAGTTATATCAAGTTTTTAATTTTGTTCAATATCCAAATACAGGAATTTTACTCTGATGTATACTAAGTTGTGCATTTTAGTATTTCTACCGATTAGAAATATTAGGGTGTTACAAGTTGGACCTCAGTACAGTTTATCAAAACATGAACATGGGCTGAATTTAACTCTTCTTCTGTTAGCCAATGAATTGACTCCTTTTCAGACGGACGACCAGGTGGACAAAAGACAAACAAAGCTAAATGATGTCTTGGACATTCAATTTCCATTTCATTTCGACTACTTCTAGGAGCAAATTCATTCTTGAAATAATAAGAACAAAAATGAGTTGTTTCATGGTGTAAGTAAGTAGAACATATCGATCCTTCAACTCTAGCTTTATTTTTAACTGATCTTTTTGAATCACCCAAGAACCTAGAAAATGATATGCTAATAATCATCTAATCCAAATGATATATATATATATATATATATATATTAACTGACCTTTCAAACGGATACATCCATCTGTATTGGGCAGATCCGCCAAGTTTAGCTTCATATGCGAGATGAACAGGAATATGCTCCATAGAATCAAAGAAACTAGGCGGAACTATTCTCTCCAACTTGCATAAGATAAGTGGGATGTCTTGTTCCATTTTTGTAAGGTCATCCGCTTTTAGCGTTGCAGAACACAAATTCTTAAAGTATTGACTTATTTCAATGAGCGAATTCAAAACGTGTGTTGGCAACGAACTAAAGGCAATAGGAAGTAAGAAATTCATGAATACATGACAATCATGGCTCTTCATCCCATGTAACCTCCCATTATCCACATCGGAACATCTTGCTAAATTAGAAGAATAACCGTCTGGCATTTTCAACTCAAAAATCCACCGATAAACTGCTTTCGCTTGCTCCGTAGATAAAGTATAATTGGATTTGGGTTTCAGTGTCCTACCGTTAGCTTGCTCAACCAACAACAAATCCTTTCGCATGCAGTAATGATCCATGTCCTTCCTAGCCTTTTCATTGTCTTTCGTTTTACCTTTCACGTTCATAATAGTGTTAAATATGTTATCAAAGAAATTCTTTTCAATATGCATTACATCGAGATTGTGTCTCAATAGATTATCTTTCCAATAACAAAGTTCCCAAAAAATACTTTTTTTGGTCCAATTATGCCATAGTCCATAACCATCTGGACGAGAAACAACGCCCGCAACGACTTCCACAGGAGGGATATCCTTGACACTATTCCAAACTTCTTCTGGTGTCAGCCTATGAGGAGGTTCAGCTGTTTCAACATTCCCCTTGATGAATGCATATTTTGACTTTCTAAAAGGACGCTCGGTAGATAAAAACCTACGGTGCGAGTCAAACCATGAGATTTTTTCTCCATATTTAAGAGTAAAAGTCTTTGTGTCAACCATGCAAATCGGACACGCCATCTTACCATGTGTCCCCCATCCAGACAACATTCCATACGCAGGAAAGTCATTAATGGTCCACATCAAAGCCGCCATCATCATGAAATTTTGTCTTCGTGCTGCATCATAAGTTAAAACACCATTCCACAACCTTTTTAGGTCATCAATCAAAGGTTGCAAATATATGTCAATACCAGCTGTTGGATTAGTTGGCCCTGGTATTATAGCATTTAAAAACATGTAGGGTTTAGACATACACATTTCAGGAGGAAGGTTGTATGGGGTAACAATAACTGGCCAACAAGAATACGGTGTTACTGACGCTTGAATATATGGTGTGAAACTATCAGAGCATAAACCAAGCTGAACATTGCGTGGATCATTGGCAAAATCTGGATGAACACGATCAAAATGCTTCCAAGCTTCACCATCAGATGGATGACGTAATTCACCAGAATTATTTCTATTTTTATAGTGCCATGTCATTTTACCCGCAGTTTCCATTGAAGTGAACATCCTCTTCAGTCTTGGTATAATCGGCAGAGAGAACATTGCTTTCCTTGGAATTGGTTTGCCTCTGCTTGTCCCTTTCCTACTGACACGATACCGTGGCTCTTGACAAAACTTGCATTCCAGCAACTCTCCATCATTTATGCCAAACTCATTGTTATAATAGATCATGCAACCAGACACACAACAATCAATTCTTATGGAATTTAAACCAAGCTTCGATGCCAATCTTTTAGCATCATAATAACTCTGCGGCAAAAGTCCTCTAACGGGGGTTGCATCCAACATCATTTTAATCATGTATTCCATGCACAATTCCGCAACGTTAAATTGAGACGTAAGACCCAACAACTGAACACACATTGATAACTTAGAGTTTGTAGATCCTTCAAATAATGGTTTATTTGTCTCACTCAAAAACATATAAAATCTCTGAGCTTCCTCGTTTGAAACTTCTTCAGCATCATATTGTGGTTCTTCGAAATCCAAATTTACACCGACAGCATCAAATACCATCCCCTGAACAACATCAAACGGCTGATATCTCATAGTCGTTGGATTACTACTTGACGTGGAAGCTACGACTGGACTTGACATGGGACCTTCTACTTGGACAGGAACATTATCAACCGCAAGAACTCCAGCTGCTACCTCACCATGACGGGTCTATATCCAATAATTTGTCTTAAACCCATTATTGTACAAATCAAGTTGAATATCACCTTCCTTTTTTATAGACCCAAACATACATTTTGAGCAAGGACATCTAATTCCACCTTGTCGCTCAAATTCTTTTTGACGCTTAGAAAAAAGAACAAACTCTTAGACTCCTTGTACAAAACGTCGTTTCAACCCAGCTCTTCCAGGATACATTCGATCATACATCCAACTACGATCCATTTTTTTGTGTATGTTCCTTATAATATACATAATACAACATATATAATACATGTGTATTAGAACAATACACATTGGTATTGGTATTTTTATGTTTGACCAAATATACAAAATAAATTAAATAAACTATTAACTATTATTTTTGAATATATATTAAAATTTTGATTTTTTAGTAAATGGTAACATATTTTTTAATAATAATGATAACATTTTATAGGTAATAATAATTTTACTTGGGTTTACTTATATTATATATATATATATATATATATATATATATAATATCACATTTATTTTATCTAAAAAAATACAAATAACAAATAATATTTCGTATTATAATAATATAATAACAAATAATTTTACTTTTTTTACTAATATTATACTAACATTTCATATTTGTTTTATCTAAAAAAATATAAATAACAAACAATTATTACAATATAATTTATTTTATTTTTTTGAATAATTCCAACTTATAACATCAATAATTTTTACTAAATAAAAAATATTACACAACAAATTAAATTTATTTTATTTTCACAAAAAATTTCAGCTAATAACATCAAATAATATTAAAATAATTCGTATTTAATTTTATTAAATAATAACTAATATTTTTCTGTTTTTAACTAATAAATTAAAATAATTCGTATTTTAAAAAACTCAAAAATTTCAGATAATTATTATTATAAAAATAGTGTAAACACAATCTAATTATTACCGGCAGATTTTTGAATTTTAAACATTTGCCGCCGAAAATTCCTCTTACCGGCGGATTTTTTTAAATATTATTTTTTAAATTACGGAAATTATCTGCCGGAACATTTAATTACCGGCGGATTTTTTTTAAATTTTTTTCGCAAAAATTTCAGCTAGTAACACCTATATATTCCGCCGGTACGTTACAGTCGAATTAAAATCCGCCGGAAAAAATAGAAAAATCCGCCAGTAATTTACTGGGGGATTAAATCTGCCGATAACACCAAAACTCCGCCGGTAACGTACTGACAGATTTATTCAGTCGAAAATAGCCCCCTGGAAATGGGCAAAATTCTTGTTGTGAAAGTGCTCAGTACCTTTCCCAAAATCTCAACTTACTTCCATGTCCATCTCTGGAATGCACCCTCAATTAACTGAGAAGCATGTGGGACAAGCTTGTAGTGACCTCAGTGGCTTGTGCTACCAAGTGGCTTCAGTCTCAAGAGGGGGGTGAATTGAGATTTTAAAAATTAATTCCCCTTTAACGACTTGATTGATTTTTCGCGCAGGTTTATGGAACGAATTAACGAGAAACGAAAACTGAAAAATAAAGCAGTAAAGAACACAGAGATTTTTATACTGCTTCGGTCACCTCCTAGTGACCTACGTCCATTCCTCACACCCTTGTGAGATTTTTCACTAACACAACAAAGCTTACAGGTGCTTTGAAAACCTTTACAGACTCAGGTACTCTTCTCCTAGGATACCCCACCTATGAAGAGCCTGTGGATGTCTTGTACTACAGGTAACTTATATTGCAGGTCAGGTTTTGATGATGAAAAAGACAAAGCCAAAGTTGATGAAAGTGACAAAATATCAAAGTCACAATCCAAGACAATCAAGACTAAAGAATCATGTCTCAAGAAGTAAGGGTAGTCCTTAGGGTTTGGGGATTGTCTTAGGAAAAAGTGTAAGCTCTTCCGAGGGTTAGCTCATTTCTCAAAGTCTCGCGCCTTCACTAGTTTTCAAAATGCATGCATGCACACGTAAACATAAAAAGCATTCTTAGAAAACCATCAAATCGATTCACATCATTTTTATCTAAACATCAAAATCGATTTCCTACTTCAATTTAAAGTGCATAATCGATTTTCCCTATAGTATAATAAAGCATAAAATCGATTTGCATCTTATTCTCAAATAAGATATAATCGATTTTACTCCTACACTTTAATTAGGCAAAGAATCGATTCTTCCTTTAATATACTCAAGAATAAAATCGATTTCCTTCCCGCTCTTAAGCAATAAATCGATTGACATCTTATTTCAAACAAACACATAATCGATTTCTCATCCTAGATCTACTTAGGCATGAAATCGATTTTCACTTTTAGTTTATTCAGGCAAACAATCGATTGTGTCATTTCCAAAAATGTTTCAACGGTAATATTTTCTCATAGCCTATAAATAGAGGCTTCATACTTAACAATTTTACACAACCCATTTTCACGATTCAAAGCATAATTTAGAAAAACTCTTCACACTTTCATTTCTTCTCTTCTCGCACCGTTGGTCCGTCAGAGCTGATCTCTCGCAAGAGTTAGTCGGGGTTGGAATCTTCAAGTTGTAATATCTGCCTACATTAGAGGTATTTTGGTCTTTACTTTTGTAATTGTTTATTTGTTGTGATTTGTACTAGGGAGTGGGGTATCTCTCTAGGGTAGCTGTTTGTACTAGGGAGTGGGGTATCACTCTAGGGTAGCTGTTTGTACTAGGAAGTAAGGTATCTTTCGGGGGCAGCTGGTTGTAACAGGGGTGGGGCATCTCTTGTTATTGTTGTAATTGATTTGAGGGCTCTTCATAGGTGGGGTATCCTAGGGAAGAGTGCCTGAGTCTGTAAAGGTTTCCAAGGCCCCCTAAGCCTTGTTGTGTTAGTGGAAAATCTCACAAGGGTGTGAGGACTGGACGTAGGTCACTGGAAGGTGACCGAACCAGTATAAATCTGTTGTGTTCTTTATTGCTTTATTTTCTAATTCCTTTGCTTCCACTTAACCTGCGTGAAAATTAATCTAAGTCATTGAAAATGGGAAAAAGTTTTCAAAAGTTTTTAAATCTCAATTCACCCCCCTCTTGAGACTGAAGCCACTTGGCAACAAGTGGTATCAAAGCTAGACTCTTGTATAAAGGGCCTAGCAGCTTCAAGAGTAATGGCTTCAGGTTGGTCTACGCAAGAGGGTGCTTCTCTTACCCGTCCTCCGGGATTCAACGAGAAAGATTACGCATATTGGAAAGAAAGAATGAGAATATTTATTGAAGGGATAGACTTAGATGTTTGGGATGCTGTGGAAAAAGGACCATTTGTCCCCACGCACATGGTAAATGGTATTCTCACAATTAAAGGGAGAAATGAATGGACTGATGAGGAAAAGAGAAAAGTTCAACATAATCTGCGGGCTAAAAACATAATTACTTCTGCCTTGAGTCCTAATGAATTTTTTATAGTTTCAAACTGTAAATCTGCTCAAGAAATGTGGGATAATCTTCAAGTAGCTCATGATGGTACTAGTGAGGTTAAAAGAGCAAGAACCAACACCCTTATCAGAGAGTACGAGCTGTTCAGAATGAATACAGGTGAAACAATACCGAAAATGCAAAAGAGGTTCACTCACATAGTGAATCAACTAAGCTTGTTAAGAAAGTCATTCCCTGCTGAGGATCTAATCAACAAAGTTCTGAGATGTTTGAATCGAGAATGGCAATCCAAGGTAACTAATATAGCTGAATCGAGAAATTTAGCTACCATGTCACTTGCCACTTTATTTGGAAAACTTCAAGAGCATGAACTAGAGCTCACCCGACTGGCTGAGCACGAAAATAATGACAAGAAAAAGAAAAGCTTGGCACTTAAAGGATCTAGTTCAAGTCAACTTTGTGAGAGCGAAGATTCAGACAATGAGGATGATGAAAATGAGGAAAGCATGGCTCTTATGGTTCGGGGGTTCAAACGGTTTATGAAACGGAAAAATTGTTCTAAAAGGAACTTCAACCCTAAAAGGATAGAAAGCCCATCCGGTCCTCTTACTTGCTATGAATGTGGGAAACCCGGGCATATGAAGATGGAATGTCCTAATCTACAAAGAAAAGAATCAAAGTTCGAAAAGAGGGCATCCAAAGAAAACAAAGGAAGAAAAGCCTACATCGCATTGGAAGACAACAGCATGGATTCATCAGATGAATCAGAGAACGAAGAAGCTCAAGTTGCACTAATGGCTGATCATGACAGCGACAACGAAATGAGGTATCTTCTAACTCTGTATCTTTACAAGATGCTTATGATGAATTATATGAAGCATTTACTGAACTGCATGATAAATCATCAAAACTAGCTAAAGCACTAAGCAAATCAAAGAAAGTTATCACTCATCTTCAAAATGATGTTATTGCTTTAACTAAAGAAAAATCAGAGCTTAGAAAAGAAAATGATAGTGTTGCATGCTTAGAAAATTATACTTGTGATAAATGTGTTGAATTTGAAAAGAAAATTCATGAACTAGAATGGACTGTAGGAAAATTATCTAACCTACAAAATGTGCATCATAGACCTCCTAGAAACAATCTCATTAAAAGGCATGTGCATCATAAACCAAAGTTTTCCACTAGACCATATATTAAATGTTACTATTGTGATAAACCTGGACATACAGCTTCTGTTTGCAGGGCAAGAGGTAAACAAAATATGAAAAAGGTGTGGGTTTCCAAAGGAACCATACCAAACACTAACCCACAAGGACCCAAAGAGATTTGGGTACCTAGAACCCTATTTTAAATCACTGCAGGTATGCTTCAAGGTATGGGGGACAAATTGGTACCTTGACAGCAAAGACACAAAGTGCATGACTGGAGAAGCAAAGTCTTAAATCACTCACCCCCAAGGCAAGCAGTCATATGACTTATGAACAAAGAATCTTCGGTGAAGGTTAGTCCTTATAAATGATCAATCCATTATGATTGACATGTATGCAAAGAAGTAAATGTCTTATCTCATGCATCTGCGAAAAACTTTTTATAAGACATGTCAGGGTTACTAAATAGAACATACTCATATAAATCATAATTAGATGGAAACACAAAGAACCCCGTTAAAATTCTCTAAGTCTGTGCATCTAGAAATTATAATACCACCATCTTAGAGTTCATGATTCAGATAGGCATTGTATGATTAAGAGTAGTCAATATTCTTTTTAAAAACCATTGCAAAAGAAAATTTGTTCATTGGCCTTTTTATCAAATAAAATCTGAACTAATCATATGCTTCATAGAATTTTATGTTTTAAAAGAAAAATGAGCACCTTAGTATTATTTTATTGTATGGCCTGAAGCAAGCTCCAACAGCTTGGTATGAAAGACTAAGTAAATTTCTACTTGAACATGATTTTCAAAGAGGGAAAGTTGACACTACACTATTTATAAAGAAATCCAAAAATGATATATTGCTTGTACAAATTTATGTGGATGACATTATTTTCGGTGCTACTGATGAATTGCTTTGCAAAGAATTTTCTAGTATTATGCAGAGTGAGTTTGAAATGTCAATGATGGGAGAACTCAACTTCTTCCTTGGGCTTCAAATAAAACAAACCAACAATGGCATCTTCATCTCTCAATCAAAATATTGCAAAGAACTACTTAAGAGATTCGAAATGGACAAAGCAAAGGAAATGTCCACTCCAATGAGCACTTCATGCTACTTAGACAAAGATGAAGAAGGTAAACCGCTAGAACTAAGCAAATATCGAGGTATGATTGGCTCTCTGCTCTATTTAACTGCTAGTATACCGGATATCATGTTTAGTGTTTGCATGTGTGCTAGATATCAAGCAAATCCAAAAGAGTCGCATTTAGTAGCTGTCAAAAGAATAATGAGATATCTTGTAGGCACTCAAAATGTTGGTCTGTGGTACCCCAAAGGCGCCACATGCAGCCTTATAGGATATTCAGACTCTGATTTTGCAGGTTGTAAATTGGATAGAAAAAGCACTAGTGGAACATGTCACATACTAGGCAGTGCATTAGTCTCATGGCACAGTAAGAAACAAGTCAGTGTCGCGCTGTCAACTATTGAAGCAAAATATGTTGCAGCAGGAAATTGCTGCACACAAATCCTTTGGATGAAGCAACAACTTCTTGACTATGGCGTAGAACTAGATCACATTCCAATAAACTGCGACAACACCAGCACTATCAATCTTACAAAGAACCCCGTTCAGCACTCTAGGACCAAGCATATAGAGATTAGACGTCATTTTCTTAGAGATCATGTCCAAAAAGGCGATTGTGTGATTGAATTTGTTGAATCGTCAAAACAGCTAGCTGATATTTTCACGAAACCTTTACAAAAAGAAAGCTTCTTTTTTATTCGAAGAGAACTTGGAATCATTGATCCCTCTTCTATTTGAATAAAACAAATGCTGTTTAGATTCGCAAACTTTATCATATGTCGACCCTTTTGATCATGACAAAAAGGGGGAGAAATATAGTGTTGCATGAAGCATATAATATTGTCATATTAAACATATAGGGGGAGAAATATTGTCACTTTGCATATAGTAAAAGAAACAGGGGGAGCATCAAGTAAGGGGGAGTATAATCACATATATATGGATGCATTATTGTGTTTGATGAACTAACCTCCCATCTTAAGATGAGTAAAGTTTTGTCATCATCAAAAAGGGGGAGAATGTGGATGTCTTGTACTGCAGGTAACTTATATTGCAGGTCAGATTTTGATGATGAAAAAGACAAAGCCAAAGTTGATGGCCAAAGTTGATGAAAGTGACAAAATATCAAAGTCACAATCCAAAACAATCAAGACTAAAGAATCATGTCTCAAGAAGTAAGGGTAGTCCTTAGGGTTTGGGGATTGTCTTAGGAAAAAGTGTAAGCTCTTCCGAGGGTCAGCTCATTTCTCAAAGTCTCACGCCTTCACTAGTTTTCAAAATGCATGCATGAACACGTAAACATAAAAAGCATTTTTAGAAAACCATAAAATCGATTCACATCATTTTTATCTAAACATCAAAATCGATTTCCTACTTCAATTTAAAGTGCATAATCGATTTTCCCTATAGTATAATAAAGCATAAAATCGATTTGCATCTTATTCTCAAACAATATATAATCGATTTTACTCCTACACTTTAATCAGGCAAAGAATCGTTTCTTCCTTTAATATACTCAAGAATAAAATCGATTTCCTTCCTGCTCTTAAGCAATAAATCGATTGACATCTTATTTCAAACAAACACATAATCGATTTCTCATCCTAGATCTACTTAGGCATGAAATCGATTTTCACTTTTAGTTTATTCAGGCAAACAATCGATTGTGTCATTTCCAAAAATGTTTCAACCGTAATATTTTTCTCATAGCCTATAAATAGAGGCTTCTTTCTTCACAATTTTACACAACCCATTTTCACAATTCAAAGCATAATTTAGAAAAACTTTTCACACTTTCATTTCTGCTCTTCTCGCACCGTTGGTCCGTCAGAGCTGATCTCTCGCAAGAGTTAGTCGGGGTTGGAATCTTCAAGTTGTAATATCTGCCTACATTAGAGGTATTTTGGTCTTTACTTTTGTAATTGTTTATTTGTTGTGATTTGTACTAGGGAGTGGGGTATCTCTCTCGGGTAGCTGTTTGTACTAGGAAGTGGGGTATCTTTCTGGGGCAGCTGGTTGTAACAGGGGTGAGGCATCTCTTGTTATTGTTGTAATTGATTTGAGGGCTCTTCATAGGTGGGGTATTCTGGGGAAGAGTGCCTGAGTCTATAAAGGTTTCCAAGGCACCCGTAAGCCTTGTTGTGTTAGTGGAAAATCTCACAAGGGTGTGAGGACTAGACGTAGGTCACTGGGAGGCGACCGAACCAGTATAAATCTGTTGTGTTCTTTATTGCTTTATTTTCAAATTCCTTCGCTTCCACTTAACCTGCGCGAAAATTAATCTAAGTCATTGAAAAGGGGAAAAAGTTTTCAAAAGTTTTTGAATCTCAATTCACCCCCCTCTTGAGACTGAAGCCACTTGGCAACAGAGCCCTCAAATCTACCACAACTACAGCAACAAGAGATACCCCACCCTTGTTACAATCAACAACCCTAGAGAGATACCCCACTCCCTAGTACAAACAACAACCCTAGAGAGATACCCCACTCTCTAGTACCAAATACAGTGTAAAAACGAATTACAAATTAACAACCAAACATACCTCTTATGAAGGCAGATTACAACAACTTGAAGATCATCAACCCAACCTAACCCTTGAGAGAAATCAGCTCTGACGGATGAAAAATCCTTGAAGAACATAGGTGTGTGTGCTAGGGTTTAAGCGTAAAAATGGGTTGTGTTTTTCTGAAAAACACTAAGCCCTATTTATAAACTTAGCAAAAATATGACCGTTGAATGATTTAATGAATCGATTAAATACTTGAAAAGCATAGGATAGTGAATCGATTCTTGTCTTGGAAAATAGGTATGAGTGATCGATTGATTGCTTTTAAAGTGGTCTTATGAGAAATACTAGTAATCGATTCTTGGCTTTTGAAACAGTATGGGAATCGATTCTTGTCTTTAGGAAATGAGTTGGAAATCGATTTTAATTAAAATAAGGAAGATGCAAATCAATTCTTTAATTAGAGTAAGGAAGATGGAAATCGATTTTACTCTTTAAAATAATAGGCTATGAATCGATTATGTAGTTCACAAAAACAAGAGTGGAATCGATTTGCTTCTTTAAGAGGAAGAGGCTCAAAATTGATTTTCTTCTTTAGAGAATAAACCATGAATCGATTTTGTGCTTGTTTGCAATAAGCTCATAATTATGCAAAAAACACTTTCTCATGTTACGTGCCTTACCTATGCATGCATGCGTTTAGATAAGATGAAGGCTATGAGATTGTGAGATGAGTTGAGCTGACTCTCAAAAGCGGCTTACAAGATATCCTAAGACACGACCCAAACCCTAGAGACTACCCTTACTTCTTGAGTCTTGTTTGCCTTGGATTTCCGCTTTGTCATTTTCCGCTTTGAACACATCATCATCAAAACCTAACCTGCTTGTCATTTTTACTTCGAACACATCATCAAAACCTAACCTGCAAAAGCAATATAGCCACATTCTCCCCCTTTTTGATGATGACAAAACTTTACTCATCTTTGGGTGGGAGGTTAGTTCATCAAACAAAATAATGCATGATATGCGACAGGACTCCCCCTCACTTGATGCTCCCCCTATCTCAATGATTAGATGCAAAATGACAATTCTATATCAATCATATATATATTACTCCCCCTTTTTGTCATGATCAAAAGGGTGACTGTGAGACATAGTTTGCGAATCGAACAACACGGCTATTTGACAAGGTAAATGAACCATTGCAAATTTATAAAAATAAATAATCATCAAAACTAAAAAAAAATCATATTCGATACCATGAAGAGAACATTTCATCAAAACAAGTAAAAGCCAACATGAGTCTCAAAATCTGTTAAGCAATTGTTTTAAGGCAGCAAATTCTTGTTTAAGCTTCATACATTTCACCCTGCTTAGAATACTTTGTGTTGTTTCCTATTATTCTGACATGCCTTACAAATATTGTTCTCAATGATGCATGAACCAAGATTAGGGATTACCTATTTCAATGATCACATAACTTACTAAAAACTTAATAAACTATTCTTAAGTTCTTCTACATTAAGCACATTTTCAATCGAGGTGAATAAAACTTTACCAATCTAACCTTCACCGGTGATTCTTCCTCTATTGTTGTTATCACAAGTCACATGACCGCTTTTTCTGGGGGTGAGTGTTAAGAACTTTGTTGCGTCTCCAGTCATGCGCTTTGAGTCTTTGCTGTCAAGGTATCAATCTGCCCCCATACCTTGAAGCATACCTGCAATGAGATCAAGTCGAAAATTTTGGTACCCAAATTTCTTTGGGTCCTTGTGAGTTAGTACTTGGCATAGTCCCTTTGGGAACCCATACCTTTTTCACGACTTGTCTTCCTCTAGCCATACAAACAGATGCAGTATTTCCTAGTTTGGTACAGTAATAACATCTAATATATGGACTAGTAGTGAACTTAGGCCTATAATGCAAATTTCTTTTTATGGAAGTGTTTCTTTGTGGCTTAGGATGCACATGTTGTTTGTTTTGTACGCACATTTTTCCTAATGTCCATTCAAGCTCATAGATTTTCTTTTCATGTTCTGTACACTTATCACATACATAATTTGCCTTAAAATAAACAAGATCGTCATTTTCTTTTCTAAGCCCTAATTTTTCCTTAGTTAAAGCATTAACTTCATTTTGAAGATGGGTAATAGTTTTCTTAGATTTACTTAATGCCTTAGCTAATTTTACAGAATCATTATGCAATTCAAGAAATGCCTCATGTAATTCATCATATGCGTTTTGTGAAGTTTCAGAGTTACAATATACCTCATTTTCATTTTCACTGTCGTGGTCGGCCATGAGAGCAACTTGAGATTTTTCACTTTCTTAATTATCTGATGAGTTCATGTCATTGTCTTCCCATGCTATGTAGGCTTTTCTACCATTGTTTCCTTTGGACCCCTTTTTCTTAAACTTTGACAATTTTCTTTGTAAGTTCGGGCACTCCATCGTCATGTGTCCGGATTTACCACATTCGTAGCAAGTTGGTGGACTTGACAAGTTTTCCTTGCTTGAGACTCCTTTGGATGAAGAATTCTTTTTGGGTGACTTTTTCCTTTTCATGGACTTTTTGAACTTTCTAACCATTTGATCCATATTCTCGTCGTCTTCATCATCCTTATTTTCTAAATCATTACTATCATCGGATGGATTTGAACTAGAAGCCTTGAGAGCTAAACTTTTCTTTTTCTTGCCATTTTCTTCATGCTTTGCTAGACGAGTGAGCTCTAACTCGTGCTCTAGTAGTTTTCGAAACAGGGTGGCAAGAGTCATCGTAGCTAAATTTCTTGATTCAGTTATCGCAGTTACCTTTGGTTGTCATTCTCTGTTTAGGCATCTCAACACTTTGTTGATCAAGTCTTCGGGAGGGAACGATTTTCCTAATGAGCCCAATTTGTTCACTATGTGAGTGAACCTCTTTTGCATTTCTTGTATCGATTCTCCTTGATTCATTCTGAATAATTCATATTCCCGGATGAGAGTATTAGTTCTTGCTCTTTTTACCTCACTAGTACCTTCTTGAGTGACTTGAAGATTCTCCCATATTTCTTGAGCAGTTTTACAATTCGACACTCTAAAAAATTCATCGGGACTAAGTGCGGAAGTGATAATGTTCTTGGCACGGAAATTGTGTTGAACTTTCCTTTTATCATTATCCGTCCATTCATTTCTTTCTTTCACTGTGAGTGCGCCATTTACCATGTGCATGGGAACAAAAGGTCCATTTTCCACAGCATCCCATATATCTATATCTACCCCTTCTATGATTTTCTCATTCTTTCTTTCCAATATGCATAGTCTTCCCCGTTGAATCCCGGAGGACAGGGTAAGATATGCACCCTCTTGCGTAGACAAACCTGAAGTCATTTCTCTTGAAGTTGTTAGGCCCTTTATACAAGAGTCTAGCTCTGATACCACTTGTTACCAAGTGGCTTCAGTCTCAAGAGGGGGGTGAATTGAGATTTTAAAAATTAAGTCCCCTTTAACGACTTGATTGATTTTTCGCGCAAGTTTTTGGAACGAATTAACGAGAAACGAAAACTGAAAAATAAAGCTGTAAAGAACACAGAGACCTTTACAGACTCAGGCACTCTTCTCCTAGGATACCCCACCTATGAAGAGCCCTCAAATCTACCACAACAACAGCAACAAAAGATACCCCACCCTTGTTACAATCAACAACCCAAGAGAGATACCCCACTCCCTAGTACAAACAACAACCCTAGAGAGATACCCCACTCTCTAGTACCAAATACAGTGTAAAAACGAATTACAAATTAACAACCAACATACCTCTTATGAAGATCATCAACCCAACCTAACCCTTGAGAGAAATCAGCTCTGACAGATGAAAAATCCTTGAAGAACAGAGGTGTGTGTGCTAGGGTTTAGTTTTTGCGTTTCAGCGTAAGCGTAAAAATGGGTTGTGTTTTTCTGAAAAACACTAAGCCCTATTTATAGACTTAGCAAAAATATGACCGTTGAATGATTTAAGGAATCGATTAAATACTTGAAAAGCATAGGATAGTGAATCGATTCTTGTCTTGGAAAATAGGAATGAGTGATCGATTGATTGCTTTTAAAGAGGAAGAGGAAATCGATTTTGCACTTTAAAAATAGAGTAGGAAATCGATTTTGGTCTTATGAGAAATACTAGGAATCGATTTTTGGCTTTTGAAACAGTATGGGAACCGATTCTTGTCTTTAGGAAATGAGTTGGAAATCGATTTTAATTAAAATAAGGAAGATGCAAATCTATTCTTTAATTAGAGTAAGGAAGATGGAAATCGATTTTACTCTTTAAAATAATAGGCTATGAATCGATTATGTAGTTCACAAAAACAAGAGAGGAATCGATTTGCTTCTTTAAGAGGAAGAGGCTCAAAATCGATTTTCTTCTTTAGAGAAGAAGCCATGAATCGATTTTGTGCTTGTTTGCAATAAGCTCATAATTATGCAAAAAAACACTTTCTCATGTTACGTGCCTTACCTATGCATGTATGCGTTTAGACAAGTTGAAGGCTATGAGATTGTGAGATGAGTTGAGCTGACTCTCAAAAGCGGCTTACAAGATATCCTAAGACACGACCCAAACCCTAGAGACTACCCTTACTTCTTGAGTCTTGTTTGCCTTGGATTTCCTCTTTGTCATTTTCCGCTTTGAACACATCATCATCAAAACCTAACCTACTTGTCATTTTGACTTCGAACACATCATCATCAAAACCTAACCTGCAAAAGCAATATAGCCACAGCTTGGCTTCTAGGACAGTTCGGATTGAGCAGTTCATACATGAGAGAGAAAGGAAGAGAGCTACTAGGGGTCGAGGGCCTCAATTAGTATCAGTAGTTGATGCAACCGAGGACTCAGATTATGATTAATCAGCCGATTACACGGCAGACATCTTGGTGGCCGAGATAGTTAAAGGAAAGGCCTACCTCTGTCCTGCCCTCAAACCCGCCAAAGGAAAGGAGAGGGACGAGGTGGAAAGTAATGTTGAGTATTACTTTGACATATCTGTAACAGCCTGGGCCCTTTTCTTTCTAGTAGGCTACCCCAGAACTGTACACCATAACCTTCTCTACCCCCCTGTAGAGTTTTTGCCTTCCGTGGGAATCGAACCATGTACCCTGGGGCTCAAGTACATGCTCAATGCATTCCCACTACCAATTAACTGCTATTGCTATTGCTATTGCTATTGATTTTTTATTGTTGTCTAAATCTAAAGCTGAAGATAAGTTTATAGCATATGAAGAGATATCTTCATGGCAACAATTTGAGCCAGAAAATAACCTCGAAATTTTGAAGAATTTCTTGGAATAATTCATGGCCACAAAGTTCAAATAATCTTTGCACTAATTGGACTTGAATTATCATCCTGCAATGTGTTATGTGTGACATATAAGAAATGTAAACATGTCTATCAAAAAACTAACAAAGACTTATAAGTTATAGCATATAATCCTTATTTACTTCTGGAATTGGACTTGAATATATTCAAGGCATTACTAACAAAGACTTATAATTTATAAGTTACTTCTGGAATTGGACTTGAATATACTTTTGGAAATGCCTTGAATGTGTGAATTTGTAATGCCTTCTGTTATTTATGGTTTTTGCTAGGTTAGAATTGGTTGAATGGATTATCAAAGAAACCTTCATCTTGCATTAAATAGATGGAGAAGAAGTGTGAGAATGACCCTCATTCATGTTGTATGTCTTGTAGTTTGTTACTACATAATTAAAATTTGCTCTCGAAGTGAGACATTTGATCGTAGTTTATATGTGGAGAGACTACACATCTGTTACTTGATATATTAGAGAAAAAGTGGTGTAGTAGTTCTCAATTTTTGTTAGTCTGACATAAAACAATGCTGCAATTATGTTTGTCTTAATTTGTGTCCAAGCAGATAATCTTGTTCTTATTGAGAGAGAAAAATGTGACAATACTGTAATTTATAATATTTTACTTGCATAGGTTTTCAACATTCTGTTTTGCTATGTTGACATATCTTGTGTTTTTTTTGGGTGCAGGTAATGAATGTTTATGCGAGGTTCAATACTTACTTTGTTATCTAATTTCTTTGATACGTTGACATATCTTGTGTAATGAGTATATTGGAATATCCAATACTTACTTTGTTATCTAGAATACTTACTTTGTTATCTAGTGGTGTGCTAAGAATGATTTTGGTATTATTTCATTAGTACCTATTCTCTTCTTTTCATGTTTAACTATTGTAAGTATTTAATAGCATATTAAAAAATTAGTACTGTACAATGTTAAAAAAAATTAAATTTAGTGGCACTTCAAAATCTTTTCATTGATATTGATATAATTTATTAACTAATCAAATTTGAACTTATTATAAAAATTCAAATGCTAATAATTTTTTATCAGGTTTTAAAAACTAAAATTAAATTATTCTGTAAATTTGAGTAAATGTTAGCAATTTTATTAACTAATCAAAGTTTTTTTTTTATTGAACTATATTTATTAAAAAGGAAGTTGTTTTTTTACAATTAAAAAGGAAGTTATTAAAATTATAATTTTACTGTCAAAAAATTTTATACTTTTTTTAATATGTTTTAGAACAAAAAGATAATAGTTTAAATTATTATAGATAAAATAATTGTTAAATCAAATACCAGCAAAAGTGAATGTAATAAAATAATAGTTAGAATTATTATAAAAAAATAATTGGGATCGTAAGAATGAAAACATAAAGAAAAAAAAGCATGTAAACAGCGGCCATTAAAAAACTTTTTTTTTGACTAAAATAAACTTATGTCATTTCAATATCAATAATGTTTGTTACACACAAATGAGCACTATAATGCACTTGGGAGCTAGCATAGAGTCTTGATGCCCCTTGCAAGAGTGTGAGCAACAAGATTTGATTGCCTCCTAACATAGCTAATCCTATAGGTTCGATATTGAGAAATAAATTGGATACAATGAGAAATAATAACACCAAAATCAGAATTGTTGGACGATGCTTTGGATACTGCATTAAAAAACTTGTAAACAACGGCCAATTTCGTTCACCCATTTCATGTGAAAGGATAAAAATGTCAATTTATAAATCCAACCCCCCATTTCCCTTCAATTTATAACATCAACGAAAAAAAAAGTTATTTATATAATTATTTTTTGCTTAAATATATGTTTGGCCCTGCAAATATGATCATAATCCATTTAGGCCCTGTAAAAAAAATGGTCCTTGCAAATATTAAGCGTTTACAGTTAAGCCCCTCTGTTAACTTCCGATCCAAAAAAACTGACGTGGCTAACGGAGATGACGTCAGCATGACATCATCAATGATTAACAAAGAAAAATTGAAATGATTCTATTTCGCTTCAGACTGTTCCAAAAAAAGGAATAATTAACATAGAAAGATTGAGTCCCAGAAGGGTAGCTCACGTGGTTGAGTGAAAGGAACATCGTTGGTGGAAAAACGTAGGCGTACGGGGTTCGAATCCTGCTCCCCCCTCCCCTCTAACAACTAACACACTAATTATTAACCACTTTGCCAATCTAAAAATAACATAGAAAGATTGACATGATTCAAAAATGGTAATCTTTCTCTATTAATCTTTCCCTGTTAATCATTAATGATGTCATGCTGACGTCATCTCCGTTAGCCACGTCGGTTTTTTTTGGATCGAAAGTTAACAGAGGGGTTTAACTGTAAACGTTCAATACTTGCAAGAGTCATTTTAAAACTTTTTTTTTGGTACAACATTTTAAAACTTTTTTACAGAGGTCTAAATCAATTATGGTCATATTTGCAGGGGTCAAATCTAATATCTATTTATACAAATAACATTCACTTAAACTACCCAAAGAAGCCTCCAGGTTTACCTGACAAGTGGACTCCCTAGTATATATTTAAACCTTATTTTTCAAAAGGGCCCTAAAATACTATTAGCATTCTAAATAGCAATGTTTTAAAAACCGGACCGGACCGGCCGGTTCAATCGGTTGAACCGGGAACCGGACCCTCGGCCGGTTGGTTCAACCCCATTTGAACCGCAGTCCTATTGAACCGCCCAGAACCGAATCGAACCGGAGAAGAACCGGGTTGAACCGCGGTTCAACCGCTTTGAACCGGATTGAACCGCCCGAAATACATTTTTTTATTTTTAAATTTACTTTTTTCTCCAAAATTTAATATTTTTTATTTTTTATTTAATAAATTACACGCCGGTTCCCTTATTTAATAAATTATTGAACCATGAACCGGAGGCCTCGCCGGTTCGATCTCCAGTCCGGTTTTAAAAACATTGCTAAATAGGATTATAAAACTTTCATAATACGGACAAAAAAAAACTTTCATAATAAATAACACTACGTATATGCGGAGGTTACAAAACTGGGACGCTAGCATGTGAGGTACTTTTTTTATTTAACCTTGATAATAAATAATAAAAAATATCAAATACAGTGAATGTGAATGGAAATAGATTATTGGCTAAAATACTCTTGGGGTCCCTTATTTTTATTTAAAGTAATGAATTGGTCTTTTATATTTTTTTTGTTCCAAATAAATCTTTTATATTTTAAATTTTTGACACATAAAACATTTTCTGTTAGCATCCGTCCAAGTCTGTTAAAAAATGCCTATGTAGATTTTTTTTATGCTGATTTGGCATTATTTATTTGATGATTCATTTTTTTTGCCAGTTATTTTGATGAGTGGTAATTTTTATTAATTTGGATTAAAAATAATTAAAAAAATGTCATCTCATCTCATCATCATCGATCTGCATCTCATCTCATCTCATCTTTGTAAGGAAAAAAATAAATCTGCATCTCATCTTTATCAATCTCATCTCATCATCATCGATCTGCATCTCAAATCAATTCGTTCTTTCTTCTTCTATTTTAGCCCATCCAGAATCATATGAACAACGCCACAACTCTCACTCTCACAGCGCCAGAATCATCATATTGGAGTTCATCTTTAAATCCAGAAAAATTCTTCAAACACATAAACGCTAAAATACAAAAAAAAAAAGAACAAAATCATCTTCATCTTCGCTGAAAAAAATAGAACTGGGCAAAAATTGGAGACCGGCTTCAAAATATACTAAAGGCATCTTCATCCTTGCGGGGGAAAAATTATCTGGCCAAAAACTGTAGATCTACTTCAAAAACTATAGATCTAGGCAAAAAAAGATAGATCAAACGAAATGAAACATGATATTTGGCGAGATTTAGTGTTTCTGGCGTAGAACAAGGATTCAATCTGATTTATGTGATGATGTACCTTTGTGCATTGTGAGCTCAAAAATTTCTCTTCGATGGCGTCGCAACATGATATTTGGCGAGATTTAGTTTCTGTGTTTGCAATGAAGAATGAGAAGAGAAGGTGATTAGGGATTTGTCTCGAAGGAAGAAGAAGGAAGATGAAGATGGATTATGCGTGAATTAATTTTAACTGAGTTTTTTATTTAAATAAATTTTTTTAAAAAAATCTACTTGAAAATATCACGTCAGCACTTTTAACGCCATCTCAGGACTGTAACAGCCACGTCACTTCTTTTTAACGGAGTTAAGAGGAAACTTAAAAAAAGGGTAAAGTTGCTTAAAATTTTAAAGATAAAAGACTTATTTAAAACAAAAAAAACATAAAGAACTAAATCGTTACTGTAAAAAGGTTAAGGAACCCCGAAGCATTTTAACCTAGATTATTTATCTAAAAGTAGAATAACAACTTAAAGAAAACAGCTTCCACTGCTGCAAAGTCCATAAATGTAACTCACAAAATGCTTTTCATGTCAACAATAAATCTACAAACAATAGAGAAAGGAACATTGGCTGCAGTGGAAAAAATGAGATGAGTAGTAGTTTTTCCACCGAGAAGACATGTTCAAATAGAGCCACATTTTCAGGAATGGCAGTAGAGTAGCATACTCCTTTGCCAAACATGGTTTGCAGCTGATTGCAGACATGAGAATTTGTTGGTCAAAATTGATGTAGCCCCTGCTTTTAGTTCTATTCCGGGCTCAAATGAAATCTAATCGACATGAAAATCGGAAAATTGAAATGAACATTTTACTGCAAAATTTTCTGTCTATATTCAAATGTTTTCAATAATCCTTAACTCGTCATCTGAGCTAACTACTTAGAATTTTATCTTTATTTACCATGCATTCAATATAGTATTATAAAAGTGTAACAAAGTAGTTGCATTTACACATCAGTTAATAATTAATAACTGAAGTCATCACGAGTAGTTGCTTCTACACAATATATAAAGTCAACTAAAGTCACAGCCAACAACACCATAGAAAGCTACTACAAATTTGAACGGACTTTATATTTTGCTAAAACATGTATCTTCAACACCTGAAAAAAAAAAACATATATCATAATTATAAAAAGCCATATCATAATTATAGAAGGTTATAGAAGGACATGTATCTGTATGCTCTTACTGTAATTTCTACTTCAACAGAAAAACACAATATAACACCAATTATCCAACTGAAATAGTCTTGAAGCCATATATACCCCTTATTCAACCACCAAGTTGGGACTTTCTAACAGAAAGCTATGGTGAATTTCTTCTTTATAAGAACCTGAATTAAATGGAAACAGTGATTGTATTATTGAATGAAAAGAAAAATTGCAAGAGGATCCTCATGTAACTTTTGGAGCAAAGCTTCTGAGAGAAGAGCCAGCCCCTCTAGGAAGGTTGAAACTGATAAAAAAATTGGCTTACCCCTTACCCTCTGCCACATCACATTCTCTCATATTATTTCCCTCTCTTTTCGTATGTTTCCCTAACATAACTCTCCGTAGAGTGGGCTTGGGCACAATGATCAAATTGTCTATGTGGACCCACATTCTCATTTGGGTCCTAACGTTGCCTCCTTGAAATAAACTTATCCTATAAGACTGAACTTAGGAAGTTGACTCTTAACATCAACCTCTTCCTCCCATGTAGCTTCTTCCACAGTGGAAACAACACAATTTTCACATGACAGGACGATGTCTGTTTTCATTCTCACCAAGGATTATGTCGTTTCAAATAGGCACACATTTACTCTCCCTAAGCGCAAATGGATGCATAGGCCTCGACATACTTTGTATGAGAAGCTGGAAGTAAAAGATCCTAATACATCAATGCAGTTGAACGGGTGAATAAATTCAAACCATTGAACAACCTTATCCAAAAATAACTCCTCAAGTATTGTGAGACTTCCAGCATCTGAATCTGTAATATTGTGATTCAAGTAATTTGGGAAGTCACTATCTACATATCCTTCAACCTTATTAACAAGTTGATCGAGTCCCTTACTTCCCATCAGAATTGGATGTTTAAAAACCTAGGTCAAGCATAGTATTAGAAGCTGTTGGGTGTAGCAAAAACTCTGATGGGAGGGGAGAACCACACGGGCTGGCAAAGCCGGGTACTCGTGGCCAGCCAGGTTCCCCGACGTAGATTAGTCACCGGCAAAGCCTATGGGAACTCTGCACTAATGACATGGTAACAAAAAAAAAGCTGCACTTTCTGCAGTAGAAGCAACAAACTCAAACCAGTCAGATGATCATTCACTATTGCCCCAAAAACTTTCACCCAATACTTAAATATTTTCTTTCTCATTAACGGCAGTCAGTATGAGAGGGCCTCATAATAGAAGGGCATACTTAATTCAGCTAAGCCAAAGTTCCAACTCCAGAAGCTTGCAAAGATGTTGAGCAATATGATGATCTCAAGACAAGTCATTTAGATCCTCCAGCCCATCAAGCCTGTTATTAATTTCTTCCACATCTTCTCCCCAAAACTCTAGAATTCCCCATTGTAATGGATATTGAACTAGCATTCCCATTGTTCAGTCACTACTTCCACCCTTGAAAGCACTAGCTAATAACTCAAAAACGCATGAAAAAAATCTTGAAACAAGTTTGTAAAAAAAAAACATAGCCGCTTAGTTAAGTGACAAATCTCCCCCTCTCAGTTTTTGGGCAAGCTCCTGTAGCTCTATTTCAGTGATCACTCTCCCGGCAAGATTAACATATCCATATTCCACAAGTGTATAAAGCTTGTTAGGTAAGGGAATCCTAACAACTTCCCTCCTTAACATAGATGGCGTTCCCATCAATTGAATTTTAGAAGAATGGTTACCAAGATTCATGGTTCGATATTGCATAAGATTTTGAAGATTATAGCCTGCAAACGACAACTACGGAAACCTAATTCAAAAATTACATTGCAAAACTGAAAAATGAATTTGGGCCTTATCCATTAGGTCTTGAGACTCTCTAGACAATGACTCAACTCATACAATAGCCATTTTCCCCTACTATCTAGTAACTAGCATGGTGTTGCAGAGAACTCTAGTGTGCGCAAACATCAACTTCGGTGAGGTGAATCCGAGTCACTGCCCATGGGGGCTAGCGTCCAATGGCTTGGGTTGTGGTGGCTCCAATGGCATGTGTTGGATCGCTTTGGTGGCCACAACTGCCAACGGGTTAGTGCAGCAACTACCAATTCCATCTTTGGTTTGGAATGAAATTTCTATGAAATTTATTACTGGATTGCCCAAGAGTAAAGGTTATGAAGCAATTCTGGTTGTGGGGGATCATCTTTCTAAATATAGTAACTTAAGTGCATTCAAACATCCTTTTTCGGTGCACACCATAGTTGCAGTGCTTGTGCAAGAAGTGATTAGGCTACATAGTATTCTGCAATGTTCAGAGAACCGGACCAGTCATTGAACCGGCGAAGGCACCGGTTTAAGGTTTAATGGTTCAACCGGGGATCAACCGGACCGGGCATTAAACCGGTGGAGTTGCATAAATAATTGTGTTGAATTAATCTTGATCTATCTCTTTTGCTGTGTTACTGTAGTTATATATATATATATATATATATCGTTAGTGAAATCACTAAAGTGACAAAAAAGTGAAAGTACCGCTTGTAATATGCTTATACATATCAAGAGTAGGCCACATCTAAAATGGTCCAACTAATAGATCAGCCACTTGCTATAATTTTATACTATTCAAATTGATGCGGGAGTTACTTGATGAGTGGGAGTTATCTGGTAACGATTATGATTTCAGGGTGCCAAACATCCTCTTGATTGGGTATTCACGGAGGGGATTGATTGAAAAGGCATAAACCATGTTGCGAAGCATGGTTGAGAAAGGGAGGACTCCTATTCCAAGGAGAACATGGAGAAGGCATTTAAGTGTATGAAGGAAGCTGCTGTGGCTGTACAAGCTGAGAACAAAAGTTGAAGACCGAAAGCCAATGTTGTTTCCAGTGTATTATGTAACTTGCTTATTATGTCCCACATCGAATGGCAACACAAAAGCAGAGGCAATTGGCTATTATAAATAATCTTGAGGGATGCACTCAGAATTTTATAGTGAGCAGTCTGTTACATGCCTCTCCCCCAATGGTTGGCCAGTGTATTTTTTTACAGCTGGATCTACCAATTAAAAAGGCAGTTAAATATTTATGAGAACGGTTTGACCGCCGGTTTTATCCGGTTTTGGTGGTTTTAATCCGGTTCTTACTGAGAACGGTTTTCATGAGCGTATGGACCGGATGCGTGACCGGTTCGCGGTTAAACCTGTTCAACTGGTCGTCCTGGTCCGGTTCTCTGAACCATGGTATTCTGGAATCCATCCAGAGTGATCATGATCCTCTATTTGTGAGCATCTTCTGGAAAGAGTTGTTTAAGTTGTCGGGAACTTGAAAATGTCATCAACTTACCATCCTCAAACAGATGGGCAAACTGAAGTGATTACCATTTACAAACTGCTTGGAAGTCTATCTTTGACGTCTTGTGTCTGATCAGCCCAAGTCTTGGTCCCATTGACTTCCTTGGGCTGAATTATGTATAAAACCTTCCAGTTTAGTGCATTTCTTGGAAGGGGAAACAAGAGTAGAAACAGTGGCCCAAGAGTTACGACATGGGGATGAAGCTAAGATAACAAAAGTACAATCCCCTCTAAGCACAAGAGCGGCTGAAACAGTATGCATATAAGAAGAGGAAGGAATTGCATTTTGCTGTTGGTAATAAATAACTAGTTCGTATGTGAAAGTTTACCACACATGTGCACTTTCAGTTAAGACTGCCAACTCAGCAGTTTGTTACTGCTGAGTCATCAATTCTGTTAGAACTGATTAGCGAGTCTGTTAGAGCTATTGCAACCATCAGCTTAGGAAATCCATTTTATACAAATATTGACGTCTCATATTCCAAAGATTTTGAAAATCTATACAATAGAATTTCCTTTATGATCCATTTCAGTTTTCTCTTAAACTATCAGTTTGGGATTGGGTATATCTCAAATTGAGACCCCATCAACAAAACTCTGGTACGTGAGAAAGAAAAGGAAAGGGAAAGAGAGGCAAAATGTGGTTGGTTATTATGAAGCTATAACATTGTAATAAAGGGTGCATGAGACTAAGTAGTGGCTCATTCAAATTTATGTTAATACTACAAGTCAACCAGTCTGGCCCAATTTTGATAATCTTGATATATAGTGTAACCTACATATAGCCTTAGCTTGAGAATTAGCATTAACTTTCCCAAGTGAAAGAGTATCGAACAAGTAGAAACCCTGAAAATGCATTTTCAAATACGGTTTACAAGTTGTGGCAACTTCGTGAATGTGAAATTTTCTTAGAAACAATCTTGTCCTTTGTTTGAGGGACAAATATAATTCGTGTGGTCTACCATTCACACTTGTTAAATTGTGGTTTAAGGTTATTTATTTAGTATGCCTTAAGGGCCGGTCTTCAATGGCTTTCAGTGAGGTGCCTTTCAGCTCACAACTTTATACACGCCTCTCTACTGCTTTCTGGTCAATTTTCTAGTTAACTCTTTTATAAACTAAAATACATTCATAAAGTCTCTCTATAAGAACATTGGCTAACGAATATAAAATTAAACAAACATATAAGCACAATAATATTGATGCAAGATTATTCATTACCGTGGTGTGTTAGTTAGGCTTCTTCAAACACAAAATGATCTCAGGTTCCACATCGTTGGGAACCACCTTGTCCCTCACTTCAGCCTGGAAAGTTGAAGCATCGGCGCTGTTGTTGTTGGATGCATCTTTAGCCATAAAGGTAATGTAATATAGACCGCAAGAAACAGCGGTGGTTGCCTTGACAAGTTCATAGAACACAAAGTTTGCGCCCTAAATAATAAAAGTGTAACAATGGATTATTAATTAATAAACACAAGGAAAAGAAATGGAAGAGTAACGAGCTTTTTGAACCTGATTTTCAGCATTGTACTTGTTCAACGAAAGATTGCAATAATGAATAAAACGAGGGCGTTCTTCGTCCATTATGGCGTATGGTCTAATACCACCTACAAGCTGTAAATTGTGCGGAGGGGCGATAGCATCCCAGGGCTGTGAATGAATGAGTAAATATGAATTGATTAATTAAGAGAATGAAAGTAAACGGAATCAACAAAGAGAATTGCATCGAATAGAATAATGTACTACGTACCCCAGTCTCTAGCACAACATATTCATCATAGGCCTTTTCAATATCAATCTGGGTCTGGTTCTTATATAAACCGTTCTTAGTGTTAAAAGCAATAGGAAGAGGATCATCGTCATACATGGAGAAGTCGCTCAATTCCAGATCATCAAAGTCTTTCAATTCCCAAGGTGGCGTCCTTAAATCCTTTTCCGATTCCACTTCCGGTCCCAATCCCGATCGATACCATTCTTCCCATTCCGGATCCGATTCCAGATCGGTCGTCGAGATTGACGACACCTCGCTCTCTTCCACATCATCGATGTGTTTCAATTCCCAACGAGGCCTCTTCCAGTCCGGTTCAGATTCCGCTTTTGCTTCCGATTGCAATTCCTCTGCTTCGATTTTCGGTGGCAGTAATTTGGCATAGCTCGAGTAGAGATCGATCGACATTGGGCAAGAAGGAATCACGTAACTAAGGAGAACAAGATAAAACGAATTCTACTCTCTCCGCTATGGAAAATAAATTTAGGGTTAGCTGCACTTAAATATAAGCTGTTAAAAAATTCTTAAAAACTGTTTTTAAGAGAAAAAATAAAAATGAGAATTCCAATTTTCAAAACTGTTTTAGAGATGATAAAATTGTAAAAGTTGTTCGATAAAATTATTTTGGCTAAATTATACTAGTGGTCCTTTAAATTATTTAATTGTAACATGTTGGTCATTTAAGTTTTTTTCGTATCACTTAGGTACTTTAAGTTATTTAATTATAACAAGTTAATCATTTAGGTTTTTTCCGTACCATTAAACAAGCCATTAATTACATTAATTTGATATTTTTAGTGTATGACCTTTGGACTGTCTCTGTTGTTGTTATATAACTATACGCGTTCGAGTCAAACAATGTCTTGCTGGAATTAAACTGTGCTCGTGAACTCGTGATTTATCATCGTCGATTTGCTATCGGAATACCCTTCGACATCAGGTACGGGGGAAAAGGGTTTCTTTTCTATATGGGGAATAGGACTATAATATTATTGATTATCGCCATTCATATTTGTTTGTATTTATTCATTGGTTAGTTATTATCTATTCGATTTATTCAATTTGGATGACAGTAAATTATTTGATTTGAATGACTATAATTAAATGATTTGGATGACCGTGACTAAATGAATTGGATGACTGTAACTATTATGCCGAGTTTAGAGAACGAATCTAGTATGATTAGTCAATTGTGTGTTAAATGATGTCCTTTAGTTAACACGTGAGGAACAAAGAGTCGTAGGCAGGTGACCGTAGAATTAAGTCGCTAGTGGAGATGAATTTAGAGTAAGAACGGAGTAACTATAAGGATTAATGTTTAAAATCAATCCTGGGTGTAGGCAATGCATAGTAAATAATAGTGAATGGATCATTGATGAATAGTAGTGAATGGTTAAATAAGATTGAGACTAAGGAAGAACTTGGAGACATGACTAGTCAGTTAGTAATTACATTCTAGCGACGAAAACATGATAATTGACTTTCAGAATAATTCTTAGTGGCAGAAAGACAGGTCGAGCTAGTCGCAAATCACGAGTAACATAAGACAATAAATGAGTGAGGTGTCCATAGCTAATTAATGACTTAGTGCTAGTTAGCTGAAAAACACTTTATAGCTTAACGAAGTTTACTAAGTTATAGACGATAGATGATGACGCTCATACATAGATGAGTAGATATAGCATGGATATAGCGTGATAGTTATTCATAATTAAGTTTAATAACTTAGGTGAGAAGGAAGAATTAGTTACAATAGTTAAATGATAGTTGATGATGATGATGATGTTTAAGGAACCTTGTCGCAGCATGGGCAAGGACTCGTCGCAGTATGGGCGAGCCGTACCTCAAAGGATGGTGATGATTAGAGCTGGCAAAATGGGCTACCCGGCCCGCATCAGGCAGACCCACATCGGGCTCGGGCTTTTACGGAAAGGGCTAAAAAGCCCGGGTTGAAATTCGGGCTCATCCTTTGTGGCCCAAGCCCGGCCCTATACGGGCCGCGGGCTTTACGGGCTAGCCCGCATTGTACGCAATGCTAATTTTAAAAAAAAATGATTTTTTTAGAAATAAAATAAAAAAGTACTATGTTTATATGTTTTTTTTGACCAAATTATATGTTTTTTTTACAAAATCTATGTTTATATGTTAGGTGTTGAAACACTTTAAAATTAAATATCATAATTTAAATCATAAGCGTTAGTTTCAACAAATGGCAAAAGAGTGCTTCAATCTTAATTCAAACACCACAGTAATTCGAAGAAAATATACTCAAGGCCGTGTAATAGCATAAAATTTTAACTCAAAATAAAATTGCTAAACAAATGAGAGGAAGCCGAGAGACAATTACAAAGGGAAGGAATTCAAGAGACACACACTAGGTCTATGTAGACACTGTGTGTATGGTCCATTTTTATTTTAATTTACACAACTAATTTCGGGTTATTTGATTGTAATACAATATATATATATATATATATATATATATATATATATATATATACAATATATATATAATTATAGTTGTTTTATTTTTCAACTTGCGGGCCCGCGGGCTACCTATGGCCCGATCTGGCTAGCCCTATGCGGGATCGGGATTTTCTAGGTCGGGCTAAAAAGCCCGGATATAAAAATGGACTCAATTTTGTTGGCCCAAGTCCTGTGATTTTTCGGGCTAGCCCGGCCCGGCCCGGCGGGCTCGCCCCATTTTGCCAGCTCTAGTGATGATGATAGGCGTTGTTGTCGTTGTTGTCATCGTCGTTCTAGTTGTCGTTGTTGTTGTTGTCGTTGTCGTTGTGAGATATCGCGTCTGATTTGGTCCATGCGTGTCCATCTTGTTGTTGTTGTCGTCATTGTCGTTGCTAGTAGGGCATTATCGGGCAAGATATTCCGTTCGGACAATGTATCTCGGTCCTCATAGTCCTCTCCTTGTTGTTCTTCAACGCATTATCGGACAAGGTATCCCGTTCGGCCATGGTATCCCAGTCCTGTTGTTCGTTGTAGGGTATTATCGGGCAAGGTATCCCTGTCCTATTGTTGTTCGTCGTAGGGCATTATCGGACAAGGTATCCCGTTCAGGCAAGGTATATATATCCTGGTCCTATTGTTGTTGTTGTTGTCGATGATGATTGTAAGACAGTATTTGGCAATGTACATGATCTTGTTGTTGTTGTTGCTGCTTGTAGTCTTTGAACCATACGTGAGGTCGCGACACTAGGATTAGCTGAAGATTAATTAATGATTGTTTGTGCATGCGTGTTATGAAAGCTGTATCCACTACTGTGGATTGTTTCCTTGTTTTGTGGTAGTCTTGCTGTTTTAGTTTCGGTCTTATATTCCTTATATGGTTTGGACGCTCTTTCTCACCCGTGCACCTTTTTTTAGATTGAGTTCGAGGTGTCGTTGGAGTTACCTTCTACGACCGTGCAGTGGGAGAGATTTGATTCTACACGTTGATGTCACCCTATCTTTAGTTTGTTGGATTAAAGGTTAATTGCTCTGATTATGTGAAATCAGGATTTGGGTTGTACTCTTATTGTTATAATTAAGATCATTATTGTTATTATATTGGAAGCAATGTTTTATCGCTTAGTATTTGATATTATTATAAATATTGTTTATATGATTTAAGGAGTTTGATGACATATTTTACTTGCGAAAACTATTTCAGAAAAGGAAGTGCAATTTTTAGTTTTAAAAAAAATTCACTCATTTTTCGTACTCTTTCTTTTATAATTACTTTCAGGGTGAAGGGCGTCACATTTAGTGGTATCATAGCAGTTCGGTCCTAACCGGACTGTTTGTGTGGTTTATTGTGGTTTCGATGTGTGAACTCTGAGTAGAGTTGCATGCATTGATTTTATTATTCTTGATAGTCGTGAGGTACCAAATTAGTTGGTTAAGTTCTCAAGTGATAGGTATTCTTAGGAAATAGTATCAAGGTTAGAACAAATACAAAAAAGTTAGAACCCAGGTGAAAACCCAAACAATTCATATCATCGGAGAGAATTGTTCATAAAGATAGGTCTTGTTTAGGCCGTGCATTGTGTCTCTATTTATATTGCTCTATGTGGACTTTGTGCCATTTACTTTGCAACTTTCTTGTTTAGTGAATTTTTAATTCATTCATCCCGACTTTCTATAATATGATTTTTGTAGTTTTTGTTTTAAGTTGCATCAAGTGGCTTGGGATTTAAGAATAAATTTTTTACTGAGACTAGTTGTGACTTTATATTAAATCAGCTTTTAATTTAAATGTTTAAATATTGACATTGTATTCCATTTGTGTATTTCAAATAATACAAAGTCTTGTAAATAGTCTTTTGTTATAATGTGTATTAGTATTATGTGCATCACAATCTAATCCCTTTATTATGCCTTAGGATGTTAGTTAACAATAGCAAAACTTAGTTGAGAAAATTACAGCCTTGTTAGATATTTTCTTTTAGCAAGTTACCTCGTAGTTTAATAGACTTAAAGTCCTAATGTGAATCTACGTTTTTGAAGTTTGTTCAAGGACAATGTTATGCAAACTAACCACATAGATCAACCTCATGTAAGGCTCTTGTATTTCTGTAGCTAGTGTTGTTTATTTTTGGGTGCACTCTAACCATGTTTATTATTCATACTTTTGACAACTTCTATTTCTGTGTTGTATAAATGTCATTTCTTTTGTGTATAAATCCTATTTTACCCTTCTAGTAAGATTGGTTCTCTTCCTAACCGACTAATCCCACTAATTTCTTGTTTTTGATCCTCTAAAGAAAAGGGCCTCCCTCTAGTGACTCATTTAAAAAAAATATATATTGAGGTTCTTTTTGGATAGTATTTTTTTATAGTTGGACAACTTTCTTATTTGGCCTATACTCACCAAAATCTGAAGTCACCGTTTTATTATGTAAGTTAATTGGAAAACAAAAATGCAGCATAATGCCATTTAACTCACTTCTGCATAGCTTCGGATATCATGCTCTTTAATTGGAATATCTTTCTATTTCTTTCTACTCAAGCTCTTCATTTTGTGGACACATCCACCTCTTCATTTGTAATTAGCCTTTTAAAAACACTTCCCTATGATGCTAATGCAAATCAATAGTTTCCAGCTATTTTTTTTTTCTTTTAAATTTGGCATAGCATATGCATGAAGTGGAGATGTTCAAAAGTTGCTTATTCATGCATTGTCTAAAATTATTTGAAGTTCCAGAATTTACCATCAAATTTGATTCTACCATAGTGTCTTAATTTTTTTCCTAGACTTATCCCATAATTTCCAGATTTAGATTTTAAATGGGGTGGCTGCTCGATTTTGTGGTTTCCTCGCAACGTGAATATAATATTAATACTTCTTTGTGCATTCTTTATTTAAAGGATTCATGTATCCCTGCAACCCGATCTTAAGATAGTTTCAGTTATGTGTTAATCTACTTCTTGTATTTGTATCACTTATATAGAACGTGATGATTGCACTTGAATGATTTCCACTTCCTTGTTACTTTTTATTGTTTTGTCATGGAGTTTGTAAGAGCTCTATATGAATTTATCTTCACACCCTCAAATATGTTGATTGTGTGATTGATCTTTTGCTTGAACTTTGTACATTGAGTGTTCACTATTCCTAGTTATAAAATTTTCATTGTGCGAGTTTGTGCATTGTCCTTTGCTAATACCTTCCATCCCTCACTCTAGTTGTCGTTGACATTTTCACTTCCGTGATTCCGACCTGGTTTTGATTATTCTCCCCTGTTACTCTTAAAACATTCATTCTTTTATTTTGGTCTTGAACTTATGAAATTTCGAGGACGAAATTTCTTTTAAGGGGGTTGAATTGTAACACCCCAATTTTCGTGCATTGTGGATTTTTGATATGTTTTTGTTTTATGAATTATTTTGATTTGATAAGATTAGGCTATTTTAATTTCTTGTGTGTTTGAGTTATTAAAATTAGTTGAAATCACATTTAAATGTATTTTTATATACTATTGGTAATATATGATTGTTATTATATATTTATTTTATTTTTTATATAAATATTGGTATTTTAGATATTATTTACTTTAAAAACTATTTTGGGCTATCGAGGTGTTAAAAACTCTTATTGTTATAATCAAGATCATTATTGTTATTATATTGGAAGAAATGTTTTATCGCTTAGTATTTGATATTATTATAAATCTTGTTTATATGATTTAAGGAGTTTGATGACATATTTTACTTGCGAAAACTATTTCAGAAAAGGAAGTGCAATTTTTAGTTTTAAAAACAATTCACTCATTTTTCGTACTCTTTCTTTTATAATTACTTTTGGGGTAAAGCGTGTCACAACTAACTCGTTACAATTAAATAACTTAAATGATCTCTAATGTAATTTAGCCAATTATTTTCAACATATATTTTGAATTGTTTGCTACTTAATTTTAAAATGAGTATAATTATTTTTTTGTCAAGATTGGACAGCAGTCCATGAGACAAACCGGCACCACACAACAACAACAACAACAACAACAACAATATGGGCTCAGCAAGGGAAAAACCAAAATCAAACATAAAATGGAGCACCCAAATCCGGCCCAATACCAAAACCTAATTGACCTAACACAAGTATAGTTTGTTAGTGGTAATTAATGTCAAAAGTAATGACACACTCAGAGTTCCAATTAAAGGACGGGCGAGAAAGGCTTCAGAATGAACACATCCAAATCAAGTAAAAACCCTAGCAGAGACCACGTCCCCAAAAACGCGACCATCAGAAGCAGAATCCATTTACGCACACCAAATCTTCACTAAACCATACCAGAATTAGAGATCTACTTGCCGTAGTAAGCGTGAAGAAGAGATCTATCATGAGCTAAAGCGTTACGGAGCTACACGGGGGATTACTGTTGATAAATATTACTTCATGAGCATCTCCGGGTTGTTATGAGAGTTGAGAAGAACGATGGAACCAAATACAGACCTAACATATTCATTGATCTATCATATGATGAAAATCATATAGGTCCTTACATTTTTTTTGATGTCGGTCCTTACATAATTGACAAGAAAATGGTACTCCCTCCGTCTCAATTTAACTGTCCTCTTTGCTACTTTTCTTTGTCTCAAATTATTTGTCACTTTAGAATCTCAATGCAACATTTATTATTTTTTTCAATAATACCCTTACTTTTATTTGTATTTCCAACTTTTCCATTTCTCTCTCCTCATAATAATAAAGGGGTACTTTAGTCCTTCCTTACTTTTTAAACATAAAAAATAGCATCTCCAATCATTATCTTAAGAACTGCGCATAACCTTAAATGACACTTAATTTGAGACGGAGGGAGTACAAGCATAGCATAGGTGCTAGATCCCTTACATCTGTTTTTGATGTCAGCCCTTACATTTTTTACATTCCCTTATCATAACCCCTTCAAAGCATATCAAGTAACGTAAAATTATTTAGAGAGTGTCAGGGGTAACAACCAGATCGGCCCGATTCTTCATTTCTTTGATTCTCAATGAATCTAATCTTTTCTCGAACCAGGGCCCAAAGTTGGGTTGGGGCCTCATGGCCCAGTCCAGAACAGGGTTGGGTTTTATGCTTGTGACCGTTGAACCGGGTCTGTTACCTCAGTCAGAATCGGTAGGTGGCGTTCTAGAAGTTCCATTTGTTAACCTGCAAACAACAATGAACAAGTGCAAAAGACTTTATTCGCAAAATGAATTTCAGTTAGTCATTCACATCGAGCGTTCATATTCTGCATGTGTATTTATAAAATGTATTTTCTCAACTAGGTCGAGTTCCAGACACGAGCCTTGCCTTCTTCTTTTTTTCATGTAATGGGCAAGCTTCCCCTTACGAATTAGTTCTTCAATGTCATCCTTTAGGGTGTTGCATTTGTCGGTGTCGTGCCTGTGGCTTCTGTGATAACAACAATATTTCTTGGAGGTTTGGCATTCCCTTTGCACAAGAGGTTCGGGTCGTTTGATGTCCCGGAACTCCGTGTCAACGCATTCGACAAGGATCTTCGCCTGAGATGCATTCAACAGGGTGTGCTCTATGAAACGACCTTGCCGAGGTCGGGACTTGTAAGGTGTTCCCTCATCTAGGGCTCGCTCGTACCATGGTTTCCTCAGCTTGGGCTCCTTTTCTGGTCGTGGCTTGACAATGGCCCTGCAGAACTAATCGTCCTCTTCGTAGTCCATGTATTTTTTAGATATGCAAGGGAAATCTCCGGAGGCCGTCCTTCATCCAAAAAAGTCTTCTCTTGTTTTCTAGGGTAAACCTAGTGTCAATATATCGAGACTCAATATTTCCAAACTGAAGCCTCAAAACTTCCTTGACACTAAGTTTGATACCTAGTGTAAGTATATCCAGACTCTAAATATATATATATATATATATATAAGGGTTCCGTTTTTGGTATCCCCAACTCTATACACCATACCCCCACACAAAAATTCTTCCCATTTATTTACCCCTAATTTTTTGGCAAAACGGATTTATCTAATAATTAAATAAATCTGTTATGTATTTCTTTCAAAATGGAATTATCTATTTGTTATATAAATCTGCAGTTATATATATAACAATGGATTTATCTATTTGTTAGAAAAATCCGTAGTTAAAAGTATAACTACGAATTTATCTAACAATTAGATAAATTCGTTATTTACTTTTTGCAAAACGAATTTATCTATTTGTTAAATAAATCCGTAGTTAAAACGAATTTATCTATTTGTTAGATAAATCCGTTTTGTAATTAATTAAAAAATTAAATTCAGCATTATTTTACAATTTTAAGGCAAATAAATATTATCATATACAAAAAACCGCTAAATATTCGTGTACCTCAATCAGAATCAATTGCTAAGTCGACAACTACCGGTGGAGAGGTGGAGGTTTGGGGACCGATGCTAAAGACCTCCATAGTTGGATACGCCCTATAAAAGGCTCCAACCATGTAGTAGTCTCGTTAGATGAAAAACACTCCCACTGAAGAGCAATTGGAGGCAATGGACACTCAGGCAAAAGCGAAACATGCACCCAGTGAATGTTGCTCACGAAAATAATACAGATGATGCTGTGACTCTTACTAGTTGAATATGAACCTTTCAACGGCAAATAAGTATATGAGTGTTTCAACGATAATGAGACTAGGGCGACATTATATTTGGTAGCTATAATGTATCCTATCTCAGGCATCGCCAACCACTTGTCCTCATCCTGGTCATACTCTTTACACTTTGCCTTCCCATTCTTAGTTACGTGCCACTCGCAAAGCAAATTAATCGAGGACGGAAATAGGAACCCTACGAAACAATCTGACTATTTTGATAGAAGTGGATGTGCCCACATGATGTCACTGACAACATCTGTGCCCTCAACTTTCCTTCTCCAGCATAAATACTTCTGAAATTCTATCAACCTCATCAGCTCTTTAATCTCAGTTCTAGGGCCTTGATAACTCTATTTTATATAGAGTTATTTATGCTTCTAAACCTAAATAATTACCTAAACTCAAGTACAATATGTGTTAAATATAGTTGTATGAATAAAATAACAACATTTAAGGTTTTTAAGAAGGGTCACACTCATGGCTTAGCATCTTGTATATATATATATATATATATATATATATATATATATATATTGGTATGTTTGATGTGTTTGTTCAGTGCACCTGCAGTTGATGCATCTGCACTAGGAAACAACAGTGCACCTGCACTTGATGCTCCTGCACTGAAAACATATTACAAATGCAAGAAGCACCATAGATCATACCAATGCACCAGCACGTCATTGATGACATCATGCTTAGTCATGGATCACATGGGGGCACATGCAACATGCAAATTTCGGCGCCTACCATAGAAGTTAGCTTTGAAGAGTCACTCACCTAGGGACACTTGGGCCATCCATTATTGTACCTCCATTTGTGTTTGAGTGTGGGATTCAATTTGCCGTTTGAAGTTCAGAAACTTAACCCTAGTTAACTCCTCAAGTTAACTTAACCTCCAAGGGAGTCTCACTTTTTGAAGGCTATAAAAGGACCCTCACTTCTCATTTGAAAAAGACACCTCAAGATATCAACAAGATATCCTTAGAATTAGTTTTAGATAGTTTTTAAGTTTTCGGGAAGGTAAGGAAGGAATCAACAACTTCTTTCTTCACTTCCACGTAGTGCTAGCTAAGTGCAGGGAATCGGTGCACCTGCATTGCTTGGGAATTCATGCAAAGAAACTCCAACTTGTGTAACCTTTACCTTGTTACTTTCTTTTATGATTTCAAGTATATAAACATGTTCTATTCAGTTTATATATGTCTTGCAATGTCTAACATGAGCTAAATTTCTTTAGTTGAGATGTTCTAACCTTATAATGATCTTTTAAGTAAGTTGTTGTGCTTTTATATGATGTATGCATTTTAGTTCTTGTGTAACACTTCTTTCAACGCTTGTTTTAAGGTTGATCGCTTGAAATAAGTAGATTTCTAAAAGCAGACATGGTTTACAATTAAGAACTCAAGAACAAATAAGGGTGAGTGTTTTAATAAAGAAACCTTTGTCAATTCCATGTTAAGTCCTAGACATAGGATAACATAGTCCTTAGGGTGATTCAGTGGGTACTTAAGAGGTAGGAGTGAACTTATTTAGCATGCCTAGACATAGGAAGCTTGTAATGAAACTCTGAAGAAAGTGACTGAAAAGCACATGCTGATGCAGTTGCATCCGGTGCACCTGCACCACTTAAATGCACAAAACTCTTGAAAGTGACTTATTTGGTAAAGACATCTCAACTCTCATTCTCAACTGATTTCCTCTACATTCTATTACTTATTTGCATTCTGTTTACTTATCACCAGCATCCCAAATTGTGAGTAGTATAGTTCACACTAATTTATACACTTTTAAGCTACAAGAGTTAATCCAATCCCCGTGGGTTCGATCTTTTATACTACTTGTTTGTGACTGTGTATACTTGCACACTTTTTCAGCCACCAAGTTTTTGACGCCGTTACCGGGGATTGCCATTAATTTTTGTTGTTTAGATTTATAAATTAGTGTTTTATTACTCTAGTAGTTTGTTTCTTAGTGCAGGTGCATAGGATGCACTAGCTTATGCACAAGGCCAAATCACCAGAATTTGAATTAGATCCAGAGATAGAGAGAAGGTTTAGAAAGTTGCTTAGACTCCAGAAACAAAGACTTCAAAGCTGCAGAATCACAATGTCTCAACAAGGTGAAGTTCCATTGGAGGATCAGTTAGAGGTGGTTCAGACTCACATCATGAACCTGAGGATGATCACAGAAATCAATTCATCAACATGGGACCAATAGGTATAATTAATGATAGAAATAGACCCATGATGGATTATGCTATGTTTGATCATCAGAATATGCAAACAAGTATAGCAAGACCTCATATTGATGTTGTGATTGAATTTAAACCCATGATGTTCCAAATGCTACAAACAATTGGTCAATTTGGTGGATATCCCCATGAGGATCCCCATGAGCATTTAAAACAGTTTTTAGAAATATGTAGTAACTTTATCATTCCTGGTGTTAGTGAAGATGCATTTAGAATTAAGCTATTTCCATATTCTTTGAAAGATAAGGCAAAATTTTGGTTGAATTCATTAGAGCCTAATTCTATTCATTCATGGAATGAAATGACTGAGAAGCTTTTAGCAAAATATTTTCCACCCATCAAAAATGTCAGAATGAGAAATGATATTGCATCTTTTAGACAAAAAGAATTTGAATCATTGTTTGAAGCATGGGAAAGATGGAAAGAGCTTTTAAGAAAATGTCCACATCATGGTCTGCCTGTCATTATTCAAATGGAAACTTTTTATAATGGTTTAGAACCCCAAACCAGAATAATGTTTGATGCATCATCTGGGGGTGTGTTATTAAACTTGTCTTATAATGAAACATGCGAATTGATTGATAGAATTGCAACAAATAGTTCTAGTTGGCCTACTGAGAGGGTGAGTGCCCAAAAGAGACCATCAGGGGTACATGAAATTAGTGAAGTATCAGCCCTATCCGCTCAAGTAGCCTCACTAACAAACATGTTTAAAAACTTCACTTCAACCAGTGCACCTGCACCTGGTGCAGCTGCACCAACAGAAAACACTGTAGCAGCCATAGAACAAGCCCCCCCAGAAAACACAATAGAAAACACTACAAATTGTGTGTATTGTGGAGGAGGTCACTTGTATGAGGAATGTCCTAACAACCCTGTCTCTGTCAATTACGTAGGATACAATAGGAATAACAACCCTTACTCTAACACCTATAACCTTGGCTAGAGGAACCACCCATATTTTAAATGGAACAATACTAGTGCACCTGCACATAATGCAGCTGCACCAGTCACACCACCAGGATTTCAATCTCAGAACTACCAAAGACAACAACCACCTGCCAATGATAACTCCTTAGAAGCCTTGCTCAAATCCTTCATTAGTGAAACTAGAACAGCTAGGCAAGCACACGAGGCATTTATAAAGAATTTAGAGAATCAAGTGGGACAATTAGCAACTACAGCTCTGTATCAAATACCAACAGGTACACTACCATCAAACACAGAAGCTACCACATCCCACAGGCCAGGTAAGGAACAGATGAAAGTCATTTCTCTTAGAAATGGAAAGGATCTTGCAGACCTTGTGAGATTGAAGGTGAAGGTAAGGTAGAAAATGAAAAAAATAAAAACAGAAAAGAAAAAAGTTTGCAAGATGCAGAAGCACCTCATGCACCTGCATCTCAAGAAGTTCAAATACCAAGGTTAGTTCCTGAATACCCTCCTCCTCCTTATCCTCAAAGATTAAAAAAGGCACATGAGGAGAAGCAATTCAGTAAGCTTCTTGAAATTTTAAAACAATTACACATCAATGTTCTCTTAGTTGAAGCACTTCAAAAAATGCCTAATTATGCTAAATTCATGAAAGATGTGCTTTCAAAAAGAAAAAGATTAGGGGATTTTGAAACAGTTACTATGTCTAAAGAATGTAGTTTAATTTTGCAAAACAAAATTTCAAGGAAATTGAAGGATCCTGACAATTTTACAATTCCATTCTCAATTGGAAAATTTTATACAGGTCGTGCATTGTGTGATTTAGGTGCAAGTATCAACTTGATGCCTAAATCCATATTTACACAAATTGGAATTGGAAATGCTAGGCCTACTACAGTGACACTTCAACTTGCTGATAGATCAATAGCCTACCCAGAGGGAATTATTGAATATATTTTGGTTAAGGTTGACAAATTTGTGTATCCTGCAGATTTTGTTATTCTTGATTTTGATGCAGATAAAGAAGTACCAATCATTCTTGGGAGACCATTCTTGGCAACTGGGAAAACACTGATTGACGTGCAGAAGGGAGAACTAACCATGAGAGTAAATGACCAATAGGTGAAATTCAATGTCATGAATGCTTTGAAGTATCCTGCAGAGGATAATGAAGAATGCTCAGCCATCATCTCTCCTGATCAAATAGTGCAGAAGCAGTATGATCATCTCACCAGTGCACTCGCACCAGATGCACCTGCACTGCTTGATGAGGAAAATCTGGAAAAAGACATTGTAACACCCCGATAATTTCTAACATGTAGAATCACCGAAATGCACTAAATGGCATACATCAGAGTAACTTCCTGTTATTGAAATATTGAACACAACTAAACTTTCGTTAATACATATCAAATGGTTCTCTGAACCTCATAAACTTCCTGAAAATGCTTAAGTTTCAAAACTTAAGACTTGTACATAATCCTGGTGTTCAATACTCAAAACATAAAGTAGCGGAAACGATTTACAACTGATACATGATCGTTATACCATCGATAAATTAGAAACAGTAAATGGGACAAAGGTCTAAAACATGAAACTCAATCTTCAATGACTCCAAGAGTCGCACCGGCTAACCGTGCTTCGTTGCCTTTGCTTTCCCCCGTTTCTCTGTAAAAACCACAAATATTAAGGGTGAGATAAACATTATCTCAGTGAGTCCTATCGAGACCCCTGACCAACTCTAACGGTTTATTTTACTTGAATCTGAACTCGTGGCCCTAATAAGCGACCACGTGAATACATGATGTTTTCTCGTAACTCGTAGCCCTAATAAGCGACTACTCGTTACATTTCTGATTTTTCCTGATGTAGCCCTAATAAGCGACTACGGATCATATTTTAACATGAACTTAGCACAACACCTCGAAGTCCGCCTTAGCTAAGGTTTAGGACGTCTCAGTGAACCCATCCCCACTAATCCAAGTGAGCAACATGAGAGCCTAGGTTCTGGGGCTCATGACTTCCCCTCCCCTAGTATGCTAATAACTGGAGGATCGTCACCCTCGATATACACAAGGTATACCATCTACCTTTCCCCGCGGGAAAGTAAATTGAATTGTGTTTACATGAATTGAGAGTATTTATGTCTTTATAGACTTACAATCAATTAGCTTACATGACATGATGAACTTGAAGTTCGTTATCTTAACATGATTGGACTCATGGTCCGTTAACATTTCTTGACTTGTGTTCTCTCGCGTTATCTAAGTACGGTTTTCCGTTACGTTCATAACACACAAGTTTTCGATCAAACATGTTCAATTCCATGATATCAGTCTCTTTTCATTGTTGGGGAACCATGAGGAATGGATTAGAAGATATTTGGAATCATTCGGAATGGATAAAAAGGTACATTGAAGTTGCAAAACAGAAGGTTACGCACGACCCGTGCGTATAGACGCACGATCCGTGCGCTTTTTAATAAAAATGTGGAAAGTTTCAAAATGATACGCACGATCCGTGCGGCTTGGCGCACGATCCGTGCGTAACTAAAAATCCATTTCGTGCAGTATCAGATGGGGGCGCACGACCCGTGCGCAGAGGCACCCGATCCGTGCGTCTCCATCAGTTTTCTAGAAAACAACATTTTCATGAGTAATTCTGTTCCGTTCAGATTCCAAAATCTCTCCCGATCGAGACCCAAACTTAAACCCACATTGAAACAGTATTTTACAACAACACAATCAATCCAATTCAGTACATCCAAACAATCAATCAAACAATTCATTGTTCAAATCACAATTTTTGGGAAAACGGTTTTCGATAAATTTCCTTTCGATACCAGAAACACATGACCAGGGTTTTCAAAAAGTGGAGACTCAGAAACACACACAAATCCCCTAACCGAGTTATAGAACTCACCATATTGTGATGAAAATCACAAACAACGAATCTATTGGCGGACACGATCAAAAGAACTGCACGAACGGTTCTCGAATTCGCTCCAAGTAACTTCAAGGATGGACTGATCGAACCTAACTTTCCACAACTTCTGATCTACCTACCCAATCTCTTCTCTAATGCTGGAAAATAGTTTTATCACAAAATCTTAAGCTCCAACATAACATGCAAATCTTGAACACCTCTTTTCAACATTTTGAGCTTGTGGAGTGCAAAAATGGTGATTTGTGATGAAGAGGGTTGCTGGGAGATTTCTGGGTACCAGTGTGTAGAGGGAGGAGAATGATGAACAATGGTGGTTTTAGATTCAACATGCATTCAGAAATGACTTGGTTGTCTCCTCTTCCCTCCTCCTCCTTCTCTCTCGCGATTCTCCCCTCCCCTCCTTTCTCTTGTTTTGATTTTCTGCAAATGGTATTAAGGGCTGTGTGTGTGTTCAGCTGGTATGACTTAAAGGGTGTAAGGACTGAAATGTCCTTCACTTAACAGGTATAAAGACCACTATGTCCTCCAGCCACTTATTCCCTCCCCATTACTTATGACATAGACTAAACTACCAACTTAGTCAAATTTTTAAGCACTTAGACGCCAACCATTATTATGTAGTTGATACACCCACAGTAATTATTAAATCAGGCTTACTTAAACAGAATATAATAGTCCTCTTGTGCTAAATACCTCATTTAGCCTATAATTCGCTTTAACATTTTCAGCTAATTTAAGTAAACTAGATTAGTTAGTTAGGGGGTGTTACAATCACCCCAACTTTTAAAATTTTGTTCTCAAAATTGATAAAACGTACCTCAATCGAAAAGATGGGGATATTTCACCCACATGTTCTCCTCTACTTCCCATGTCGCTTCGCCGGGTGAAGCACCGTCCCAAAGCACCTTGACAAGAGGAATTGATCTCGTTCGGAGCGTTTTCTCGCCACGTTCGATGATCCTAATTGGAGTAGGCTGATAAGATAAATCCGGTCTGATGTCAATCGCCTCATAACTTAATGGTTGATTCGGATCATGAATATACTTCCTTAACTGCGATACATGAAATACATCATGTAATCTGGACAATTCTGGAGGTAATGCGATGCGATATGCTACTGGCCCAATTCGCTCGATAATCTGGAAGGGTCCGACATACCGAGGACTGAGTTTCTTCGCTCGCAATGCGATACCAGTCCCTATGGTTGGAGAAAGTCTCAGAAAGACATGGTCTCCCTCTTCAAATTCTAATGACCTTCTTCTCTTATCGGCATAACTCTTTTGTCGACTCTGCGCGGTCTTCATCCGTTCTCTTATCTGACGGAACTTCTCCGTAGTTTCACGGACCAAATCCGGTCCCAACAATCTCTGCTCACCTACATCCCACCAGCACAATGGTGTTCTACACTTCCTCCCATACAATGCTTCATATGGAGCCATTCCGATACTAGAATGGTAACTGTTGTTGTATGAAAATTCCACCAATGGAAGATGATCCTCCCACCTGCCTCCACTATCAAGTACACAAGCCCTCAACATATCCTCCAATGTCTGGATTGTTCTCTCAGTCTGCCCGTCTGTCTGTGGATGGTAAGCGGTGCTCACACACACCGTTGTTCCCAACGCCATATTCAATGCTCTCCAAAATTGAGATGTGAACTTGGGATCTCGATCACAGATGATACTTGTAGGGATTCCATGCAACTTCACAATATTATTGAGATACTCATCTGCTAACCTAGTAACCTTGTGATTCGAACGCACCGGAATAAAATGGGCGGACTTGGTCAGGCGATCCACCACTACCCAAATAGAATCATTTCCGGCTTGGGACCGTGGCAATCCCATGACAAAATCCATAGATATGCTTTCCCATTTCCATTCAGGTACATTCAATGGTTGTAACTGGCCACCTGGCTTCTGGTGCTCTATCTTAACTCTTTGACAAGTCAAGCATCGAGACACAAACTCTGCAATATCTACTTTCATGCCCGGCCACCAATACAATTGCTTCAAATCTTGATACATCTTGGTAGACCCAGGATGGATTGAGAACTGACTCTTATGAGCCTCTTCTAAAACTTGCCTCTTTACATTCTCATCATTCGGCACACAGATTCTACCATCAAAACGAATTACGCCATCACCGTCTTCGGTGTAACTCGGCAATCTCTTCTGCGCTTGCAGCCCTACATCACTTTCTTGGGCTGAGTGAATCAGATTTCTCAAGGAACTTGAAATCTGAATATGGCTCAACACTAACCTGCTCCTTCTTGCCTTCACTCTCAAATTGAGGTCCCTAAACGATTCCAACAAGGACATCCCGTGCATCATCAATTCTGCAGTATGGATGGACTTTCTGCTCAAAGCATCGGCCACAACATTAGCCTTACCAGGATGGTACTTCAATTCAAAATCATAATCCTTCAGGAACTCTACCCATCTCCTCTGTCTGTTGTTCAGCTCCTTTTGGTCAAACAAATACTTAAGGCTCTTGTGGTCACTAAAGACTTCGAAACGAGATCCATACAGGTAATGTCTCCAAATCTTTAGGGCAAACACAATCGCTGCCAACTCTAGATCATGAGTTGGGTAATTCTCTTCATGCGGCTTTAACTGCCTGGAGGCATAAGCAACTACTTGTTGATTCTGCATTAGGACACATCCCAAACCCTTACCAGAGGCGTCGCAATAGATTTGGAATCCTACGGACGGATCTGGAAGAATAAGGACTGGTGCAGAAGTCAAACGATTCTTCAATTCCGCAAAACAATTATCACAGTGAGTCCCAATCAAACGGCTGACCCTTGCGAGTTAACCGAGTGAGTGGAAGAACCAGCTGGGAAAATCCTTGAATGAACCTTCGATAATACCCAGCTAATCCCAAGAAACTTCTTACCTCAGTAACCGTGGATGGCTGTTCCCACTCTACCACAGCTTCAATCTTACTGGGATCCACTGCAACACCTGTCTGAGATATCACATGACCCAGAAATTTAACTTCGGGCATCCAAAAATCACATTTGGATGGCTTAGCGTACAACTTCTTCTCTCGGAGTACGTTCAGAACAATTCGGAGATGTTGCCCATGCTCCTCAATCGTCTTAGAGAACACCAAGATATCATCAATGAACACCACCACAAACTGATCCAGATAGGGATTAAAAATCCGATTCATATAATCCATGAATACGGCTGGAGCATTGGTCAAACCGAAGGGCATCACTACAAATTCATAGTGTCCATACCTCGTACGAAAAGCGGTCTTCGGGACGTCCAAAGCTCGAACCCTGATTTGGTGATAGCCGGACCTCAAATCAATCTTTGAAAATACAGAAGCTCCTCTCAATTGGTCTAACAAATCATCAATTCTTGGTAAAGGGTACTTGTTCTTGACAGTCACCTTATTCAACTGACGATAATCGATACACAATCTCATACTTCCGTCCTTCTTCCTGACGAGTAACACTGGAGCACCCCATGGTGAGGCACTCGGCCGGATAAACCGTTTGGAAATTAACTCTTCCAATTGGACTTTCAATTCCCTCAATTCTAACGGCGACATTCTATACGGGGCTATAGAAATAGGTCCAGTGCCCGGAACCAACACTATAGAAAATTCCACCTCACGATCCGGAGGTAACAAAGGAACTTCATCGGGAAACACATCAAGAAATTCATTAACTACTTGCACCAAAGATAAATCCTGACCTGTCTCAGTGGATGCAGATAGCATCATGACATATGCTTCTGCGCCTTGGAACAGATAGTTACTGGCCGAAGTGAAAGAAATAACAGCTTCAGAATTGGGCGGTTGTAGCTCCACTGACTCGGAGGCGAAACCGATAGTTCGATGAAAACAATTGTAACACCCTAAAAATAATTAATAGGATTAATTGGACGTTAACCCAATTGAGTTAATTTAGTACTTAATTGGTTAAATTATTGAGTGCTAAAGATAATTATTGGTTGTCTTAGGATAGTTAACCGGTTAATTCGGGGCAAGGAAGATTTAGAATCGAAATTGGAGATTAAGGGCAATGTGGTCATTTGACCACATTACCACTTAATATAAAAGGAAAGAAAGGAAAGAATTAAAGAAAGAAAGGAAGAAGAGAACGAGAAGCAGAGAAGGAAAGAAGAGAAAAGGAGAAAGGAAGAGAAAGAGGAAAAGAAGAAGAAGAGGAGCTCCACCCATCATCCCAAACTATCATCTTCATCATCATCTTTGCTTCCCCTCCCACCCTTCCAAGCTAGGTAAGCTAAGGTTCCATTTTCCTCTCCCTTTTGCATTTCGTTTTCTTAGGGTTTTGTGGGGGAATCCGAATTTGTGTTGATTTCGATAGGTTAATCTTGATTAGGGACCATATTGTTGTTTGGGTAGCTTAATCATTAAAGTCTTGAAGCATTTAGAGGAATCAAAGGTTAGGTTTTGGTGAAATTGAATTTGAGGTCTTATGTGAATAGGAGCAAATGGGGCTAGGGGATGATGAATAGTGATTTGGGGTACTTCATGGTTGATTGGGAAGCTTTGGATTCTTGGATGAGCTTGGAACCTTAAGGATCAAGTTGTTGGTGTTTAGGTCAAAGTTGAGATTTCTCGCGGGTCGGATGTTCGAATGTTTGAAGAGTGATTAGAATAAAGCCCAACAAAGATTGAAAGCGGATTGGAAGCTTGGATTGAAGTTGAAAGCGGATTGGTGATTTTCGGTTCGCGTTTGGGGATTTTGAAGTCTCGGTGATTTCGGCTCGATATCGGCTCTCGCTTCAAGGGTGAGTTTTACTCACGTTTAGGTTTATTCCGTGTTGGTATGATTTGTTGTGTCGATTGATTTCGAGAGTTTTGAGTCAAAAATCGTTATTTCGAAAAATACCGCTTTCAAATGAGAATCCGTTTAGATTGAGTTTTTGATTGAATTACTTGATTGTTTGATGTCGATTGGACTGGAATATTGCCTGGTATGATCTGTTTTCGAGTTAGGAATCGATCGGAGCGAGTTTCGGATTAATCGGAAAGCGAATTTTCATGAAAAAGGCTGTTTTTGCAATGCTGTCAAATGAGCACGATTCGTGCGTCCAGGGGCACGACCCGTGCGCCTGGTTCTGTCCAAAATTTTCAAAGTGCCCAAAATGATTCCGTTTCGATTCCAATCCTCTCCCAATCCTTTCCTAACCCTTCTTTAATGATATTAGGCTTATAATGCCATGATTTTGGGTATGTTTCAAAAGGGTTTCATAAAATACTTTGGATGTTCAAATCGTTTCGAAATACCGAAATATAGTATACGAGTGAGGACATGTTTTTATCGAAAAGAAAGCGGACATTGAGTCCTAAGTGATATTGTATGAATGACTCGGGATGATTATTAAATCATCTAAACCGGTCTTTGGTACGTTCTATTTATTGAATTATGCAACTGACGCGGGATGTTTATTAAGTATTCATCTAAACCGGTCTATAATTTTTGATATATATATTATATCTAGTCGGGTGACGACCCCTAAGAAATAGCATACTAGGTGAGGGAAGTCATGAGCCCTTGACCTAGGCCCCTATGTTGTTATGTTTTGCCTTTGGTGACGTGCTAAATACTAAAAGGTTATGTTTGTAATTCATATCGAATTACTAGTGAATATTTGCAATTCAATAACAGAATTGCCAGGTAAAGATTTTATAAATAAATCGAGAGCGTGGTTAGGGGTCTCGGTAGAACTCACTGAGATTGTATCTCATTGTTTAAATGTTGTTGTTTTACAGAGAAACAGGGAAGGAGGAGATCCAAGAAGCATGAGTAGGTTGTACTTAGATGGTTGCTGAAGACTTAGCTGTTGTGCTTAGTTTATGTTTTCCCTTGTATTCCATGTATCACAACATTACGTATTTTATTTCACTTTCTTGTATGATATTGAGCACTATAGTTTGCTGAAGGTTATGGTCAGAGAACCTGTTCGGTCTTATTTGTATTTAAGACTGTTTTGTTGTTATTCAGCGAGAACTATATTGCAGTGTTCAGTATCTATGTAGGAATTTTTATATCTCTGATGATTTAGGGATGGTGCACTTGGGTATTTTTACATGTTAAAAATATCGGGGTGTTACAGTATCTATAGTCACTTGGTTGGCCATCATCCAACTCATTCCTAGGACGACGTCCAAACTCTTCATTGGTAAACAAATGAAGTCTACTACAAAATTCCTGTCTCCAATGGATAGAAGACAGTTTTCACATATCGCTTGGGTCTAAACACTACCGTCATCTGCAGTCTTAATGGAGATTGGTTGAGGCAAAGGGGTTAAAGCCAATCCCAATCGTTCAACACAAACTTGAGATATAAAACAATGGGTCGCACCCGAATCATATAAATTACTAACGGAGTTATTAAAAAGAAATCCCATACCCCTTAGTAGATTATCTGACGGTGTGACCTTCTGGGCGTCCAAGGTGTAAACCCTCCCATGAGTTGTAGTAGCGGCACCATCCTCCTGACCCTTCTTCTTCGGACAGTTGTTTGCATAATGTCCCTCCTTCTTGCAGTAGTAGCACTGATTCGATCCCACTTGACACTTACCCTGATGGTACCTTCCACAGTTGGAGCACGTACTGAACCTTGGAGAATTGGACGACTGAACTTGCTTCCCTTTGTTGGAGTTGTACCTGGGACCCATTTGATTGTTGGACGATCCAATATTCTTCTTATTCTGATGGAACACTTTCCTGCTTGAATATAACCTCTTCAAGTCACTCTCAGCTATGTGTGCTTGCTGAACCATGGCGGCATAGTTAGTATAAGCAAAGGAACTCAGACTCTGAGCAATGTCTTCCCTTATTCCATACTTGAACCTTTCGGTTTTCCACTTGTCGTTGGGAGCATACCCGGCCAAACCGAAAAATTGATATAACTCTTCAAACTTAGCCGCGTACTGACCCACAGTTGAACTTCCTTGAGTGAGAGTCAAAAACTCATTCTCCTTGTCAAACCTCATAGCTGTCGGAAAGAACTACTCCAAAAATACTTGCCTGAAATGTTCCCAAGTCTGGGGAGTACCCATAGTTGCCATCATGGCTTTGGCGTTAGTCCACCAGTTGTTAGCTTCTCCTTTCAGCATATGTGTCGCCAATCTCAGCTTGTCCTCATCAGTGACTTGCATAGCTACGAAAATCTTCTCTATGTCATCCAGCCAATGCTGGGCTTCCATGACATCCGGTCCTCCTCTGAACTCGGACGGCTTCATTTTCAGAAATTCAGAGAAAACCCTCCTTGGGTCAACTTGAGGCTCAGGGACTTGCTGAGGCTGAGCTTGAGCATTCTGCTGCATTAGCAACATATCTTCCATCATTTTTTGCTGTCTCTCGATCACATTCTGCATCCATGCAGAATGCGGATCAATTGGTGGGTTATTCCTCGATCCTCCTGCCATAATTCTGCAAATGATACACCAAGTATTAAGTTGATCAGTCTCAATGTCTCTTAGCATCACAAGAAGCAAAATAGCAGAATTACTCGAGGGACAAAACCACCCTAACTGTCTAAGCCCGACTAGGTCGAACTGCTCTGATACCATAATGTAACACCCCGATAATTTCTAACATGTAGAATCACCGAAATGCACTAAATGGCATACATCAGAGTAACTTCCTGTTATTGAAATATTGAACACAACTAAACTTTCGTTAATACATATCAAATGGTTCTCTGAACCTCATAAACTTCCTGAAAATGCTTAAGTTTCAAAACTTAAGACTTGTACATAATCCTGGTGTTCAATACTCAAAACATAAAGTAGCGGAAACGATTTACAACTGATACATGATCGTTATACCATCGATAAAATAGAAACAATAATTGGGACAAAGGTCTAAAACATGAAACTCAATCTTCAATGACTCCAAGAGTCGCACCGACTAACCGTGCTTCGTTGCCTTTGCTTTCCCCTGTTTCTCTGTAAAAACCACAAATATGAAGGGTGAGATAAACATTATCTCAGTGAGTCCTATCGAGACCCCTGACCAACTCTAACGGTTTATTTTATTTGAATCTGAACTCGTGGCCCTAATAAGCGACCACGTGAATACATGATGTTTTCTCGTAACTCGTAGCCCTAATAAGCGACTACTCGTTACATTTCTGATTTTTCCTGATGTAGCCTTAATAAGCGACTACGGATCATATTTTAACATGAACTTAGCACAACACCTCGAAGTCCGCCTTAGCTAAGGTTTAGGACGTCTCAGTGAACCCATCCCCACTAATCCAAGTGAGTAACATGAGAGCCTAGGTTCTGGGGCTCATGACTTCCCCTCCCCTAGTATGTTAATAACTGGAGGATCGTCACCCTCGATATACACAAGGTATACCATCTACCTTTCTCCGCGGGAAAGTAAATTGAATTGTGTTTACATGAATTGAGAGTATTTATGTCTTTATAGACTTACAATCAATTAGCTTACATGACATGATGAACTTGAAGTTCGTTATCTTAACATGATTGGACTCAAGGTCCGTTAACATTTCTTGACTTGTGTTCTCTCGCGTTATCTAAGTACTGTTTTCCGTTACGTTCATAACGCACAAGTTTTCGATCCAACATGTTCAATCCCATGATATCAGTCTCTTTTCATTGTTGGGGAACCATGAGGAATGGATTAGAAGATATTTGGAATCATTCGGAATGGATAAAAAGGTACCTTGAAGTTGGAAATCAGAAGGTTACGCACGACCCGTGCGTATAGACGCACGATCCGTGCGCTTTTTAATAAAAAGGTGGAAAGTTTCAGAATGATACGCACGATCTGTGCGGCTTGGCGCACGATCCGTGCGTAACTAAAAATCCATTTCGTGCAGTATCAGATGGGGGCGCACGGGTCGTGCGCAGAGGCACCCGATCCGTGCGTCTCCATCAGTTTTCCAGATTCTCCTCCCTCACCACCATTTCTGAACTGCACGAACGGTTCTCGAAAATGGTGATTTGTGATGAAGAGGGTTGCTGGGAGATTTCTGGGTATCAGTGTGTAGAGGGAGGAGAATGATGAACAATGGTGGTTTTAAATTCAACATGCATTCAGAAATGACTTGGTTGTCTCCTCTTCCCTCCTCCTCATTCTCTCTCGCGATTCTCCCCTCCCCACCTTTCTCTTGTTTTGATTTTCTGCAAATGGTATTAAGGGCTGTGTGAGTGTTCAGCTGGTATGACTTAAAGGGTGTAAGGACTGAAATGTCCTTCACTTAACAGGTATAAAGACCACTATGTCCTCCAGCCACTTATTCCCTTCCCATTACTTATGACATAGCCTAAATTACCAACTTAGTCAAATTTTTAAGCACTTAGACGCCAACCATTATTATGTAGTTGATACACTCCCACAGTAATTATTAAATCAGGCTTACTTAAGCAGAATATAATAGTCCTCTTGTGCTAAATACCTCATTTAGCCTATAATTCGCTTTAACATTTTCCGCTAATTTAAGTAAACTAGATTAGTTAGTTAGGGGATGTTACAGACATTCTGCTAAGTGAAAGACCAACCAAGGAGGTATGGACCAGAACTTATGAACCTCTTAATCTAGAAGATCCTAACCTCAAAAAGAATTTACCCTCAATAGAACAACCTCCAAAACTAGAATTGAAGGAATTTCCCAAACATCTGAAATATGTTTTCTTAGGGGAAGATGATACACTTCCAGTGATCATTGCCTCTGACTTATCAATAGAGCAGGAGCATGATCTCATTTGTACCTTAAGAAAGCATAAAAAAGCAATAGGTTGGCAAATGGCAGGCATTAAAGGAATCAGCCCATCAATATGCATGCATAGAATTATTTTGGAAGACAATTCCAAGAATAGTATAGAAGGACAGAGAAGGTTGAATCCTATCATGAATGAGGTTGTAAAGAAAGAAATTATTAAATGGGTAGATGCTGGAATCATATACCCTATTTCAGATAGTGCATGGGTAAACCTTGTGCAATGTGTACCAAAGAAGGGGGTGTGACAGTTATAGCCAATGAAAAGAATGAATTAATACCAACCAGAATTGTTACAGGTTGGAGGATATGTATGGATTACAGAAAACTCAACAAGGCCACAAAAAAGGATCACTTTCCTTTACCATTGAGAACTCAAGAACTAATAAGGGTGGGTGTTTTAATAAAGTCTTTGTTAAATTGTTTTAATAAAGAAACATTTGTTAATTTAATGTTAAGTCCTAGACATATGATAACATAGTCCTTAGGGTGATTCAGTGGGTACTTAAGAGGCAGGAGTGAACTTATTTAGCATGCCTAGACATAGGAAGCTTGTAATGAAACTCTGAAGAAAGTGACTGAAAATCACATACTGATGCAGCTGCTTCCAGTGCACCTGCTTAAATGCACAAAACTCTTGAAAGTGACTTATTTGGTAAAGACATCTCAACTCTTATTCTCAACTGATTTCCACTACATTCTATTACTTATTTGCATTCTGTTTACTTATCACCATCATTCCAAATTGTGAGTAGTATAGTTCACACTTTTTAAGCTACAAGAGTTAATCCAATCCCTATGGGTTCGATCTTTTATACTACTTGTTTGTGACTGTGTATACTTGCACACTTTTTCAGTCACCAGACGCCTCAAGGAAGACCGGTACATGGTACGTTGCCTATATAGTTGGGACATAGAAGTCACATTACCCACAAATTTCTTCTTCAAAGCATTCATATTATCTCTTGGAGCAAATTTCAATGCAGTGTGTTCATCCACCATAGCCTTATCCTCCTTCGTTAACCGCCCAAAGAATGCGGTGTCGGTTAACATTGTAAGCAGCTCATGTGTGTGGAGTCCACACCTAACCCTCAAACCCCCCAAACCCCATCACGAACCGTATATGTAGCTCTCAATTTAAACGGACAATTATACCTCCGTGATGCGATGACTCTTGATTTATTGTTGAATTTCCCATGCTTCTCGCAACCAAAAATAATTTTATTTTTCGTCCCCCTTTTACCTCCAGCTCTGCAAGATCCAAGGATGATAACGACAACTCTGATGCCCTTCCCAACGTCTCTGACCCAACGTACAATATCATCACGTGTTAGAAATAACTACAAAATAGACAATTGTTAGTTAATTAAATCGACAATTGTTAGTTAGCTAAAAATAATTAATTAAAGATTCTGCTTTCGTCGTGAATGACCCTGATGTATCTATCAAGAACGGAACCAACTGTGAGTCCGTGTCCATATCTGTTTCATTTTAAATAAAATTAAATAAATATATAATTTAAAAAAAAGGTAACAGATTTTTGTCTTAAATACATAAATCTGTTGTTGTTTTTTTAGAAATCGGATTTATGTGTTTAACACATAATTCCGTTGCTAATTTAAAGATAAATTCGTTACACAAAATACAATAACGGTTTTATATTTAAACAACATAAATCTGTTTGGAAAAAAAATAAAACTACGAATTTGTTTTATAAAAACATAAATCCGTTTGTCCTAAAATTTGAATAACTGATTTATCGTTTTTAAAAGATAAATCCGTTTAAAATCGAATTTAATGCATCACAGATTTACCTTTTTAATGGGTAAACCCAACGGCCAAAAAAGTGGGCCCACAAAATGAGAATTGGACCACAAGCTGAGAGGTGTAATAAATGAGAGGGGTATTTTGGGGATATTGAAAATGGTGGGGGTATAAGGTCCATTGGTGGGGTACAAAAAATGGGACCCTAAATATAAATATAGATTTCTCTCATTATTTCAGTTTTTCTTTTGGCCAAAAGAAGACATTTATTTTATGTACCCCCACTATGATATATTATACCCCCACAATTTTTTTTTATTCTCAAAATGCCCCTGATTAAAATGAAGCAACAGATTTATCTTTCAGTTAGATAAATCCGTTTATGGAAAAAAACCACATAACAAATTTATCTTTCAGTTAGATAAATCCGTTGATGGGAAAAAACGTAACAGAATTACTTAAATTTAACATAAATCCGTTATTTAAAAATACAACAACGGAATTACATAAGTTAAACATACTTCCGTCTTCGTAATGGTATAAAAACGGAATTACCTATTTGCCACGTAATTCCGCTGTGTTTTTTTACTAAAACGGATTTACCTCGTAAATAGATAAATCCGTTTTCACTAATTGAACTAACAGATTCATCTATTTATTAAATAAATTCGTTGTTGATAAAATTTAACGGACACAATTCCACTTACAGTTTTGATCAACGGCCCACTATTGTTCGTCTTGGTAACTGTGCCCCAACGGATAGATTTTCAACGGTGTAGATTGCACCGACAATATCAACGGCTGATAAACAATAACCATTGCTATAAATACCCCCCTAAACCCTCATTTCTTTCACACCAACATTTCACTTTTAGTTACTTCTTTCACACCCACACATTCTAAAATGAACACTGAAAACACTCGGTACTCAAGGGACAGCACACTAACCGCTGTTCACCATGGTGGCCAAATCACCACAAGAGAAGATGATGTCTTCTTCTCATGTCCAAAACCTGTCTTATGCAGCCTCCACGACAACCTTACCTTCGAAGGTTTGAAAGATAAATTAGAGCTTAAGGTTCAAGTGAGGGGTGATGACCGAGAGGTTATTAAAATCACTGATCGCAAACCCACTTTTGGAGATGATGGCTGCATTCACTGGTCGTCCATGAATATTAAGACTAATGACGACGTATGAAGCATGTTGAACATTGCTAACATGTTTCAGACTTGTACTCCGCTGGAGTTGTACGTGGAGACTCAACGAAGCGTCAGTGAGATTATATGTCGTTATTACGCTGGAGGACCAGGATTTTAAGGACTGTATTTGTTGCTGTTAGTTTTTATGTTCTATCATGCTTTTTATGTTTGGTTGTATTGTTTTCCAATGTAATCCGCTTTTGCATCAATAAAAATAGTCGTTGTTGTTTTAATAAAAATATCATAAATCGAAATAGCAGATAGCGTCATAATAATACTACTAAGAAATGCACAAATCCAATACAATCAGCCAAAAAAAACTCAATCTCCTCCGTCTGCCAAATCAATCATCCCCTAGATCAGACTGTATGACTGAGAGCCTCGACGAATGTCTCCAGACTGAAGCACCATCCGTAACTGCTGGCTAATAATAATCAGTCTCTTCTCAGGTCCAATCCCCCCTGGAGCTGCTGCTGCTACTGGTGCTGTTGGAAGGAGACGGGGAACTACGTAATGTACCATGGCAAGTAAGTCAGATGAACCTCACCCACCTCCCTGGCACCAGTAGTCGTGCTCATATTCTCCTAGACACTCTCACTCCATCTAGACAATCACATCATGACATCTGTAAACCCTGGAAGACCCTGAAGTGGCTCACTAGGGATGACTTGGACATATCCAAATTGTCGGAGGCACCTATCCGACATGTCCTCCCAGTTCAAAAAGCCCCTATATAATGAGATTTACTCCATTTGTCTCACATGTCTATGGTCCTCAAAGGGTCTCCAGATTAGGCATGACAATGGGGCGGGGTCGGGGACGTATTTTACATTCCCCATCCCCATCCCTGAATCCCATATAGTTCCTCGTTCCAATACCCAAACACAACGAGGATGAATTATTGATCCCCATCCCCTTACCCAACGAGTTCAGGGATCCCCGCCCCAACCCCATCCCCGTAGCCACATCAATGTTGTCTTCGTTCTTTCTCTAAATTCTATTGATGTCTTCACTCTATTGATGTTTTCGATACTCCATAACAACTTCTAGCACACACCAAAGACTCTAACATATGAGGGAGGCGTTAGCGCTAACAAAGAAATTTAGGATAGTTGAGATGTGGACGGTTTCTAATATAAGAGTGGTAATATTGTAACTTTGTACATTCGGGGTGGGTTCGGGATGGGGACCAATATTCTCATTACTCTCCCCGTCCCTGTATTTTTAATATTGGGGAAAACCCAAACCCAAACCCAAACCCAGCCAAAGCGGGGAAAACCCATCAAATCGGGGCGGGGTCGGATTGGTACCCACGGGTACGAGTTTTGTTGCCATGCCTACTCCAAATGACATCAGCAGGTGTCAAAGCATCCAACCTCGTACGGAACTCCTCCAACAGATGTCTATAGTCCGCACACAAATGGTAGGGAAATACTCGAAGATCCATGTCGGAAATGAACAAGTAAAAAAGGAAGTTACAAAGATTTTTTTTTAAAAATAAATACAAAATCATTAAAAAATAAAATAAACTTACCATGAACAACGTCGCATAACCCCCTAACTGGCAGCTAGCTGATAAACAAGCAAAGTTCAGCTGATCATTCAAAAATGCCAAGGAGGCTGGACCCCACGCCCATGAACTAAGTTGGTTGACATCTTCCAGTAAATACAACCACTTAGTCTCAACTCTGGTTCCTATCTTGCTAGTAAAAATAGACATCCCCAAAAATGCAATAAGAATGTCCTGGCAGCAAGAATCCACTCATCTTGTGCAATTTGACGTTTACACACCTCTAGTAGCCACTCACACCTGAAATATGCCCCCCTGCCGGCAATAGTCTCCGCTATAGCCTCAGCAACAGTAACCCCCAGATAATCCACATCCAGCTGAATGGCTGTGTCAATAGTAACGGTGTGGGTGGGGGATTTGTAGTATCTGCCAGTCAACGGTAAATGAAGCAGACATGACACATCATCTAAAGTAATCGTCATTTCACCAAATGGTAGGTGAAGTGACGATGTCTCTAGGTGTCATCTCTCTACAAAAGCAGATAGAAGCTCATGATCTATCGTGACGAGAGTTGAAAAGACGAAGGACGCTAATCCTGAATGCTGAATGTAATAATAAAAGCCAACACTGTGTGCCAGAGGAGACAACATTTTCTGAATTTTGTTCCCATGTGTAGATACTTTTAATTTATCCCAAAACTGAATAAAAAATAAATAAATTTACATAAACTATTTATCTATAACTTTATATAAGAAGATTAAATATAAATAATTAACTATTTTTACATGGTATCCGAGAATCTTAGATGCTACATGAGCATCAAATGCAGTGAGCAGTGAACCATCCATAAGTCCTATTGTGAGCATGCTACTGCTCCTCTACATCCTCATCATGTCATGAACCGGGTACTCTGGCTGGTGGTACTCTGGCTTATGGTACTCCGGCTAATACTCTTCGTGGTACTCCTGATAAGGCTGCTCCTCATCCTCCATATGCTGCTCTCGTTTCTGGGCATGTCTATGTTGGTTAGACGCGTGTCCGGTTCACCACGTCCAACAGCATGTGACGATCCGCCTCGCATAACCGATCCCCTCCAAATATCTATAATACGACTGTCTGCACTTCTGGTACGAACCACTGCAAGTAAAAAAATAATTAAAATTCTAAAAAATAAAAAAAAAACAAAATTACCATAAATTCGTTAATAATTTTTCTCACATACAGAAGTATATAATTCCGTCCAGGTGCGTACAGATTTACATATTTCCTGTTCAACTTCAAACGGAATTATACACTTCTGTCGTCGTAAATTTTTTGCTGGCGAATTTATATACTTCCGTCTAACGGAAGTATGTACTTCCGTGGGGTGAAAAAAGTTTACTTACTCTATCTCTCAAACGGATGTAAGTGAGGAATGATAAAAAGTTTTGGTATTTTGTAAACCTTGAAAGGTATCTTTGTCTTTTCACACGCAGTATGGGGGTATGGTGTATCCTAGTGGGGGTTCATAAAATAAGTTCCCCAGAAGAATCTGACCTACGTACGAAGCCCATCCAACAAAACCAAGACCAAAAGAGGCCAACATAGCCCAAGGCAAAACGGCTAAAGTAGCACATGATAGACCATAAACGTACATGCCGCACTGTAGCAAAGCTACGAGATCTATAGTATAGTACTACTACTAAAACTAAAAGTAGATAAAACGTATAGATATCCTCTGATGTCACAAAATAAAGTAGATACCCTCTGAGACAACACAGCACAAGTACAAACTGCAAAGACCAGATCTAGGGTTCCACTCACAAAATCAGAAAAACTCATCTTCAACGCACACCACAGATTTTCGTCGTCTCTTCAATTTACATACGATATTTGTTTCCTTATACTTGCACTCTCATCGTCAAGTCACCACCGCCATGGAAGACCCTCTGCAAATACACCACCAGGGGTGAACGAAGCATCTTTCTTCAATTAATTTTTATGGAGTTTTGCTTTGGCTGAGGGACCTCTCTCTGCGGAATTTGCATTCCACTCGTCAATTTTTCCTCTTTTCTCTCCTCAAACTAAGGTTCATCGCTCTCTATTCTGTTCTGTCTCGTGAACCTTTGCGATTACGATTTTGATCTAACAATTTTCCCTTTGTTTGAATTGTCCGTGTGTGTTATCTCGAGGCTAGAGTTTTGGCTATGCCTTCATCAGAAGCTCCACTCTTCAATTCCTTCGTGATAGATCATGCATCGACAAGATTGAAGTTCTTCTTCCCCTTCTTTTTATTTTCTCATTATTGCATTCTATGTTTTCTGCCCTTTTTGGGCCAAACACTTTACACTCAGTATAATAAGTGTAAAGTGTATGTTTGGGCCAAACACGCCCTAAGCTTGAGATAATGTTTGTATTCAAGGTAATTAGATTAAAAACTTTGGTGTTGAAGCACGTATGGAAGACATTAGGAGCTGGTTATGATTGGTAACATTTTAGATACTGGTTGAATACCCTTTTTCATTATCTTATTGTTTGGATTTTTAAATTTCTTGTTACAGATGTTGCCGTGTCTTCATATCCTGATATTATGGCTTCTTTAGATGCTGTTTGTGTGATTAACTTATAGGTGTCTTCTTACTCTAGATAGATGATTCTGAGATCATCACATTTTAAACAAAAAGTTCACGCAAAGGAAAAATCCAGATGAACAAAGGAACTGTGCTTTTTCAGTGGTAGTGCAGTTAGGAGTAGTATGTTGTCTACATGTGTTGTTTAGCCAGAAAGTACTAGAACTTGCTGATAAAATCTAGGTTTAAATACGTTTTTAATCCCTGCAAATATGGGGTGTTTTGCTTTTACCCCTACAATTTTTTTTTTTTAAAAACCGCTTGCAAAATTCATTTTTTTGACGTTAGTCCTTCTGTTAAGATGGACGTTACAAAAATGTCTACGTGCATTTTTTATTCTTTTCTAATTTTTTTTAATGTTGACTGGGCTTATTACTTTTTTATTTATTTATTCTTTAATAATTAGCTTCTCCATCTCTCTCTCACAACTTCATCTCTCTCAATCTTCCCTATTCTCTCTCTCACTCCTCTGTGCTTCATCTCTCTCACCAGTAACTAGCTTCAGCCCACATCCACACCCACCCTCTGTTAATCCGACGACCACCACACGACCACCACAGCCCGCATATTCCTTCTTCCTCTCATTCTGACCAAACCCTTTTTCGAAAAACAAAATCAAACCTTCAAATTTCACAACCAGACCTTCAAAATTGGACCTTTTTACATAGCAATCAAATGATTTGGAATAAACACCTTCATAATCGTTTTCTTCTTCCTTTTACCTTGTTATCCTCACCTAACCCTTGTAGATGTTATTGATGGTGAGATCTGTGGTTGAGGTTTTCAGATCTGTGGTGTACGGTGGTGAAGAGATGAAGAAGAGAGAAGGAGGGGAATGAAAACTCAACAAAAAGGGACAAGTTTCATGGTGGTGGTGGTGCTGCGAAGGACCTCCTTTTCGTTCTTCTCTACTTTTTTTTTTAATTTCACAGATCCAATGAGAGAGATGATGAAGAAAGAAAAGTGAAACTGAAGAGGAAACGAAGGAAAGAGATGATGAAGAAAGATGGAAACAACAACAACAACACAGAGAGAGAGATGATGAAGAGAGATGTTGAGGGAGAGGGTGTGTTTGTGTTTTTGTTGATGATGAAGCTGAGATGGAAACAACAACAACACAGAGAGAGATGAAGATGAAGAAAGATGGGTTCAGATAAAAAAATTTGTAGGGGGTAAAATCAAAACTCCCCCTATTTGCAGGGGGTAAAAGCAAAGCCAAAACGTCAGCAAAGCCAGCTGGCAGTTCCGTTAGACACGTCAGTTTTTTTTTTCTTATGTGGGAACTTCACTGATGATGTGAACACCATTCTATGTTATTTAAATCATCAGTTTCGTTGAAGCTAGGTTTCTATCGCATATATGTTGAGGGATTGGGAAACTTTACTTCAGCGACGTGTTTGAGGTTGTCTTGTGTGGATTTCTATGAAGAGGAACAATGTTATGCATTGTCTGACAGAATAACGATGCTCCTATATAACATAATTGATTTATTACCTTTGAAGGTCCGTTTTCTTTTTCTTAAATATTCATTGTTTATTTAGTTTCTGCATAAGTTTACGGTGACATTATATGATAGACCATATAATGCTAGTCACTCTTGGAAATAAACAATGATTCTATGAGGCCAATATTTTCATGTGCTGATCACAAATTTCAAGCATGCCTTGCTGTAATTATTAAATTAGGACATTTAGTCGCTCTTGGTTTTACAATGCTTTCTTATTATGCCTACAAGTAACTATTGCCATAAAATAATCATGTTTTAGTTCTACCATGGATATACAAGGCTGTAGCCTGTATCACTCTTTTATGTTTAGTAATGCATAAATTACAAGTGAGGAAAGTAAACATCACCTCAGCCTTCTAACCATGAGCCTTTGATAAGCGTGGTGATAACAATCTGCCTTCTAAACAGTGTTTTCTTTATACATAGAATTTAAAATTTAGGACCAAAAAACCTTTGTTGACATTTGTGTGCAAATTTCGTTTTAGTACAGCAGGTTCATGTATGGTGTTGGGCTAACCAAGTAAGGCTGCTTGTATTTTTTGAAGAGCTCTCTAAAGTTATTTGCCTCCTTATTCGTTCATGATTTGGTATCTTGCTCTTTAGAGTGGAAACATCTGTATTTGTGCTCATCTCAACAACCATAAGGTAATCCCTTTGTTCTTTTTCTATTGAAAGTTTATATTCTATCTTGGTACCTTAAAACTAAAAGAAGTTAGCGTTACATATGTATAAGAATTTGAATTTGAAAATGAATTCGAATGATGGCCAATCTATTATATTTCTATTTTTTGCAGCCTTGAAAGGATGGCCAAATGCTATGTTTATACATGTTGTTACAATTGAATAAGCTTCAGATCCTGAGATCATCACATTTCAAACGAAAAGTCCACGCAAAGGAAAAATCCAGATGAACAATGGAGCTGTGCTTTTTCAGTGGTAGTTCAATTTGGAATGGCATCTACATGCATTGTGTATCTGGGAAGTAGAACCTTATTCAAAGGTAATAAAAGTTGTTGATAACATCTACTTTGTAATTTGACTACTTATGATTTTTTTTTTCTGTGTGAGGACATCACTGATGATGTCAACACCATTTTGTGTAATTGAAATCAACAGTTTTCTTGAAGCTAGGTTTATCTTACAAAATGGTTTTCAAATTAGTCACAAGAAATTACTATACTATCGAAATTGTATCCCTTGTTAACCGAGGCATATGTTCTGCATCAAATATCTAATCTACATACATAATGTGCAACACCAAAAACCGGTGACACAAACAAAGTAAGGAGATACTTTGTTCCCATTCACGATTAATACTTACAAGCCAAAACAATCAAATTACAAATCTATTTTTTGAGAGAGATGCAAACTATGCAGCACAGAATCCATTGCTAGCTAGTCAATGATGGTGTCACACAATTATTTACGCTACATTGTTGTTCATACTAACAATAACACTCAACTTCAAATACTATAGGAATATTATTTGATATTTTAATGTAGTTGTTCATACTAACAATAACACTCAACTTCAAATACTATAGGAATATTATTTGATATTTTAATGTAGTTTAACCGCAAAATTGCACTTGATGTTCCAATAAGCAAATTATCTATAAAGATATGATATATTAGAATGCCACTAGGGCTCACACACTACTAAACCTTTAGGTGAAAATGCAATTTCAAGGACAGTCTTTCGATGACGCACTGCTTGATTTATCTTCCCAAACCCACCATCGCACCAACCTACTCCATGAGAATTTTGGACAATCCAGTATTTAATTAAATCATTTTTCTGCATTTTCTCACCAAAACCCACTAACAAAACTGCATGCATCTTTTCTTTGTCATATCCTGATTCTTCCTTGGGTCCATGATAAATATCATCCTAAAATTCATAATTATATTAACAATCTTTGAATGAAAAATTAATCTATTTTTATATATAATTTATACATACCTTTTTCAATTTGTCAAGTTCTTTGGACCAAAACACTCTTCCTATCATTGGTTGTATTTTCAACTCTTCTTCTATTCTTTGAGTGTTTGTCAGTGGTCTAAAACCTTGAATTCTTAAACATATCTTAATAAATTGGCAAATAAACAAAATCAGATATTATACATAAGAAATATTATATAAATGGAAAATAACAAATGGTTAAAAAAATTTATACCTTGCGCTCGTAGTTACATCCGGTGTATATACCAGTGTAAGGACATGTCGCATCCAAAATACAACCATTTGTCACAATCCAAGTCAACGTCTTACTAATAGTAGCACCCTTATCTTTTTTTTCAGCCGTCACAAGGTTGTTATATAAATCCTGAGGCGACAATAAGATATGTCTATTGGTTTTCATGCAATACATTGCTTCCAAAGCTGCACAGGTAGCAAAGGCAAAACAAGTATCTGCAAAAAGTTGACAAATAAGAATTAATGGAGTTATGTTGTTAGATGATTAATTTTAAGTCGTAGTTAGTTATTGGAAATGATAGCTTATTTTGGACTATATCTTAGCCAGATATATAATCTAATGCATTTCCATTTACCACTCTATATTAATTATGAATTTTTTAACTAACTTCTTATCATTTGTTATTGCATGCCACATTGGAACTAGATATGCTAATTTTAATGGTTTTTTACATCATAGTCAATGCATGCTTTTATCTTTTGTAATTGGTGTTGAAAATGGGACTTGATATCACATGAATTTTATCATTGTTCTCCAATGTTTTTTTATGAGCTATTTGATAAGCTATATACAGTTTGAGGTATCATTAAATTGGCTTCCACCTTTATTGAATTGAATGGACTGTATAGTTTTTCATGATACTCTTGTTGCAGTTGCACCTGCTATTTTCTTGATCTACCCAATTGGTCAAGCAAGTTTTTGGATATGACATTCTAATTCTTAGAGGATAACCCCAATTTTGATAGAGATGGAATAGTACATTATATTTATTTATTATTATATATTTATATAATAACAAAATACAAAAGAGATTAATCAAAAAGCACTAAATATATTGAAATAAACCCATTTATTGCATGTTCCCTATACCTTTCATTTGGAAGATTCACACAACGGCTTTGCTTCCATTTCCTTTTCACTCAATTGTGTCCAAGGTAAACATTGTAGACATCCATCACTCATCTAAGATGATTAGCTTTTAATCATCGTAAGTTGTATCAAGTGTAGTTTGTTATATTATTCTGTTTTTGAGTTAATTAGAACTCAACCATTCATTTAATCAATTTCTTTGAACTAAAAATAAATTATTTTTTTTTTGACAGCCTAAAAATAAATTATTATTGAACCTAAATAACTGTTATATGAAAAACAACTTACTATAATCTCCCTGATCTCTAGTTGGGTTGAGAATGTTGTTGGCCCTCCAATTGCAACTTTCCTACATTATAAAGAGAACAATTAAAATTATAGTCAAAGTTTTGTTGCTCAATGCTAATTTAATTCTTGAATGAAATATTGATAAAATGCATTGATGTTCTTCAATGAAATTTCGATAAAGATGCATTGATTTCATTCAATAAAATATTGATAAAATGCATTGATTATAGTCAAATTGTTTTGCAAAATTCTTTTAGAAGAAGCAATGATATTGTTAATACTCAATTGTTTTCTTAATGAGCATATTAATCCTTTATACAGATTTTTGCAGGATCAAAATTTAAGGAGTAACTACAATGACATAGATGGTGAACATATTGGGGAATCTCGGGTCAAACAAAAAAAATTGTGTTTGGGTCTGTTAAGACTCAAGAAGAATTAAGAGATAAGAAAGATAAGAGATAGAAGTGAAGAGAATTAAGAGTGGAAGAAGGGAGAATTAAGATGAGAATTGTATTATTCACACTTTTCCAATTACAATATCAGTCATCTATATAGCATTCTGATGCTTGTCTCAGCCATCTATTGTATTATTCACAGTCATCTTATTTAGCCCTCTAATCCACACATCCTCTCTCTCTCTCTCTCTCTCTCTCTCTCTCTCTCTCTCTCTCTCTCTCTCTCTCTCTCTCTCTCTCTCTCTCTCTCTCTCTCTCTCTCTCTCTCTCTCTCAGAACCAACTCACCGACCTACCGGTCACCATCCTCACGGCCGGTGACTCTCACACTCTCAGAACCAACTCACCCACCTACCGGTCACCATCCTCGCGGCCGGTGACTACCATCCCAGGTGACCATCAACCACCCTTTTTGCAGGTTCTCTCTTACTTTTCTCTTTTATCTGTTCACTCCGCTGTTTTTTATTCTAAGGTTTCTTTTTTCTTAATAATTCCCTGTTTCATATTGTATTTTTTCTTTCTAAATCTCTGTTTCTCATTCTATTTCGTATTCCTATTCTGCTTCGTACTTTTTTTATAGGAAGTGATTCTTAGTTGTTAGTGACAATTTGATCGAGACTAATGATATTTTTTATCAGTCAAGTCAATGGTTTTGGACATGTTTATAGGCTTTTGGATTTTTATGTTTTTGCAGTTTTTGTGTGTGTGTGTGTGTGTATATATAAATATAAATATGAGCCACCATATTTATGGTGGATTTTTGGCTTGCCGCCATCAGCCATGGACAACACTGATGTTAACTTGTATACAGGTAGTTGTTGCCGTTAGCCTTACTATGTCATCCCTTAATGGTGGCTTCTAGTTGTAGGTTAATAACACAGCTAGTAGCTGTAGTGAATTTGGCTACTGCTTGTAGAGTATCTCTCCATAATTTAATGTTGCTGTCATTACTAATCTGCCAATAGGCATTTGAAAGAGTTGATTGCACATTTGCCCTAAGCCCGACCAAAGAGATAATTTAACAAATTGGTAATTACCTGAATATTAAATTAAGGCAAATGATATCAAATTCTTGATCACGTTCATGCTTCTTTGCATTTTAAATTGTTGGATTTCATACAAGACAGCCAATGGTCAATTCCTTCTACCTTGGCAAGCAAATTTCCTACTCTTATAGCTGATATTGTTCAAGTAAGTGTGCCAAAATTTCTATTATAGATCATCTTGTTGCCATGACAAGGTACAAACTTGGGTAAATTGTCTTTTAAGGAAGCTTTCAATTTCTCGATGTATTTATTTAATTGAAATCAAGATAGCGTGTCACTGTCACTCTTTCTCTCTCGGTTAATTTGGGACTTGTTCAATACTTTAATTGTTTCAACAATTGATTTGTCCTCATCCCCGGTCTTTTTCTTATTACGTCTGTTTTGTGTGGTTGGGTTCGAGCACTCTAGTGCTCTCATCAATAAATTCAGACATTCAAACAAATTGCAATTTCAAACATGGAGAGTGCAGGTTAAAGCTATCATTATGGTTTGGATGACTAATATTCTCTGCAACATTTGCCAATGCAAAAGAAATCACAAATTTGATAATTAACATGTTTTATTATGTGGTTACCGTGGTTACTTGTTCTACTTCTCTTACTAGTGACCTAACCAAAAATCTCATGTCATCCTCAATAGGGGAATTTTCTACCTTGAAATCCTTTGTTGTTACAAGACATCCTAAGAAAGTTTCATATATCGAACAATTTGATTGAATCTCCCCCTTGATTGATTTAAGCAAATATTGAAGTAAATATTGATGGTGTTGATAATGGGTGGGTCTCCAGGTCATGATAGTGCAGGTAAATTCAGGGATATAGGGTTGTTGTTCTAGGCTGCTATGCCTGTTATTTTGGCATTTCTTATTCATTTCATGTTGCCAGGATTTTTTTTATTGAGGTGGCCTATGAAGGGATTGTCTTCTTTTATCTTGTTTTGCTTGTTTATAGGTGGGAAACACTTGTTGAAAAGTTGACATCTTTTGGGGCTATTTCCCATCGTTTTGCTAGGTCGGTTTTTGTTCCCAATATTATTAAAGTAGACTTATTTTTGGAATAGGTTTGATCTACTGAACTATATATTTTGACAACTTTGTCTATTTATTTTGTATTTTTAACTGATAAAATTATGGTATTTGACAGCTAATCTGCATATAGTTAAGATCCTTTTCACTATTGTTCCAAGTACCCAAGGCATTTTGCTTAAAAATAATTGGTTGACTATATCATTGAGATGTTATTATATTCTACTTGCGATCCAAATCAATGCAGTTGTGCATATAAAAGACTAATTAGATAGTGTCGTCTAGAGGAAACAAAATGGCCAACCTATCAAAATCAACTCATATCTGATAAAATGTACAGATTATTGTACACATTTTGAGAATTCAATCTAAAATTTTGGCTTAATGGTCCCACACCATAATGGATTTGGGCTAAGCTAGCCCCATAATGTCTTATTTTTAATTAAAAAATATAAGTGTTGGGAAGTGTTGATTGTAATTAATTTTTTTATTATAAGTTTTTTTTTTTTAAAATCACTATTTCTGTTTTCGCTGTTTCTATCATCTTTCTCTTCAAATCACTATTTCTGTTTTCCCTGTTTCTCTCATCTCAGTCTGTTTCTACTATTCTATTAAATCAAAATCTATATTTATGAGAATTAATTGGTAGAAATATATTGATACATGAAAAAAAAAATCTAAGTTATCTATTATTGCTGTCTTTAGTTTTCCAAACATGGTTCCATTTCCATCTACTCCCATCCCTTTTTAGTTTCCATTTCCTTTGGAAATGAAAATGGCTTCAAAGTATTCAAAAGCTCCTGTCATTACCAAGCCAGTCGCATAAAGATAGTGCAACCGTTGTAATGTAGTATAATTGTAGAATAAAATAAAATGAATTAACTGAATAATCTGACAAAAAAGCATTCTATCATTAGAAATCAACCGAATAATCTGATGAAAGCAATCTCTAGCAGACAGGTCCTATTTTCAGTAAAAAAAAAAGCATTCTAGTAGACAGACGTACATATGGCAAAAACTTCAAGCTTTCATTTGCACCCATCAATTGCAAATGTTTGGATGTGTCATTTCACCGTGAATTTTAGAAACTACATTAGAGTTTCTACAATGAACTAGTAGAATAAAACAACAAAAATACAAAATTATAATCGAATCTCATTCCTCTTGGAAATGAGAGTGGCTTAACTTAAAAGCCCCAAAAGCTCCTATCATTACTAGGCCAACTGTAGAAAGACAGTGCAACCTTCTAGGAGTAAAAAGGACAAATTATAACTGATTAATTAGTGGTGAATTACATGTACGCAAATATGTGTACATAAAGAAAGACCATGCAAACACTTTTTCATTTCCTTTTGCTTTCGTTCACCCTCATTCCTCTTGAAAACTAAAGTGCCTTCAAATCCCAGAGAGACCATGCAACACTCTTGGAATTCATTCTTCCTTTCAACATCTTAATTCTTATCCCTAGGAACTCCACATTCTCTTGATGTTTCTTTTAGTTTTCCAAACATATCTCCATTTCCTTTGTATACTAAATAAGCCAAGGTCACTTGCACTTCTCACAAAACAAAAATGGCTTTCAAGTATGGAAAAGCTACCATCATTACTAATTTACTACTACATGTAAACATTCTTGAAATTCCTTCTTTCCACCAACTTCGACTTCTCTTTTTCTCTCAACTTAATCAAATTGAGTAATAATACTCACTCTATTTCTCATCCTTGGTGCTTTAATTAATCAACGATTCTTTTATTAACCGAATGCACATTTGATCAAATTTTTTCAAGTGTTTTGAAGACCCAAATAGGTATACAAAGAAACTTACAAAAATTAATGCTAGTAATAAGAGTACTATGGTACTTAACTTTCACACATTAATGATTGGTTAATATGTAGTTATAAGTACCAAAAATGAGGACGGAGGAAATAATTACAGAAGACTATCATGATTTTATATAGTCTGGACACATATAGCTCCCTATCTTACTCTAAGGTCTTTTGGGCTATCAATTACCTACGCATGACAACTCAACATTTGGTCTAATAATTAGTATCATTTATGGATCTAGAACTATTCATTAGTGGGGGCAAATATATGGTCTAATATTTTCTCAAAAACATTATTAATTTTTTCAATTTACATAATATTATGACAAAAAACTTACAATAACTAAATTTCTACAAATTACAAAATTAAAAAGAAAAAAAATGAATAACAATGTATTCTCTATTTTATTATTTCTTATAAATTTTTACAATTATTTCAAAAAATTTACAACATGTAGACAACATCTATTTTGTGTAGTGTAAAAACAAAACTATTATATATATTGTTAAGTAAAATAATTTTTTAAATGGGGCAAGTGCCCAATTTCCTTCAAGCTAGATCCATCCATGATTAGCATGAAAAACAAGTCCATGTATCGTCAAATACCTTGTTCGAAATAACCCTTCCATCAGGAATTTTGAACATTCTGCCTTTTGTTGCAATGTTGACGACCCCCTATTAAGGAACCAAAGAAAAACAAATATTAGAAACTAAAATACAAAGGCAAAATATTACTAGCAGTTTGATCAAAGACTATTACTTGCAGTGGTAGTCGGGTTAGGATCATCTCCATTTCTCAAAAGAAATGGAGGATTTCATTTGGAGATCATTTGGAGAGAGAAATACACAATATGATTAATTATTATAATAAAATTAATTGTAGGACCAACCATCGTTGTTGTGTTTTTCTCACTCCAAATAGATCCCTCCATTTTTTTGAGAAATGGAAATGATCATAATTCGTGTTAGTCAAAATAAATTGAGAACATTGTCAAAACAGTACTTCAATGAAATAAGGTTTAAAGCAGTGTTTTAAGAACCAGACCGAACCGGACGGTTCAACTGGTTGGACCGGGAACCGGACACTCTGGCGGTTGGTTCAACCCCATTTGAACCGCAGGGCAATTGAACCGCTCAGAACCGGGTTGGACTGGATTGAACCTCAGTTCAACCGTTTTGAACCGCCAATTGGCCCGGGTTGAACCGCCCGAAATGCATTTTTTAATTTTTATATTTACTTTTTCTCCAAAATTTAACACTTTTCTTATTTTTTATTTAATTATTACTCATCTGGTTCAACCATGGTTGAACCGAGTGAACCGATTGAACCATGACCCGGAGGTCTCTTCGATTCAATCTCCTGTCCAGTTTTAAAAACATTCGTTTGAAGTACACTATGTTCTATATAGTAGTTTTAATTGGTACACTATGGTCCGACAATTAAAACTGCATATAGGTACCAATTAAAACTACTTTAACCATTAAAACTATCGACCATAGAGTACTTCAAACCGCATTTATATACTTAAAACTATGGATTGAGATTTTTTAGGGAACCGTTAAATTAGTGAATTTCCTTCGAATTTTATATTAATTTATATACTATTTTTTGAGTGGGTTACGATACTATTATCTAGTATTAATTAGCCGTATTATATTATTGTTTTAAATTTAAGATGATCTTAAAATAATAATTTGAGAAATACAGTCGATAGATTGAGTTATTAAAGTAACTCTCACACTCTTAACAATGAAACAATGAAACAAAATGTAATGTAAATGAAAAGATGTATCAAATCCAAATCCAATACCTTCAGAATGATGCGCTCTCCAAACAACACATTGCCGGACACGGTCAAACTGTCGAGCTCGACAATACTAGGAATAGTACTGAAGCGGCTCAAGAAGTCGCCAACCTGTGAAGGATAGTAAGAAAATTAGGTCAGGTGTGTTTTTTCCCTTGTTTTCTGTTTTAAGTTATTTCCATTTGAACTAAGAAATAATTGTGAGAACAAAAAGTAATATTTAAACCTCTTTGAATTCAGGTCCCAGGTCAAAAGAAGGGTTATCAAGAGCAAGCCTAGCGGGGTTCCGGATGATAGATCCATCTTCCACATTCAAATTGTAGAGATCTGACTGCGAAACAAGACAAAAAATCATGTCAAACAAAGGAGAGACCCGGCCTTAATTTCCAAACAAGAATTAGAAGAAAGCAAGAATCAAAAGCAAACCTTGATTAGAAACAAATCTGAAGTTGACTTCAGGTTAAGGAAGCGGGATCGAGGAACATCAATCAAACTAGTTTTGTGAAATAACTGTTAAACAAAGAGATTAAATTAAAAAACAACAAAATTGACACCAAGGAACCCTATCAATATGTCAAGCTAAGTACCTTTATTGCTGCACCTGCAGCGGTCTCTAGTTGAAGGACATTATCCTAGATATGCACAAATTATGTGAGATTTCCCAACACAAGAGAAAATAATAAAAATTAGTTCATCCCTAAGAAAATAACCAATTTGTACCTCTATAGTTGGAATGATATCCATCTTAAATTTTTTGCTTTCAATCAGTTTCTTTAGAGCTTTCAAGTTCACCCACCTGTAGATTATTGTCAATATCTACTCATAAGTGTGAAAGCTAATACAAATTAATACAACCAGACACTAAATAGTGAAACTTACAAATTATTCGTATTAAACATGTCGAATGATTTGAATTTGTCGACCTGTATAGAAAACAACAATTTATGTGAATGGCAAAATCGTAACTTAATAACAAATGAATTGTGTCGGTGTGAACATTAAATAAATTTTAATAATAAATCAATGCTTCAAATCAACTTGTGCCTCAATTCCAACTTCAAAGATTTTCAAGAAAGGAAAACTACTGAAATGAGGAAAAAAACATGATTTATGTTTTTCCTTCACATTTTTATAAGATTTAGTCATAGACATGGCCTCTCCAACCAAACAAGTAATACAATAGCGTCAGTTAATAACACCACAGAAGAAAATTAAATCATACAAGTTGCCCTTATTTCTATACAACTATAATTACATCAAATAACTAATTAATTTATCTAAAACAGTTGCCTATAGGGGGAGGTGATACAAGAACAAGAAACAAGTTAGTAGCTTACATGCTCCTCTGGGACTTGTGCACTTTCCTGGAGCTGCAATAAAGAATTGAAGATAAATGTTAGTCAATACTCAATGCTAATGATAATCCATGAACTTTTGATGAACAGACAAATTTTTTTTAACAAGATTCGGCAAGTGGTGCCTACGTCATCAAGAGCTAGAGTGGTCGTCTTTTTTATTATTCAAATCATCGAAATAGGGCTCACAATATATAATCTTTATACTATGATACAAATGACAAAGATAAAAAAATTAAATCATACGAAATATGCGTCATACACAACATAACTAAATAGCAAAATCATCGGGCTAAGGCCCCCTATCAATTAAAAAAAAAATAGCAACATTACATTCAATCTTCCTTCACATGATATCACAGTGCCACCTTTAGCATCTGCCAACGTTTTAGGAGTCACCTGCAAAATAATCACTTAAAACATATTACACCAATGTAATGTGTAGTCTCAAAATAAAAGGAAATTGCTTTTATATCAACCATATTTCCTTACCTCCATACAGTATTGAATTTTGTGGTGGATCACATAGTCTAAGATTCCTAAATCAATGAGTCAAGCATACTTTTCATGTAAAAGTAAAAATCAATAAGACAAAAATTAAAAAAGAAAGAAGTGTGTATACTTAAGTCAACTATAGCTCCCAAGTTATCTGAATTTGCTATAAAAACAAACTCTTTTCCCTGTAAGAAAGAAAAGGAAAAGAAAACAATTGTAACATAAAGATTATATAAATAAATAAAAGGTAGTCCAACCATAAACAATTTGAGCTTTTGGGTCAACCTGTGATAGTAGTTGATCAAGTTGGCCACTGTTTGATAACGATTGAAAGACATCCCCGTGGCCTGGGGTGTACCTATGCACAGAAATTACTCAGAAGCCAAAATTGGAATTCTCTTTGCATAAGTACCACATCTAACATAACCAAGGTTGACTTTTCGAATTGCTGTAGACTAGAGCTATAGACTTAATGGAAAAAAAACAAAATTTTAAAAACTTTTATTACAGTATCCTATATTTACTGTGAATGCCATGTTGCAATTTTATTTTCCCGCGGGACCTTCATTCATCTCTACAAAATCACCTCAAACTAAAGCAATTTTATGCATTGCATGACAAACAACACGTGGTGTGCGGCAATTGCTTATCCACGGTGGATGCGAAACAGTACTATTTTTTGTTCTCTTTCACTCCAAATTCCTCTCTTTTTGATGTTCAAGGCATAGAACTTCCCTCTTGCTCTCCTCCTCGTGCTTCATCTCACTCTAACTCGTTCAATGCCTCAATTTGGAGCGACACTGCATGCATTCAAAACGGAGTCATATTCGATGATACAGCAAGTTCAAGATGAAGTATTTCCAACATCATTAAAGTATTCTGGTTTCATCCAGATATGGAAATGGTTCATCTTGAACTTGCTATATCATTTTCAATGATGTTGCTTTGAGTTGAGTTAAAGATGTCAGCTCGCTCTATAGGTTGTTATTTAAAGCAATTGTCTTATAAATATGATTCTCGATTACTACTATCCCTTCTCGCATATCAGTAGATCTTCTATTTATTTTTTTTGTATTTGTTTCAGGTAGGTTGGAGAAAGAAACCAAAATATTTTGATGAAACTAATGTGAGTGCTACTGCATTGTGTCAAAAGAGAGAGACCTTTGGATGCCAGGGGCCCAGGAGAGATTTTTCAGTATGTTATCAGGTGAATAATTGTTAGTTTTTTTCCAGTTGAAAACATCTATGAACTGTTACAACTCCTAAAGCCTTTTTTTCATGGACTTTTTGATGCATGCTTTTGTTATTTTCCCCCTATTTTATTGAAAATCCTTCTTAGTTTCACCAAGTATGTTTTCATGTTCTTCTATCCCTATGTTATTACAATTCCTTCTTGGTTTAACCATGTATGTTTTGATGATTTTATTGAATTGCTGCAAAACCAGAGAAAAATAATGCACACTTCTTGATAATCTTGGTGCAAAGCAGCTGAGCTTCAGAATTGAGAGGCACTAAAATCTACATCCTTAACTACTTTCATAAGTAAATAAACTGCTGATTTTAGAGTCTTAAGATCACAACCCCATTATATCAGGATTAATCCAATTCCTTGATTTTGGGATTTTCCTTCAGAATCCAACATTATCTTATGATATCAGTTTTAAACTTCCATACTAGCAAATTTCACACTCGTTAAAACATTGTAACTTTTGAACCTCAAAGTTCAAAAAGACCTAAAACAAGCCTTTACAAAGCTTCAATAACCAAGTAAAGATAAGTTAGTTACATCCAGAACAATTATCTCCAAGATGGAGGACACATGTACTAGGCACAAGTGACATGCATCCAAGAAACAACATATCATCATAATTTGTTATTCCCAAAATAAATCAAATCATTTGATATTTCCAGATCATCAAAATTCAAGTCCATAAATAGATCATCAAATCATCAAAATATATTGCCCCCAACAATCACATGCCAAGTCACACCTTTGAAACATGAATCTAATTGCAAACACCAAACACAAGTCCTTATATAGTTTAAGTTGTGAAAAACAATGCATTATTATAGCAATAGAGTAAAAAACAAGAAAGAAATGAAGACATACCACCCATCCTTGCTAGTATGGCTTTTGGAAGGTAGTGGTGAAAACTCATTTGCAACCACTAGAGGATACCGGCTCTGCACAAATTCACGTAGTGGAATAAAAACATCAAAACAAGAAATTAAAACCTCAAGGTCTAGAAAATTCTAAGTTGTAAAACAAGAAATTGAAGTTACCTGATTGAAAGTATGAATCTCTATACCCGAGTTTTGGTATTTTTGTGTAATCTATAGATACTCACATTGTCAGTTTATATGCGAATATAATTTTGATTAGGGATAAAAGGTAAAACATAAGTACCTTATGAGTTTCATCATTAGTATGGAACGAGTTCATCAAAAGCAACGGAACTTTGCTCCCATACTTAGAATTGAGATCCTACAACAATTGAAGTAATCAATAGAAAATCCATGTGCATGAGATGAAAGACAAAATTAAATAACAAACAAAAAACTAGAAAATTACCTTTAATTGAAGGACAATCATATCTAATATGGTAAACTTGTCACGAACTTCAATGAGTGATCTGTATTCCATTTACATTATAATTATTACTTAGTTACATACATGCAAGTAGTTGTGCACAAAGTAACCAGTTAAATGGTTTAGCCACATCCATGTTTGAATCTAATGATAGTTACATACATATACATGCGGTAGGGCTGTTACTGTTACTATGTTACTCATGTCTGAATCTAATGATAGTTACATACACATACATATAGATTGATTTTTTTTATCTCTTTATTTTCTTTTTCAGGGTATGAGTTTTTAAGGAATATAAAGGACCAGCACATGGAATAGAAGCAAACAGATAAGTAAATCAAACCCAATATTTATAATAATATATTAATAATCATAATAGTAACAACACAAACGCAAAGATGAGAAGCACCTACATCTCTATCTGTCTCTGTAGTGTTGTGTTGGTTTTGAAAGAAAACAGTTTTTGATTGATTTATTCAAATTAGCAACTAAAAACAACAACAAAAACATGTTCCCTTTTGATTCTCCTGATAAAACAACTGAGAGAAACAACACAAGTCCAAGTAGTGGTGGTGTTCTGTTGAAGTAGGGTCTTAGAAAGAGCTGCCATTGAAGATATTAAAATTAAAGAGTGGTAAAAAAAGGAACTGTGATGACAAGGACTTGGAATATTCTTCACAAGGTGATACAACAAATTTCCCAGTTCCTTTAAATAACTATTCTGTCAGCACCTAAATACTCTAGTTGCTGAGCTATTCTGTTAAGTTGTTGCACATGACAGAATAGGTTGTATTTATGCCTATGGTACACTAGAGTAGTTCCTTTAAATAGCACCTATTGTAATTGAATCAAATAATCAATGAAGTCATTTTTCCATTGATCAATTTATTGTTTTATTAATCAATGAATTCTGCCAAGTTTAAGAGAAGATTCGTCATCTTCCGTTCATAACAATAGTCCGTTTAAGGAAGAACATGATGAGAGTTCTTCCTTCTAAGTTTTCCTCTTCTGCATCTATGCCACCTCCACCCCCACTTGGAGGTAGGTAAGATAATAGTCCTAGGTATTAACATTTTCATTCTAATTTCATTTTCTTAAATAGGCTTTATCATATCCATATACATATAAATATATATATATATATACATATATATAATTTTGTGTGTTTGATAGAACTTTTCAAATACATTTTGGTTCTATGACATTCGAATTTGCATCTAGCTACTAGTTGAAAGACTTCAATTCCTCCTCCAAATTTTGTGCACCCCCTACATGCAAGTGGCTATTAAAAATAGCAATGTAGATATACCTTGAACTGCTCCAACCCATGTCAGTTCCAATGCCCCCGTTAAGCTTCAAAACAACTAGTTTCTCCAAATTTTTCTCTATCGACGAATCTGCACCCAATTTAGTTACATGTAAATATATAAGTGCACAAATTATATTACCAAAATTACAAAATCGAATCACTAATTTACCATTAGGAGACTCCAGCCGATCATAAGATACCACTTCAGTAGGTGTGCTTATCTTATTCCAATCCAATTCAAAAATATCACGGCTGCAAATTATTTCAAAATAAAAATGAAACAAACATGAGAAGAAAAATAAATAAATAAATTGTGAAGCTCCACCGAGCGATTTACCTGCAATAGCGAGCCATAAGATCTAGAAAATTGTTCTTTTCAGTCTCACCGCAAAGAACAACACAAACCGTTGGAAGTTTGAGAAATTTTTGCAAAAAAGTAAAATAAATAATTATATTTTACAAATCCTCCAAATTCATAAAATAGGGGAGAGAAATTGTACCTAATTTGGGGCAATTCGTCTAATGCCATTTTCAGATTAGAGAGCACTTTATCCTCGGTGGTGGTGGCCATTTGATGAAAGCTTAGGGAGAAGAAGGATGAGAAGAGAATGAGAGTAGGTCATGAGTGAGTGTGAAGAAAGAAAAATAAAGAGCAAAATACAGAAACTATTAACACAAAAAGAAAAGAAAGCTTGTATGCTATCACATTGATTTTAGGATTTATAACTTAGTTCTAAATCTGTAGAATGATTTTTTTGTATTATCCATGTTGGCAAAATACTGAGCTGTCCAACTTATCATTATAGATAACTCGATACAGCTCTTTTGTATGACTTCCTTCGATTAATTTGAGTATGCACAATCCTTCCACATCATATGCCTACAAAAATTCATTTATTTCAAGCCTAAAACAGTATTTCAACCTCTGCCAAGTAACTGTCCAACGTAATCAATGAAACTGGTTGTCAATCACTTTAAGTGTAGGAGATGCACTACTAGTCCAGGCCATTTGTTATATTCTTGCAAAGCAATATCAATGGAAACATGACACTCGTTTTTGGAAAAGTAGAGGCAAATAAAACACTTCCAACAATGCATATAACAGCATTAGGATGGATATCATTCTCAACAACATGAACTTCAACATTTGTTGGGAACTAAAATCCACCAAAGAAAACATGAACTGCATCTCATTCTATGAAGTTAATGGTCGGAACATCATATATAGAATATCATAATATGCATTAGGAAGGAATTGAAAGTATCCTAAAGTAATAATTTCCACGAATGGACTACTGACTTTTCCAGTTTTGCTTCATAATCCAGTTTTGTATGCTATCACAATTATTTTATGATTTATAACTTAGTTCTAAATCTGCAGAATGAATTTTTGTATTATTCATGTTGTCAAAATACTAAGTTGTCCAAGTTATCATTATAGATAACTCGATACAGTTAAATTAACCTCTTTTGTATGACTTCCTTCGATTAACTTATTAAGCATGCACAATCCTTCCACATCATATGCCTACAAAAATTCATTTATTTCAAGCCTAAAATAGTAATTCAAAAGTCATGAACACGGAAACATCATAAGTTCATAATCCGTCCGTAAGTACTTGAAAATCAGTCCAGACAGACATAACCATCCAACTAAATGACTCTGTTGGTGGCCAAAAAAACATCACCACCTTATCTAGTTTCGATCCTTTCGTATCACCTTGTCAGGCAATAATTAATTACTATAAACACTTTTTCTTATTTAAACATATCAAAGCTAAACCTAGTAAGATGATCGATCTCTTCACGGTAGTTTCACCACCACCCTATCAAGTTTCGATCATCAAAAAGTAACTTCAAAATTACAACTCACCATTGTTAAAAAATTAGTCAAAATAACTAGCTAGGTGTTTGGATTATCTTTAGAAATAGGTGACCCCTGTTATGAATACTATTTTAGGGGCTAAACCGTGGACCTCTCTATTCAATCTGAAGACCCAAATAAGCTCGTTCATTAACAAACAATACAAATAACATAAATAAACCATTAAATCAGTTCATGGAACTAACAACATGCCCTAAAATCCACAAATTAAAAAATGTACATACCTTGAGGTGTTCAAAAAGGGAGAAAAACACTTCAATGACTAACCTGCATTTCATTTAAGGGAAGGGTTAAGTAGAAGAAGAGTGTAAAAAGGAAGAGAAGAGAATAGAGAGGTTAGGGGTTTTAGGGGTTTGAATGAAAAGAGAATGGTGTGTTTGCAATAAGCTACAAAACTAACAAAAATTTCAATCAACGTAGGAATAAGAATAAGAGATGTGTTCAAAAAGAAATTATAAAATGGAGCTACCTTGTAGTTTGAGGTCTTCAAAAAGAGAGGATAATAACTTCAATGACCGAGAAGAGGAGAGTGGAAGAAGAGTGCGAAGAGAAGAGAATAGAGAATAGGGTTAAAGAGGGATTAGAAATGGTGTGGAGACTTGCTTGTTTGAAGTGGCGGGAGTGAAGAGTATCTCAAGAGCCAGCTTCCGTACAGACAAAGAAAATTAATGTATCACTTTTTTCTTCTTTTTGCCAATCCTGATTTAAAAGGTTCAATTGTTTTATATGAACGGTAACGGTAAACTATATTGGGGGAGTGGCAGTGTTCCATCTTCTTTCAATTTCAATAGAAAAATGATTCCTTTTCTCTAAGTCAAATGCTGCCTATTATATTTACCGTTAGTTAATTAGTTAGGTTAGTTCTTAGTTAGTGATTATATTAGTTAGTGATGGTGGTAATGCTACTTAATTAGAGTTTTTTTTGGGTAAACTCGAGTATCCACCGAACTGACAGCAGTGACTAATCTACCACTCATTGTAGGTGCCTCGAGGGGCAGGACAGCTGGCCCAGAGTTTACTGCTTAATTAGAGTTTCTTAATAGTTAAATGTGTCAAATAAAAAATAAAACTTGGCAACAAAGCACCCTTGTCATCGACCGGATCCTGTTTGATTTAATGTCCTTTATTTATTTAATATTTTGTTTTTTAAATAAATAATCAAGAAAAATAAAGCGTTAAAGCCAAAAGTCAAAAATTCGATATTGTTATATTTTTTGAGAAGTTTAAGTTAAAAAGATAAATTAGGGTATAACAACTAATAGTACAAAAAAAATTCATGACTTTGAAGGACTACAAGTGCAATTAAAAAGCATGTGGGACAAAGTTGCCATATTATGAAAATTGAGGGACTAAAATCTTCAATAATAAAACAGTTGGACCAAAAAATGTATTTAACCAATTTTTTTTAGTTGAGACCCATTTTTGTAATTTCAAACTCTAGCAATTTTGATCCAAACAACTAGAATTTGTAAAATGCTCTCTTTCTCTAAAAGTATCCAAACAAAAATTATGTTACATTCATCTCAGTTTTAGCTAAAATCAATTCTACAAAATCAATTTCTGTTGTCGCAAAACCAAACACTTACCGAAAACAACATAAAGAAGAAGGGCCAACCCAAAACCCACATACCAACTAGGCCTGGATCTAGTTGTTTGACCTGTCAATTGGATTGGGCCCAAAATTTGTATTGTTTCTGGGCCTCTATTTTTATAGTCCGGTGCAACCTACAAAGAGGACCAATTGGGTCGGCCAACAGGCACAAAACTAATTATGCTCTAACAATAATGATTTTGGTTTATTAAACGGTTCTCTCTCTCTCTCTCTCTCTCTCTCTCTCTCTCTCTCTCTCTCTCTCTCTCTCTCAATAAGTGGTTTCCACATAAATCTAGTTTTTATTTCATTTTTTCATTGATTTCGTATTCTTAGTGTGGCGTTATTGTTGTTCGTCTTCTTGATGCGGCATTTTTGATTTCCTGTCTTGTTGCGATGTTTATTTGTTCAAATTGACAAATCAATTTAGATTAATTGTAGATTCTACCATTGACACTAGGTCTCAAAGTTACAGATCCAGAGTCACAGGTATTCCCATTACTTTTATTTTGTCACCTTTGTAGCATTTTGACACTTTTTGCTATTAACTTAAGTGTTGTAAGTTTGTGTGCATATTATCTTTTCGGTTTTAGTAATGTGAAATTTATGTTATTTTCAATGCAATCCACCAATTTCAATGAATGAATGCATTTTTTTAGTAAAAAAATGGGTCTATTAACAACCTAAATAATCTTTCAAAAAAAATAACAACCTAACTAACAATGTTTTTTTGGGTGTGGTGAGTTAAATATTTCAATTTTCAATGTTTCAGCGGTTATATTTTGTTGTTGCTCAAATGACTCATATATGTCAGGGAACCTAGTTGGCCACGAGTACCCTACTTTGCTGGCCTGTGTGATTCTCCCATCGAAACAAAAATTTTCCCGCACTCAAAATTCGATATTATATATTATATATTTTGATAAACACCTTTTTTAAATAATAATAATAATAATAATAATAATAATAATAAATTACTATATTTAAAGTCTAAACAAAAAATATATAAAAAAAACAAGGCTAAAGTGCTCTCGGGGTCCCTTATCTTTATTTAAAGTAACGAATTAGTCCTTTATGTTTTTTTTGTCCCAAATAAGTCCTTTATCTTTCAAATTTTTGACACATAAATCCTTTTCCGTTAACAGTGCTGATCAAAAAAAAGGATTTATGTGTTAAAAATTTGAAACATAAAGGACTGATTTGGGACAGAAAAGGATTTATGTGTCAAAAATTTAAAACATAAAGGACTGATTTGGGACAAAAAAAAGATAAAGGACCAAATCGTTACTTTAAATAAAGATAAGGGACCCCGGGAGCACTTTAACCAAAAAACAAAACCTAAAACTAATAAAAAAATATAAAGAAAGAGTACCAAAAAAAAGAGTGCGCAGCACCTCTATTTAAACATAACACCGTTAGTTCTTTCTTCTTTTGGTAATGGGATAAAAGTAAAACCCATTCTCCTTGTTTCTTGCTTTTTCCCCCATTTAACCCAACCATACAGCTTTACAGGCAATAGGCACTATACTCCACCTTCAGGATACAATCAGAGCTTGTCTCCAATGGGTTTGATCACCTGCATTCGTCTCAAGTCTTTTTATTACTTTAACATTAGAATGCCACATTTAATTGTTATCAAAGCTAATTAATATAATTAGCAATTGGGAAATGATATTACATCTGGAAAAAATCAAAATAATTATTATAGTAATTAAATAATATTTAATCATTTTAAATTTTTTAATACCAACCGATTGATATTAACTTTTTTCAAGAATGAGGTCAGTTGGCGAGCTAAAGGGACTTGAAGGAGTTGCAAGAAGGAAGTCCAGTTCAAACCCCGGAAACTAAGATTCTCCCGCCCCAACTAACATTTGCTTATAAAAAAAAAACTTTTTTCAAGATTTTATCTTTTCAATTTTAATTTGCTTTGAAAAAGTATTTTGCTTATATTTCTGTAGTGGTATTTTTATTGTATTTGTTTCTTGTAGCTTTTATCTAGAAGATTAAAATAAAATTGATAACTTTTTTTGGGTAAACCCGGATATCCACCGCAGGGATAGCAGTGACTAATCCATCGCTCATTGTAGGTGCCTCGAGGGGCAGGACAGCTGGCCCAGAGTTTTAACGCTGCTCCGTACCCATGACAGGGATCGAACTCCCGACCCTTGGTTAAGGGAGGTTCAGCCCCAACCGCTGAACCCCACGCTCTGGTTAATAAAATTGATAACTTGTTGTATAGAGTTAAGTCACTTTAAATTTTTGTCCTAGACTTCAAAACTTCTATACATGGCCACGCTAAAAGCCCTTAATATAGTAGAACTCCAAAAATATATTCAAGGATAATTTTGGAAGACATACGAGGGTATAGAAAAATTCTTAAAATCCTTCTCATCTCTTTATAATACTCTCAAGTTAAAAAAAAAAATTTAAGCAAACAAAATCACTCTCTCAAATAAAGAAAAAGTTCTCTCCCTTTTCCTCTCCCTCTCTCTTGACTATTAATCATAGCCCAAGGGTATATTTGGATGGAGGATTTAGGAAGGAAGGGGAGGGCTTACTTTCAATTCTAAGTTGAGGAGACTATAAAATCTATATGTTATTCTTTCAATTTTTTAAAATATCAAACAGAAAATAAATATATACCAAGCCCAAAACCCCTCCCAATGCCCCTCCCAAACATATAAAAGATTACATGAAAGAGTGGCAATCAGCTTGACTTTATTATTTAGACTACTTAAATTATAAATCAGGCTTTGTTTTTTTTGTTATCGTGTTATTTGTACGCAATATCCATTGGATTTTCCGGTGAGTAATCTACGAGGAACCTGTCTCGCCACGTGTATACCCCGACTTTGTCGGTCTATGTTGTTCTCTCCTTAATTTCTAAATACCCAAAGTCGAGACCTTAGGGTAGGATCCGAGTATAAGACCCACATTAGTCTCTCATAATTTCTAAATAAGGACACGTTAGTCCCTTCGTTCATCACAACTAGAAAAGGTTAATTATCTGAATGACGTGTAGCAGTAACTTCTTCTGTGTGATGTTAATTACTCATGAGTAAATTACTTTTGGCGGAACCAGTCTCTACTAAATAGCTTTGTTATAGCATTAGACACCAAAAAAGACAGAATAGTCCCCATGTTTTTGCGCCATATTATCCCCTGAAACTTAACCCAGAATCAAATGACACTTAAATTACAGAAGCAAATAAGCAAATGGAGAAACGAAGGAGGCCTATTTTGAAATTGAGATTTAAAGCAATGTTACCAAACCCAGCTCGAACCGCCCGACCGGACCAAGACCCGTAACCTTACTCGATTCGGTCAGCCCATCAATTTGCTTCTACAAATGAACCGATATGACATCAGCAATCCACGATTTGACTCGGTCAAACCCGCTTTTGGCACAACTAGATTTCGGAAGGTCTTACCAAAAACATAAACTTTATTCATACCGGGTCACACAGTTCAATTTGTAACTAAATTGTGGGGCAAATTTTTATGGGTGCCCACTGGGCACGGGCTCAATTGCCATATTGAGTCCCATTTTGTTTGTTATTTTTGCAAAATTAATTTGTTTCAAATTGATTGTGATTTTACATTTCTAATGAAACTATTTAGTATTCTTTTCCAATCGCACCCCTCTTTATTATGAGAACTTTTTACATACAAAATAAATGAGTCAGGTCTATCTATGTTGAGAGATAAAATGTTAAATGGTAAATTAAAAAACACTTTTCATAAAATATAGACTATTAATCATTTTGGTGGGGGTGAGTATACTTTAGTAGAGTTTGAGAATTACTGTAAGAGTGAAGGTATCATGCATGAGATCACTGCTCCATACACCCCTCAGCATAATGGCACTGCTGAGAGGAGGAACAGGACTATTCTAAACATGATCAGAAGCATGTTAAAGGAGAAACAGATGCCAAAATATTTCTGGGGAGAATCTGCCTCTACAGCAGCTTATTTGTTGAATAGGTGTCCAACCAAGAGGCTTGGTGAACTCACTCCTTATGAGAAATGGTCAAGACATAAACCAAATGTGAAGCATTTGAAGATCTTTGGTTCCTTGTGCTATAGACATGTGCCTGAACAATTGAGAAAGAAGCTTGATGACAGGGCTCAAGCCATGGTATTAGTTGGGTACCATGTTACTGGTTCTTATAGATTATTTGATCCTGAGAAAAGGAAAATTGTGATTAGTAGAATAAAAGAAGAACTGGAATTGGGGAGAGCAAAATCAAGAAGATACAGCAGATGGTGGCACTGTATTACTTGATCTGGGAGGTGAATCAGTTGAAGAGGCTAATGCAGAAGGTGAAGTGCAAGTGAGGAGGTCACAAAGAGCTAGGCAATCATCACAGAGGTTGCAAGGCTATGAATTGTTTCCTGATACAGTTGTAAATGAAGATGGTGACCTGATGATGTATGTTACGGCTGCTGAAACGGAACCAGTGAGTTTAGAAGATGCATTACTGAGTAAAAACTGGAAGTCAGCAATGGAAGAGGAACTCATGGCTATAGAGAAGAACAATACGTGGAGTTTAACCTCACTGCCAGAAGGAAAGAAACCCATAGATGTTAAATGGGTTTTCAAAACAAATAATAATAATAATAATAATAATATTGATGTTTGTTCCAAAAAACTAATGGGTTGTAGATTAAAATTTGTTTTGCAAGTGTTGTTGGTTGTTAACTTTTGGTTCCTCAAATTGGTTGTTATTGGTTGTTTTGCAGGTGTAGATTAAAATTAAGGTACACTTGAGGTGCTAGCTCAATGGTAAGAGCTAGTTTTATATCTTCAAATTGTTGAGTTCAATTCCCCTCGAGGACAGTTGTAATTTGGCTATTAGTGCCACTTTGATTAATAAAAAATTTCTCCCTTCCCCAATTTAAAAAAAAACTTTTGGTTCCTCCCCTCTATTTTGAACTTTTTTACCAAAATTAAATGGAAAATTAAAAAAAAAAAACTTTCCGAAAACACCTCAAATGAGGATATTTCGGGAAACCATTTCGATGAACCTTTCGGAAATCCTCATTTGAGGTGTTTTCGAAAAGTTGTTTTGTTTTGTTTTATTTTTTTCTTTTAAAATAACGTAAACACGAATAATTACGCTAAAATACGAGAACGATAAAATACGAGATCCATAAAATATGAGAACGATTAAATACGAGAACTATCAAATCCCTGAAATACGAGTACAAATCCGATAATAAAATACATCACGAGCCAATGTCCAAATCTGGTAAAGCTATAGAGAGAAGCTGATATACAGGAGGTGGAATGCCGTCGAATGCCATAAGCACCTGTCCGACATGTAAGGCACAGTAATCTCATCCTGTAACACCCCTTTTCTACCCCATAATTTACACGTCATTTATCAGAGTAATTTCTTTTTTCGCAAATATTAATTTAACTGGTAGAAAAGAAATGCCACATCGTCATTAACAAAACTCATCAACTGCACCCATCAAGGTTTGTGCAACAAAACACCCGTCATGAAAGTTAAACTCCAAAAATCACATCACAGCGGAATAAAACAATAACTCACTAATACCACTCAAACACGTCTCACATCATCGACTTAACCATTAAACAATTAGTTAATTAATTAACAAACTTCAACCACGCCCCCTAGGTGTCACAGTATCAGAGAGCGACTCGACAGACATCCCAATAGCTATTAAAGAAGGCAGCAGGACCTTCACTCGCGGTTACCTGCAGCGTTGCCACAATAGAGCAACATTCTAAGCAGAAGGGGTGAGAATTTCAACAAAACATAATCAAGCATATAATAGAGTAATGTGAACAAAACAGTCATACAACATCGTCATCACCACCAACATCATCGTCACTGAACACTAACTCAAATCACAATTTTTACCACAAGTCATAAATCATGAACGTGCATGGAATGCAACCCACGCCTGGGCATATGCATGATGGTACCATTCTCGTCATAATTAAGCCACTATGGGCACATCGTCACTGTTTTACGTCAATAAGAGGCCGAAGCCTATTCGTCATAATATGCACATGCTATGAGACACTATGGACACATGTGCCACACCAAATCACTCACCTGGAGTCCTCGTCATCGTCGTCATAAAAACACTCATAGAGTGTACTCGTCATAATCATCACAATTATATCACATCATCATCATAAACATCACATTTAAATTGAGAAAACAACACCTTAACATTTAAGGAAACAGCAGCATTTTTATGTTTAAAATATTATTTCCGGACTCTCGGTAAAATTCCGGCACAGGCATAAAAATTTTGGCACACGGGGCAGCGCACAAGGCGCGCCCAGCACCACGCAATACACACACAAGGCGCGCCCAGAGGCAGCGCCCAGTCCACGCGCACAGCAGCGCCACACACACACACACCCACAGGGACAACTCCAAAATGACACGTGCAAAAATAAAACCACTCGAGCCAAAATGTTTAAAATTGAATTTGGGCACGCAAATACAAAAGATGGCACGGTAAAATATGCTCAGAATTAGAAGTTTCACCCAAAACACCCCACATGCGCACAACAGCAACACCCACCGGGACAACTCCAAAATGACACGTGCAAAAATAAAACCACTCGAGCCAAAATGTTTAAAATTGAATTTGGGCACGCAAATGCAAAAGATGGCACGGTAAAATATGCCCAGAATTCGAAGTTTCACCCAAAACACCCCACATGCGCACAACAGCAACACCCACCGGGACAACTCCAAAATGACATGTGCAAAAATAAAACCACTCGAGCCAAAATGTTTAAAATTGAATTTGGGCACGCAAATGCAAAAGATGGCACGGTAAAATATGCCCAGAATTCGAAGTTTCACCCAAAACACCCCACATGCGCACACAAGCAACACCCACCAGGACAACTCCAAAATGACACGTGCAAAAATAAAACCACTCGAGCCAAAATTTTTAAAATTGAATTTGGGCACGCAAATGCAAAAGATGGCACGGTAAAATATGCCCAGAATTCGAAGTTTCACCCAAAACACCCCACATGCGCAACAATGGCCATTTCATCGAATAGTTTACATGCAGCAGAATTTTTTACACGAAAATCAGCATTGATCACATCATAATTCCTTCCCAACCATCATCAAAGATCACACATACGAAACTACACATCACAACATCAACAATTCATCAAACAACATCATACTTCGCAACTCTCATAATTCGCAACATCATAATTCGCAACATCATAATTCGCAACTCTCATAACAACATCACAATTCGCAACATCATAATTTGCAATTCATCAAATCACATACTCAATTATATTAAATCGAAACGCTCACCCTTACCTCTTAAACGTAGGCTCCGTAGAAGACGATTGAAGGCACCAACGAGTAACTACAGCAACACAACGAGCAAAGCCTTGAACTAGCGCAACTCTTCTTCTCCTTCCCTCTTCTCTTCGCGCCGCTCCTCCTTCTTCTCACTCTCTCAATTCGCAACTCTCTCTAGGTTTTGCGCAAAATGAGAGTGTTTTCGCCCTTTTTGGGTTTAAGCTGTGGGCCTTCCCCGCTCTGGGCTCACAGCTACACCACCTCCTCCACTCCTTTCACCTCCTACGCACATAAAATAATATTCTTCTTAATTAATTTATATTGCGCCTCCAATAATGTAAATAATTAATTTAACTAATTAATTAAATAAATTTTGGGGCGTTACAACTCTCCCCCACTCTCGCATCTTATCCTCCAGCTCCCATGTCAGGCTTTCACCAGCTGCTCCAAACCAAACAACCTTCACCAGATTGATCTCCTTACCTCGTAAGGTCTTCACCTCACGATCCTCAATTCGTACAGGCATAGTCTCCACAGTGAGATTATCCCGCACCTCCACATCATCCGGTTGAATCACATGAGACGGATCCGCAATATACTTCCGAAGCTGCGACACGTGAAACACGTCGTGCAAGTTCGAAAGATTAGGTGGCAAGGCCACCCGATATGCAACACTCCCAACTCTTTCCGTAATCTGATACGGCCCAATGAAACGAGGAGTCAACTTCTTCTCACTCTCTCAATTCACAATTCTCTCTAGGTTTTGCGCAAAATGAGAGTGTTTTCGCCCTTTTTGGGTTTAAGCTGTGGGCCTTCCCCGCTCTGGGCTCACAGCTACACCACCTCCTCCACTCCTTTCACCTCCTACGCACATAAAATAATATTCTTCTTAATTAATTTATATTGCGCCTCCAATAATGTAAATAATTAATTTAACTAATTAATTAAATAAATTTTGGGGCGTTACACATCCCATAGAAGATGACTTCTGAAAAGCGCAATGGAATGAAATGTTATGTGCTGCCTGTGGTCCTCCCAAAGCCTCCATACGACGTTAGTGGGTCTAAGGCATCCAGCTGACCCCAAAAATGACTAAGCTTCACAGGGTCATTCTTTTTGTTTCTCCACCAGCAACAACGTGGACGCTCAGAAGAACCAAAGTCTCTGCGATCGCCGATGGTGGGAAAATACTCGAATATCCAGCACTGAAATTAGGAATAAATAAATTAAATAAATAAATTATTATATAAACAAAAAAGTAAATATTCAAAAAGTAATTAATTATTACTTGGAGCAACGGCGCGTAGCCTCCACACTGCTTTGTGTTCCAGACGCAAGTATCATTCAGTTGCTCGTATAAATTGGTCACCTTCACACTCTGTTATTGCCATTAGCATCACTGTATCTGTATCAGAGTCATCCTCCTTTGCAAATTGAACTTCATCAGCTTTCTTCTTTCTTAAAACTCTCTCATTAACACACTCATCAGCAAAATGTCCCCACCTTTGACAGTTATAGTACTGAATGTGCTTCTTATTAGCCTTCTTCTTTCCTTTCTTATCATTCTCTCTTTCACCTTTGCTAGATTCACCATTTTCACTATCATCAGAGTTGTCTACCCTAGGGTTCCTTCCTCTCCAATTTCCTTTCCCTTTCTTTTTCCAATTTCCATTATTCTTCTTAAATTTTGCTTGTAGAGCTTCCTCAGTAGCTCTTTCTTTCTCCTTTTCATCTACTCTTTCTTTTAACCTAATTTTATTAACTTCGAGTGAACCTTGTAGTTCCTCAAGCTTCATAGTTTCTAGGTTCTTAGATTGTTCAATTGCTACATCAACATGATCGAATCTAGGAGTTAGGGTTCTTAATACCTTTTCAACTTTCGATTGCTCAGTGATGACTTCTCCATTGTTGCGTATTTAGTTCGTAATTAGTGTCAATTTACCGAGGTACTCCGCAATTGAATCCTTCTCTTCCATCTTCAGATTCTCGTACTGTCTACGCAGCGTTTGCAGCCTTACCTTCTTCAAACTCGCATCACCAGTGTACGTCGTTGCGAGTGCGTCCCACGCTCCCTTCGCTGTCTCATACTCTGCAATCTTTTTGAACACTTCAGCGTCTACGCATTGGTGAATCAGAAATAGCACTTTACTGTCCTTCTTTTGTTGTTCACGGAGTGCTTCACCGCCGACGGCCACATCGTCGGTGCTTCATCTGTCGTAATTCTTTCCATTAAAAAGTGCTAGTTTCGCCGGGAATTGGCCGCTGCTTCCACCGTTATTAGCCATCGCCGTCACGCAGTAGCTTTTGGATCATCTTCAACCTCGCTCTGGTGCCAATTTGTTGGAACAATGGTGGTTCCACATCTCACTGCTACACACACACACTTTCGAGAGAGAGAATATTCTGGAAATGATCTAACCGAATATGGTTATGATCCAACTGAATTGTACTGATTATTGAACTGATTACATTTATACCAGTCAGCATACAAGTGAGTCAACACTGCTGATGTGGCATGCTGAGTAATACAACAAGTCAATGTAAAAAGAAAATATAGTCAACAAGACTTCTAATTAGTCAAACAACAACAACTAGTTCTTATTTGAATTACAATAACAAGGACTTTATTTCTTCAGAACCGTCATTGTTTGCGGCGAGTTGGCCTTCTCTAGTCACTCCACTATTCTATCGTGGTTCTATTATTTTAAGTAGCAATGAGTATAGTTTCAAAACCTCCCCTGCTCCCCATAATAAATCACAAAGAATGAGGTCTGAGAGGAATTCACAAAGAATCAGTCAGTCATCATCAAATTGTTCACCCAAAATCACGCACAACATTTGATACTGAGTTATCCATTGCCTAAATCACAATTGTACTTAAATGTCTAAATGTGTATTCTAATATATGCTAATAACTAGACATTCCCTAATTCAGAGAGTGCTTGAAAGTTTGGATGACTACATAATTTACAGAGTGCTTCTTGCTACTATTGACAGCATTAGCAGCCATATACAACAGAATTAACATAAAACATGAGTTAAGTAAATTCATAAAATTAGGTCAGGGTATAAAACCAATTTACTCATCACCCTGAGGTAAAAAGAAGGAAGAATGATCACTACAAGAAAATCGACGATTTCCGACAGCGATTTTCGTCGCAAATGCAGCGATTTTCGTCGGAAATTGACGTTTCCGACGAACTTTCCGACGGACAAAAAGTCGTCACAAAATCGCTCGTCGCAAATCGTTTTCGACGACTTTTTTCGTCGCAAAGTCGTCGGAAACCCGTCGCAAATATCCGTGGCAAAGTCGTCGCAAACGGTGACACATTTTCGTCGCAAATCTGTTTCAAATCCGTCGGAAATTTTTAAAAAAATTAAAAAAAATTTAAATTATACAAAACCGATCTTATTTAAGCATATTTGTTGCAGGCTTGAAGCCACAAGCTAAACATCTAACACAGTGTAACCAAAATCAATTATTTTTGTAACTGATTGTAACTTTACACAGCCAAAACTATCTCAAATGAAACTGGTTGTCAATCACTTTAAGTGTAGGAGATGCACTACTAGTCCAGGCCATTTGTTATATTCTTGCAAAGCAATATCAATGGAAACATGACACTCGTTTTTGGAAAAGTAGAGGCAAATAAAACACTTCCAACAATGCATATAACAGCATTAGGATGGATATCATTCTCAACAACATGAACTTCAACATTTGTTGGGAACTAAAATCCACCAAAGAAAACATGAACTGCATCTCATTCTATGAAGTTAATGGTCGGAACATCATATATAGAATATCATAATATGCATTAGGAAGGAATTGAAAGTATCCTAAAGTAATAATTTCCACGAATGGACTACTGACTTTTCCAGTTTTGCTTCATAATCCAGTTTTGTATGCTATCACAATTATTTTATGATTTATAACTTAGTTCTAAATCTGCAGAATGAATTTTTGTATTATTCATGTTGTCAAAATACTAAGTTGTCCAAGTTATCATTATAGATAACTCGATACAGTTAAATTAACCTCTTTTGTATGACTTCCTTCGATTAACTTATTAAGCATGCACAATCCTTCCACATCATATGCCTACAAAAATTCATTTATTTCAAGCCTAAAATAGTAATTCAAAAGTCATGAACACGGAAACATCATAAGTTCATAATCCGTCCGTAAGTACTTGAAAATCAGTCCAGACAGACATAACCATCCAACTAAATGACTCTGTTGGTGGCCAAAAAAACATCACCACCTTATCTAGTTTCGATCCTTTCGTATCACCTTGTCAGGCAATAATTAATTACTATAAACACTTTTTCTTATTTAAACATATCAAAGCTAAACCTAGTAAGATGATCGATCTCTTCACGGTAGTTTCACCACCACCCTATCAAGTTTCGATCATCAAAAAGTAACTTCAAAATTACAACTCACCATTGTTAAAAAATTAGTCAAAATAACTAGCTAGGTGTTTGGATTATCTTTAGAAATAGGTGACCCCTGTTATGAATACTATTTTAGGGGCTAAACCGTGGACCTCTCTATTCAATCTGAAGACCCAAATAAGCTCGTTCATTAACAAACAATACAAATAACATAAATAAACCATTAAATCAGTTCATGGAACTAACAACATGCCCTAAAATCCACAAATTAAAAAATGTACATACCTTGAGGTGTTCAAAAAGGGAGAAAAACACTTCAATGACTAACCTGCATTTCATTTAAGGGAAGGGTTAAGTAGAAGAAGAGTGTAAAAAGGAAGAGAAGAGAATAGAGAGGTTAGGGGTTTTAGGGGTTTGAATGAAAAGAGAATGGTGTGTTTGCAATAAGCTACAAAACTAACAAAAATTTCAATCAACGTAGGAATAAGAATAAGAGATGTGTTCAAAAAGAAATTATAAAATGGAGCTACCTTGTAGTTTGAGGTCTTCAAAAAGAGAGGATAATAACTTCAATGACCGAGAAGAGGAGAGTGGAAGAAGAGTGCGAAGAGAAGAGAATAGAGAATAGGGTTAAAGAGGGATTAGAAATGGTGTGGAGACTTGCTTGTTTGAAGTGGCGGGAGTGAAGAGTATCTCAAGAGCCAGCTTCCGTACAGACAAAGAAAATTAATGTATCACTTTTTTCTTCTTTTTGCCAATCCTGATTTAAAAGGTTCAATTGTTTTATATGAACGGTAACGGTAAACTATATTGGGGGAGTGGCAGTGTTCCATCTTCTTTCAATTTCAATAGAAAAATGATTCCTTTTCTCTAAGTCAAATGCTGCCTATTATATTTACCGTTAGTTAATTAGTTAGGTTAGTTCTTAGTTAGTGATTATATTAGTTAGTGATGGTGGTAATGCTACTTAATTAGAGTTTTTTTTGGGTAAACTCGAGTATCCACCGAACTGACAGCAGTGACTAATCTACCACTCATTGTAGGTGCCTCGAGGGGCAGGACAGCTGGCCCAGAGTTTACTGCTTAATTAGAGTTTCTTAATAGTTAAATGTGTCAAATAAAAAATAAAACTTGGCAACAAAGCACCCTTGTCATCGACCGGATCCTGTTTGATTTAATGTCCTTTATTTATTTAATATTTTGTTTTTTAAATAAATAATCAAGAAAAATAAAGCGTTAAAGCCAAAAGTCAAAAATTCGATATTGTTATATTTTTTGAGAAGTTTAAGTTAAAAAGATAAATTAGGGTATAACAACTAATAGTACAAAAAAAATTCATGACTTTGAAGGACTACAAGTGCAATTAAAAAGCATGTGGGACAAAGTTGCCATATTATGAAAATTGAGGGACTAAAATCTTCAATAATAAAACAGTTGGACCAAAAAATGTATTTAACCAATTTTTTTTAGTTGAGACCCATTTTTGTAATTTCAAACTCTAGCAATTTTGATCCAAACAACTAGAATTTGTAAAATGCTCTCTTTCTCTAAAAGTATCCAAACAAAAATTATGTTACATTCATCTCAGTTTTAGCTAAAATCAATTCTACAAAATCAATTTCTGTTGTCGCAAAACCAAACACTTACCGAAAACAACATAAAGAAGAAGGGCCAACCCAAAACCCACATACCAACTAGGCCTGGATCTAGTTGTTTGACCTGTCAATTGGATTGGGCCCAAAATTTGTATTGTTTCTGGGCCTCTATTTTTATAGTCCGGTGCAACCTACAAAGAGGACCAATTGGGTCGGCCAACAGGCACAAAACTAATTATGCTCTAACAATAATGATTTTGGTTTATTAAACGGTTCTTCTCTCTCTCTCTCTCTCTCTCTCTCTCTCTCTCTCTCTCTCTCAATAAGTGGTTTCCACATAAATCTAGTTTTTATTTCATTTTTTCATTGATTTCGTATTCTTAGTGTGGCGTTATTGTTGTTCGTCTTCTTGATGCGGCATTTTTGATTTCCTGTCTTGTTGCGATGTTTATTTGTTCAAATTGACAAATCAATTTAGATTAATTGTAGATTCTACCATTGACACTAGGTCTCAAAGTTACAGATCCAGAGTCACAGGTATTCCCATTACTTTTATTTTGTCACCTTTGTAGCATTTTGACACTTTTTGCTATTAACTTAAGTGTTGTAAGTTTGTGTGCATATTATCTTTTCGGTTTTAGTAATGTGAAATTTATGTTATTTTCAATGCAATCCACCAATTTCAATGAATGAATGCATTTTTTTAGTAAAAAAATGGGTCTATTAACAACCTAAATAATCTTTCAAAAAAAATAACAACCTAACTAACAATGTTTTTTTGGGTGTGGTGAGTTAAATATTTCAATTTTCAATGTTTCAGCGGTTATATTTTGTTGTTGCTCAAATGACTCATATATGTCAGGGAACCTAGTTGGCCACGAGTACCCTACTTTGCTGGCCTGTGTGATTCTCCCATCGAAACAAAAATTTTCCCGCACTCAAAATTCGATATTATATATTATATATTTTGATAAACACCTTTTTTAAATAATAATAATAATAATAATAATAATAATAATAATAATAAATTACTATATTTAAAGTCTAAACAAAAAATATATAAAAAAAACAAGGCTAAAGTGCTCTCGGGGTCCCTTATCTTTATTTAAAGTAACGAATTAGTCCTTTATGTTTTTTTTGTCCCAAATAAGTCCTTTATCTTTCAAATTTTTGACACATAAATCCTTTTCCGTTAACAGTGCTGATCAAAAAAAAGGATTTATGTGTTAAAAATTTGAAACATAAAGGACTGATTTGGGACAGAAAAGGATTTATGTGTCAAAAATTTAAAACATAAAGGACTGATTTGGGACAAAAAAAAGATAAAGGACCAAATCGTTACTTTAAATAAAGATAAGGGACCCCGGGAGCACTTTAACCAAAAAACAAAACCTAAAACTAATAAAAAAATATAAAGAAAGAGTACCAAAAAAAAGAGTGCGCAGCACCTCTATTTAAACATAACACCGTTAGTTCTTTCTTCTTTTGGTAATGGGATAAAAGTAAAACCCATTCTCCTTGTTTCTTGCTTTTTCCCCCATTTAACCCAACCATACAGCTTTATAGGCAATAGGCACTATACTCCACCTTCAGGATACAATCAGAGCTTGTCTCCAATGGGTTTGATCACCTGCATTCGTCTCAAGTCTTTTTATTACTTTAACATTAGAATGCCACATTTAATTGTTATCAAAGCTAATTAATATAATTAGCAATTGGGAAATGATATTACATCTGGAAAAAATCAAAATAATTATTATAGTAATTAAATAATATTTAATCATTTTAAATTTTTTAATACCAACCGATTGATATTAACTTTTTTCAAGAATGAGGTCAGTTGGCGAGCTAAAGGGACTTGAAGGAGTTGCAAGAAGGAAGTCCAGTTCAAACCCCGGAAACTAAGATTCTCCCGCCCCAACTAACATTTGCTTATAAAAAAAAAACTTTTTTCAAGATTTTATCTTTTCAATTTTAATTTGCTTTGAAAAAGTATTTTGCTTATATTTCTGTAGTGGTATTTTTATTGTATTTGTTTCTTGTAGCTTTTATCTAGAAGATTAAAATAAAATTGATAACTTTTTTTGGGTAAACCCGGATATCCACCGCAGGGATAGCAGTGACTAATCCATCGCTCATTGTAGGTGCCTCGAGGGGCAGGACAGCTGGCCCAGAGTTTTAACGCTGCTCCGTACCCATGACAGGGATCGAACTCCCGACCCTTGGTTAAGGGAGGTTCAGCCCCAACCGCTGAACCCCACGCTCTGGTTAATAAAATTGATAACTTGTTGTATAGAGTTAAGTCACTTTAAATTTTTGTCCTAGACTTCAAAACTTCTATACATGGCCACGCTAAAAGCCCTTAATATAGTAGAACTCCAAAAATATATTCAAGGATAATTTTGGAAGACATACGAGGGTATAGAAAAATTCTTAAAATCCTTCTCATCTCTTTATAATACTCTCAAGTTAAAAAAAAAAATTTAAGCAAACAAAATCACTCTCTCAAATAAAGAAAAAGTTCTCTCCCTTTTCCTCTCCCTCTCTCTTGACTATTAATCATAGCCCAAGGGTATATTTGGATGGAGGATTTAGGAAGGAAGGGGAGGGCTTACTTTCAATTCTAAGTTGAGGAGACTATAAAATCTATATGTTATTCTTTCAATTTTTTAAAATATCAAACAGAAAATAAATATATACCAAGCCCAAAACCCCTCCCAATGCCCCTCCCAAACATATAAAAGATTACATGAAAGAGTGGCAATCAGCTTGACTTTATTATTTAGACTACTTAAATTATAAATCAGGCTTTGTTTTTTTTGTTATCGTGTTATTTGTACGCAATATCCATTGGATTTTCCGGTGAGTAATCTACGAGGAACCTGTCTCGCCACGTGTATACCCCGACTTTGTCGGTCTATGTTGTTCTCTCCTTAATTTCTAAATACCCAAAGTCGAGACCTTAGGGTAGGATCCGAGTATAAGACCCACATTAGTCTCTCATAATTTCTAAATAAGGACACGTTAGTCCCTTCGTTCATCACAACTAGAAAAGGTTAATTATCTGAATGACGTGTAGCAGTAACTTCTTCTGTGTGATGTTAATTACTCATGAGTAAATTACTTTTGGCGGAACCAGTCTCTACTAAATAGCTTTGTTATAGCATTAGACACCAAAAAAGACAGAATAGTCCCCATGTTTTTGCGCCATATTATCCCCTGAAACTTAACCCAGAATCAAATGACACTTAAATTACAGAAGCAAATAAGCAAATGGAGAAACGAAGGAGGCCTATTTTGAAATTGAGATTTAAAGCAATGTTACCAAACCCAGCTCGAACCGCCCCGACCGGACCAAGACCCGTAACCTTACTCGATTCGGTCAGCCCATCAATTTGCTTCTACAAATGAACCGATATGACATCAGCAATCCACGATTTGACTCGGTCAAACCCGCTTTTGGCACAACTAGATTTCGGAAGGTCTTACCAAAAACATAAACTTTATTCATACCGGGTCACACAGTTCAATTTGTAACTAAATTGTGGGGCAAATTTTTATGGGTGCCCACTGGGCACGGGCTCAATTGCCATACTGAGTCCCATTTTGTTTGTTATTTTTGCAAAATTAATTTGTTTCAAATTGATTGTGATTTTACATTTCTAATGAAAACTATTTAGTATTCTTTTCCAATCGCACCCCTCTTTATTATGAGAACTTTTTACATACAAAATAAATGAGTCAGGTCTATCTATGTTGAGAGATTAAATGTTAAATGGTAAAATTAAAAAACACTTTTCATAAAATATAGACTATTAATCATTTTGGTGGGGGTTGAGTATACTTTAGTAGAGTTTGAGAATTACTGTAAGAGTGAAGGTATCATGCATGAGATCACTGCTCCATACACCCCTCAGCATAATGGCACTGCTGAGGGAGGAACAGGACTATTCTAAACATGATCAGAAGCATGTTAAAGGAGAAACAGATGCCAAAATATTTCTGGGGAGAATCTGCCTCTACAGCAGCTTATTTGTTGAATAGGTGTCCAACCAAGAGGCTTGGTGAACTCACTCCTTATGAGAAATGGTCAAGACATAAACCAAATGTGAAGCATTTGAAGATCTTTGGTTCCTTGTGCTATAGACATGTGCCTGAACAATTGAGAAAGAAGCTTGATGACAGGGCTCAAGCCATGGTATTAGTTGGGTACCATGTTACTGGTTCTTATAGATTATTTGATCCTGAGAAAAGGAAAATTGTGATTAGTAGAATAAAAGAAGAACTGGAATTGGGGAGAGCAAAATCAAGAAGATACAGCAGATGGTGGCACTGTATTACTTGATCTGGGAGGTGAATCAGTTGAAGAGGCTAATGCAGAAGGTGAAGTGCAAGTGAGGAGGTCACAAAGAGCTAGGCAATCATCACAGAGGTTGCAAGGCTATGAATTGTTTCCTGATACAGTTGTAAATGAAGATGGTGACCTGATGATGTATGTTACGGCTGCTGAAACGGAACCAGTGAGTTTAGAAGATGCATTACTGAGTAAAAACTGGAAGTCAGCAATGGAAGAGGAACTCATGGCTATAGAGAAGAACAATACGTGGAGTTTAACCTCACTGCCAGAAGGAAAGAAACCCATAGATGTTAAATGGGTTTTCAAAACAAATAATAATAATAATAATAATAATATTGATGTTTGTTCCAAAAAACTAATGGGTTGTAGATTAAAATTTGTTTTGCAAGTGTTGTTGGTTGTTAACTTTTGGTTCCTCAAATTGGTTGTTATTGGTTGTTTTGCAGGTGTAGATTAAAATTAAGGTACACTTGAGGTGCTAGCTCAATGGTAAGAGCTAGTTTTATATCTTCAAATTGTTGAGTTCAATTCCCCTCGAGGACAGTTGTAATTTGGCTATTAGTGCCACTTTGATTAATAAAAAATTTCTCCCTTCCCCAATTTAAAAAAAAACTTTTGGTTCCTCCCCTCTATTTTGAACTTTTTTACCAAAATTAAATGGAAAATTAAAAAAAAAAAACTTTCCGAAAACACCTCAAATGAGGATATTTCGGGAAACCATTTCGATGAACCTTTCGGAAATCCTCATTTGAGGTGTTTTCGAAAAGTTGTTTTGTTTTGTTTTATTTTTTTCTTTTAAAATAACGTAAACACGAATAATTACGCTAAAATACGAGAACGATAAAATACGAGATCCATAAAATATGAGAACGATTAAATACGAGAACTATCAAATCCCTGAAATACGAGTACAAATCCGATAATAAAATACATCACGAGCCAATGTCCAAATCTGGTAAAGCTATAGAGAGAAGCTGATATACAGGAGGTGGAATGCCGTCGAATGCCATAAGCACCTGTCCGACATGTAAGGCACAGTAATCTCATCCTGTAACACCCCTTTTCTACCCCATAATTTACACGTCATTTATCAGAGTAATTTCTTTTTTCGCAAATATTAATTTAACTGGTAGAAAAGAAATGCCACATCGTCATTAACAAAACTCATCAACTGCACCCATCAAGGTTTGTGCAACAAAACACCCGTCATGAAAGTTAAACTCCAAAAATCACATCACAGCGGAATAAAACAATAACTCACTAATACCACTCAAACACGTCTCACATCATCGACTTAACCATTAAACAATTAGTTAATTAATTAACAAACTTCAACCACGCCCCCTAGGTGTCACAGTATCAGAGAGCGACTCGACAGACATCCCAATAGCTATTAAAGAAGGCAGCAGGACCTTCACTCGCGGTTACCTGCAGCGTTGCCACAATAGAGCAACATTCTAAGCAGAAGGGGTGAGAATTTCAACAAAACATAATCAAGCATATAATAGAGTAATGTGAACAAAACAGTCATACAACATCGTCATCACCACCAACATCATCGTCACTGAACACTAACTCAAATCACAATTTTTACCACAAGTCATAAATCATGAACGTGCATGGAATGCAACCCACGCCTGGGCATATGCATGATGGTACCATTCTCGTCATAATTAAGCCACTATGGGCACATCGTCACTGTTTTACGTCAATAAGAGGCCGAAGCCTATTCGTCATAATATGCACATGCTATGAGACACTATGGACACATGTGCCACACCAAATCACTCACCTGGAGTCCTCGTCATCGTCGTCATAAAAACACTCATAGAGTGTACTCGTCATAATCATCACAATTATATCACATCATCATCATAAACATCACATTTAAATTGAGAAAACAACACCTTAACATTTAAGGAAACAGCAGCATTTTTATGTTTAAAATATTATTTCCGGACTCTCGGTAAAATTCCGGCACAGGCATAAAAATTTTGGCACACGGGGCAGCGCACAAGGCGCGCCCAGCACCACGCAATACACACACAAGGCGCGCCCAGAGGCAGCGCCCAGTCCACGCGCACAGCAGCGCCACACACACACACACCCACAGGGACAACTCCAAAATGACACGTGCAAAAATAAAACCACTCGAGCCAAAATGTTTAAAATTGAATTTGGGCACGCAAATACAAAAGATGGCACGGTAAAATATGCTCAGAATTAGAAGTTTCACCCAAAACACCCCACATGCGCACAACAGCAACACCCACCGGGACAACTCCAAAATGACACGTGCAAAAATAAAACCACTCGAGCCAAAATGTTTAAAATTGAATTTGGGCACGCAAATGCAAAAGATGGCACGGTAAAATATGCCCAGAATTCGAAGTTTCACCCAAAACACCCCACATGCGCACAACAGCAACACCCACCGGGACAACTCCAAAATGACATGTGCAAAAATAAAACCACTCGAGCCAAAATGTTTAAAATTGAATTTGGGCACGCAAATGCAAAAGATGGCACGGTAAAATATGCCCAGAATTCGAAGTTTCACCCAAAACACCCCACATGCGCACACAAGCAACACCCACCAGGACAACTCCAAAATGACACGTGCAAAAATAAAACCACTCGAGCCAAAATTTTTAAAATTGAATTTGGGCACGCAAATGCAAAAGATGGCACGGTAAAATATGCCCAGAATTCGAAGTTTCACCCAAAACACCCCACATGCGCAACAATGGCCATTTCATCGAATAGTTTACATGCAGCAGAATTTTTTACACGAAAATCAGCATTGATCACATCATAATTCCTTCCCAACCATCATCAAAGATCACACATACGAAACTACACATCACAACATCAACAATTCATCAAACAACATCATACTTCGCAACTCTCATAATTCGCAACATCATAATTCGCAACATCATAATTCGCAACTCTCATAACAACATCACAATTCGCAACATCATAATTTGCAATTCATCAAATCACATACTCAATTATATTAAATCGAAACGCTCACCCTTACCTCTTAAACGTAGGCTCCGTAGAAGACGATTGAAGGCACCAACGAGTAACTACAGCAACACAACGAGCAAAGCCTTGAACTAGCGCAACTCTTCTTCTCCTTCCCTCTTCTCTTCGCGCGCTCCTCCTTCTTCTCACTCTCTCAATTCGCAACTCTCTCTAGGTTTTGCGCAAAATGAGAGTGTTTTCGCCCTTTTTGGGTTTAAGCTGTGGGCCTTCCCCGCTCTGGGCTCACAGCTACACCACCTCCTCCACTCCTTTCACCTCCTACGCACATAAAATAATATTCTTCTTAATTAATTTATATTGCGCCTCCAATAATGTAAATAATTAATTTAACTAATTAATTAAATAAATTTTGGGGCGTTACAACTCTCCCCCACTCTCGCATCTTATCCTCCAGCTCCCATGTCAGGCTTTCACCAGCTGCTCCAAACCAAACAACCTTCACCAGATTGATCTCCTTACCTCGTAAGGTCTTCACCTCACGATCCTCAATTCGTACAGGCATAGTCTCCACAGTGAGATTATCCCGCACCTCCACATCATCCGGTTGAATCACATGAGACGGATCCGCAATATACTTCCGAAGCTGCGACACGTGAAACACGTCGTGCAAGTTCGAAAGATTAGGTGGCAAGGCCACCCGATATGCAACACTCCCAACTCTTTCCGTAATCTGATACGGCCCAATGAAACGAGGAGTCAACTTCTTCTCACTCTCTCAATTCACAATTCTCTCTAGGTTTTGCGCAAAATGAGAGTGTTTTCGCCCTTTTTGGGTTTAAGCTGTGGGCCTTCCCCGCTCTGGGCTCACAGCTACACCACCTCCTCCACTCCTTTCACCTCCTACGCACATAAAATAATATTCTTCTTAATTAATTTATATTGCGCCTCCAATAATGTAAATAATTAATTTAACTAATTAATTAAATAAATTTTGGGGCGTTACACATCCCATAGAAGATGACTTCTGAAAAGCGCAATGGAATGAAATGTTATGTGCTGCCTGTGGTCCTCCCAAAGCCTCCATACGACGTTAGTGGGTCTAAGGCATCCAGCTGACCCCAAAAATGACTAAGCTTCACAGGGTCATTCTTTTTGTTTCTCCACCAGCAACAACGTGGACGCTCAGAAGAACCAAAGTCTCTGCGATCGCCGATGGTGGGAAAATACTCGAATATCCAGCACTGAAATTAGGAATAAATAAATTAAATAAATAAATTATTATATAAACAAAAAAGTAAATATTCAAAAAGTAATTAATTATTACTTGGAGCAACGGCGCGTAGCCTCCACACTGCTTTGTGTTCCAGACGCAAGTATCATTCAGTTGCTCGTATAAATTGGTCACCTTCACACTCTGTTATTGCCATTAGCATCACTGTATCTGTATCAGAGTCATCCTCCTTTGCAAATTGAACTTCATCAGCTTTCTTCTTTCTTAAAACTCTCTCATTAACACACTCATCAGCAAAATGTCCCCACCTTTGACAGTTATAGTACTGAATGTGCTTCTTATTAGCCTTCTTCTTTCCTTTCTTATCATTCTCTCTTTCACCTTTGCTAGATTCACCATTTTCACTATCATCAGAGTTGTCTACCCTAGGGTTCCTTCCTCTCCAATTTCCTTTCCCTTTCTTTTTCCAATTTCCATTATTCTTCTTAAATTTTGCTTGTAGAGCTTCCTCAGTAGCTCTTTCTTTCTCCTTTTCATCTACTCTTTCTTTTAACCTAATTTTATTAACTTCGAGTGAACCTTGTAGTTCCTCAAGCTTCATAGTTTCTAGGTTCTTAGATTGTTCAATTGCTACATCAACATGATCGAATCTAGGAGTTAGGGTTCTTAATACCTTTTCAACTTTCGATTGCTCAGTGATGACTTCTCCATTGTTGCGTATTTAGTTCGTAATTAGTGTCAATTTACCGAGGTACTCCGCAATTGAATCCTTCTCTTCCATCTTCAGATTCTCGTACTGTCTACGCAGCGTTTGCAGCCTTACCTTCTTCAAACTCGCATCACCAGTGTACGTCGTTGCGAGTGCGTCCCACGCTCCCTTCGCTGTCTCATACTCTGCAATCTTTTTGAACACTTCAGCGTCTACGCATTGGTGAATCAGAAATAGCACTTTACTGTCCTTCTTTTGTTGTTCACGGAGTGCTTCACCGCCGACGGCCACATCGTCGGTGCTTCATCTGTCGTAATTCTTTCCATTAAAAAGTGCTAGTTTCGCCGGGAATTGGCCGCTGCTTCCACCGTTATTAGCCATCGCCGTCACGCAGTAGCTTTTGGATCATCTTCAACCTCGCTCTGGTGCCAATTTGTTGGAACAATGGTGGTTCCACATCTCACTGCTACACACACACACTTTCGAGAGAGAGAATATTCTGGAAATGATCTAACCGAATATGGTTATGATCCAACTGAATTGTACTGATTATTGAACTGATTACATTTATACCAGTCAGCATACAAGTGAGTCAACACTGCTGATGTGGCATGCTGAGTAATACAACAAGTCAATGTAAAAAGAAAATATAGTCAACAAGACTTCTAATTAGTCAAACAACAACAACTAGTTCTTATTTGAATTACAATAACAAGGACTTTATTTCTTCAGAACCGTCATTGTTTGCGGCGAGTTGGCCTTCTCTAGTCACTCCACTATTCTATCGTGGTTCTATTATTTTAAGTAGCAATGAGTATAGTTTCAAAACCTCCCCTGCTCCCCATAATAAATCACAAAGAATGAGGTCTGAGAGGAATTCACAAAGAATCAGTCAGTCATCATCAAATTGTTCACCAAAATCACGCACAACATTTGATACTGAGTTATCCATTGCCTAAATCACAATTGTACTTAAATGTCTAAATGTGTATTCTAATATATGCTAATAACTAGACATTCCCTAATTCAGAGAGTGCTTGAAAGTTTGGATGACTACATAATTTACAGAGTGCTTCTTGCTACTATTGACAGCATTAGCAGCCATATACAACAGAATTAACATAAAACATGAGTTAAGTAAATTCATAAAATTAGGTCAGGGTATAAAACCAATTTACTCATCACCCTGAGGTAAAAAGAAGGAAGAATGATCACTACAAGAAAATCGACGATTTCCGACAGCGATTTTCGTCGCAAATGCAGCGATTTTCGTCGGAAATTGACGTTTCCGACGAACTTTCCGACGGACAAAAAGTCGTCACAAAATCGCTCGTCGCAAATCGTTTTCGACGACTTTTTTTCGTCGCAAAGTCGTCGGAAACCCGTCGCAAATATCCGTGGCAAAGTCGTCGCAAACGGTGACACATTTTCGTCGCAAATCTGTTTCAAATCCGTCGGAAATTTTTAAAAAAATTAAAAAAAATTTAAATTATACAAAACCGATCTTATTTAAGCATATTTGTTGCAGGCTTGAAGCCACAAGCTAAACATCTAACACAGTGTAACCAAAATCAATTATTTTTGTAACTGATTGTAACTTTACACAGCCAAAACTATCTCAAATGAAACTGGTTGTCAATCACTTTAAGTGTAGGAGATGCACTACTAGTCCAGGCCATTTGTTATATTCTTGCAAAGCAATATCAATGGAAACATGACACTCGTTTTTGGAAAAGTAGAGGCAAATAAAACACTTCCAACAATGCATATAACAGCATTAGGATGGATATCATTCTCAACAACATGAACTTCAACATTTGTTGGGAACTAAAATCCACCAAAGAAAACATGAACTGCATCTCATTCTATGAAGTTAATGGTCGGAACATCATATATAGAATATCATAATATGCATTAGGAAGGAATTGAAAGTATCCTAAAGTAATAATTTCCACGAATGGACTACTGACTTTTCCAGTTTTGCTTCATAATCCAGTTTTGTATGCTATCACAATTATTTTATGATTTATAACTTAGTTCTAAATCTGCAGAATGAATTTTTGTATTATTCATGTTGTCAAAATACTAAGTTGTCCAAGTTATCATTATAGATAACTCGATACAGTTAAATTAACCTCTTTTGTATGACTTCCTTCGATTAACTTATTAAGCATGCACAATCCTTCCACATCATATGCCTACAAAAATTCATTTATTTCAAGCCTAAAATAGTAATTCAAAAGTCATGAACACGGAAACATCATAAGTTCATAATCCGTCCGTAAGTACTTGAAAATCAGTCCAGACAGACATAACCATCCAACTAAATGACTCTGTTGGTGGCCAAAAAAACATCACCACCTTATCTAGTTTCGATCCTTTCGTATCACCTTGTCAGGCAATAATTAATTACTATAAACACTTTTTCTTATTTAAACATATCAAAGCTAAACCTAGTAAGATGATCGATCTCTTCACGGTAGTTTCACCACCACCCTATCAAGTTTCGATCATCAAAAAGTAACTTCAAAATTACAACTCACCATTGTTAAAAAATTAGTCAAAATAACTAGCTAGGTGTTTGGATTATCTTTAGAAATAGGTGACCCCTGTTATGAATACTATTTTAGGGGCTAAACCGTGGACCTCTCTATTCAATCTGAAGACCCAAATAAGCTCGTTCATTAACAAACAATACAAATAACATAAATAAACCATTAAATCAGTTCATGGAACTAACAACATGCCCTAAAATCCACAAATTAAAAAATGTACATACCTTGAGGTGTTCAAAAAGGGAGAAAAACACTTCAATGACTAACCTGCATTTCATTTAAGGGAAGGGTTAAGTAGAAGAAGAGTGTAAAAAGGAAGAGAAGAGAATAGAGAGGTTAGGGGTTTTAGGGGTTTGAATGAAAAGAGAATGGTGTGTTTGCAATAAGCTACAAAACTAACAAAAATTTCAATCAACGTAGGAATAAGAATAAGAGATGTGTTCAAAAAGAAATTATAAAATGGAGCTACCTTGTAGTTTGAGGTCTTCAAAAAGAGAGGATAATAACTTCAATGACCGAGAAGAGGAGAGTGGAAGAAGAGTGCGAAGAGAAGAGAATAGAGAATAGGGTTAAAGAGGGATTAGAAATGGTGTGGAGACTTGCTTGTTTGAAGTGGCGGGAGTGAAGAGTATCTCAAGAGCCAGCTTCCGTACAGACAAAGAAAATTAATGTATCACTTTTTTCTTCTTTTTGCCAATCCTGATTTAAAAGGTTCAATTGTTTTATATGAACGGTAACGGTAAACTATATTGGGGGAGTGGCAGTGTTCCATCTTCTTTCAATTTCAATAGAAAAATGATTCCTTTTCTCTAAGTCAAATGCTGCCTATTATATTTACCGTTAGTTAATTAGTTAGGTTAGTTCTTAGTTAGTGATTATATTAGTTAGTGATGGTGGTAATGCTACTTAATTAGAGTTTTTTTTGGGTAAACTCGAGTATCCACCGAACTGACAGCAGTGACTAATCTACCACTCATTGTAGGTGCCTCGAGGGGCAGGACAGCTGGCCCAGAGTTTACTGCTTAATTAGAGTTTCTTAATAGTTAAATGTGTCAAATAAAAAATAAAACTTGGCAACAAAGCACCCTTGTCATCGACCGGATCCTGTTTGATTTAATGTCCTTTATTTATTTAATATTTTGTTTTTTAAATAAATAATCAAGAAAAATAAAGCGTTAAAGCCAAAAGTCAAAAATTCGATATTGTTATATTTTTTGAGAAGTTTAAGTTAAAAAGATAAATTAGGGTATAACAACTAATAGTACAAAAAAAATTCATGACTTTGAAGGACTACAAGTGCAATTAAAAAGCATGTGGGACAAAGTTGCCATATTATGAAAATTGAGGGACTAAAATCTTCAATAATAAAACAGTTGGACCAAAAAATGTATTTAACCAATTTTTTTTAGTTGAGACCCATTTTTGTAATTTCAAACTCTAGCAATTTTGATCCAAACAACTAGAATTTGTAAAATGCTCTCTTTCTCTAAAAGTATCCAAACAAAAATTATGTTACATTCATCTCAGTTTTAGCTAAAATCAATTCTACAAAATCAATTTCTGTTGTCGCAAAACCAAACACTTACCGAAAACAACATAAAGAAGAAGGGCCAACCCAAAACCCACATACCAACTAGGCCTGGATCTAGTTGTTTGACCTGTCAATTGGATTGGGCCCAAAATTTGTATTGTTTCTGGGCCTCTATTTTTATAGTCCGGTGCAACCTACAAAGAGGACCAATTGGGTCGGCCAACAGGCACAAAACTAATTATGCTCTAACAATAATGATTTTGGTTTATTAAACGGTTCTCTCTCTCTCTCTCTCTCTCTCTCTCTCTCTCTCTCTCTCTCTCTCAATAAGTGGTTTCCACATAAATCTAGTTTTTATTTCATTTTTTCATTGATTTCGTATTCTTAGTGTGGCGTTATTGTTGTTCGTCTTCTTGATGCGGCATTTTTGATTTCCTGTCTTGTTGCGATGTTTATTTGTTCAAATTGACAAATCAATTTAGATTAATTGTAGATTCTACCATTGACACTAGGTCTCAAAGTTACAGATCCAGAGTCACAGGTATTCCCATTACTTTTATTTTGTCACCTTTGTAGCATTTTGACACTTTTTGCTATTAACTTAAGTGTTGTAAGTTTGTGTGCATATTATCTTTTCGGTTTTAGTAATGTGAAATTTATGTTATTTTCAATGCAATCCACCAATTTCAATGAATGAATGCATTTTTTTAGTAAAAAAATGGGTCTATTAACAACCTAAATAATCTTTCAAAAAAAATAACAACCTAACTAACAATGTTTTTTTGGGTGTGGTGAGTTAAATATTTCAATTTTCAATGTTTCAGCGGTTATATTTTGTTGTTGCTCAAATGACTCATATATGTCAGGGAACCTAGTTGGCCACGAGTACCCTACTTTGCTGGCCTGTGTGATTCTCCCATCGAAACAAAAATTTTCCCGCACTCAAAATTCGATATTATATATTATATATTTTGATAAACACCTTTTTTAAATAATAATAATAATAATAATAATAATAATAATAATAATAAATTACTATATTTAAAGTCTAAACAAAAAATATATAAAAAAAAACAAGGCTAAAGTGCTCTCGGGGTCCCTTATCTTTATTTAAAGTAACGAATTAGTCCTTTATGTTTTTTTTGTCCCAAATAAGTCCTTTATCTTTCAAATTTTTGACACATAAATCCTTTTCCGTTAACAGTGCTGATCAAAAAAAAAGGATTTATGTGTTAAAAATTTGAAACATAAAGGACTGATTTGGGACAGAAAAGGATTTATGTGTCAAAAATTTAAAACATAAAGGACTGATTTGGGACAAAAAAAAGATAAAGGACCAAATCGTTACTTTAAATAAAGATAAGGGACCCCGGGAGCACTTTAACCAAAAAACAAAACCTAAAACTAATAAAAAAATATAAAGAAAGAGTACCAAAAAAAAAGAGTGCGCAGCACCTCTATTTAAACATAACACCGTTAGTTCTTTCTTCTTTTGGTAATGGGATAAAAGTAAAACCCATTCTCCTTGTTTCTTGCTTTTTCCCCCATTTAACCCAACCATACAGCTTTATAGGCAATAGGCACTATACTCCACCTTCAGGATACAATCAGAGCTTGTCTCCAATGGGTTTGATCACCTGCATTCGTCTCAAGTCTTTTTATTACTTTAACATTAGAATGCCACATTTAATTGTTATCAAAGCTAATTAATATAATTAGCAATTGGGAAATGATATTACATCTGGAAAAAATCAAAATAATTATTATAGTAATTAAATAATATTTAATCATTTTAAATTTTTTAATACCAACCGATTGATATTAACTTTTTTCAAGAATGAGGTCAGTTGGCGAGCTAAAGGGACTTGAAGGAGTTGCAAGAAGGAAGTCCAGTTCAAACCCCGGAAACTAAGATTCTCCCCGCCCCAACTAACATTTGCTTATAAAAAAAAAAACTTTTTTCAAGATTTTATCTTTTCAATTTTAATTTGCTTTGAAAAAGTATTTTGCTTATATTTCTGTAGTGGTATTTTTATTGTATTTGTTTCTTGTAGCTTTTATCTAGAAGATTAAAATAAAATTGATAACTTTTTTTGGGTAAACCCGGATATCCACCGCAGGGATAGCAGTGACTAATCCATCGCTCATTGTAGGTGCCTCGAGGGGCAGGACAGCTGGCCCAGAGTTTTAACGCTGCTCCGTACCCATGACAGGGATCGAACTCCCGACCCTTGGTTAAGGGAGGTTCAGCCCCAACCGCTGAACCCCACGCTCTGGTTAATAAAATTGATAACTTGTTGTATAGAGTTAAGTCACTTTAAATTTTTGTCCTAGACTTCAAAACTTCTATACATGGCCACGCTAAAAGCCCTTAATATAGTAGAACTCCAAAAATATATTCAAGGATAATTTTGGAAGACATACGAGGGTATAGAAAAATTCTTAAAATCCTTCTCATCTCTTTATAATACTCTCAAGTTAAAAAAAAAAAATTTAAGCAAACAAAATCACTCTCTCAAATAAAGAAAAAGTTCTCTCCCTTTTCCTCTCCCTCTCTCTTGACTATTAATCATAGCCCAAGGGTATATTTGGATGGAGGATTTAGGAAGGAAGGGGAGGGCTTACTTTCAATTCTAAGTTGAGGAGACTATAAAATCTATATGTTATTCTTTCAATTTTTTAAAATATCAAACAGAAAATAAATATATACCAAGCCCAAAACCCCTCCCAATGCCCCTCCCAAACATATAAAAGATTACATGAAAGAGTGGCAATCAGCTTGACTTTATTATTTAGACTACTTAAATTATAAATCAGGCTTTGTTTTTTTTGTTATCGTGTTATTTGTACGCAATATCCATTGGATTTTCCGGTGAGTAATCTACGAGGAACCTGTCTCGCCACGTGTATACCCCGACTTTGTCGGTCTATGTTGTTCTCTCCTTAATTTCTAAATACCCAAAGTCGAGACCTTAGGGTAGGATCCGAGTATAAGACCCACATTAGTCTCTCATAATTTCTAAATAAGGACACGTTAGTCCCTTCGTTCATCACAACTAGAAAAGGTTAATTATCTGAATGACGTGTAGCAGTAACTTCTTCTGTGTGATGTTAATTACTCATGAGTAAATTACTTTTGGCGGAACCAGTCTCTACTAAATAGCTTTGTTATAGCATTAGACACCAAAAAAGACAGAATAGTCCCCATGTTTTTGCGCCATATTATCCCCTGAAACTTAACCCAGAATCAAATGACACTTAAATTACAGAAGCAAATAAGCAAATGGAGAAACGAAGGAGGCCTATTTTGAAATTGAGATTTAAAGCAATGTTACCAAACCCAGCTCGAACCGCCCGACCGGACCAAGACCCGTAACCTTACTCGATTCGGTCAGCCCATCAATTTGCTTCTACAAATGAACCGATATGACATCAGCAATCCACGATTTGACTCGGTCAAACCCGCTTTTGGCACAACTAGATTTCGGAAGGTCTTACCAAAAACATAAACTTTATTCATACCGGGTCACACAGTTCAATTTGTAACTAAATTGTGGGGCAAATTTTTATGGGTGCCCACTGGGCACGGGCTCAATTGCCATACTGAGTCCCATTTTGTTTGTTATTTTTGCAAAATTAATTTGTTTCAAATTGATTGTGATTTTACATTTCTAATGAAACTATTTAGTATTCTTTTCCAATCGCACCCCTCTTTATTATGAGAACTTTTTACATACAAAATAAATGAGTCAGGTCTATCTATGTTGAGAGATAAAATGTTAAATGGTAAACTAAAAAACACTTTTCATAAAATATAGACTATTAATCATTTTGGTGGGGGTGAGTATACTTTAGTAGAGTTTGAGAATTACTGTAAGAGTGAAGGTATCATGCATGAGATCACTGCTCCATACACCCCTCAGCATAATGGCACTGCTGAGAGGAGGAACAGGACTATTCTAAACATGATCAGAAGCATGTTAAAGGAGAAACAGATGCCAAAATATTTCTGGGGAGAATCTGCCTCTACAGCAGCTTATTTGTTGAATAGGTGTCCAACCAAGAGGCTTGGTGAACTCACTCCTTATGAGAAATGGTCAAGACATAAACCAAATGTGAAGCATTTGAAGATCTTTGGTTCCTTGTGCTATAGACATGTGCCTGAACAATTGAGAAAGAAGCTTGATGACAGGGCTCAAGCCATGGTATTAGTTGGGTACCATGTTACTGGTTCTTATAGATTATTTGATCCTGAGAAAAGGAAAATTGTGATTAGTAGAATAAAAGAAGAACTGGAATTGGGGAGAGCAAAATCAAGAAGATACAGCAGATGGTGGCACTGTATTACTTGATCTGGGAGGTGAATCAGTTGAAGAGGCTAATGCAGAAGGTGAAGTGCAAGTGAGGAGGTCACAAAGAGCTAGGCAATCATCACAGAGGTTGCAAGGCTATGAATTGTTTCCTGATACAGTTGTAAATGAAGATGGTGACCTGATGATGTATGTTACGGCTGCTGAAACGGAACCAGTGAGTTTAGAAGATGCATTACTGAGTAAAAACTGGAAGTCAGCAATGGAAGAGGAACTCATGGCTATAGAGAAGAACAATACGTGGAGTTTAACCTCACTGCCAGAAGGAAAGAAACCCATAGATGTTAAATGGGTTTTCAAAACAAATAATAATAATAATAATAATAATATTGATGTTTGTTCCAAAAAACTAATGGGTTGTAGATTAAAATTTGTTTTGCAAGTGTTGTTGGTTGTTAACTTTTGGTTCCTCAAATTGGTTGTTATTGGTTGTTTTGCAGGTGTAGATTAAAATTAAGGTACACTTGAGGTGCTAGCTCAATGGTAAGAGCTAGTTTTATATCTTCAAATTGTTGAGTTCAATTCCCCTCGAGGACAGTTGTAATTTGGCTATTAGTGCCACTTTGATTAATAAAAAATTTCTCCCTTCCCCAATTTAAAAAAAAACTTTTGGTTCCTCCCCTCTATTTTGAACTTTTTTACCAAAATTAAATGGAAAATTAAAAAAAAAAAACTTTCCGAAAACACCTCAAATGAGGATATTTCGGGAAACCATTTCGATGAACCTTTCGGAAATCCTCATTTGAGGTGTTTTCGAAAAGTTGTTTTGTTTTGTTTTATTTTTTTCTTTTAAAATAACGTAAACACGAATAATTACGCTAAAATACGAGAACGATAAAATACGAGATCCATAAAATATGAGAACGATTAAATACGAGAACTATCAAATCCCTGAAATACGAGTACAAATCCGATAATAAAATACATCACGAGCCAATGTCCAAATCTGGTAAAGCTATAGAGAGAAGCTGATATACAGGAGGTGGAATGCCGTCGAATGCCATAAGCACCTGTCCGACATGTAAGGCACAGTAATCTCATCCTGTAACACCCCTTTTCTACCCCATAATTTACACGTCATTTATCAGAGTAATTTCTTTTTTCGCAAATATTAATTTAACTGGTAGAAAAGAAATGCCACATCGTCATTAACAAAACTCATCAACTGCACCCATCAAGGTTTGTGCAACAAAACACCCGTCATGAAAGTTAAACTCCAAAAATCACATCACAGCGGAATAAAACAATAACTCACTAATACCACTCAAACACGTCTCACATCATCGACTTAACCATTAAACAATTAGTTAATTAATTAACAAACTTCAACCACGCCCCCTAGGTGTCACAGTATCAGAGAGCGACTCGACAGACATCCCAATAGCTATTAAAGAAGGCAGCAGGACCTTCACTCGCGGTTACCTGCAGCGTTGCCACAATAGAGCAACATTCTAAGCAGAAGGGGTGAGAATTTCAACAAAACATAATCAAGCATATAATAGAGTAATGTGAACAAAACAGTCATACAACATCGTCATCACCACCAACATCATCGTCACTGAACACTAACTCAAATCACAATTTTTACCACAAGTCATAAATCATGAACGTGCATGGAATGCAACCCACGCCTGGGCATATGCATGATGGTACCATTCTCGTCATAATTAAGCCACTATGGGCACATCGTCACTGTTTTACGTCAATAAGAGGCCGAAGCCTATTCGTCATAATATGCACATGCTATGAGACACTATGGACACATGTGCCACACCAAATCACTCACCTGGAGTCCTCGTCATCGTCGTCATAAAAACACTCATAGAGTGTACTCGTCATAATCATCACAATTATATCACATCATCATCATAAACATCACATTTAAATTGAGAAAACAACACCTTAACATTTAAGGAAACAGCAGCATTTTTATGTTTAAAATATTATTTCCGGACTCTCGGTAAAATTCCGGCACAGGCATAAAAATTTTGGCACACGGGGCAGCGCACAAGGCGCGCCCAGCACCACGCAATACACACACAAGGCGCGCCCAGAGGCAGCGCCCAGTCCACGCGCACAGCAGCGCCACACACACACACACCCACAGGGACAACTCCAAAATGACACGTGCAAAAATAAAACCACTCGAGCCAAAATGTTTAAAATTGAATTTGGGCACGCAAATACAAAAGATGGCACGGTAAAATATGCTCAGAATTAGAAGTTTCACCCAAAACACCCCACATGCGCACAACAGCAACACCCACCGGGACAACTCCAAAATGACACGTGCAAAAATAAAACCACTCGAGCCAAAATGTTTAAAATTGAATTTGGGCACGCAAATGCAAAAGATGGCACGGTAAAATATGCCCAGAATTCGAAGTTTCACCCAAAACACCCCACATGCGCACAACAGCAACACCCACCGGGACAACTCCAAAATGACATGTGCAAAAATAAAACCACTCGAGCCAAAATGTTTAAAATTGAATTTGGGCACGCAAATGCAAAAGATGGCACGGTAAAATATGCCCAGAATTCGAAGTTTCACCCAAAACACCCCACATGCGCACACAAGCAACACCCACCAGGACAACTCCAAAATGACACGTGCAAAAATAAAACCACTCGAGCCAAAATTTTTAAAATTGAATTTGGGCACGCAAATGCAAAAGATGGCACGGTAAAATATGCCCAGAATTCGAAGTTTCACCCAAAACACCCCACATGCGCAACAATGGCCATTTCATCGAATAGTTTACATGCAGCAGAATTTTTTACACGAAAATCAGCATTGATCACATCATAATTCCTTCCCAACCATCATCAAAGATCACACATACGAAACTACACATCACAACATCAACAATTCATCAAACAACATCATACTTCGCAACTCTCATAATTCGCAACATCATAATTCGCAACATCATAATTCGCAACTCTCATAACAACATCACAATTCGCAACATCATAATTTGCAATTCATCAAATCACATACTCAATTATATTAAATCGAAACGCTCACCCTTACCTCTTAAACGTAGGCTCCGTAGAAGACGATTGAAGGCACCAACGAGTAACTACAGCAACACAACGAGCAAAGCCTTGAACTAGCGCAACTCTTCTTCTCCTTCCCTCTTCTCTTCGCGCAGCTCCTCCTTCTTCTCACTCTCTCAATTCGCAACTCTCTCTAGGTTTTGCGCAAAATGAGAGTGTTTTCGCCCTTTTTGGGTTTAAGCTGTGGGCCTTCCCCGCTCTGGGCTCACAGCTACACCACCTCCTCCACTCCTTTCACCTCCTACGCACATAAAATAATATTCTTCTTAATTAATTTATATTGCGCCTCCAATAATGTAAATAATTAATTTAACTAATTAATTAAATAAATTTTGGGGCGTTACAACTCTCCCCCACTCTCGCATCTTATCCTCCAGCTCCCATGTCAGGCTTTCACCAGCTGCTCCAAACCAAACAACCTTCACCAGATTGATCTCCTTACCTCGTAAGGTCTTCACCTCACGATCCTCAATTCGTACAGGCATAGTCTCCACAGTGAGATTATCCCGCACCTCCACATCATCCGGTTGAATCACATGAGACGGATCCGCAATATACTTCCGAAGCTGCGACACGTGAAACACGTCGTGCAAGTTCGAAAGATTAGGTGGCAAGGCCACCCGATATGCAACACTCCCAACTCTTTCCGTAATCTGATACGGCCCAATGAAACGAGGAGTCAACTTCTTCTCACTCTCTCAATTCACAATTCTCTCTAGGTTTTGCGCAAAATGAGAGTGTTTTCGCCCTTTTTGGGTTTAAGCTGTGGGCCTTCCCCGCTCTGGGCTCACAGCTACACCACCTCCTCCACTCCTTTCACCTCCTACGCACATAAAATAATATTCTTCTTAATTAATTTATATTGCGCCTCCAATAATGTAAATAATTAATTTAACTAATTAATTAAATAAATTTTGGGGCGTTACACATCCCATAGAAGATGACTTCTGAAAAGCGCAATGGAATGAAATGTTATGTGCTGCCTGTGGTCCTCCCAAAGCCTCCATACGACGTTAGTGGGTCTAAGGCATCCAGCTGACCCCAAAAATGACTAAGCTTCACAGGGTCATTCTTTTTGTTTCTCCACCAGCAACAACGTGGACGCTCAGAAGAACCAAAGTCTCTGCGATCGCCGATGGTGGGAAAATACTCGAATATCCAGCACTGAAATTAGGAATAAATAAATTAAATAAATAAATTATTATATAAACAAAAAAGTAAATATTCAAAAAGTAATTAATTATTACTTGGAGCAACGGCGCGTAGCCTCCACACTGCTTTGTGTTCCAGACGCAAGTATCATTCAGTTGCTCGTATAAATTGGTCACCTTCACACTCTGTTATTGCCATTAGCATCACTGTATCTGTATCAGAGTCATCCTCCTTTGCAAATTGAACTTCATCAGCTTTCTTCTTTCTTAAAACTCTCTCATTAACACACTCATCAGCAAAATGTCCCCACCTTTGACAGTTATAGTACTGAATGTGCTTCTTATTAGCCTTCTTCTTTCCTTTCTTATCATTCTCTCTTTCACCTTTGCTAGATTCACCATTTTCACTATCATCAGAGTTGTCTACCCTAGGGTTCCTTCCTCTCCAATTTCCTTTCCCTTTCTTTTTCCAATTTCCATTATTCTTCTTAAATTTTGCTTGTAGAGCTTCCTCAGTAGCTCTTTCTTTCTCCTTTTCATCTACTCTTTCTTTTAACCTAATTTTATTAACTTCGAGTGAACCTTGTAGTTCCTCAAGCTTCATAGTTTCTAGGTTCTTAGATTGTTCAATTGCTACATCAACATGATCGAATCTAGGAGTTAGGGTTCTTAATACCTTTTCAACTTTCGATTGCTCAGTGATGACTTCTCCATTGTTGCGTATTTAGTTCGTAATTAGTGTCAATTTACCGAGGTACTCCGCAATTGAATCCTTCTCTTCCATCTTCAGATTCTCGTACTGTCTACGCAGCGTTTGCAGCCTTACCTTCTTCAAACTCGCATCACCAGTGTACGTCGTTGCGAGTGCGTCCCACGCTCCCTTCGCTGTCTCATACTCTGCAATCTTTTTGAACACTTCAGCGTCTACGCATTGGTGAATCAGAAATAGCACTTTACTGTCCTTCTTTTGTTGTTCACGGAGTGCTTCACCGCCGACGGCCACATCGTCGGTGCTTCATCTGTCGTAATTCTTTCCATTAAAAAGTGCTAGTTTCGCCGGGAATTGGCCGCTGCTTCCACCGTTATTAGCCATCGCCGTCACGCAGTAGCTTTTGGATCATCTTCAACCTCGCTCTGGTGCCAATTTGTTGGAACAATGGTGGTTCCACATCTCACTGCTACACACACACACTTTCGAGAGAGAGAATATTCTGGAAATGATCTAACCGAATATGGTTATGATCCAACTGAATTGTACTGATTATTGAACTGATTACATTTATACCAGTCAGCATACAAGTGAGTCAACACTGCTGATGTGGCATGCTGAGTAATACAACAAGTCAATGTAAAAAGAAAATATAGTCAACAAGACTTCTAATTAGTCAAACAACAACAACTAGTTCTTATTTGAATTACAATAACAAGGACTTTATTTCTTCAGAACCGTCATTGTTTGCGGCGAGTTGGCCTTCTCTAGTCACTCCACTATTCTATCGTGGTTCTATTATTTTAAGTAGCAATGAGTATAGTTTCAAAACCTCCCCTGCTCCCCATAATAAATCACAAAGAATGAGGTCTGAGAGGAATTCACAAAGAATCAGTCAGTCATCATCAAATTGTTCACCCAAAATCACGCACAACATTTGATACTGAGTTATCCATTGCCTAAATCACAATTGTACTTAAATGTCTAAATGTGTATTCTAATATATGCTAATAACTAGACATTCCCTAATTCAGAGAGTGCTTGAAAGTTTGGATGACTACATAATTTACAGAGTGCTTCTTGCTACTATTGACAGCATTAGCAGCCATATACAACAGAATTAACATAAAACATGAGTTAAGTAAATTCATAAAATTAGGTCAGGGTATAAAACCAATTTACTCATCACCCTGAGGTAAAAAGAAGGAAGAATGATCACTACAAGAAAATCGACGATTTCCGACAGCGATTTTCGTCGCAAATGCAGCGATTTTCGTCGGAAATTGACGTTTCCGACGAACTTTCCGACGGACAAAAAGTCGTCACAAAATCGCTCGTCGCAAATCGTTTTCGACGACTTTTTTCGTCGCAAAGTCGTCGGAAACCCGTCGCAAATATCCGTGGCAAAGTCGTCGCAAACGGTGACACATTTTCGTCGCAAATCTGTTTCAAATCCGTCGGAAATTTTTAAAAAAATTAAAAAAAATTTAAATTATACAAAACCGATCTTATTTAAGCATATTTGTTGCAGGCTTGAAGCCACAAGCTAAACATCTAACACAGTGTAACCAAAATCAATTATTTTTGTAACTGATTGTAACTTTACACAGCCAAAACTATCTCAAATGAAACTGGTTGTCAATCACTTTAAGTGTAGGAGATGCACTACTAGTCCAGGCCATTTGTTATATTCTTGCAAAGCAATATCAATGGAAACATGACACTCGTTTTTGGAAAAGTAGAGGCAAATAAAACACTTCCAACAATGCATATAACAGCATTAGGATGGATATCATTCTCAACAACATGAACTTCAACATTTGTTGGGAACTAAAATCCACCAAAGAAAACATGAACTGCATCTCATTCTATGAAGTTAATGGTCGGAACATCATATATAGAATATCATAATATGCATTAGGAAGGAATTGAAAGTATCCTAAAGTAATAATTTCCACGAATGGACTACTGACTTTTCCAGTTTTGCTTCATAATCCAGTTTTGTATGCTATCACAATTATTTTATGATTTATAACTTAGTTCTAAATCTGCAGAATGAATTTTTGTATTATTCATGTTGTCAAAATACTAAGTTGTCCAAGTTATCATTATAGATAACTCGATACAGTTAAATTAACCTCTTTTGTATGACTTCCTTCGATTAACTTATTAAGCATGCACAATCCTTCCACATCATATGCCTACAAAAATTCATTTATTTCAAGCCTAAAATAGTAATTCAAAAGTCATGAACACGGAAACATCATAAGTTCATAATCCGTCCGTAAGTACTTGAAAATCAGTCCAGACAGACATAACCATCCAACTAAATGACTCTGTTGGTGGCCAAAAAAACATCACCACCTTATCTAGTTTCGATCCTTTCGTATCACCTTGTCAGGCAATAATTAATTACTATAAACACTTTTTCTTATTTAAACATATCAAAGCTAAACCTAGTAAGATGATCGATCTCTTCACGGTAGTTTCACCACCACCCTATCAAGTTTCGATCATCAAAAAGTAACTTCAAAATTACAACTCACCATTGTTAAAAAATTAGTCAAAATAACTAGCTAGGTGTTTGGATTATCTTTAGAAATAGGTGACCCCTGTTATGAATACTATTTTAGGGGCTAAACCGTGGACCTCTCTATTCAATCTGAAGACCCAAATAAGCTCGTTCATTAACAAACAATACAAATAACATAAATAAACCATTAAATCAGTTCATGGAACTAACAACATGCCCTAAAATCCACAAATTAAAAAATGTACATACCTTGAGGTGTTCAAAAAGGGAGAAAAACACTTCAATGACTAACCTGCATTTCATTTAAGGGAAGGGTTAAGTAGAAGAAGAGTGTAAAAAGGAAGAGAAGAGAATAGAGAGGTTAGGGGTTTTAGGGGTTTGAATGAAAAGAGAATGGTGTGTTTGCAATAAGCTACAAAACTAACAAAAATTTCAATCAACGTAGGAATAAGAATAAGAGATGTGTTCAAAAAGAAATTATAAAATGGAGCTACCTTGTAGTTTGAGGTCTTCAAAAAGAGAGGATAATAACTTCAATGACCGAGAAGAGGAGAGTGGAAGAAGAGTGCGAAGAGAAGAGAATAGAGAATAGGGTTAAAGAGGGATTAGAAATGGTGTGGAGACTTGCTTGTTTGAAGTGGCGGGAGTGAAGAGTATCTCAAGAGCCAGCTTCCGTACAGACAAAGAAAATTAATGTATCACTTTTTTCTTCTTTTTGCCAATCCTGATTTAAAAGGTTCAATTGTTTTATATGAACGGTAACGGTAAACTATATTGGGGGAGTGGCAGTGTTCCATCTTCTTTCAATTTCAATAGAAAAATGATTCCTTTTCTCTAAGTCAAATGCTGCCTATTATATTTACCGTTAGTTAATTAGTTAGGTTAGTTCTTAGTTAGTGATTATATTAGTTAGTGATGGTGGTAATGCTAGGGCTGTTCATGGTTCAGTTCGGGAGGAGAACCGAACTGAACCAAACTGAACCAGTTGAAACAGTTCGTCGAACCGAACCGAACTGCAATAACAGTTCATCGAACTGAACTGAACTATATTAAAAGTTCGGTTCACAGTTTTTTCCGAACTGAACTGTTTAAAGCTGAACTTTTATTTACTGTTTTATCCGAACTGTTAACCGAACTGTTAACCAAACTGTTAAAAATACAGTGTTTTTTTACTGAACTGTTAAAAATACAGTGTTTTTAAGCTTCTGAAATTAATTCCAAATATGCAAATTACAGTGTTTTTAAACTGCAATTTTAAACTAAACTACTAACTATTTTAAATTGCAGTTTTAAACTAAATTACTAACTATTACAAATATAATCCATTCTTGCATTGAAGGATCAAACTTGAAGCTGATGTACCATTCCTTCCATAAACCAGCTCCATTTACTGCACTTCAATTTCCATAGCTACACTTGAATTGAACCTCCTCCAAAGCAGAATCCCTTACCAGTACCTGTGAAACATTTAATAATCAATTATTGAATGTAATGGCAAGTGATTGAAATACAAAAATCACTTTCTTCTGCATAAGCTCCTAAATTTCAAATTTTCAACAACCATGAACCATCATCTCTTCTTCATATGCGATCCAAATTGCATAGCACTGTCTAATATTGTAGATTCATATTCCTGATGACAGTTTGACAGCAATGGCTACAAAGTTTGACAATGAAGAATATCAACAAAACAGAAGAGTTGTTGAAGTTTGCTCTAAGAATGAATGTAATAGCACATTAAATTGTGACACTTTTATTTTGTAGGCTCTATCAAACCAGCAGGAACTGTTATTTTGGGATCAGTGTTGTCACTTTTAATTTGTACATAATTTTCTCAAGTATTGGTGTATGAAACTAACTATTCAAGTGAACTGATGTCTTGTGCAAATTTTCAGATTCAATAAAATACAAACAGATTGTAAGCACTGTATTGTAAGCTATGTCATCATAGCAGATTCAATAAAATACAGGTTCAATAAAATACAGATTCAATAAAATACAGATTCAATACAGATTCATTGCCAACAATAGTGAACTAAACTATAAAACAAAGTAACTTAAAACCTGAGCTTGTATCACTTTGTCTTGGAAGATCTCCAAGGGAGTCTAAGAAAGAAGCAAAAATTGAAAATGGCAATAAGTTAAATAAACCTACAGAAAAAGAAGATATGGAAGTGAACCTTAGTCTTGGTTTGGACTCCAAATATATGTACATGATGACATTTCAGATTCAATAAAATACAAACAGATTCATGGGTAACTACCATTTACAGGGACACAGGCACACAACTTGGCAGTTCCAATCCACCATAGCAGATTCAATAAAATACAGATTCAATAAAATACAGATTCAATACAGATTCAAAAAATACAATAGAAGTAACTACCATTTACAGACTCCAGCTGCAGTAGCAGCAATCAAGTTTGCTGCAGTTCCAATGTTCTTGTTGTCTTCTAAGTCCTCAGTCATCCAAATTAACACCATGATCTTGAGAGGATATTTCTGCAAAACCAAAATTGTGTTTGTTCAGGGTCATCTAACCTTTTTTTTCTATGACAGGGGCAACATCCCTAGTTACAGTTAGTTACAGTTAGTTATACCTAGTTGTTATTAGTTATAGCTAGTTGTTACAATTAGTTAATAGTTGGTTACCTAGTTGTTACAATTAGTTAGGTATTTGTTCAGGTGTGATTATTTCATCTACAAACGAAAATATTGACCAAATAAATAAAATGTTATAAATTTACCTTGATCAAATCTAAGGTTCTCCTCAGGGTCCTCATCATTAAAGAGATAGTGTGGTTGCCCTTTCAACCAATCTTGCAAGCAAACAAGCCCTTCTAACATTGTGTGCTTTAAGCAACAACGATGGTCGCCGAGCACTCTTCCTCCCGTGCTGAATGCACATTCGGATGCCACTGTTGAGACGGGAATTGCCAACACCTCTCGAGCTATGCTTGCAAGGATGGGGAACCTTACAGAATTGACTTTCCACCAACCCAATATATCAAAACTTACATTTTTATTGTAAGCTTCAGCTTCTTCCTTTAAATACTTCTCAATTTCTGATTGTGGATCAGTTCTACTACGCCCAGTTGTTTTTAGATAGAGGTACATCGGATCATCTTCATCATCATCATCATCGGGCTGTGATTCTGGTTGGCTACTAAGCTCTATACCTTGATATTGAGCATACAATGCTTTTAGGGAAGTCATCACTTTTAGCTTCAACTCGGTGGCCTTCGTAGCATCAACACATAGAATACCAATATGATACTCCACAAACGAATACTTCATCCTAGGATCAAGGACGAGAGCAATCCATAGAAAAATATTCATTGAGTCAGGATCTCCCCAATATTTGTCAAACTTGGTTTTCATACTATTTGCCATTTTCTTTATGCTCTGGTTGCTACTCTCTAAATATTTCCGGATCTTTGTCCCAATACCAAAAACCTCTTTCATGTAGAGATTGCTAGTGACATAAGAGGTTCCAGACATACTTTTAGTAGAAACCATAAACATTTCCAAAAAAGGTACCACAGCCCTAGCATGATCCCAATCTTCTTTTACAAGTAGGCCCTTGTTTTTCTTTTCCATATCATGTTTAAATGTCTTGTCTCTCAATTGCAACAAAGAAAATGCATTTTGATATTTTAGGGCCGACCGTAGCATGTAGAACGTAGTAGATCTAGGAAGAGGCGGTAATGTAGTTCCCGGGGCAACTGGTGTGTGAACCTCTTGCTCTTCAACATTTTCCAGCAATGTAAAGTCTAAGATTTCATCGTGCGATGACATGGAGTTTTCTTAAGATACACAAGGAAATAAATTCAATCAACATATAAGAGAGAGCCAATTGCAACATTATTCCTTAGGTTAGAAAATCAGAAACAAGTGAATCTAAAACAAGAAAATCACAAATCAGAATTTTACAAATCAGAAAATTGAATCTAAAACCCAGAAAATTGAACTGTTAATTCACATGAGGAAAGCAACAATTTCAGAACTATCAATTTCTCAATTTTAGAATTTCAGAACTATCAATTTCAGAACTATCAATTTCTCAATTTCTTAGACAACCCAGAAAGCAGTGATTAAAGAAAATTACCTCAATTCGTTCTTCGGTTCGTTCTTCAGTTCGTTGATGGTTCCCAGTTCGTTCTCAATTCCTCAGTTCGTTCTTCAGTTCATTGGTTCACACAGTTCGCAGTTCGCACAGTTCAGTTTGTTCTTCAGTTCTTTGATAGTTCCCAGTTCGCACACTTCTTTGATGGATTAGGGTTTCGCAGTTCGCAGAGATTGAGACTTGAGAGAAGAGAGTGAGAGGGGAATCGCTGTTCAAGTTCGCGTAGAGTGAGAGATGGGTTCGCAGTTCGCACAGAGATGGGTTCGCTCAGAGATGGGTTCGCGGCTTCGCGCAGGATGGGAATCGCAGAGATGGCCGATGGGTTCGCGCAGAGAAGAATCGCAGAGAAGGAGTGAGAGTGTGAGAGAGGAATCGCAGAGAAGGGGAAGATTTTCGCGTGGGTCGTGGAGTGAGAGTGTGAGAGAGCCAGAGAGGAATCGCAAGAAGGAGAAGATGACCTTCGTCCTTCGCGTGGAGTGAGCGTGGAGTGAGAGTGAACTGGAGAGGAAAATCACTTTCACAGTTTCACTTAACCCTTTAACAGTTTTTAGTTCGCTAACTGAACGGGTCCTAACAGTTCAGTTAGTGAACTGTGTTGAATAAATGTAGTTCGGTTCAGAATTGTTACTAAAAGTTCAGTTTGTAATAGTTCGGTTCGGTTCGGTTCAGCAGTTCAGTTCAGTTTTCCAGTTAGTTTGAACAGCCCTAGGTAATGCTACTTAATTAGAGTTTTTTTTTTGGGTAAACTCGAGTATCCACCGAACTGACAGCAGTGACTAATCTCCCACTCATTGTAGGTGCCTCGAGGGGCAGGACAGCTGACCCAGAGTTTACTACTTAATTAGAGTTTCTTATAGTTAAATGTGTCAAATAAAAAATAAAACTTGGCAACAAAGCACCCTTGTCATCGGTCGGGATCCTGTTTGATTTAATGTCCTTTATTTATTTAATATTTTGTTTTTTAAATAAATAATCAAGAAAAATAAAGCGTTAAAGCCAAAAGTCAAAAATTCGATATTGTTATATTTTTTGAGAAGTTTAAGCTAACAAGATAAATTAGGGTATAACAACTAATAGTACAAAAAAAAATTCATGACTTTGAAGGACTACAAGTGCAATTAAAAAGCATGTGGGACAAAGTTGCCATATTATGAAAATTGAGGGACTAAAATCTTCAATAATAAAACAGATGGACCAAAAAATGTATTTAACCAATTTTTTTTAGTTGAGACCCATTTTTGTAATTTCAAACTCAAGCAATTTTGATCCAAACAACTAGAATTTGTAAAATGCTCTCTTTCTCTAAAAGTGTCCAAACAAAAATTATGTTACATTCATCTCAGTTTTAGCTAAAATCAATTCTACAAAACAATTTCTGTTGTCGCAAAATCAAACACTTACCGAAAACAACATAAAAAATAAGGGCCAACCCAAAACACACATACCAACTAGGCCCGGATCTAGTTGTTTGACCCGTCAATTGGATTGGGCCCAAAATTTGTATTGTTTCTGGGCCTCTATTTTTATAGTCCGGCGCAACCTACAAAGAGGACCAATTGGGTCGGCCAACAGGCACAAAACTAATTATGCTCTAACAATAATGATTTTGGTTTATTAAACGGTTCTCTCTCTCTCTCTCTCTCTCAATAAGTGGTTTGCACATAAATCTAGTTTTTATTTCATTTTTTTCATTGATTTCGTATTCTTAGTGTGGCGTTATTGTTGTTCGTCTTTTTGATGCGGAATTGTTGATTTCCTGTCTTGTTGCGATGTTTATTTGTTCAAATTGACAAATCAATTTAGATTAATTGTAGATTCTACCATTAACACTAGGTCTCAAAGTTACAGATCCAGAATCACCGGTATTCCCATTACTTTTATTTTGTCACCTTTGTAGCATTTTGACCTTTATGCTATTAACTTAAGTGTTGTAAGTTTGTGTGCATATTATCTTTTCGGTTTTAGTAATGTGAAATTTATGTTATTTTCAATGCAATCCACCAATTTCAATGAACGAATGCATTTTTTTAGTAAAAAATGGGTCTATTAACAACCTAAATAATCTTTCAAAAAAAATAACAACCTAACTAACAATGTTTTTTTGGGTGTGGTGAGTAATATTTCAATTTTCAATGTTTCAGCGGTTATATTTTGTTGTTGCTCAAATGACTCATATATGTCAGGGAACCTAGTTGGCCACGAGTACCCTACTTTGCTGGCCTGTGTGATTCTCCCATCGAAACAAAATTTTTCCCGCACTCAAAATTCGATCTCGAGACCTTGAGGTAGGATCCGAACTTAGTTACTGTTTGGACCAACTCTTATTGGTTTTATAGTTATATATTATATATTTTGATAAACACCTTTTTTAAATAATAATAATAATAATAAATTACTATATTTAAAGTCTAAACAAAAAATATATAAAAAAACAAGGCTAAAGTGCTCTCGGGGTCCCTTATCTTTATTTAAAGTAACGAATTAGTCCTTTATGTTTTTTTTGTCCCAAATAAGTCATTTATCTTTCAAATTTTTGACACATAAATCCTTTTCCGTTAAAAGTGCTGATAAAAAAAAAAGATTTATGTGTTAAAAATTTGAAACATAAAAGACTGATTTGGGACAGAAAATGATTTATGTGTCAAAAATTTAAAACATAAAGGACTGATTTGGGACAAAAAAAGATAAAGAACCAAATCGTTACTTTAAATAAAGATAAGGGACCCTGGGAGCACTTTAGCCAAAAAACAAAACCTAAAACTAATAAAAAAATATAAAGAAAGAGTACCAAAAAAAAAGAGTGCGCAGCACCTCTATTTAAACATAACACCGTTAGTTCTTTCTTCTTTTGGTAATGGGATAAAAGTAAAACCCATTCTCCTTGTTTCTTGCTTTTTCCCCCATTTAACCCAACCATACAGCTTTATAGGCAATAGGCACTATACTCCACCTTCAGGCTACAATCAGAGCTTGTCTCCAATGGGTTTGATCACCTGCATTCGTCTCAAGTCTTTTTATTACTTTAACATTAGAATGCCACATTTAATTGTTATCAAAGCTAATTAATATAATTAGCAATTGGGAAATGATATTACATCTGGAAAAAATCAAAATAATTATTATAGTAATTAAATAACATTTAATCATTTTAAATTTTTTAATACCAACCGATTGATATTAACTTTTTTCAAGAATGAGGTCAGTTGGCGAGCTAAATGGACTTGAAGGAGTTGCAAGAAGGAAGTCCAGTTCAAACCCCGAAAACTAACATTCTCCCGCCCCAACTAACATTTGCTTATAAAAAAAAACTTTTTTCATTTCCTGATTTTATCTTTTCAATTTTAATTTGCTTTGAAAAAGTATTTTGCTTATATTTCTGTATTGGTATTTTTATTGTATTTGTTTCTTGTAGCTTTTATCTAGAAGATTAAAATAAAATTGATAACTTTTTTTGGGTAAACCCAGGTATCCACCGCAGGGATAGCAGTGACTAATCCATCGCTCATTGTAAGTGCCTCGAGGGGCAGGACAGCTGGCCCAGAGTTTTAATGCTGCTCCGTACCCAAGACATCGATCAAACCCCCGACCCTTGGTTAAGGGAGGTTCAGCCCCGACCGTTGAACCCCACGCTCTGGTTAATAAAATTGATAACTTGTTGTATAGAGTTAAGTCACTTTAAATTTTTGTCCTAGACTTCAAAACTTCTATACATGGCCACGCTAAAAGCCCTTAATATAGTAGAACTCCAAAAATATATTCAAGGATAATTTTGGAAGACATACGAGGGTATAGAAAAATTCTTAAAATCCTTCTCATCTCTTTATAATAATCTCAAGTTAAAAAAAATTTTAAGCAAACAAAATCACTCTCTCAAATAAAGAAAAAGTTCTCTCCCTTTTCCTCTCCCTCTCTCTTAACTATTAATCATAGCCCAAGGGTATATTTGGATGGAGGATTTAGGAAGAAAGGGGAGGGTTTACTTTCAATTCTAAGTTGAGGAGACTATAAAATCTATATGTTGTTCTTTCAATTTTTTAAAATATCAAACAGAAAATAAATATATACCAAGCCCAAAACCCCTCCCAATGCCCCTCCCAAACATATAAAAGATTACATGAAAAAGTGGCAATCAGCTTGACTTTATTATTTAGACTACTTAAATTATAAATCAGGCTTTGTTTTTTTTGTTATCGTGTTATTTGTACGCAATATCCATTGGATTTTCCGGTGAGTAATCTACGAGGAACCTGTCTCGCCACGTGTATACCCCGACTTTGCCGGTCCATGTTGTTCTCTCCTTAATTTCTAAATACCCAAAGTCGAGACCTTAGGGTAGGATCCGAGTATAAGACCCACATTAGTCTCTCATAATTTCTAAATAAGGACACGTTAGTCCCTTCGTTCATCACAACTAGAAAAGGTTAATTATCTGAATGACGTGTAGTAGTAACTTCTTCTGTGTGATGTTAATTACTCATGAGTAAATTACTTTTGGGGGAACCAGTCTCTACTAAATAGCTTTGTTATAGCATTAGACACCAAAAAAGACAGAATAGTCCCCATGTTTTTGCGCCATATTAGCCCCTGAAACTTAACCCAGAATCAAATGACACTTAAATTACAGAAGCAAATAAGCAAATGGAGAAACGAAGGAGGCCTATTTTGAAATTGAGATTTAAAGCAATGTTACCAAACCCAGCTCGAACCGCCCGACTGGACCAAGACCCGTAACCTTGCTCGATTCGGTCAGCCCATCAATTTGCTTCTACAAATGAACCGATATGACATCAGCAATCCACGACTTGACTCGGTCAAACCCATGCTTTGGGCACAACTAAATTTCGGAAGGTCTTACCAAAAACATAAACTTTATTCATACCGGGTCACACAGTTCAATTAGTAACTAAATTGTGGGGTAAATTTTTATGGGTGCCCACTGGGCACGGGCTCAATTGCCATACCGAGTCCCATTTTGTTTGTTATTTTTGCAAAATTAATTTGTTTCAAATTGATTGTGATTTTACATTTCTAATGAAACTATTTAGTATTCTTTTCCAATCATACCCCTCTTTATTATGAGAACTTTTTACATACAAAGTAAATGAGTCAGGTTTATCTATGTTGAAAGATAAAAGGTTAAATGGTAAATTAAAAAACACTTTTCATAAAATATAGACTATTAATCATTTTTCTTAATTGATGTGCTAAAATCTTAAACTACACACAAAATGGAATGGATGTTACATTAAAAAATATCATTAATTTTGTTTTCTATTCTCAGAAAAGTATTTAAATTGTGACAAATTATTAGCATTTTAAATAAAATGAGGAAATAGAGACTCAAATGGTATCTCAAAGAAACAAATTTTGCACGATAATTTGTTTTCTATTCTCGCATTAAAGGTTTAACAAAATTGTCGAGATTTATGTCGGTTAGAAATAAAACTAGATAAGGTTTTTTTTAGGCAATGTTAGTGGAGGAGGGGGAATGAGACCTCCTTCTTGCACTCATTTGGTGCACTCCTTCCGTATCCCTTAGCTCGTCAATTGAACTACCTAATTGGGATAAAACTAGATAAGGTTGATTGAAGATAATGTTCTCATAGAATTCAAGGATGTCAACTTGGTATAAGTCACAAAGACACATATGACATCGAAGGATAGAGAACGCCTTCATAAGTAAAATCTTAACTTTAAATTTAGGCTAAGAATTACAACTACAAAAAGAAAGCAAATGAGAGCCTACCAAAAAATTATCATCCTCTTGAAATTGCATATTTCATCTCAAATTGAGACTTCGACCTGCAATAGAAAACCAAATTATGATTTACATACATTAAGTATATAACAACTTGGCTTAAATACAGTTTTGGTCCCCCTATTTTGACCAATCCACGATTTTGGTCCCTAAACTTTTAATTTGACGATTTTGGTCCCCCTATTTTCCCAATTTGAAAAATCATAGTCCCCCACTTAAAAAAGTCAAAATTGAAACCCAGTTTGACTCACTCTTCCTACGTGGCAGCCCACGTGGACTGCCACGTAGGCGCACCCCCACCCCCCACCCACCCCCACCCCCCACCCCACCCCACCCCCACCCACCCACTGTTCCTCCCTCTTCCCCACGGATCACCCCACCCTCCACTGTTCCCCTCCCCCCTCCCCCCCACCTCCGTGAACCCCACCCACAACCACACCCTCTCTCTCCCCTCCCCCTCCCACCCCCACCTCCGTGAACGGATCCCCCCCCCCAACCGCACCCTCTCTCTCTTTCGCACCTCTCTCCTTCGCATCCCACCCCCCTCCACCTCTTCCCCGCCCACTGCGATCTGCGAGAGCGAGAGAACGGCGACGAGCGACGAGCGGCGAGCGGCGAGCGACGAGCGACGAGCGACGAGCGACGAGCGAGGGAAATCGAGCGACGACGAGCGACGAGCGACGAGCGGCGGTGGCGGTGACGTCGTAGATCTGTTATTCGCAGAGAGAGATGCGAAGGAGAGAGAGGTGCGAAGGAGAGAGAGAGGGTGTGGTTGTGGGTGGGGTTCACGGAGGTGGGGTTCACGGAGGTGGGGTGGGGGTGGGAGGGGGTGGGGTTCACTGAGGTGGGGTGGGAGGGGGAGGGGAACAGTGGAGGGGGGGGATCCGTGGGGAAGAGGGAGGAACAGTGGGTGGGTGGGGGTGGGGGGGGTGGGTGGGGGGTGGGGGGGTGCGCCTACGTGGCAGTCCACGTGGGCTGCCACGTAGGAAGAGTGAGTCAAACTGGGTTTCAATTTTGACTTTTTTAAGTGGGGGACTATGATTTTTCAAATTGGGAAAATAGGGGGACCAAAATCGTCAAATTAAAAGTTTAGGGACCAAAATCGTGGATTGGTCAAAATAGGGGGACCAAAACTGTATTTAAGCCTAACAACTTTTATGGACTTGGACATATGTATTCCGTATGCATATTGAAACTAAAAGTTCAAGGCATTTTTTTTACCCCCCTCTTACACCTTGTACCCCCATTTGCACCAAACTGGCCATGTTACCCTTACTCCAATAAAAATCCAAAACAAATATCTCATTTTCACATATCTCCGAAATTTTTAGTAAGATTTTTTTTTCAGCTTTCCGGAAATACATCTCTTTTACGTAATGTATTTCCGGAAGCATATGTATGAACTTTTCCGGAAACACCTCAAATGATGATGTTTCCGGAATTTTTTTTAAAAAATTCGTATTTAATTATTTATTTTATTATTATTTTTTTGCAGTGGCGTTCAAAATTCCACGTGTGATTTCACGACGATTCGAGCGAGGCGAGACCTCACAGCTAGGAGACAGAGATACCGACCAGACTCCTGCTCTTAGTACCCGCACCGGGATTAGGAATGCCGGTCATGCTTCTGCACGTGATAGGTGTGTCCGTGATCGACACGTCGCTGTTGATCACGCTCCTCAGGACCATTTTCTAGAGGCTGCAGAGGCTCCGCAGCAGTATGATGAGGCTCTTGAGCAGGACTCTGCTGAGCAGGAGGCTCATGAGCAGGTACACCAGGAGCTAGATCTGGGTCCTAGGGACCAATCTTTGTTGCATCGGCTGCCATCCCACGTGGTGTCAATGCTTCGTATTGGGCAGGTAATCTATATTTTGTTACATTTATAGATGACTTCTCTAGAATGATGTGGGTTTATTTGCTTAAAAAGAAAAGTGAAGTGTTTGAGGTGTTTAAGAACTTTAAACAATTTATTGAGAAGCAATGTGGGGAATCAATTAAGTGCCTAAGAAGTGATGGTGGGGGTGAGTATATTTTAGTAGAGTTTGAGAATTACTGTAAGAGTGAAGGTATCATGCATGAGATCACTGTTCCATACACCCCTCAGCATAATGGCACTGCTGAGAGGAGGAACGGGACTATTCTAAACATGATCAGAAGCATGTTAAAGGAGAAACAGATGCCAAAATATTTCTGGGGAGAAGCTGCCTCTACAGCAGCTTATTTGTTGAATAGGTGTCCAACCAAGAGGCTTGGTGAACTCACTCCTTATGAGAAATGGTCAAGACAGAAACCAAATGTGAAGCATTTGAAGATCTTTGGTTCCTTGTGCTATAGACATGTGCCTGAACAATTGAGAAAGAAGCTTGATGACAGGGCTCAAGCCATGGTATTAGTTGGGTACCATGTTACTGGTTCTTACAGATTATTTGATCCTGAGAAAAGGAAAATTGTGATTAGTAGAATAAAAGAAGAACTGGAATTGGGGAGAGCAAAATCAAGAAGATACAGCAGATGGTGGCACTGTATTACTTGATCTGGGAGGTGAACCAGTTGAAGAGGCTAATGCAGAAGGTGAAGTGCAAGTGAGGAGGTCACAAAGAGCTAGGCAATCATCACAGAGGTTGCAAGGCTATGAATTGTTTCCTGATACAGTTGTAAATGAAGATGGTGACCTGATGATGTATGTTATGGCTACTGAAACGGAACCAGTGAATTTAGAAGATGCATTACTGAGTAAAAACTGGAAGTCAGCAATGGAAGAGGAACTCATGGCTATAGAGAAGAACAATACGTGGAGTTTAACCTCACTGCCAGAAGGAAAGAAACCCATAGATGTTAAATGGGTTTTCAAAACAAAGTATAATAATAATAATAATAATAATAATAATAATAATAATAATAATAATAATAATAATAATAATAATAATAATAATAATAATATTGATGTTTGTTCCAAAAAACTAATGGGTTGTAGATTAAAATTTGTTTTGCAAGTGTTGTTGGTTGTTAACTTTTGGTTCCTCAAATTGGTTGTTATTGGTTGTTTTGCAGGTGTAGATTAAAATTAAGGTACACTTGAGCTGCTAGCTCAATAGTAAGAGCTAGTTTTATATCTTCAAATTGTTGAGTTCAATTCCCCTCTGGGACAGTTGTAATTTGGCTATTAGTGCCACTTTGATTAATAAAAAATTTCTCCCTTCCCCAATTTTAAAAAAAAACTTTTGGTTCCTCCCCTCTATTTTGAACTTTTTTACCAAAATTAAATGGAAAATTAAAAAAAAACTTTCCGGAAACACCTCAAATGAGGATATTTCGGGAAACCATTTCGATGAACCTTTCGAAAACACCTTGTAACACCCCCTTTCTAATACTACTATCTAAAAGAATAAAAATCAGAGTTTTCGAAAAATCTTTTCAGTGCAACCGCAAGAGGGTGCTACATTTTCACCAAACAACATATAACAACACCTGAAAGCTCATAAAATAGTAGAGTATGTGATACATAGCACATCAATCGGGACGAACCCCCAAAAACTGTTTAGTGACATTACAGTTCACATAATCACTACGCAACGGAATATGACATGTTCATAAACATTCTCAAATACATCACCAAATAACTAGTTTGAACAACTTCAATTAAAACAACCGATAGACTAGTCGCCCCTCCCCCGGTGCTACGTATCAGAGCAAGACACCAAAACCAGACTAAGGAAGGTAGAACCTTCACTCGGGATCACCTTAATGGATTGAAGAAAACAAGCACTCTCTTCACCAAAAATCTAAGAATCACCAACAAGCAAGCTTCTCTTCCTTGCCTTGAATTCTCCACGCCAAAAACTCCTCTTCTTCTCCCTTGGAGCCGTCGCGCCTCTCCCTCTTCTCACTTTCTCTCTTCTATTCGCACTTTTCTTTCTTTTCTCCCACAATTCGCAAATACCAAACCCCAACCTAAACCCCTATTCGACTTACTCACTAAAACCATGGGCTTTCTATTAGCCCAATTCGACTTAATCGTGGCCCTTTACTCTACCACTCCTCATTTTACTATTCCTAGTCCCTACAATAAGTCCCCATATTTTAATAAATAATAAATAGTAATTATATTATTATTTCTACCACCTAAATCTAATTTAATTAATTAAATAATTTAATCTATTATTTTGGGGTGTTACAACTCTCCCCCACTTAAAGGAATTTCGTCCTCGAAATTTTTACTATCGACGCGAACGCTCTTCCACTATCCAATTAACGTCGCCTCAACAATTAGCGATCTAACCTGCTGCGCTACTCTGATAAACCGACTTGTAGATATAAGCATTACTTGCGTTCTACCTCACTCATCTATCTCTACGGTGCCTCATAGTTTCACTACCACGTCACGACAAGGTTCAGAGAGTGCATAGCAGTTGCAAAACAAGCCACATAATCAACAACACGACAACAACGGTAACATCAACAACTAACTTTGCCACTCAGGCGACATCAACGACTAAATTTGCCACTCAGGCGACATTAACAACGACAAAACCACAACATCGGCCATAGGCCTACAGCACAAAATCCATCAAAACATTTCGGGCCATTCAGCAGTACCCTCAACAAAACAACGTGGGCCATATCGGCGCTACCCACGACACAACAATGTGGGCCATATCGGCGGTACCCACAACACAACAATTAACAACATCAACGACTATTGGAGACAAGCTCCGGGCCAACGCCCAAATCAACAACACAACATCAACAACAAAACAACAACAAAACAACAACAAGTCAGCACATTGACAAGGCAGCAACAAGTCAACATTATCAACAAACAGCAACGACAAATCAACATCATTGATAAAGCAACATCGGGCTAACAGTTTAACAACTTAACAAGCTTAACAGTAGTAAAAACAGTTCATTTAGTACAAGGGTACGAGCATTCTCAATACACATTATTATTATTAGACTCGAAACCCCGCAGCACGAACCTTAAGGATCTAACAACCAAAATTTAATCACATAAACTAAAAGGTTTTACACATCTTAATTCTAGATCACACAATTGACACACCACAATTTGTGGTACCCCACTTTACCCCAAAGATATTCATGAGCGGAAGTGCGAAAAACGAGTGTAATTGCCTTTCAAACAAAATCGACAATTTATTTCTGGAAATAGTTTTCGCAAGTAAAAGGCGTCATTAGTCCTTCAAATCACATAATAATTACTTGTGAGAACAATAAAGCCTAGGGCGGTAAAAACTTCTTTTGATACAGTAACTAGAGTGACCCGACACGATATTGAAAACGCAGCCCAAACCCGATGTCACAAAATTAGAGCACCTAATCTTCAAACCAGTTTAAGAAAATTAAAGGGACCTCAAAAACATTTTTCTTCGGGTTCTAAAGAAGTAGCTACTGCATTCTTCGAAAACTAAGCATTTTCCAAACAAGCGGAGAAATCAAAATCAAGTCCAGTGATACTAGTCACCGATCACAAACGAAATAATAGCTTTTTAGAGTTAACGACAACCACCAATATAGTTTGGTATAGGGAAAATAATTTAACTAATGGACACAGTAGTCAAAGCATTAAAATAACTAGAAAGGCCAATCCATGAAAACATCAATTCACAGTCAAAGGCACATATACGAAAGGTACAGTCAAATACATGCTCAAACACCTTGTTTAGAGTTTTCGACACAAGAAATAAAACACGTTATAGAAACTGATTTCCTCTACAAGACTGAACGTCAGCTTAAACAATTTGAGTAAGACACCATTCACAACATATGGCAATAAAAGCTAATCCATTAGAAGTGCACCAATAGTGCCAATGCACAATCTAAGGCTTTCGAAATCACGTAGTACAATCCATAAAGAATATAACAGCCAAAATCAAATCATGAAAACTTAGTATGCAGCGTCAATGTGCACTTGAAAGTACACCATAGTAAAAACTTTATACAGGATCAGTGTTCATCTATTAAAATAAATTCTTAATACTAATGTTGGTATTCAACCATAAAATTGTTTAATAGATGTTCAAAAGCAATTTTCAGGGATCACTTTATTTTTCAGACTACAAATTCACATAGCACAAATTAAGAGGTAACAGCCAAAATCATGTCATAAGACTCAAGCGTACAAGATAACACCTTGAGATAAATTAAGCAAATGGGGAAGATAATGAAAGTAGTAATCACATGAGATGGTAGCCCTCTGCTAAAATCGTTTCATCTAATTGCAATTTTCTAAAAAGACAGTCGACAATAAAATTATAGCATTTGGACGAATACATTTTCACTTGTAGTGGTTAAAACACCACGACAGTTAATAGTGAAGCAACGACTTAAAATAATCCACAAGACAATTTTCACAATGCATTTAGTTTTCAAATGTCAAAACATACTACAAAAGAGTTTGTATAAGACTTAGTGTCGCTCAAATAAAACAGTTTTCAGAAACAGCAACAATTTTCGGAAACAGCACACAATTATTTTTCAGAAACAGCAACATTAATTTTGCAGACACGGCAGCAATGATTTACAGCAAACAGCAGCAATGACTTACAGCAAACAGCAGCAATGACTTACAGCAAACAGTAACAGTAATTTACAGCAAACAACAACAGCAATTAAACAGTAACACAGTGAACAACAGCACAGTAAAACAGCAGCAGTAAAACAGCAACAGTATAACAGCAACAATAATTAAACGGCAACAGCAGTTAATAGCAACAGTAAAACAGCAACAGTATAACAGCACCAGGTACGACGCCCAGGCACGGGGCACCTACAGCAACCAGGAACAGAACAAGCATGGCGCTCAGGAGCAGGGCGCTGTTCCAGCAAGCAAACCACAACATGGAAAATAGAGGGACAGGGCGCCTAGGTCCCCAAAATCAGCATGACATATGAATTTATATGGACACATCAATCATCAAACATATGCGAGTAACAAGCAACAATGCAAATTACTAGAAGCATATGGGCACAACAAGAGGGTTAAAAATAAAATCCAACACAAGGGCACAGAGTTCACACATCAGAACACAATACATCACACAATACCAGTAGGGGCATCTCCCCCACTAGTTCACTTACCATCAGCAGCTTCTGTTTACCTGTACCTGCAGGAACATCACTACAACACAACCAATGGTTAGGACTAGAAGACAACAGTTGGTCGTTAACCGACACAACGACTCGACGACTTGGCCGGACGGACCAACCATTGCTCTGATACCACTAATGTAACACCCCCTTTCTAATACTACTATCTAAAAGAATAAAAATAAGAGTTTTCGAAAAATCTTTTCAGTGCAACCGCAAGAGGGTGCTACATTTTCACCAAACAACATATAAAAACACCTGAAAGCTCATAAAACAGTAGAGTATGTGATACATAGCACATCAATCGGGACGAACCCCCAAAAACTGTTTAGTGACATTACAGTTCACATAATCACTACGCAACGGAATATGACATGTTCATAAACATTCTCAAATACATCACCAAATAACTAGTTTGAACAACTTCAATTAAAACAACCGATAGACTAGTCGCCCATCCCCCGGTGCTACGTATCAGAGCAAGACACCAAAACCAGACTAAGGAAGGTAGAACCTTCACTCGGGATCACCTTAATGGATTGAAGAAAACAAGCACTCTCTTCACCAAAAATCCAAGAATCACCAACAAGCAAGCTTCTCTTCCTTGCCTTGAATTCTCCACGCCAAAAACTCCTCTTCTTCTCCCTTGGAGCCGTCGCGCCTCTCCCTCTTCTCACTTTCTCTCTTCTATTCGCACTTTTCTTTCTTTTCTCCCACAATTCGCAAATACCAAACCCCAACCTAAACCCCTATTCGACTTACTCACTAAAACCATGGGCTTTCTATTAGCCCAATTCGACTTAATCGTGGCCCTTTACTCTACCACTCCTCATTTTACTATTCCTAGTCCCTACAATAAGTCCCCATATTTTAATAAATAATAAATAGTAATTATATTATTATTTCTGCCACCTAAATCTAATCTAATTAATTAAATAATTTAATCTATTATTTTGGGGTGTTACACACCTCAAAAGAGGTATTTCCGGAAGTCATTTTTCGGGAAACCATTTCGATGAACCTTTCGGAAACATCCTCATTTGAGGTGTTTTCGAAAAGTTGTTTTGTTTTGTTTTATTTTTTTCTTTTAAAATAACGTAAACACGAATAATTACGCTAAAATACGAGAACGATAAAATACGACAACGATAAAATACGAGATCCATAAAATATGAGAACGATTAAATACGAGAACTATCAAATCCCTGAAATACGAGTACAAATCTGATAATAAAATACATCACGCGCCAATGTCCAAATTTGATAAAGCTATCGAGAGAAGCTGATATACAGGAGGTGGAATGCCGTCGAATGCCATAAGCACCTGTCCGACATGTAAGGCACAATAATCTCATCCCATAGAAGATGACCTCTGAAAAGCGCAATGGAATGAAATGTTATGTGCTGCCTGTGGTCCTCCCAAAGCCTCCATACGACGTTAGTGGGTCGTAAGGCATCCAGCTGACCCCAAAAATGACTAAGCTTCACAGTGTCATTCTTTTTGTTTCTCCACCAGCAACAACGTGGACGCTCAGAAGAACCAAAGTCTCTGCGATCGCCGATGGTGGGAAAATACTCGAATATCCAGCACTGAAATTAGGAATAAATAAATTAAATAAATAAATTATTATATAAACAAAAAATTAAATATTCAAAAAGTAATTAAATATTACTTGGAGCAACGACGCGTAGCCTCCACACTGCTTTGTGTTCCAGACGCAAGTATCATTCAGTTGCTCATATAAATTGGTCACCTTCACACTCTGTTATTGCCATTAGCATCACTGTATCTGTATCAGAGTCATCCTCCTTTGCAAATTGAACTTCATCAGCTTTCTTCTTTCTTAAAACTCTCTCATTAACACACTCATCAGCAAAATGTCCCCCGTAACGCCCAAATAATTTAATTATTTAGGTATTTTATTAGCATAGTTATATTAAAATAATAATATGACGTTTTATTTAAATCAGGGAGTGGTGTTTAGTGATTAAGGTGAGTAGTAGATGGGGGCCCGTGATCCACGAACCCAATGGCATAGGCGCATGGAAGGAGAGCATTAGCTAGGGTTTTGGAGCATTGCGCATTTTGAGAAAAGAAAAGAAAGAGAGTTGCGAAGAGGAGAAGAGAGAAAGGAAGGGGACGACGCACAAGAGAAAGAAGAGAGGAGCTTTGTTGCTGTGGTTCTTTGGAGACTTCGTGCAAGGAGATCTCGTAGTCGGCAAACCTAAGGTAAGGGTGGGTTCTATCCTTATAATAGGGTGTATGATGGGGGTTATGTGGGAGATATGCTCTATGTCACCCTTATGATGTTGTTTGATGATTGATAGATAATTGTTTTGGTGATTTTGTATGTATTAGTGATTCATTGTAATTTGGTGTTGGAAAATTGTCATGGTGAAAATCTGAAAAATATGTTCTTAGGCGCCATGGGCGCCATTGGTGATGTTGTGTTTGCATATGTGGTGTTTGATGGTTGTTGCGTCGTTGTTGTCTTAGTTGCTGGAAAAGGCGCCCTGTTGCTGGGCACCACGTCTATGGTGTTGTGCTGTTTTGGTTGCTGGAAATGGCGCCCTGCTCCTGGGCGCCATGCTTGTGTCTTGTTCTGTTGCTGAATGTGGCGCCCTAGGCGCCCAGTTGTGGTTCTGTCTCGGTTGCTGAAAGTGGCGCCCTAGGCGCCCAGTGCTGTGTTGTGTAGTTCTGTGTTGCTGTGAAGGGCGCCCTAGGCGCCCAGTGGTGTCCTGTGTTGTTTCTGGGTGTTGCTGAGTCGTGCCAGAATTTTTTTGTGTCGCTAAGACAGAAGCTGTCGAAGTTGCTGAGACAGAAGCTGTCGAAGTTGCTGAGACAGAAGCTGTCGAAGTCGCTGAGACAGAAGCTGTCAAAGTTGTTGAGACAGAAGCTGTCGAAGTTGCTGAGACAGAAGCTGTCAAAGTGCTGAGACAGAAGCTGTCGAATTTACTGGGACAACTGAGTCGAATTTACTGAGATAGCTTCAGTGGGCGCCTCATGTGGCTGCCCCGTGGTGTTTGGCGTAGTGGGCGCCAGTTTCTGTGTTATTGGCCTGCTGGGCGCCCTGTTCCTGGGTGCCATGTCAGTTTTTGTTGCCGTTGTGATAGGCGCCCTGTTACTGGGCGCCAAGTCTGCTGATGCCGCTGTTGAACTAGGCGCCCTGTTGCTGGGCGCCAGTTCCTGTTGTGATGTTGTTGCACTAGGTACCCTGTTGCTGGGCGCCAGTTCCTGCTGTGTTGCTGTTGTGCTAGGCGCCCTGTTGCTGGGCGCCAGTTTCTGTTGGTTGCTGTTGCCTGTTGGCGCCCTGTTGCTGGGCGCCAGTTCCTGCCATGTCCTATTTGGTTGTTGGCATTGGCGTTGCGAAATCGTTGTCGTCCCAGGTGATGTAAATTGTCGTTATCCTCGGTGTCGTAAGATTGTCGTTGTCGTTGGTGTTGTAAATTGGTGTTGTCATTGGTGTCGTAAAATTGTTGTTGTCATTGATGTTGTAAATTCATTGGTGTCCTTGGTGTCGGTGGTCGTTGGTCAAGTTGTTAGACTGTCCTATAGGTGTAGGTGTATTGGTGATGATTGGTGCTATTGGTGATGGTATAACAGGTGATGTGCCTATTTTATGGGCTAAGGTGAACAGGTGATGGGTCTATGACCATTTATTGGTGTTGGTGCTGATTGTGTCACATAGATGACTGTTAGTGTTGATTGACTTTGGTGTGTTGTTCATGGTGTCGCATACATATCATATGCATTATATTTTTGGTGATGAAGGCTTCGGCCTTGGAGCTATAGGTGATGATGGTGATGCTCATATAGGTGATGATGCCCTTATTGGCTATTTTATTGGTGATGATTGGTACCACATGCATATACCCGTTGGTGTGGGTTACATCTCATTCATTATTCATGATGTTGGTGATGATTTTTGGTGTTCGTAATTTTAATGTTGTTGTGAAGCGGTAGACATAGTTGTCGTAACTCTAGCATATTGCCTATCATATATGCTATTATAATGTAGATATCTCACCCCTTCTGTTTGAATGTTACCCCTATGTTGGTAACGTGCAGGTGATTGCGAGTGAAGGCATGTCTACCTTCGCTAGTCGAGTCGGTGTCGTCGCTCTGATACGTAGCACTCGGGGGGATGAACGCTAGTTTTATTAGATGCCTTTAATATTTAATCTTCGAAGTTTATGGTGACGTTATAATTATTCAATTGAACCTTGATTTTATTCTGCTGCTTGGTGATGTTATAACGTGCTAGGTGTCGCACTATTTTAATGGTGAAACTTTATTTTTGGCGTGTGATGTTTAACGGTGTAAATGTGGCATCCCTTGTGGGTGTATTGAAAAACGTTTTTGAAAACTCTGATTTTTGTCAAAAATTTTCCGGGTAGAAAAGAGGTGTTACATTAGTGGTATCAGAGCAGTTTCGGTCTGTCCGGCTAAGTTGTCAAGTTATAGTGTCATTGACGATCAAGTATTGTCAATTAGTTCTAACTGTTGTTTATGATTGTAGTGATTAATTGAGATGGCTGGAAGGAACGATGCTGCTATTGCTGCTGCGTTGGCTGCTATGGCTCAGGCCGTGGAGGGTCAGCAGAATGCTGGTGAGAATGCTGGGTCTCGGAGTTTGGCTACCTTTCAGAGAGAAAATCCACCTACCTTCAAGGGCAAGTATGATCCCGATGGGGCTTTAGCTTGGTTGAAAGAGATGGAGAGGATCTTTCGTGTGATGGACTGCACTCCAGCACAGAAGGTCCGTTATGGTACGCATATGCTGGCAGAGGAGGCCGATGACTGGTAGTTAGAGGCTAGGCAGGGATTGGGGACTGCAAATGGAGAGATCACTTGGGCTGTGTTCCGCAGAGAGTTTATGAGAAAGTATTATCCGGAGGATGTTCGAGGTAAGAAAGAGATTGAGTTCTTGGAGCTGAAACAAGGGAATATGTCCGTGACTGAGTATGCTGCTAAGTTCGTGGAATTAGCAAAGTTTTATCCGCATTACAGTGAGGCTACTGCTGAGTTTTCCAAGTGCATTAAGTTCGAGAATGGGCTGCGTCCTGAGATCAAGAAGGCGATTGGTTACCAGAAGATCCGTGTTTTCTCCGACTTGATTGATAGCTGCAGAATTTACGAGGAGGACAATAATGCTCATTATAAGATTATGAATGAGAAGAGGAGCAAATTTTAGAGTCGTGGTAAGCCGTATGATGTTCCTGCTGGTAAGGGTAAACAGAAAGCTGCTGTTGGCAAGAAGACTAGTGGGGGAGATGCTCCTGCTAGCATTGTATGTTACAAATGTGGCAAAGCTGGTCACAAGAGTAACGTGTGCAAGGCTGAAGTGAAGAGGTGTTACCGTTGTGGTAAGGAGGGTCATGTGGTGGCTGAGTGTGAACGTAAGGAGGTGGTCTGCTACAACTGTGGTGAAGGAGGGCACATTAGTACTCAGTGTCCAAAACCGAAGAAAGAAAGGTCCAGTGGAAAAGTGTTCGTTTTGGTAGGTGAAGAGCCTACTGAAGAAGATGGACTTATTAGAGGTACGTGCTTCATTAATGGTACTCCTTTAAAGTCTATTGTTGATACTGGTGCTACTCATTGCTTTATTGCTACTGATTGTTGTAAGAAGTTGGGTCTTGTATTGTCTGCTATGAATGGAGAGATGGTTGTCGACACTCCAGCTAAGGGGTCGGTAACTACCTCTCTAGTGTGTTCTCGGTGTCCCTTGTCGATCTTCGACAGAGACTTTGTTGTGGATTTTGTTTGTTTGCCGTTGAGCGGATTAGATGTAATCTTGGGTATGAATTGGTTAGAGCATAACCATGTCCATATTAATTGTCGTAGCAAGTCGGTGAGTTTTGAAGAAGAGGAGTCTGGTCTGTTATCCGCTAGTCAGTTGCGGAAGTTGATGAAAGAAGGAGTTCAGTTATTCTCGTTGATGACGTCGTTGTCTGTTGAGAATCAAGCTATCATTGAAGAGTTGCAAGTGGTGCGTGAGTTTCCTGATGTTTTCCCTGATGAAATTCCAAGTGTGCCGCCAGAGAGGGAAGTTGAGTTCTCTATTGATCTTGTACCTGGTACCAGACCTGTTTCTATGGCACCGTACAGGATGTCCGCATCCGAATTGTCTGAATTGAAGAAGCAACTTGAGGATCTGCTCGATAAGAAGTTTGTGAGGCCGAGTGTATCGCCGTGGGGAGCTCCTGTGTTGTTAGTGAAGAAGAAGGATGGTAGTATGAGGCTCTGTGTGGATTATCGGCAGTTGAATAAGGTGACAATTAAGAACAAGTATCCACTTCCGAGGATAGACGATTTGATGGATCAGTTAGTGGGTGCTCAAGTATTCAGTAAGATTGATTTGAGGTTGGGTTATCATCAGATCAAGGTGAAGGACGAAGATATTCAGAAGACGGCTTTCAGAACCTGTTATGGTCATTATGAGTATTCGGTGATGCCGTTCGGTGTTACCAACGCACAAGGAGTGTTTATGGAATATATGAATCGTATTTTCCATACTTACTTAGATCGGTTTGTGGTGGTGTTCATCGATGACATTCTGATTTACTCTAAATCGGAGGAAGAGCATGCAGAGCATCTGAGGTTAGTACTGGAGGTACTGAAGGAAAAGAAGCTGTATGCGAAGTGGTCAAAGTGCGAGTTCTGGTTGAAGGAAGTGAGTTTCCTCGGTCATGTCATTTCTGGTAGTGGTATTGCGGTGGATCCGTCGAAAGTAGAAGCAGTGTTGAATTGGGAAGCTCCGAAGTCGGCTACTGAAATTAGAAGCTTTTTGGGATTGGCCGGCTATTATAGAAGGTTCATTGAAGGTTTTTCTAAGTTAGCACTTCCGTTAACTCAGTTAACCTGCAAAGGAAAGGCTTTCGTTTGGGACGCCCGTTGTGAAGAAAGTTTGGTGGAATTGAAGAAGAGATTGACAACGTCTCATGTCTTGACGTTGCCCAATCCGGAAGGGTCGTTTGTGGTGTATTGTGATGCTTCGAAAATGGGTTTGGGTGGTGTACTTATGCAAGACAGGAAGGTTATTGCGTATGCATCGAGACAGTTAAGAGTTCATGAGAAGAATTATCCCACTCATGACTTGGAGTTAGCTGCTGTGGTGTTTGTGCTGAAGATTTGGAGGCACTATCTCTATGGTTCCAGATTTGAGGTGTTTAGTGATCATAAGAGCTTGAGATATTTGTTTGACCAGAAGGAGTTGAATATGAGGCAGAGACGATGGATGGAGTTGTTGAAGGACTATGATTTCGGTTTGAATTATCATCCAGGCAAAGCTAATGTCGTGGCTGATGCTTTGAGCCGGAAGACTTTGCATATGTCGGCTATGATGGTTAAGGAGTTAGAGCTGATTGAGGAGTTCAGAGATATAAGTCTAGTTTGTGAAGTGATGCCTCAGAGTGTTAAGTTAGGAATGTTGAAGATTGGCAATGATTTTCTGGACAGCATCAGAGAGGCCCAGAAGTCAGATGTTAAGCTGGTAGACTTGACGGCCGGGATTGATCAATCTGAGAATGAGGATTTCAGGTTGGATTCCCAAGATGTGTTGAGGTTCCGTGGTAGAATTTGTATCCCTGATGATGCAGACATGAAGAGAGCCATTCTTGAAGAGAGTCACAGAAGTAAGTTAAGTATTCATCCGGGAGCTACAAAGATGTATCAAGACCTGAAGAAATTGTTTTGGTGGCCTGGTATGAAGCGAGATGTGGCGCAGTTCGTTTATGCATGTTTGACTTGCCAGAAGTCAAAGGTTGAGCATCAGAAGCCTGCTGGGTTGATGCAACCGTTAGAAATTCCAGAGTGGAAATGGGATAGCATCTCGATGGATTTTGTGACGGGATTGCCTAATACTGCGAAAGGGTATGATGCAATTTGGGTGATTGTTGATAGGTTAACGAAATCGTCTCATTTTGTTTCTATCAGCATCACTTATCCGGTGTTGAAGTTGGCAGAGGTTTATATCCGGGAGATTGTGAAGCTTCATGGAGTTCCTGCGAGTATTGTTTCGGATAGAGATCCAAGGTTCACTTCAGATTTCTGGAGGAGTTTGCAAGAGAAGTTGGGGGTCTAAGTTGAGGTTAAGTTTGGCATACCATCCTCAGACAGATGGTCAGTCAGAGAGGACAATTCAATCACTAGAAGATTTGTTGAGGGCTTGTGTTTTGGAACAAGGAGGTTCGTGGGATTCCTACCTTCCACTGATAGAGTTCACATATAACAACAGTTACCATTCTAGTATTGGGATGACACCTTTTGAAGCATTATATGGTCGGAAGTGTAGAACCCCGTTGTGCTGGTATGAGTCTGGAGAGAGTGTGGTGCTTGGACTGGAGATTGTTCGAGAGACAACTGAAAAGGTGAAGTTGATTCGTGAGAAGATGAAGGCTTCACAGAGTCGACAGAAGAGTTATCACGACAAGCGGAGGAAAGATTTAGAGTTTCAAGCGGGTGAGCATGTATTTTTGAGAGTCACTCCAGTGACCGGTGTTGGATGCGCTTTGAAGTCGAAGAAGCTCACTCCTCGTTTCATTGGTCCTTATCAGATTTCAGAGAGAATCGGAAATGTTGCATATAGAGTGGCTTTACCGCCTAACCTTTCGAATTTGCATGACGTGTTTCATGTGTCGCAACTTCGGAAGTATATTTCGGATCCATCTCATGTGATCCGCATGGATGATGTGGAGGTACGGGATAATCTCACAGTGGAGACGATACCTGTACGGATCGAAGGTCATGAGGTGAAAGTTTTAAGAGGCAAGGAGATTGCATTGGTGAAAGTAGTCTGGCTAGGAGCTGCCGGAGAGAGCATGACGTGGGAGTTGGAGAGCAAGATGCGGGAATCCTATCCCGAGCTGTTTGAATCAGGTAAATTTCGAGGACGAAATATTCTAAGTGGGGGAGAGCTGTAACGCCCAAATAATTTAATTATTTATTTAATTAAATTATTTAGGTATTTTATTAGTATAGTTATATTAAAATAATAATATGACGCTTTATTTAAATCAGGGAGTGGTGTTTAGTGATTAAGCTGAGCAGTAGACGGGGGCCCGTGATCCACGAACCCAATGGCATAGGCGCATGGAAGGAGAGCATTAGCTAGGGTTTTGGAGCATTGCGTATTTTGAGAAAAGAAAAGAAAGAGAGTTGCGAAGAGGAGAAGAGAGAAAGGAAGGGGACGACGCACAAGAGAAAGAAGAGAGGAGCTTTGTTGCTGTGGTTCTTTGGAGACTTCGTGCAAGGAGATCTCGTAGTCGGCAAACCTAAGGTAAGGGTGGGTTCTATCCTTATAATAGGGTGTATGATGGGAGTTATGTGGGAGATATGCTCTATGTCACCCTTATGATGTTGTTTGATGATTGATAGATAATTGTTTTGGTGATTTTGTATGTATTAGTGATTCATTGTAATTTGGTGTTGGTAAATTGCCATGGTGAAAATCTGAAAAATATGTTCTTAGGCGCCATGGGCGCCATTGGTGATGTTGTGTTTGCATATGTGGTGTTTGATGGTTATTGCGTCGTTGTTGTCTTAGTTGCTGGAAAAGGCGCCCTATTGCTGGGCACCACGTCTATGGTGTTGTGCTGTTTTAGTTGCTGGAAATGGCGCCCTGCTCCTGGGCGCCATGCTTGTGTCTTGTTCTGTTGCTGAATGTGGCGCCCTAGGCGCCCAGTTGTGGTTCTGTCTTGGTTGCTGAAAGTGGCGCCCTAGGCGCCCAGTGCTGTGTTGTGTAGTTCTGTGTTGCTGTGAAGGGCGCCCTAGGCGCCCAGTGGTGTCCTGTGTTGTTTCTGGGTGTTGCTGAGTCGTGCCAGAATTTTTGTGTGTCGCTGAGACAGAAGCTGTCGAAGTCTCTGAGACAGAAGCTGTCGAAGTTGTTGAGACAGAAGCTGTCGAAGTCTCTGAGACAGAAGCTGTCGAAGTTGTTGAGACAGAAGCTGTCGAAGTTACTGAGACAGAAGCTGTCAAAGTTGCTGAGACAGAAGCTGTCGACGTCGCTGAGACAGAAGCTGTCGAAGTTGTTGAGACAGAAGATGTCGAAGTTGCTGAGACAGAAGCTGTCGAAGTGCTGAGACAGAAGCTGTCGAATTTACTGGGACAACTGCAGTCGAATTTACTGAGATAGCTGCAGTGGGCGCCTCATGTGGCTGCCCCGTGGTGTTCGGCGCAGTGGGCGCCAGTTTCTGTGTTATTGGCCTGCTGGGCGCCCTGTTCCTGGGCACCATGTCAGTTTTTGTTGCCGTTGTGATAGGCGCCCTGTTGCTGGGCGCCAAGTCTGCTGATGCCGCTGTTGCACTAGGCGCCCTGTTGCTGGGCGCCAGTTCCTGTTGTGATGTTGTTGCACTAGGCGCCCTGTTGCTAGGCGCCAGTTCCTGCTGTGTTGCTGTTGTGCTAGGCGCCCTGTTGCTGGGCGCCAGTTTTTGTTGGTTGCTGTTGCCTGTTGGCGCCCTGTTGCTGGGCGCTAGTTCCTGCCATGTCCTATTTGGTTGTTGGCGTTGGCGTTGCGAAATCGTTGTCGTCCCAGGTGATGCAAATTGTCGTTATCCTCGGTGTCGTAAGATTGTCGTTGTCGTTGGTGTTGTAAATTGGTGTTGTCATTGGTGTCGTAAAATTGTTGTTGTCATTGATGTTGTAAATTCATTGGTGTTCTTGGTGTCGGTGGTCGTTGGTCAAGTTGTTAGACTGTCCTATAGGTGTAGGTGTATTGGTGATGATTGGTGCTATTGGTGATGGTATAACAGGTGATGTGCCTATTTTATGGGCTAAGGTGAACAGGTGATGGGTCTATGACCATTTATTGGTGTTGGTGCTGATTGTGTCACATAGATGACTGTTAGTGTTGATTGACTTTGGTGTGTTGTTCATGGTGTCGCATACATATCATATGCATTATATTTTTGGCGATGAAGGCTTCGGCCTTGGAGCTATAGGTGATGATGGTGATGCTCATATAGGTGATGATGCCCTTATTGGCTATTTTATTGGTGATGATTGGTACCACATGCATATACCCGTTGGTGTGGGTTACATCTCATTCATTATTCATGATGTTGGTGATGATTTTTGGTGTTCGTAATTTTAATGTTGTTGTGAAGCGGTAGACATAATTGTCGTCACTCTAGCATATTGCCTATCATATATGCTATTATAATGTAGATATCTCACCCCTTCTGTTTGAATGTTACCCCTATGTTGGTAACGTGCAGGTGCTTGCGAGTGAAGGCATGTCTACCTTCGCTAGTCGAGTCGGTGTCGTCGCTCTGATACGTAGCACTCGAAGTTTATGGTGACGTTATAATTATTCAATTGAACCTTGATTTTATTCCGCTGCTTGGTGATGTTATAACGTGCTAGGTGTCGCACTATTTTAATGGTGAAACTTTATTTTTGGCATGTGATGTTTAACGGTGTAAATGTGGCATCCCTTGTGGGTGTATTGAAAAACGTTTTTGAAAACTCTGATTTTTGTCAAAAATTTTCCGGGTAGAAAAGGGGTGTTACATCCCCACCTTTGACAGTTATAGCACTGAATGTGCTTCTTATTAGCCTTCTTCTTTCCTTTCTTATCATTCTCTCTTTCACCTTTGCTAGATTCACCATTTTCACTATCATCAGAGTTGTCTACCCTAGGGTTCCTTCCTCTCCAATTTCCTTTCCCTTTCTTTTTCCAATTTCCATGATTCTTCTTAAATTTTGCTTGTAGAGCTTCCTCATAGCTCTTTCTTTCTCCTTTTCATTTACTCTTTCTTTTAACCTAATTTTATTAACTTCGAGTGAACCTCGCAGTTCCTCAAGCTTCATAGTTTCTAGGTTCTTAGATTGTTCAATTGCTACATCAACATGATCGAATCTAGGAGTTAGGGTTCTTAATACCTTTTCAACTTTCGATTGCTCAATGATGACTTCTCCATTGTTGCGTATTTAGTTCGTAATTAGTGTCAATTTACCGAGGTACTCCGCAGTTGAATCCTTCTCTTCCATCTTCAGATTCTCGTACTGTCTACGCAGCGTTTGCAGCCTTACCTTCTTCAAACTCGCATCACTAGTGTACATCGTTGCGAGTGCGTCCCAGGCTCCCTTCGCTGTCTCATTCTCTGCAATCTTTTTGAACACTTCAGCGTCTACGCATTGGTGAATCAGAAATAGCGCTTTACTGTCCTTCTTTTGTTGTTCACGGAGTGCTTCACCGCCGACGGCCACATCGCCGTTGCTTCATCTGTCGTAATTCTTTCCATTAAAAAGTGGTAGTTTTGCCGGGAATTGGCCGCTGCTTCCACCGTTATTAGCCATCGCCGTCACGCAGTAGCTTTTGGATCATCTTCAACCTCGCTCTGGTGCCAATTTGTTGGAACAACGGTGGTTCCACATCTCACTGCTACACACACACACACACACACACACACACACACACACACACACACACACACACTTTCGAGAGAGAATATTCTGGAAATGATCCAACCGAATATGGTTATGATCCAACTGAATTGTACTGATTATTGAACTGATTACATTTATACCAGTCAGCATACAAGTGAGTCAACACTGCTGATGTGGCATGCTGAGTAATACAACAAGTCAATGTAAAAAGAAAATATAGTCAACAAGACTTCTAATTAGTCAAACAACAACAACTAGTTCTTATTTGAATTACAATAACAAGGACTTTATTTCTTCAGAACTGTCATTGTTTGCGCCGAGTTGGACTTCTCTAGTCACTCCACTATTCTATCGTGGTTCTATTATTTTAAGTAGCAATGAGTATAGTTTCAAAACCTCCCCTGCTCCCCATAATAAATCACAAAGAATGAGGTCTGAGAGGAATTCACAAAGAATCAGTCAGTCATCATCAAATTGTTCACCCAAAATCACGCACAACATTTGAAACTGAGTTATCCATTGCCTAAATCACAATTGTACTTAAATGTCTGTTGCACCCCGAAAAATCCGGTTTGGGTTTCTCAATGTACAACGTGGAAAATTTTTGAAGCCGCCACCAATATTTTAATTTTAAGACCAAAACATTGAAAAAAAGTCTTTTGAACAAGGCGGATGGTCTTTTGAAAACTAGAGATATAGGTTCGGGGGTCGATTACGTGCGAGGAAGGTGCTAGCACCGCACACGTCCTTTCTACCGAAAGGGAACCTTTAACTAAACGTGTGGTTTTAAGTGTTGATTTAGAAAATACTTAAATTTGCTTCTTTATTGAAAAGGGAATGAGAAGACTTAATGAAAATTTTTATTTTTGGCGCTTGACGAGAGTTGGCCTCTCGCTCCTACGCATCTCCTGGTGCGATGGAGAATTCAAAGCTACGTAGTTCTTGTGTAGAAAATGTTTGTGTGTTGGTGTTTTTTAATATAGGGGTTTTAGGATTGTGTGATCTGTGTTGAAGGACCACTGGGGGTCTGAAGGACCACTGGGGGTCTGAAGGGCCGCTGGGGGCTGAAGGAGCGCTGGGGCTCTGAAGGACCACAGTTCACTTATCCTAAAACGATGGCTAACCCGGCCGTACGACCGACTTAATCCCCTACTTTGAAAATAAGATTTTTGGTTTTTGAAATGAAAGAGATGTGTTTGTATTTTTTTAATTTAGAAATTGTTTATTTTTGCGCTTGACAGGGGCGTGACCCTGCTCCTACGTATCTCCGGGTGGAGAATCAAAGGCGACGTAGTTCAGGGCTTGTCTATTCTTTGAAAAGGTTTTGTTTTTTTATCTTTTTTAGTGAGTTTTTGAAATAGGACGAGCATTAGCGAATGATTAAACTAGCAGAGGCTATGATGAATCACTACTAAGTACTCAAAAAAGAGAGTTGTACCGCTAGTCAAACGAACAAAGGTTCTGATGGACTATTGATAACAACTCGTTTTTATTATCTTTTTTGAAAGTGATTTTCGAAAGAGATTGATTTGCACGATGATCAAACCAACAAAGGTTATGATGGATCATCGTTTATTATTCTTATGAGAAAAGGACATTGCCACTAATAGCTAAACGAACAAAGGCTCTGATGAGCTACTAGCAACAATGGGTTTGAAAATGATTCTTTTTGTTTGTTTTATGAAAATGATTTGTTTATGGTTGCGAAAAGGATTTTTATTTGTTGCGCTTGACGAGAACATGACTCGCTCCTACGTATCCCAAATGGGAATCAAAGCGACTTAGTTCTAATAAAATGTTTTTGAAAGGGTTTGGAAAGGGGAAGAGCTTTCATAATGATCAAGCAAGCAAAGGCTTTGAGTGATCATTACTAATAGCTCTTGGTGGCGTTCATGACAATCAAACAAGCCAAGGCTTTGAGTGATAGTCACTAATAACTTGCATTAGTTAGAAAAGAGTTTGAATGATTTTTGGGAAAAGGGTGAAGTTATTATCAATGATTGGTTACAAAATTCAAACACATTCAATAATCAAGTAATCATGCATATGTCAAACATCAACTAAGACTAGACATGCCAACACAATCAAAGATTCAATTGTCAAAGATGCAAGGTGAATTTCTCAAAACAAATGCGTGTGTGTGTAGGAAGGAGTGTATTTACCCTAATGACTCTATGCTACAACAAGCAAGTAGGCTTACGTCTTCATTAGGAGGTCATACAAGTGGAGAGGATGGCACACAATTAAATCAAGACATTTAAGTTGCATCAAGAGCAATTAAACAATTGATCACAGGCATAGAATGATCTTAGTTAAGCTAGTGAACATGTGAGCAATGAGGTTTTGGAAATGGAGATTGTCACTAACGAGTAACAACTCATGCAAGTTACAAATGCATACATCCAAGAATAAGCATACCAATTCAAGCCAATTAATCAAATCATTTGTGATTCAAATCAAATTCTAAAATGCAATTGTGTGTGTGTGGAATGGGATGGGAATTGTTACTAACGAATAACAATCTCTTGTGATAGCATATGTTCTTGTAATGAAGGCTATTACTAACGAGTAATTCTTCATTATATGCTTGTGGAAATCCTATAATGAGAGTCACCACTAACGAGTAGCGATCTCATGTAAGAAGCAAAGTGTTGGAAGAGGGAATGCACACAATCAACTTGAGAACATGACATGCATCATAAACAACTTAATGCAATGTGACTAGAGGTATGGAATGATCTAGGTTGCATGGATAAGTAAGCAAGAAACAAGATGCATGATCAGGTAAATGCATGAGTATACATCAAGGTTAAATTAACCTATTCTTTGCCAACATGAAAAGGAAAGTGCATCAAGACTCCAAGTGGTCTCTCCTTTGCAAACATTTATTTAACACAATGCAATGATAAGAAATGAGAATGCAAAGTGGTGAAATGAGAATGCAAGGTGGTAAAACTTTTAATGAAATGTGGTAAAAAGTTTTGATGCGAAGTGGTAAAATGCTTTAATGAAATGTGGTAAAAAGTTTTGATGCAAAGTGGTAAAATGCTTTAATGAAATGAGGTAAAAATGTTTGATGAAATGCTTTGGTAAAAAGTTAATGAAGTGGTAAAAGTAAAGTGGTAAAAAGTGAACAAACACAATGACACAACTCACATTTACACAAACATAATCAAATGACAACTTTCAAGCAAACAAGAGGGCAAAAATATGGGCTCATGGCCGAATGCTATGCGAGCCATCATCATCATCATTTTATTTCATGCAAATCTTGACAACAACACATAGAACAACACAAGATAAAAAGACCTAATCTATCATGCATGTTCCTAAGGTAAAACATCAACTAAATCATGCTTTTATTCACATAAAATCAAAGATTGGAAGAGAGGAGTATAAGCCCTAATTTTTGATGTTAAAACCTAGAAACATAATACCCTAAATCAACCATTATTCATCCCCAAATCATGAAATAAACAAGAGCACACAAGAACCCTAAAAATAGGCTCATGGCCGAATACTAACAAGCATGAAATGGGCCTCTTACTTGGTGAAAACTATGCAAACAAGAGTGAATATGCAAGGAAATATGAGAAAACACAAGAACAACTTCTTCAAAGCCAAGGAGCCACCTCAAACACCCAAGCCTCCCTAAGTGCTTGTCAATAATGTTTGAGATGGCTCCTCAAAGCAACAACAACAAGATATGAAGGAGTTGAGATGAGGAGAAGAGAGTTTATGCAAGAAATTTAAAGATGATGCAAAATTTTAGGGTTTTTTACCTCCAATCCAAGCTAGGAAATGCAATGAGATGAAGAAAATAGAACACAAATCAACAAAAACCTCCAAGGAACTTCAACTCCAACCCACGAAAACTTGATGAAAGCCTTCCTTGATGTTGATGTTTGAACTTGAACGGAAAATGGAGAAGATATGTGAAAGAGGGATGAGAATGAGGTGAGATGGTGGTGTTTGGTTGAAGAGAAAATCAAAAATGGATGAAGGAGGAGGGTGGTAGTGGCTTCGGCCTTGAGAGGAAAAGGAGAGGTTTTTGGTGTGCTAGGGTGAAATGAGGCCTCCTCCTTGTTATTTTGGAGTGTAGGCTTATATATGGGTCTAGGTGAAAATAGGGTTAAGGGTAGAATGGGGATGGAATGTTCTATTTCAAGTAAGTTTGCATTTTCTAATAAAGAGGTGAGTGTGAGGGTGTGGGGTTATTTACAAAAAAGGGCATGAATCTTCATGAGAGTGAGTGAGAATTGGTGATATGCACCAAAGGAGAAGGTTTAAGGATGGTACAAGGCATATTCCTTCAAGATAAGGAATAATAGTACAATAGAAGAGTGCGGAAGAATTTTGTGAGAGGGAGAGAGAGAGAAGGAATTTCGAAATTGTGGGGGGGGGGGGAGAGAGAGAGGATTTCGAAATTGTGAGGGGAGAGAGAGAGAGAGGAAAAAAAAACTTGTTTTTGGTCTTTTGTCTTATTGAGGACACTTCCTTCTTTTTGAGTTTTTTGAATTTTGGGCATGGAAGTGAAGGTGCACCTATTAAAAACTGTCACATATTTTTGAGCACCATAAAATATTCCCTCTAATTATTCTAGGCAATAAACATTGTCATTTAGTAATTGGGGAATATTTAATGGTCTTTTTTGGGTTTTTTATGCACTAAAAATGGGGAAAATGCATTTTTAATTATTTTGGACTAGGACATTCTTTCCAAAAATTATACAAAAATTACCCTTGGTAGAGTAACATGTATGCCACGTCCTTGACCTGGTCTTGGTCCAAAAATAATTAATTTGCCTTTATTTAAATGCCCAAAAATGCAAAAATATGCACTATTTTATTTCCTAAAATTCCTAAAAATTAAGAAAAATGTTTTTGGGTGCCAAAAATTAATAATGATCAATAAATGGCCTTTTTTTGATGAAAATACAGACGCGTGCCAAATGACGGGGGCACAGGGCAGCTCACGCAGTTACTACTGGCGCGCGCGCGTAATTCAAATAAAAAAATGCGAAACAGGGGACGAACACACATAAATGCACCAATCCACTGTTTTCCACACATTATGAATTACCTTATTGCTTCTATTTTCTAAAAAATGTTTTTTTGACTTGGGCGGACAAAATTGGGGTATTACAATGTCTGAATGTGTATTCTAATATATGCTAATAACTAGACATTCCCTAATTCAGAGAGTGCTTGAAAGTTTGGATGACTACATAATTTACAGAGTGCTTCTTGCTACTATTGACAGCATTAGCAGCCATATACAACAGAATTAACATAAAACATGAGTTAAGTAAATTCATAAAATTAGGCCAGGGTATAAAACCAATTTACTCATCACCCTGAGGTAAAAAGAAGGAAGAATGATCACTACAAGAAAATCGACGATTTCCGACGGCGATTTTCGTCGCAAATGCAGCGATTTTCGTCGGAAATTGACGTTTCCGATGTAACATCCTCAAAATAATTAGGCGAATTATTTGGATGTTAACCCAATTGGAATAATTTAGTACTGACTGGTAAATTTATTGAGTGCTAAAATTATTTATTGGTTGTCATTGGATCGTTAACCGGATAATACGGGTCAAGGAAGTTTTGTAATCGAAATAAGGGATTAAGATCAATATGGTAATTGGACCACGTTACCACTTATTTATTAACTAAATATGTGTGTGTGTGTGTGTAAAAGAAAGAAAGAAAGAAAAGAAAGGAAACGCGAACAGAAGAGAAGGAAAGAAAGAAGAGAAAAGAAAGAAGAGAAGGAAAGAAGAAGAAGAAGAAGAAAGGAGAAGAGAAAGGAAGAAGAAGAGGTGAACCCACCCCTCCAAAATTCATCATCTTCATCATCTCCTCTCCCTCATCATAACCCAAGAGCTAGGTAAGATTTCATCCAATTTTTCCCCCTTTTTGTGACCTACGAAATTTAGAGGGTTTTGTTGGAAAATTCGTTGAAATCATGGATTGATAGTTGTGTTGATGATTGGGTTATGTTTAGGATAGAAGCTAGGAGCGGATTGATCGCGTTGTGAAGTTCGAATCGAAGTTTGGAGCGGGTTGGTGAAATAGGGTTCCGTTCGAGAGTTTTTCAAGTCTCGGCAAATTCGGTTCGTTATCGGCTCTCGCTTCGAGGGTGAGTTTTACTCACGTTTAGGTTTATTCCGTTTTGAAATGCATTTTGTGTGATTTGGTTTCGAAGGATTTTGAGTCGAAAACGTTATTTTGAAATATATCGTGTTTTGATGAAATTCGTAATTGTTGGGTTTTCAATTGAATTGCTTGAATATTTGTTGTTGATTGGACTGGAATATTACTTGGTATGATCTGTTTTCGAGTTAGGAATCGATCGGAGCGAGTTTTGGATTAAACGGAAAGCGAATTTTCATGAAAATGGCTATTTTTGCAATGCTGTCAAATGAGCACGATCTGTGCGTCCCAGGGGCACGATCCGTGCGCCTGGTTCGGTTTCAGATTTTCAAAATGTTTAACAGGGCGCACGATCCGTGCGTCCCAGGGGCACGATCCGTGCGCATGCTTCTGTCCAAATTTTTCAAAGTGCCCTAAATGATTCCGTTTCGATTCCAATCCTCTCCTAATCCTTTCCTAACCCTTCTATAATGATATTAGGCTTATAATGCCATGATTTTGGGTATGTTTCAAAAGGGTTTTATAAAATACTTTCGAAATTGAAATTCTTTCGAAAAGCCGAACAATAGTATACGTGTGCGGATATGTTTTTATTGATAACAAAGCGGACTATGAGTCCTACGTGGTAAGGTATAATTTAAATGAACTAAACGTTCATATGATTGTAGATATATATATATATATATATATATATATATATATATTATATCGAGTTTGGGTGACGACCCATGTTGACATACTAGGCGGGGAAGTCATGAACCCTTACCCTAGGCTCCGTGCCATTAGGAAACACTATTGGCACTATTGGTTATGGGGTTCACCGGGATTACTATGTCTGGGGTCGGTGTTGTGTCAAGAGTTGATAATGCGGTTCATCGGGATTACCATGTCTGGGGTCGGTGCCGTGTTATGTAGTGCGATTCATCGGGATTACCATGTCTGGGGCCGGTGTCGTGCTAGGTTAAATTGCGTGGTTTATAAATTAAACTCCGAGATAAAAGATTTCATAATTGGTCCGAGAGTGTTAGTAGGGGTCTCGGTAGAACTCACTGAGATTGTATCTCACTGTTTAAATGTTGTTGTTTTACAGAGACACAGGGACAGCGGGAATCGAAGAGGCACGGGTAGGTTGAGCTCAGATGGTTACCGTTGACATAGCCTTATGCTTTGTTTATATTTCCTTTTTGTTGCCCATGTACTAAGACCCTATGTATTTAGTACTTTATCTTTCTTCCGCTTCCTGTATGATACTGAATACATTAGTCGCTGCAGTTTATGGTCAGAGAACCGTATGGTCTTAATTGTGTGTAAGACTGTTTTGTTTTAATTCAGCAAAAAATTCATAGTAGTATTCAGTGTCTGAGCTGGAATTATTGTCTCTGATGGTTATAGCTTGGTACTCTTGGGTATTTTTACATGTTATAAATACCGGGGTGTTACAGTTGGTATCAGAGCGGTTCGACCTAGTCGGACTTAGCTTTTAGGGTCTTTGCTTTCTCCATTCGTGATTTTCTTAGTATGCTATTAGACATTGAGCTTGATCAACTTAATACTTTGTGCATATTTCGCAGAATCATGGCCAGAAGAGGTAGAGGCGTTCCTCCTCCTGTTGATCCACATTTCGAATGGATGCAGAATGTCATTGAGAATCAGCAAAAGATGATGCAGGATATGTTGCAAATGCAGCATGACCAAATGGGTCTGCAACAGCCCAATTTCCAACCTCATCAAGAAGATCCTAACCGGACATATTTCCAATTTCAAAAGATGAAGCCCCCGACTTACAAGGGTGGACCGGATCCAATGACTGCCTATTATTGGATTGATTCAATGGAGAAAATTTTTCAAACCTTGCAATGCGGGGAAGAAGAGAAGGTAATATGTGCGGCAAATGTGCTCGATGAAGATGCCCACATCTGGTGGTGTAATGCAAGGCAAATGATGGAACTCCAAGGGACTCCCCTCACTTGGGAAAACTTCAAGGAATTGTTTCTGAAGCAATATTTCCCTTCGGTGAAGAAGCTGAGCAAGCAAGCAGAGTTTGTGAATCTCAAGCAAGGTGATTTGTCAGTTGGAGAATATGCGGCGAAATTTGAAAGACTGTCTCAGTTTTATGAGTTGGGGAGGTATGCCCCAAATGATATGTGGAAGATGCAAATGTTCAAAGAAGGTCTCCGAGCTGATGTGAGCCAAGGACTCAGTTCTTACACTCTGGTTAATTATCCTGCCTTAGTGCAACAAGCATATGTTTTTTTTTTTAAACAAAAAGGAAAGGAGCCTCGTTAAAACCTTCTGATGCAAAACCCTCCTTAGGGATAAAAACATCTAGAAGGAAAGAGTACTCCCCCCTATTTCATTAATAAACAAAAAACAAAAATACAAGAAGCATGGGGGGACATATACCAAAACCCATGCAAACAAAAATAAAAATAAAACATTATTGCCTGAAACGAAAATAAGGAAAGCCAATCCTATTACGGATAAAATCATCCTTAATAAAATAGGGAACAGAATTCCACCATTGGAAACCAGACAGGTTGATCCCATGAGACGCAAGCTTATCAGCGCAGTGATTCCCTTCCCGAAAAATATGAGTGCAAGTGACAGTCATTGATTTGAGCAGACCCATGCAATTAAGCCAACGATTGCGGAGATTCCAAGGAACAATTGAGTGAGACGAGAAAGCCATAACAGCAAGCTGAGAGTCACTCTCAATCCATAACCGATGCCAACCTTTTCGGAAAGCCACTTCAATGGCGACCATGACCCCGACAAGCTCAGCATGAAGCGCGTAATTAGTGCCTAGAGGAAGCATAAAACAGCCAAGAGACTCAGCATTACTGTCTCGAAAGATACCCCCACAGGCAGCTAAACCAGGAGACCCCCTCGCAGCGCCATCAGTATTACACTTAACCCAAAAGGAAGGAGGAGACTGCCAGATAACCTCTATATTTGTAGGAGCCTTACGAGGTTTGCACTCAACCGAAAAACCCTTAAGAATCATAAATTCCTGCATGGAGTTAGACGTGGAGCCCTTGCTGAGATTGCCAGAAATGTTCACATTTGCCATGATCAAATTTTTTAGGTAAGTGGGCAAGATCTTCTTGTTGTCAAAACGAATCTGATTCCGAGAGAACCAAATAGCCCAAAAAACGTTAATAACCGCAGCGCAAACAACATCCTGCACTTGGGCCGACCAAGGGCGCAGACAGACTTCAAAAATCGTCTCCGGGGAGGAAACATCAATATTAAGAGAGAGCTTGCCATTAAGCCAATCCCAAAGATGTTTAGCGAAAGAACACTCACAGAAAAGGTGCAAGGAGGACTCATAGTCCGCTTCACAGAGACTACACATGGAAACAGTACCACAACCACGGCTTCTGAGCTGCTCATCCGTTGGCATACGGTGATGGAGGATGCGCCACATAAGAAGAGACTTGGATGGAGGAATAACACTTCGCCAAATATTCTTGAACCACCTACTAGGTTGCCCAACAGGCCTGAAATAAAGATAAGCAGTTTTAAAATTAAGCATACCATCGGTAGAGTTTTTCCAAATCAGCTGATCTTGAGAGTCAAATGAAGGCAGATCTTTTTCATGAAGCAGTGAAGCCAGCTGAGGAAAGATATTGGAAAGAGAAGCAGGGATACACCAGTGACCATTCTGAATGAAGTCACAAACACGGGCCTTGAGATAGAGCTGGCGATGTTCAGGGACATTAAGAAGATCTACAAGAGGGGCCGACATCCAAGGATCAAGCCAAAAAAGTTGATACAGTCACCTTTACCAATTTGCCAAATGCAGTTTTCTTGGATGGTGGAAAGATGATCACACAAATGACCCCACAAAGAAGAACTGATATGATAAGAGATCGCAGTATTATTTCTGAAGACCCTTGATCTTAACAGAACAGCCCAGCTGTTTTGGGAAATGCTGAGCTCCCAGCTAAGCTTAAGACAGGCTGCCTTATTAGTGTCTTTGAGGGACCTAATCCCAAGACCCCCCTCAGCGGTTGGTCTACAAACCTTATGCCAAGCCACAGTAACCACTTTACGCTAATTGACGTCACCAGACCAAATGAAGTTTCTAATCCAAGAATCCACAGTATTCAACAGAGATGAAGGCCATTTGTAAATCAGGAAGCTGTAAATTAGCATACTTTGCACAACCGACTTGACCAGCTGCGCTCTTCCGGCAATAGAGAGGAGGGAAGCTTTCCACGCTGATAACTTGGCTTTAATCCTGTCAGCGATTGGCATTAAATAGACAGCTTTAGGCTTACCTTTGAAAATTGGAATACCCAAGTATGTGAACGGCAACTGGCCAATAGAGAAGCCCAGGAGATCGGCAATGTGACGCTGCCGGGTATTGGGAATGGCGCCCAAATGAACTGTAGATTTGCTAGAGTTAACAATCTGACCAGAAGCTTCACCATACTTAGTAAAGAAGCCGAGGAGATTATGGAGATTTCTCTGCGAAGCTCTGCAAAAAATCATGATGTCATCAGCATAAAGGGTATGAGAGGGAACCTGAGTACCTCTAGGACCATTGATTAACTGGAGGTCCCCATCCTGCACAAGCTTGGAGATGCCTCTGTTCAAAACTTCCTCAGCCAAGCAGAAAAGAAGGGGGGAGAGGGGATCCCCTTGACGCACACCCCGCTTGCAACTAAAGTACCCAGAGGGCTTGCCATTGACTGAGATCGAAAGCTTTGCTGAGTGCAAAAGAACATTAACCCAATCGCAGAATTTACTATTAAAACCAAAAGCCTTGAGAACTCGCAGAAGGAAATTCCAATCCAAAGTGTCAAAAGCTTTTATGACATCAACCTTAAGAGCCATATTACCACCAAAGGACCTGTTATTCAGCATATTAATGGCTTCAGAAATTAAGCAGATGCAATCCGAAATGTTTCTACCTTGAATAAAACCACGTTGCTGAGATGAAACGATACGGGGAGCAATTCTGGAGAGACGGTCAGCAAGCACCTTAGTGATAATCTTAAACTTAAAGTTAGCAAGAGCGATAGGCCGGAACTTCTCAATACTGTCAGCACCATTGACTTTAGGAATAAGGACCACCAAATTAGAATTGAAATTCGGAAGCATCCATCCATGCTTGAAGAATTGCTGAACCGCGCTCACCATATCTTCAGCGATGATGTCCCAGTAATGCTGAAAGAAGAAAGCGCTAAAACCATCCGGGCCAGGGGCACCGTTAGGATTCATAGCAAAGATGGCCTGCTTAATCTCTTCCCTATTAGGAACGTTGGTGAGCATAATATTCTCCTCCCCTGTAACAAGATTAGGGATAATCTCCTCCACCATACCATTTTCAAGACATTGATTATTAGAGGCAAAAATATTCTCAAAATAATTAACAACATGAGATTCGATATCATTAGCAGAAGTAAGAAGAGCATCACCATGTTTTAGGGCAGTGATTTGCTTGGTAATATGTCTAATCCTGACCATCTGATGGAAGAATTTTGCGTTTCGATCACCATGCAAGTGCCAATTAAGTCTAGATTTTTCGAGCCAAAATTCCTCTTGGGAAGCTAAAGCTTGCTGCAGCTCAAGCTGAAGGATTTTTTCTTGCTCATCCAACACCTCTGAGTAGCCAACATTATCAATCTGTGCTTGAACATGATCAAGAGATGCATTCGCCACTTGCACCCAGAGATTAACGTCCCCAAAGACATCTTTATTCCAAGCCTTAAGCTTTACCTTGAGATTTTTGAGCTTTTGATTGAGGACCACCATCGGGCAGCCAACAACATGAGATTGCCAAGCCTCCTTAATTACATTCAGGCAGTCAGGGTGATTCGCCCAGGTGCGAAGGAATTTAAAAGAGGAGGGATGAGCACCATCTGTAATCTGAAGATCAAGCAGTAAAGGGAAATGATCAGATTTAGATTTAGTAAGAGTATAGCAGGAGATACCTGTATAAAAAGTAAAGCAAGCGTCATTGCAAATAGCCCGATCAAGCCTTTTCTCCGTGAAAGCCCTTCCTTTACGGCCATTAGACCAAGTGTAATGAACACCCCTAGTCGGCAGATGAATCAAGTTATTCAGATTGGTCCAGTTCTGAAACTCTTCGCAAGCAGTTTTAGATGGTGTACCATTTCCCCTATACTCATGGCTGCCCAAAATCGCGTTCCAATCCCCAATAAAGCACCAAGGGATTTTATAAGTTTGCTGGAGAAGAGAAAGATCCTGCCAGAGAGATCGCCTACCCAGATAGCTACAAGAAGCATAGATAGCTGAAATACCAACTGTAGTGTTTTTAACCTCCACTGTAAATGAAACATGCTGATCTGAGCAAGCGATAACAGTAGGATTGAACTTTACACAGCCAAAACTATCTCAAATGTCTGTGACACATTTTCGTCCATTGTTGCACCCCGAAAACATGCCTTGATTCTTATCATTTGTAACTGATTGTAACTTTACACAGCAAGAATCGAGTAGATAACATGCCTTGATTCTTATCATTTGTAACTGATTGTAACTTTACACAGCCAAAACTATCTCAAATGTCTGTGACACATTTTCTATTAGGAATCAAATGATAAGAATCAAGGCATCCATGCCAAATTTACATAGACAGAACAAAATTGCTATACCAATTTGTACAACAAAGAATGCAAAACCAACCATTAAGAGCTTACAAGTTGGGAACAATTGAGACAAATCTGACCTTGAGATCCAGTTAAAACATCAAGATTAGACAATTTCAACATAACCCTTGCAAAATCCATACGAAACGTCGATCCATCATCAGAAGCATAAGCAGAAACAAGTCTGGCAGTCTTCTCCTCAGCCATTAGCTGCTGATCAGCAAACAACAGCCCTCTTCCTCTCAACAAGCTTCGGTAATAGTGAGTGTCCTCCTGAAGATGTTATGGGGTCTGGTTGTCCTGTGCCTTGATAGTTGTATAGCCTTTGTTGAATGAAATCACAACCTATTTTGCCAATGTTGTGTCCTCCTTCAGGTGATTAACAAACCAATGTTATTGATGGTGTATAATATACATCGACAGCGTATATAAATTAAATACTAAACATAAATGTAGATGTGAAGGGATTACCAAGAAGGCCGACTGTTTCTCTTGTATTGAATCCTCTAAGGTTGAAGAGGTGCAGTGTGCGTGTAATGTTATCATCAGGTCTCAGAATATTCTCGGTTGATTCCTCGAAAAACGATTGATGGTTGTCGCGTCGACCTGTTAAAACTGGGTAGAAAGGTCCACCAGCCTGCCAAGGCCATGTTCACAAAACAAATCACAAGTGTAATAATACTTGGCTTTCAAAAAGTGCATGACAGGCAACAAAATGTGATATTCTTGTAAACTTTGCTATCCAATGTTTGAACTTAGAGAGTATAATTGCATTGCATTGCATCATTCAAAAAGTGCATGACAGAAAGAATTTGTCAACCTACATTAATGAGTCTTTGGATTTATTAAAAACATACATTTAAGGAGGAGTCAAAGTAGTGCACTAACACTTTTCACTTAACACTTCACAGGAAACAATAGTACATCAATTAGCAAATTTCAAGGAGATTTTGATGACATTAATAGAAAAGAATATAATAGAGAATAGTGAATTCCAAACAAGTAATAACAACCTACATTAATGGAAGACACCAGGGCCTGCCACCCACCTCCAATAGCAACACCTGTAAGAATGATTTCAAAATTGTAAATAGGATAAAATAGCAAAGAATTCAATTCCAGAGAACAAATAGTAGTAATCAATCAAGAACAACTCAATTCCCAGAGTTATATTCAATTCACAAATAGTCCTCTATTATGCCCAAATGCTTTAAAACACCGATTCATATTCACTTAGACTAAAACACTAAAGAGGGGTTAAGCTATTTCATATATTACCATGCTTTGTAATAGCCAAAAGCAAGAAAACAACAGAATCAAGAGTTTCCAAACATCAATAAAACCTTATTCCCACAAGCTCCTCAATCACTAAGTTCTTTTTGATTATGTTTGACCCCTTTTAACATGAAGCAAGTTCCTTATGACAAAACTTCAGATTAAGCATGAGATTAATATGATAATGTTTTGATATTTAAGCAACATGCAGAAAAATTGTCAACAACAATGAAATTATAATGCAAATATAGCATGAAGTTTTGCTGTACTTCCTGTAGATAACCAAAAATGAAACTGAGACACAAACGCTATTGATATAATATAATATAATATATTGTAATATCAAAGCACACTAACAGCAAATACCCAGAGCTTCAAGTAGAAAAGAGTTTTGCTGCACTTTTTCACATGAACTAGATCCTTGATCATTGCATATAAAACATAAAGAATGTAACACAAAATTTTGATTTCACCAACAACAAAAACAAAGCACAAGAGAAAGTGAGCAACAAACCTTACTGCAAGTTCCCATAATACCCCAAAGCTGTATACATCAGATTTGATGTTCACAAGAAGCAGAAAAAAAAACAGATGTTCAAAGACTAGAATTTTTTTAAAACATGTGGGAAGAGAGAGTAATTAAAGGCATTAATTGGACATACTTCTCATATGACGATTCATTACGAAGAACTTATGGTGTCATCCATTGAGGCTACAAAGCAGGAAAAAAGGTAGAATCAGTAAGATGTTTTGAGACTCTTTAGCAGTGAAAATGTGAAGGAGACAATTTAAAACAAATCAAAAATCTTATGGCCATGAAAAAAAGGATGATCCTACTGTGCCTTCTCTCATCTTAGTTGTGAGATATGTTTCACGCTTACCACGTGAAAGACCAAAATCACCAGTTAAGTTAACAAATAATTAAGATATTGTCTAGCTTAATAGAAAACAATGCTAGGAAACCCTTGAGCAATCTATTGCAAGTGTCCAACTCAACATTGTAGGATATATAGAATAATGACAACTGACAGACCTTCACAATCCAGTTCTTTCTACAAACCAAATATTAAACATGTGAAGGCTTCCGCCAGTTCCTTCTACAAACCCAGTAAGCTTAAAGTCTAACAAACATAAAATAGGTAAGAGGTAATGAGGCCATAACTTGGTGCATATTCCGATACCAAGTATATTGAAATTTCTGATCATTAAGCATAGAAGCATTCTGCAAACAATCAGTAGACTTTTGTTCTGAACTTCGTGAGAAATATCCACAGGCTTGGTTCCATTCTGCATGGAATGAAAAATAGAACATAGTAAACAAAATGTTTGCTTTTTCCAAAATGATTGCCTTTTCCACTTATGGTATATGCATGGCTTTCTTTGCGCAAGTCAAATCATGTGATTAACAATTTAAGAAGTTAGACAAAAGAACAGATTAAGTTTTAGGTATTCACAAGTAGAATCAATAAATGCCGAGTATGTATTGCATGCTATAGCAGAAATGATTTTTATTTTTGCAAATTCGATTTCTGTCAATAACAAAGAAAGTTAGACCACACAATACATTTGCCTGGCCCTTCTAGATGCTAAGTGCTAACATAATGGTGTTGGCATAAGGACAATATGCATACAAAAGGAAGTCAAAAACTTTTGAGCCATGCTAAGTAAAGATCCCAAGCAAATCCAAACCAAACGTCTTCACTGTACAGCTTGGTTCAGCGCACATTACAATGAAAAAATTTCCCAATCCATGTCACAGAGCTTGTATGTTTAAGCTTTAAAACAAGTGCCTATAAAGGTTCCATCAAAATGTAACTTTTTTTCAAGAGGTTATGTATGAAGCGGAAGCCTTTTTTGTTTGCTTACCATTATAAAAAGTGCATTTTAGTTTTTAGTTCAAAGACTAGTTATAGTTACAACTATTTTTTTTCAAAAACTACTCTAGCTTAGAAACATTATCAAAAAACAGTTTTTTTTCAAAAGCTAAAACAAACTCCTATAAACTTCTAGAAGTATATATAATTTCAAAATCAAAATAAGTCCTTTTTGCGTGCGCCCAACATTCACCAGGACAAAGTATACCTTGTAAAACAACCTATATCTTTATGTCTAGCTTTAAACCTTGACATATCAAATAAATCTCTCGCGATGAAGGTCTTGTTGCTCTCCGCCAAATTGCCTTCTTCTTCCGTCGCTCTCTCCACTCTGCCGCCGTCTCCATCTCTCCCTATCACTGTCACTTTCTTTGATTCGCCTTGGTCTGTGCTCCGCCGTCGTCGAACTCAGTCAATTCGGAACCACCACACGTCGCTGTCATGCTACGTGCTCCACCGCCGCCTTCTGCTCCGTCATCGGCCGCTATATCTGTTCCCTCATTGGTCGCTGCAGTTCTTCAAGGTTTAAGGTTTAATTTTGTTTTCCTTCTTCTTCATTTCATTTTCGTTTTCCATCTTCTTCATTCCGTTTTCTTTCTTCTCCATTTCGTTTTCCTTTCCACTTTGGTTTCGTTTTCGTTTTCCTTCTTCTTGATTTCGTTTTTTAGGGTTAGTGTGATTTGGGAATTGGGAATTTTGAAATCGAATTCTGCCATTCTGATTTGGGAATTAGGATTTCGTTTTCCTTCCCTCTTTGATTTCGTTTTTAATTTTTGTCTATGTTTCACCATCAAAATCTAGAAACTTTGATATCTTTGTTGTGAACCTTATTGGTTTTCTGTTTCCTGTTGATTTCAAAGTTAATATATGCATTGTCTTTGTAATAGGTGTCTCCTGATCAGGCACAACTGCTTGCAATGCTTGTGCAGATTCTTGGAGTAGAACGGTGTATTGAAGTTGGTGTTTATACTGTATGTCCCTCATTTTAACAATGTAGTTTCTTTATGTTACATGTTAGGCTTTACCAAATTATATTTCTATCTCATACTATACATGGTTGAGATACCAACTGATTGAGGCTTTCATTTATTATTTAAATTATCTCATACTATACATGTTAAGATTTGAATGTTAAGAAGTATATAAGAAACTTTTAAAATTTGAATATCATGTAGCAGTTGTCTATCATCTTATCTCATAGCTCATCCTCTCATGTATTCTAGGTTTAAATCTTTAGATATGAACATCCCTTTCCTGGTTTTATATTGTTCTAGGGTCTATATTCTAGTGATTTGGACAGCGCACTTGAATCTGCATGGGCATGGATGGTTAAATTCAAAGAAAAAGTCTACTTAATAGCATTTCAAGTAAGTAATTGCTCTCTTCTTAATATGAAGTTACTGATTTAGTATATTGTCTGATGGTTGTACTCTGTGAAATGCTTAAAAGCGTGGAAGTGGTGGTGCAAAGCTGCTGGCACTGAAGTTTGTTGTAGCAGTTATCTCATACTATACATGGTTGAGATACCAACTGATTGAGGCTTTCATTTATTATTTAAATTATCTCATACTATACATGTTAAGATTTGAATGTTAAGAAGTATATAAGAAACTTTTAAAATTTGAATATCATGTAGCAGTTGTCTATCATCTTATCTCATAGCTCATCCTCTCATGTACTCTAGGTTTAAGTCTTTAGATATGAACATCCCTTTCCTGGTTTTATATTGTTCTAGGGTCTATATTCTAGTGATTTGGACAGAGCACTTGAATCTGCATGGGCGGATGGTTAAATTCAAAGAAAAAGTCTACTCAATAGCATTTCAAGTAAGTACTTGCTCTCTTCTTAATATGAAGTTACTGCTTTAGTATATTGTCTGATGGTTGTACTCTGTGAAATGCTTAAAAGTGTGGAAGTGGTGGTGCAAAGCTGCTGGCACTGAAGTTTGTTGTAGCAGTTGTTCATCTTTACACACCTGATCCTAATGGTTCCTCAGAGCCCACTTCTCATAAAGGTATTACATTTTGAGTTTGGTTGGATAGTCTAACGAATCTTAGAAAAAAACTTGTGCCAATTTGTTGTTATCGTAATCCTCAAATCACTTTACACAGCTTCTCACTTATTTTATAGAAAGGCCACCAGAATTTAATATATCATGGCCGAGGCGGGGTCATCCTGTACTTAACATTGGAGATTTGTCAATTGATCAACTCAAGTTTCCAACTGTGAAGTCTCTTAGTAATTCAGTAATCATTGTGCTAATTAAAAGGTATTTGGTCTTTACTCTCACGCCCTCTGATTTACTGCCCAATGTGGCCAATTAAAATGTCACATCACTTTATGCTCTAAATCGAATTCAAATAACACATGCATGGTCAGGTGTTTAATCTAATTCTATCACGCCCTTTGATTTTTTGCTCAATGCGACCATGTAACAGTCACATGACTTTTATTGTAATCCTTATGACACATGCATGATAATCAAATGGTCAATATTTTCTCTTTTACCCTCTTTCACATCATCAGTACATGCATGATGAATAGATGATCAGTTTAGCTTGCTCATCTTGTCCTCACAAACTTTCTGCATGGATACACATACACGGAAAAAAAGAAAAAACTGATAGTTTTTTGTTTGCTTGGTAAAAAACTGAAATATTCATTTTGAACCAAATTTGTGATTTTGTTGAAATATTTGATGTAAAATTAGCTATCTTTTGCTCTGAAATCCTCTCTAATTTTCTGGAAATGTTAGTTGAAGTCAAGGTGCACATCAGGATTCTTCACTATTTTCTGAAGAAATCACGTAGTTGCTATGTAGATTGCAATTGTGATAATGCTTTTCTGTTTTTAAAGTTTAACAAATGATTTGCTTTGATAGTGTAATTTCTTCACTTCTTTTACCCTCATTTAATAAATTTTGATCTTAGTTATATTATATTTGAGAATTTAAAAACTTTTGTTCTCTGATAATCTTGTCTTAGCCATGATTACGTGGTTGTGTGGATGAGCTAAACTATATACCTATTTCAGAATATTGTTGACACTGAAGTATAAAAATCAAGGAAACAAATGAAGGAGAAGAAGAATGGAGCTAAGAAGATTTGTTGAACCAAATTTGTGTTTGTTATATTGAATGAACAACTGGAGTCACATGTAGACATGAATTTAAAGTGTATATATACTGGGTTTGGAAGTTGATTGAAAGTTTAATACATTAATGTAAATTTTAGTTATGAAATCTAAGAGTTTATCATGCTAGCTGCTGAATGTATATGTGAATTTGATGAAAAAATTTGTATATGCAGGGGAATGCACCAAAAGACGGAATAATTTTTTTTTAAATAAACTAAGCATTTTTAAAGTCGGATATTCCTCTTATACGTTATATACGACTTAAAAAGAGGCTTTTAAAGTCGGATATTCCTATAAATCCGACTTTAAACGTGTTCCAAGAGGCAAAAAACACAATATAATCACACTTTTAAAGTCGGATGTATACATTTATCCGACTTAAAAACCGGCTTTTGAAGTCGGATGCCTACCCGACTTTAAAATTTTCAGATTTTCTAAGTCGCCTTGATGCAAGTCGGATTAGGATCCGACTTTAAAACCCCAAAATATCCGACTTTAAAAGCCTTTTTTCCACTAGTGTTATCGCTTGCTATTATTTGGACTGTTCTGGGTTTTCCTTCGCAGGTGGGGTATATGTGGGTAGTTTTAGGCGGTATGTCCCCGCCACACACACTCACCCCCTTTATAATTATGAGCTTTGAGAGAGGCCTAAAACCCAAGGTCTGGAAAACACCTAGGAGAGTGGAAACGAGTAGTGACTGCCAATTGGACCGATGTCCTTCTGCTCTCACGAAAGTTTCAGCCAGAGTATGCTCTTTTACGGTACCTCACACCAGATGGCATTCCATCGTTGTGGGTGTTATCATGAGAGAGATTTAGCTCTGGTAGCCTTTGCGAGGGAGTGAATAGAGCCACATGGGAGGATTATCCTTTAAATTGCCCTAGATCGCAGGTCTCACCTCTTTTTAGGTCACAAGGGCTTTCCAAATTGTGTGCTGCATTGTAAACTAGGCACGCTTTCAAAAAGAAAAGGAGATTTTTTTTCGAAAAAGAAGAGAAAATAGAGAAAAAGTTGCCGTTGTAACCTTTCTTTCGCCGGTCTGTACGAAGTGACATATGAACCACTTTATTTTAAAAAAAAGAGGGAGTGAAAGAGTTACCGCTGTAGCCTTTCTCATACCGGTCCATATGAAATAACGTACGACCCGCATTTTCCAAAAAAAACTTGAATCACTGCCAATAAGGACTGGTCTTTGAGTTACATAGGCGTATAACATCATCATCATTTACACATCATCCTTTGCATAAAACATACATTTTCGATAATTTTTGCATGCATCTTTGCATTTCATCATGGTTTGCTTGCCGAGAACCTCAAGTAATGAAAAATCTTTGTCATAGATACGGCATGGAATCTAGAAGGGAAACGGTGTATACTCCAAGGTACCCCGTTGTAAACAAAGTAGATGTGACCAGTCTGAAAAAATGTGTTGACCTGATGGGACCTATTGAAAGGGGATCGTTTGACAATGCTTATGGGAACCTCCGGAAGTTGTTGTTGCTAGAGGTGCAGACTGAGGCTATTGTGGCTTTGAGTAGATTCTATGATCCAGAAATCAGGTGCTTTCTCTTCAAAAATTTTCAAATGGCACCCACATTGGAGGAATATCAGCAGATTTTGGGTTTCACTCAGACAGAAGCTGTCCCCTACCGGTATCAAGAACAGTACTACACAGATGAGGGGTTCGCTGCGTTATTGCAAGTGAGTGTAGAGGATTTGAAGCTCCAAAAGCAGAAGAGAAACAATGTGATAGGTTTCCCGCAGAGCTACCTTGAAGGTTTAATGGGAGCCTATGCTAGAAGTAAAAATTGGGTCGTCTTCAAGCGAGTTTTGGCCTTAGCAATTTTTGGGGTTGTTCTCTTCCCGCAGACTGAGAGGTATGTGGATGTGACTGTTATCGGTATTTTCCTAGCTTTTCAGAACAAGAGGAACCCCATTAATCCAATTCCCGCCATCCTTGCCAACACTTATTCTGCTTTTACTCATCATTGTGACTTAAGAAGGAAGAAAATCTCTTGCTCTTCTCACCTGTTGTATGCATGGCTTCTCATCCATGCCTTCACCAACCCAACACGAGTGGAAAAGTTGATTAGCTATGCTGTAACTTGCGAGGTGAAAGCTATGAGTATTCAAGAGTGGATCCAGTTTCTAGGGGGTCTAGATGAGCACTCAATCCGTTGGTATCTCTCATCTTGCTGGGAAGACAGGCCCAAGGTGGTCTTCCGCTGTGGTAGTTTTCAAAATGTCCCGCTGATGGGCACTAAGGGATGCATCAACTACAACCCGTCCCTGACTCTGAGGCAATTGGGGTATCCGATGAGGAATTCGCCTACTGAAGAGATGATATTCCCGCTTTACGTCTATGAAGGAGGACCAAAAGATGACAGTTTGCTTAGAAAGGTCTTGCAAGGCTGGAGTACGGTGGTTCGCATGGGAAAAGTAGAGCTCGCTCAGAGGACTAGTGGTATCACCTTCGCTCAGTGGCTCGGAAAACGAATCCAGAATGTTCAACTGCCTTACCAAAAAGAGTTGCAAGTCGAGAGGGAAGTAGTAGATGCCAGTGCCCCTGCTGTCGAAGAATTAGACGAAGTTAAGTTGGCCCTGATGAAGGCGGAGGAAGAGAAGAAATCTTTGCAAGCTGAGATAGAGAAGATGGCTCTGAGGAACAAGAGGTTGAAAGAAGAAAATGCCCTGAAGTCTGCTACCATTGAGAGTTTCAGTCAGAAACTAAAAGGGGAAGAGGAGAGCAAGTTAGAAGTTCAAAGGTATCTGCAAGGAGTCAAGGAGGAAATCAAGAGACGAAGCTTGAAAGAGAAGAAGGCCCTGGAAGAAGCCAATCAGTGGAAAGAGTTATGGGATGAAGCAAAAATGGAAGAGAGAACGGCGAAAAGCTTGCTTGCCAAGTCAAAGAGAGAATCCCGCATGTTACGAGCTGAATGGGAGAGTAAGTTAGACAGTGTTGTGCAAGAGAGAGACTCTTTTGAGAATATCCTCAGGGAATATCAGCGGGCCCTAAAAGCAGAGCAAGAGGATTCTGATGAGTTGAAGGAGCGCCTTTGTCACATCAGCGATGCGTACCGGCAAGTGAGGGATGAAAGTCAGTATTGGGAACATCGCTATGTTGAGCTTCTCGGTAGGATTGAAGAGCAGGCAGTTATCATTGAGCTGAGGGATGAAGTTCAACACTGGAAGGGTAGGTTCTCCAAGCTATCGGAATTGGTCAACCAGGCTCTTGCGGATATGCCCAGAAGATTAAGAAAAGCCGAAGCCGAGATGTATCCCCTCAACACCCCGCTTGAGGTGTACAAATTTGTGGAGTACTGCAGAGCCCTAGTTGAGGAAGCCAAAGGAAAAGCCGGAAGTACCTCTGCCAACAACAAAAGGAGAAGGAGTGGAAATGTCAAAGCCCTTTGTATTTAAGTTTCTTTATTGTAATTTTCCATTTTATTGTACCTTTCCTTTTTCAATCATTGTATCAGAATGTCATACTCAGATTTTGAAGTATTTTGTTTAAACACACCCGTTTCGCTTCCAGATTCCAATCTCAGTACGATCCAAAGAAAATAACAAAAATAATCAAAGATTTACCTGCGTATCTATGACAAGACATAATACACTGCGATTCTCGGCAAGACAAACTAAACACGCATTCATTCGCATCACATTCATTTATTCGTTCTTGTGTTCATAAGTGTGTTCCGTCAACAGAAAATTAGGCAAGCTGGTTAATCATCGCTATTGGACACGTCTGCAAGCAAGAAACATGGAAAACAATCGAGCCAACCTTGATCAGAACGATCCGCAGCCACATCAGGATGACAGAATTCCAGGAGGTCTGGATCCTAATGGTCAGGGTCAGCATGGTCAGAATCAGGGGAATCAAGTCACTCAAGCTGAGATGGAGGTCCTAAGGGCTCAAATGGCGGAGGTCATAAGAGTGCTAAGTGCCTTAAGAGACGTCGGCGCTGTAACACCCTAAAATATTTAATTAAATTATTTAATTAAGTAATTGGGGATTTAAATTAATTTATTTAATATAATGTAATTAATTAGAATTTTATTAAATGTTGGTGGTATTAGGAGGGTGTGGAGGCGCCAATTGCATGACTTGGGCTTGAGTGGAAGGCCCAAGCCCATAAATCACAAGTATTCGAAGTGGAGTAGTGTTTGGGAGTTAGGGTTGTTGGCTCATTGTTGCGAAAATTCAAGAGAGAGCAAGAGAGAAAGAGAAGAGCGTGAGAAAGAGAGAGAGAGCAAGGAGGCGGCCAAGAAGAGAAGGAGAAGAGGATTCGAAGATCAAGAGGAAAGGATCTCCGTTGTTGCTGTGGATCTGTAGGTGACTGCATCCTAGGCATCGAATTCTTCTTGAAAAGGTTAGGGGAGCTCTATCCTTCCATCTAATAAATCTATGATAGGCCCTAGATCTAAGGTTTCTCCTAGATTCCATGATGTTCTTGATGTTCTTTGCGTTCTTGATGTTCTTGATGTTAACTTTCATATATGTTTATTATGAGAATAATGCGATTTTTGATTCCTTGCTTGGTTGTGATCTATGATTTCGCCTTATTGGTGGTGTTATGCGTATGTGTTGAGAACTATAATGTTGATCTATGCGTTTGATTTGTTGGAAGTGAAGTCGCATAAGGGTTGTAGGTGTTTTGGGCGCCTAGGGCGCCATGATGGTGTTAGTGATGTTGTTTTGTTTAATTGAGTTTTGATAAAATGAGTTTTGGTGATTTTGAATGAGATTAGTGCGTTTTTAGTTGCTGGAAAAATTTGAGTTTTTACACTTTAAAATTGTTAGGAAAACCAATTTTCAGTGTTGAAAAATTGTTGAACAAAATTCTAGATGTTGCTGCTGTTTTTCTGGGCGCTAAGCGCCTGTGCTGGGCGCTGGGCGCCTGAGGCGTGTGTGTTGCGCATGTGTGCGCGCCTGGGCGCTAGGCGCCCGTGTCGTGTTGTGTTGTGCGTGTGTGCGCGCCTGGGCGCTGGGCGCCTGTGGCGTGTTGTGTTGCTGCGTGTTGCGCCAAGGCGCTGGGCGCCAAGGCGCTGGGCGCCAGGCGCTGGGCGCTGAGCGCCCGTGTGTGTTGTGCGTGTGTGCGCGCCTGGGCGCTGGGCGCCTGTGGCGTGTTGTGTTGCTGCGTGTTGCGCCAGGGCGCTGGGCGCCAGTGCGCGTGTTGCCTGGTTGCCTGGGCGCCTAAGGCGCCTGTTTTCAGAATGTTGCCTGATTTTTCCCCAAACTTATTTTTAACGTAACTTTTGACTCAGACGTCCGTTTTGAACGATTCGAAAAGTGTCGTGAAGCTTTTTACGTTGTCCATCTATGGGTCCAATTTTTAAAATGAAAAATTGTTATTTTCTGATTGTTTGTGGGCGCCCAAGTGGCTGTCCCCGGTGATCGTCCCAGTAACATTGAAAAATGATATGAAGCTCTTTAAAAATTCTTTTGGTGTATAAACGACAGTTTTAGCAAAATGATGTCAAAAATGATGATTTTGACGACGATGCCTTCGGGGCTAGTTAAATGACTGTTTCGCCCTTAGTGGCTATTTTTATTATTTATGACGTGTAAAAGACTGTTTTGCCCCTAGTGGCCAAAGTTGTAGATAACGATGTGTAAATGACGAGGATGCCCTTGGTGGTTAGTCAAATGACGTTTTTGCCCTCAGTGACTATTGTTTGAGTTGATTGATGTAATGTGTAAGTGACGTTTGGGGCCCGAAGGGCTAAGTGATGTTAAGGTCTAAATGGCCTAGTGACGTTGTGTGCTGATTGTGGGTTTGACAGGTGCTGTGCTCTTTGCGAGCAAACTGGTAAGTGACGGGTCACATAGTTGACTATGGTTTGAGTAATTGTTGTGTTTGTGCGATGTGAGTGGTGCATGTCATAGCGTCTCATGCCCATATGCATAAAACCCAGTGACGTTTTGAGGCCTGAGTGGCTAAGTGACGATGAGGCCGTAATGGCTAAGCGACGTTTGTGAAAAGGTACTTCATGCATATACCCGCGAGTGGGTTGCATTTCATAAGCCTACATGTCATGAGATGAGTTGTTGTAAGTGATGTGAATGATGACTGTAATGTGGATATTTGGTGTTTTTGGATGCTGATTGTTCTAGTGCGTAACCTATGATTAGTACTTATCCTATTTTCTATTATATGGATTGAAATGATGCTCACCCTTTCCTGTTTGAATGTTACCCCCGTGTTGGTAACGTGCAGGTGATTCCCAGTGAAGGTCTTAGCTTCACTTTTTGAGTCGAGTCGTCATGCTCTGATACGTAGCACTCAGGGGGGGGGGGGAACGAACTCGGCATTATTTAATGATTTTTTTGTTGTTATGTCCATGTGGACTATTCTGTTATGTTTTGCTATTTTCCGCTGCGTAGTTGGTTTTATTATGTTGAGTTTCATAAGCGACGTTAAATTGAGGTTTGAGATTTCTTTTATTGTTACGTGCTACGTGGATGCATAATTATTGAGTTGAACTGTTTTGAAATTGATAAGCGACGTTTTAGTGAAGTATGTGTAACATTCCCTATGAACGAAATTTTTAAACTCTGATTTTTATAAATAAAGTGACGGGTAGAAAAGGGGTGTTACATTAGTGGTATCAGAGCACTTCGGTCTGTCCGGCCAATGTTGTCCTGTCATAGTGTCTTATGACAATAGATTAGTTCTGAATCTTTGGTTTGTGCTGCAGTGATAGTTCATAATGGCTGGGAGGAACGACGCTGCTCTTGCTGCTGCATTGCAGGCTATGGCTCAGGCTGTGCAGGGTCAGCAGAATGCTGGAGATAATGCTGTTTTTCGGAGTCTGACAACCTTCCAGAGAGAGAATCCGCCCACCTTTAAGGGCAAATATGATCCAGATGGTGCTATGGCTTGGTTGAAGGAGATCGAGAGGATTTTCAGGGTGATGGACTGTACTGCTGAGCAGAAGGTCCGTTTTGGTACTCACATGCTAGCCGAGGAGGCCGACGACTGGTGGTTGGCTACTAGGCAGAGGCTAGAGGCTGTGCAGGAAGAGATAACTTGGGAGGTATTCAGCAGGGAATTTCTGAGAAAGTATTTTCCTGAAGACGTCCAGGGGAAGAAAGAGATAGAGTTTTTAGAGCTGAAGCAGGGTGGTATGTCTGTGACTGCCTATGCGGCAAAATTTGTGGAACTAGCAAAATTTTATCCACACTACAGTGAGGCTACAGCTGAATTTTCAAAATGCATCAAATTTGAGAATGGGTTAAGGCCTGATATTAAAAAGGCCATTGGTTATCAGAAGATTCGTGTGTTCGCAGATCTGGTTGACAGTTGCAGAATCTTCGAGGAGGACAGTACTGCTCATTACAAAGCTACTTCTGAGAAAAAGGGCAAGTTTCAGAGTCGAAGCAAGCCGTACGAGGTTCCTGCGGGTAAGGGTTATCAGAGGGCTGCTGGAGGTAAGAGTTCTAGTGGGGGAGATGCCCCTGCTAACATTGTCTGTTATAAGTGTGGCAAGCCTGGCCACAAGAGTACTACATGCAGGTCTGATGAAAGGAATTGCTACCGTTGTGGTAAAAAGGGTCATATGGCAGCCGAGTGTAAGGTCAAGGATGTGGTGTGTTTCAACTGTGGTGAGTCTGGGCATATCAGTACAAAGTGTACAAAGCCGAAAAAGGAAAGGTCTACTGGGAAGGTATTTGCATTGGCAGGAGAGGAGCCTGAGGATGATGATGGTCTGATTAGAGATACGTGTTTTATTAATGGTACTTCTCTGAAATCTCTTATTGATACTGGTGCTACCCATTGTTTTATTTCTGTTGATTGCTGTAAAAGATTGGGTCTTGTTTTATCTGCTATGTGTGGGGATATGGTTGTCGATACTCCTGCGAAGGGGTCGGTGATTACGTCCCAGGTGTGTTCTCAGTGTCCCGTGTCGATCTTCGGCAGGGACTTTATTGTGAATTTTGTCTGTTTGCCGTTGAGAGGTCTGGATGTAATCTTAGGCATGGACTGGTTAGAGAATAATCACGTTCATATCAACTGTCGTAGTGAGTCGGTTAGTTTCGGTGAGGAAAGTTCCATTTTGATATCTGCTGGTCAGCTGAAGAAGTTGAAGAAAGAAGGAGTTCAGTTGTTTGCGTTGATGGCTTCGTTGTCTGCTGAGAGTCAGGCTGTTATTGAAGAACTGAAAGTGGTACGCGAGTTTCCTGAAGTCTTTCCTGATGAGATTCCGGGTGTGCCACCGGAAAGAGAAGTTGAGTTTTCGATTGATCTTGTACCTGGTACGAGGCCTGTGTCTATGGCACCGTACAGAATGTCGGCGTCGGAATTGTCTGAGTTGAAGACGCAACTTGAAGAATTGCTTGAGAAAAAGTTTGTGAGACCGAGTGTATCACCGTGGGGAGCTCCGGTATTGTTAGTGAAGAAGAAAGATGGGAGCATGAGGTTATGTGTGGACTATCGTCAGTTGAATAAGGTAACTATCAAGAATAAGTATCCGCTTCCGAGGATCGACGACCTGATGGATCAGTTAGTGGGTGCTCGTGTTTTCAGCAAAATTGATTTGAGGTCCGGATATCATCAGATTAAAGTAAAGGATGAGGATGTTCAGAAAACGGCGTTCAGGACAAGGTATGGGCATTATGAGTATTCAGTGATGCCGTTCGGTGTGACCAATGCTCCTGGTGTATTTATGGAATATATGAACCGTATTTTCCATAATTACCTAGATCGGTTTGTGGTAATCTTCATAGATGATATTCTAGTTTATTCTAAGTCAGAGGAAGAGCATGCTGAGCACCTGAAGTCAGTGTTGGAAGTTTTAAAAGAGAAAAAGTTGTACGCTAAGTTATCAAAGTGTGAGTTCTGGCTGAAAGAGGTGAGTTTCCTTGGGCACGTGATTTCTGGTAATGGTATTGCGGTTGATCCGGCAAAAGTAGAAGCAGTGTTGGAGTGGGAGTCTCCGAAGTCCGTAACAGAGATTAGAAGCTTTTTGGGTTTGGCTGGGTACTACAGGAGGTTCATCGAGGGTTTTTCCAAGTTGGCCCTTCCATTGACTCAGTTGACTTGCAAGGGTAAAGTTTTTGTTTGGGATGCTCGGTGTGAGGAAAGTTTTATGGAACTGAAAAAGAGATTGACGACGTCGCCTGTTTTGACGTTGCCTAATCCAGAGGAACCGTTCGTTGTGTATTGTGACGCTTCGAAGATGGGTCTCGGTGGTGTGTTGATGCAGGATGGGAAAGTCGTTGCGTATGCGTCGAGGCAGTTGCGGGTTCATGAGAAAAATTACCCTACGCATGATTTGGAGTTGGCTGCTGTAGTATTTGTGCTTAAGATTTGGAGGCACTACCTTTATGGTTCGAGGTTCGAAGTGTTCAGTGATCATAAGAGTCTAAAGTATCTGTTCGATCAGAAAGAGTTGAATATGAGACAGCGTCGGTGGTTGGAACTCTTGAAGGATTATGACTTTGGTTTGAATTATTATCCCGGCAAAGCTAATGTCGTGGCTGATGCTTTAAGCAGAAAGTCCTTGCATATGTCGGCAATGATGGTGAAAGAATTAGAGTTAATTGAGGAATTCAGAGATTTGAGTTTGGTTTGTAAAATGACACCTCGTAGTGTCAAGCTGGGAATGTTAAAGATCGATAATGATTTCCTGGGCAGCATCAGAGAGGCTCAGAAGTCAGATGTCAAGTTAGTGGATTTAATTAATGGGGTTGGTCAATCTGAAGATGAAGATTTCAAATTAGATTCCAGTGGTGTGTTGAGGTTCCGGGGTAGGATCTGTGTTCCGGACGATGAAGAGATGAGAAAGGCAATTTTAGAGGAAGGTCATCGTAGCAAGTTGAGTATCCATCCTGGAGCGACGAAAATGTATCAAGATCTGAAAAAGATGTTTTGGTGGTATGGTATGAAGAGAGATGTGGCACAGTTTGTGTATGCCTGTTTGACCTGTCAGAAATCTAAGGTTGAGCATCGGAAGCCTGCAGGGCTAATGCAACCGTTGGAAATTCCAGAGTGGAAATGGGATAGCATAGCGATGGATTTTGTGACGGGATTACCGAATACCGTTAAGGGTCATGACGCTATTTGGGTGATCATTGATAGGTTAACGAAGTCTGCTCATTTTATTCCTATTAATATCACTTATCCGGTGTCGAGGTTGGCAGAGGTCTATGTCAAAGAAATTGTGAGGCTGCACGGTGTTCCGAAGAGTATTGTGTCAGATAGGGATCCGAGGTTCACTTCTGAGTTTTGGAAGAGTCTGCAGAAGGAATTGGGTTCAAAACTGAAAATGAGTTCGGCGTATGATCCTCAGACGGATGGTCAGTCGGAAAGAACAATTCAGTCGTTAGAGGATTTGTTGAGGGCTTGTGTATTGGAGCAGCGGGGTTCATGGGATTCATATCTTGCGTTGATTGAGTTTACTTATAACAACAGTCACCATTCCAGCATTGGGATGGCGCCGTTTGAAGCATTGTATGGTCGAAAGTGTAGGACGCCATTGTGTTGGTATGATTCGGGAGAGAGTGTAGTTTTGGGACCGGAGATTGTCCGGGAGACTACAGAGAAGATCAAGATGATCCGTGAAAAGATGAAGGCTTCACAGAGTCGTCAGAAGAGTTATCATGACAAGCGGAGGAAGGATTTAGAGTTTCAGGAGGGTGAGCATGTGTTCTTGAGGGTTTCTCCTATTACCGGTGTTGGTCGGGCGTTGAAATCGAAGAAGCTCACTCCTCGATTTGTTGGTCCTTATCAGATTTCTGAAAGAATCGGAAATGTCGCTTATAGAGTGGCTTTACCGCCCAATCTTTCGAATTTGCACGACGTGTTTCATGTGTCGCAACTTCGGAAGTATGTTTCGGATCCATCTCATGTGATCCATATGGACGATGTAGAGGTGCGGGACAATCTCACTGTGGAGACGATGCCCGTAATTAATTAGAATTTTATTAAATGTTGGTGGTATTAGGAGGGTGTGGAGGCGCCAATTGCATGACTTGGGCTTGAGTGGAAGGCCCAAGCCCATAAATCACAAGTATTCGAAGTGGAGTAGTGTTTGGGAGTTAGGGTTGTTGGCTCATTGTTGCGAAAATTCAAGAGAGAGCAAGAGAGAAAGAGAAGAGCGTGAGAAAGAGAGAGAGAGCAAGGAGGCGGCCAAGAAGAGAAGGAGAAGAGGATTCGAAGATCAAGAGGAAAGGATCTCCGTTGTTGCTGTGGATCTGTAGGTGACTGCATCCTAGGCATCGAATTCTTCTTGAAAAGGTTAGGGGAGCTCTATCCTTCCATCTAATAAATCTATGATAGGCCCTAGATCTAAGGTTTCTCCTAGATTCCATGATGTTCTTGATGTTCTTTGCGTTCTTGATGTTCTTGATGTTAACTTTCATATATGTTTATTATGAGAATAATGCGATTTTTGATTCCTTGCTTGGTTGTGATCTATGATTTCGCCTTATTGGTGGTGTTATGCGTATGTGTTGAGAACTATAATGTTGATCTATGCGTTTGATTTGTTGGAAGTGAAGTCGCATAAGGGTTGTAGGTGTTTTGGGCGCCTAGGGCGCCATGATGGTGTTAGTGATGTTGTTTTGTTTAATTGAGTTTTGATAAAATGAGTTTTGGTGATTTTGAATGAGATAAGTGCGTTTTTAGTTGCTGGAAAAATTTGAGTTTTTACACTTTAAAATTGTTAGGAAAACCAATTTTCAGTGTTGAAAAATTGTTGAACAAAATTCTGGATGTTGCTGCTGTTTTTCTGGGCGCTAAGCGCCTGTGCTGGGCGCTGGGCGCCTGAGGCGTGTGTGTTGCGCGTGTGTGCGCGCCTGGGTGCTAGGCGCCCGTGTCGTGTTGTGTTGTGCGTGTGTGCGCGCCTGGGCGCTGGGCGCCTGTGGCGTGTTGTGTTGCTGCGTGTTGCGCCAAGGCGCTGGGCGCCAGGCGCTGGGCGCTGAGCGCCCGTGTGTGTTGTGCGTGTGTGCGCGCCTGGGCGCTGGGCGCCTGTGGCGTGTTGTGTTGCTGCGTGTTGCGCCAGGGCGCTGGGCGCCAGTGCGCGTGTTGCCTGGTTGCCTGGGCGCCTAAGGCGCCTGTTTTCAGAATGTTGCCTGATTTTTCCCCAAACTTATTTTTAACGTAACTTTTGACTCAGACGTCCGTTTTGAACGATTCGAAAAGTGTCGTGAAGCTTTTTACGTTGTCCATCTATGGGTCCAATTTTTAAAATGAAAAATTGTTATTTTCTGATTGTTTGTGGGCGCCCAAGTGGCTGTCCCCGGTGATCGTCCCAGTAACATTGAAAAATGATATGAAGCTCTTTAAAAATCCTTTTGGTGTATAAACGACAGTTTTAGCAAAATGATGTCAAAAATGATGATTTTGACGACGATGCCTTCGGGGCTAGTTAAATGACTGTTTCGCCCTTAGTGGCTATTTTTATTATTTATGACGTGTAAAAGACTGTTTTGCCCCTAGTGGCCAAAGTTGTAGATAACGATGTGTAAATGACGAGGATGCCCTTGGTGGTTAGTCAAATGACGTTTTTGCCCTCAGTGACTATTGTTTGAGTTGATTGATGTAATGTGTAAGTGACGTTTGGGGCCCGAAGGGCTAAGTGATGTTAAGGTCTAAATGGCCTAGTGACGTTGTGTGCTGATTGTGGGTTTGACAGGTGCTGTGCTCTTTGCGAGCAAACTGGTAAGTGACGGGTCACATAGTTGACTATGGTTTGAGTAATTGTTGTGTTTGTGCGATGTGAGTGGTGCATGTCATAGCGTTTCATGCCCATATGCATAAAACCCAGTGACGTTTTGAGGCCTGAGTGGCTAAGTGACGATGAGGCCGTAATGGCTAAGCGACGTTTGTGAAAAGGTACTTCATGCATATACCCGCGAGTGGGTTGCATTTCATAAGCCTACATGTCATGAGATGAGTTGTTGTAAGTGATGTGAATGATGACTGTAATGTGGATATTTGGTGTTTTTGGATGCTGATTGTTCTAGTGCGTAACCTATGATTAGTACTTATCCTATTTTCTATTATATGGATTGAAATGATGCTCACCCTTTCCTGTTTGAATGTTACCCCCGTGTTGGTAACGTGCAGGTGATTCCCAGTGAAGGTCTTAGCTTCACTTTTTGAGTCGAGTCGTCATGCTCTGATACGTAGCACTCAGGGGGGGGGGGGGGGGGGAACGAACTCGGCATTATTTAATGATTTTTTTGTTGTTATGTCCATGTGGACTATTCTGTTATGTTTTGCTATTTTCCGCTGCGTAGTTGGTTTTATTATGTTGAGTTTCATAAGCGACGTTAAATTGAGGTTTGAGATTTCTTTTATTGTGACGTGCTACGTGGATGCATAATTATTGAGTTGAACTGTTTTGAAATTGATAAGCGACGTTTTAGTGAAGTATGTGTAACATTCCCTATGAACGAAATTTTTAAACTCTGATTTTTATAAATAAAGTGACGGGTAGAAAAGGGGTGTTACAGGCACAACTGAAACCGCTGTTGCCGGGACGAGCAATCCTCCTCCCCTTCCTGGGTCGGGGATCTCTCAAACCCTTCAAGCTGTGCAATGGCCTCCCTACGGTCTCCCACTGGGCTATACGCCTCCTACTGCTGATGCAAACCCTGGGGGAGGTCCTTCAGGAACCATGGGGCACGCTCATCCTAATACAGTTGTAAATGAAGTTGGAGGAGGGACGCATCAAGCCCAGATTCAGATCCCAATTCCTGTTATTGCTCCAGGAACCCCAGCAGGTTTCAATTCACCAATAATGGTTCATCCACACGTACAGGACCCAGTCCCTCAGAACATTGCTCACCAACACATGACCCCGGTCGCGGCATCGATGAATAACCCTCACTATGGTGCCGGCGGTTTCCCACAGAATTACCCTGCCGAAGCTAGAAGTCAGTACCAGATGCTGGAAGAAAGGTTAAGAGCTGTTGAAGGGGCAGGTTCCCGAGCCAGGAATGCCCATGAGTTGTGCTTGGTTCCTGATCTAGTCCTGCCGCCCAAGTTCAAAGCACCAACTTTTGACAAATACAGAGGGACAACTTGCCCGGTCAGCCATGTGACAATGTACTGCCGAAAGATGACTGCCTATGCCCGTGACGATAACTTAATGGTGCATTGCTTCCAAGAAAGTTTAGCTGGAGCTCCCCTTGACTGGTACATGCAGTTAGAGCCAACTAATATCCGTTGTTGGAAAGACATGGCGGATGCCTTCATGCGTCAATACCAGTATAACAATGATTTGGCTCCAGATAGAACTCAGCTACAATGCATGTCTAAGAGGGACAACGAGTCGTTCAAAGAGTATGCTCAGAGATGGCGGAACCTTGCGGCTCAAGTAAAACCCCCTCTGCTGGACAAAGAAATGGTCCACATGTTTATGGAAACCCTTCCTGCGATGTATTATGATAGGCTGGTTGGCAGCGTAGCCTCAAACTTCTCTGAGATGGTGGTCACAGGGGAAAGAGTAGAGAATGGTATGCGGAGCGGAAGAATAGCTCAGGGCCCGACACCTCCTGCCGGTCAGAAAAAGCCATTTTTCGGGTCTCATAAGAAGAAAGAAGGTGAAACCAATGCAGTCATCGGAGCCAGTGGTCCGTCGCACAGCAATCCATCGCAAGCTATTTCGGTTCCTCCTCAGGCACCACTGGCACAGCCTTTTCAATCAAATTATCAGTACCGGAACTATAATGAAAGGAAGCCTGCTGTCTTTGATCCCATTCCCATGTCCTACACGGACTTGTTTAATTATCTCATCACCAACAAAATAATCAGTACTCGTCAAGTGAAGCCATATCAGCCTCCCTATCCCAGAGGGTACAACGCAAATGCCACCTGCGCCTTTCATTCTGGGGCAGTAGGTCATGTGGTGGAGGATTGTAAAGCATTCAAATATGTGGTGCAAGAATTACTTGATAAGAAAAGCATATCATTTCAACAACCCAATGTAGCCACCAATCCGTTGCCAGGGCATGGAGGATCTGCTATTAATGCCGTTGACCATCAGGGGGGTCATTGTTTGGTTAGAAAAGTGGATTGCATTCAGATACCTTTGAATTTTATCCATGCTGAATTATGCCGTTTTGGTGTCATCAAAGAAGGTTGTGCTAGGAAAGACGCCTGTGATGATCCTCGCTGCATCGGGGCGTGTGAAGGCTTTAAACCAATTCTCCAAGATCTCTTAGACAGACACCTGGTTCAAGTGGGAATCCAGGAGAAAGAAGAAAGTGTATCTACCTTGCAATCAGGCAACGGAGGTTTCAGGAGACCGATTGAAATCCCCTGCAATCTGAATTCCAACCTAGCTGCGACGAGACTCTCAACTGTTGTTATTCCAGTACCTGCTGCTACCCCTAGTGGGGAGACTAGGATGACTCCATGGAGCTGCAATGTGCAAACGCAAGTGAAGGACCCTAAAGGCACTCTGGATATAACAAACATTGCTGGAGATAGTTGTATCACAAGGAGTGGAAGGATGTATACTCCTGAAAACCTCAGAAGAGAGCAATCCAAAGGAAATGAAGAAAGGGCCCGTAAAGGAAAAGACAAGGAAGCTGTAGAGGTCAGGGATGTGTCAGACAAAGAAGCTCAAGAATTCCTGAGGGTAATGAGACAGAGTGAATATCGGGTGGTAGACCAGCTGAATCAAACTCCATCCAAGATCTCAATGCTCTCTTTGCTGCTTAGTTCAGAGGCACATCGGGCTGCACTGCTAAAGGTCCTGAATGAAGCTCACGTCTCCCATGACATTACAGTAAACCAGCTTGATGGTATTGTTGGCAGCATTGTAGCCTCTAATTACTTGACCTTCTCAGACACTGAGCTGCCTCCGGCAGGAAAGAGTCATAATCAAGCTCTTCACGTCTCAGTCAAGTGTGGGGACCATATACTTGCCAGGGTGCTTATTGATAACGGTTCATCCTTGAATGTGCTGCCTAAGTCTACAATGGATAAGCTGGATGTAGACTGTTCATATCTAAAACCGAGCTCCACCTTGGTCAGGGCATTTGATGGGTCGGTGAAGGAAGTTTTTGGAGAAGTAGAAATGCCGCTGCAGGTAGGCCCTGAAGTATTTTATGTCGTCTTTCAAGTGATGGACATCAATTCATCCTACAGTTGCCTGCTGGGACGTCCTTGGATACATGCGGCTGGGGCAGTGCCATCCTCGCTTCATCAGAAACTCAAGTTTGTGGCTAGGGGAAAGCTGATAGTGATCTCCGGAGAGGAGGAAACATTGATAAATCGATCACCACCTGAATATTATGTGGAAGCGGCAGAAGAATCCTTTGAGACTGCTTTCCAGGGGTTGGAGATTTCAAACGCTGTCTTCGTCGAAGGAGAGCCTCGGTGGAAGCCTAAGTGGTCCAGGGCTGACATGATGACTGCAAAGGTGATGCTGGGACATGGGTATCAGATTGGTAAGGGCTTAGGAAGAGCTGCTCAAGGAATTGTAATGCTTATCCAATTGAGGGGTAATATTGAGAGGTTCGGTGTTGGATACATCCCAAGTCTTGCTGATCAGGAGAAGCTGACATCTGACAGGAGGGAGAAATGGCTGGCCAAACTCAGAGGAAGGGCACCCAATCAGGAGAGAATAGTCATCGCTAATCTTAAGGACAACTTCCGGAGTGCTGGAATGCTGAACCCTGACCAGGTTAATATAGTTGAAGAAGGATCAAGCTCAAGTGGCCGTGCTGAAGGTCTAGTGCGCTGCTGTGCGGTTGGAGAGAAGCTGCAAAACTGGGAGATCATGGATTTCCCCGTATTTTCCAATTTAAAGTAATTATCATTGTAATGCAGATCCCTCGGCTCTGCCCAAGGCCTTGGGATATTTCATTCGGGCACACATGTTTTCGTCGAAAATCATCAATCAATAAAGTGTTATTTTGAATTTTCAATAAAATTTCTGTCCTCATCTTTTATCTGTTTTGCTTTTTCTTCGTTTTTATTCGCCGCTCCACTCTAATGCAGATCAAAAATAAACTCTGAAAATAACAATGCCCATAACTCATACTGTGATTTTGATTACCCGGTTAATCAAGCCGAGGAAGATGTCGAGAATGATTGGGATACTCCTCCAGAAATCATGAGAATGGTAGAACAAGAAGAAAAGGTCATCGAACCCCATGAGGAGTCTACAGAAATGGTCAATTTGGGTACTGAAGAAGACAGAAAAGAGATCAAGGTTGGTACCGCGATGGAGGATAAAGAGCGCAAAAAGTTGATTCAGCTCCTGTTCGACTACGCTGACGTATTCGCATGGACATATCGGGACATGCCAGGGTTGAGCACAGACATTGTTGAACATAAATTGCCGGTAAAATCAGAGTGTCCCCCTGTGAAACAGAAGTTAAGGCGGATGAAGCCTGAAATGTCTTTGAAAATCAGGGATGAGGTCAAGAAACAGTTTGATGCAGGGTTCTTAGCTGTGGCAAAATATCCTGAGTGGGTAGCAAACATTGTCCCAGTCCCTAAGAAAGATGGGAAGGTCCGAATGTGTGTCGACTACCGTGACTTGAACAGAGCAAGCCCTAAAGATGACTTCCCTCTACCCCATATTGACGTTTTGGTGGACAGTACTACTCAGCACTCGATGTTCTCCTTCATGGATGGATATTCAGGCTATAATCAGATCAAAATGGCTCCGGAGGATATGGAGAAAACCACCTTCATAACCCTTTGGGGAACTTTCTGCTACAAGGTCATGCCTTTCGGGTTGAGGAATGCCGGGGCAACCTACCAAAGGGCGATGGTAACCCTATTCCATGACATGATGCATAAGGAGATCGAAGTCTATGTGGATGACATGATTGCCAAATCAAAAACTGATGAAGAGCACGTGGTTAACCTGCAGAAGCTGTTCGAGCGTCTCAGAAAATACAAACTCAGGTTGAACCCCGCTAAGTGCACTTTTGGGGTTAGGTCAGGGAAGCTGTTAGGTTTCATTGTTAGCCAGAAAGGAATTGAGGTAGACCCGGACAAAGTACGAGCAATCCTGGAAATGCCTGCACCTAAAACAGAGAAAGAAGTTCGTGGTTTCCTGGGAAGATTAAATTACATCTCTCGGTTCATCTTCCAGTTGACTGCAACTTGCGAACCAATTTTCAAACTGCTGTGCAAGAACCAAGAGATGAAGTGGAATGATAAATGTCAAGAAGCATTTGAGAAAATCAAGGCGTATCTTCAGAATCCACCCGTCCTAATGCCACCGGTGTCCGGCAGGCCCCTCATCCTATACCTCACGGTGCTAGACAACTCTATGGGCTGCGTGCTGGGGCAACACGATGTGTCAGGAAAGAAAGAACACGCGATCTACTACATAAGCAAGAAGTTCACAGACTGTGAGGCAAGGTATTCATCATTGGAAAAGACTTGTTGTGCTCTAGCCTGGGCTGCGCATCGACTAAGACATTATATGCTGAGTCACACTACCTGGTTGGTATCCAAAATGGATCCGATCAAGTACATATTCGAGAAACCTGCGCTTACCGGTAGAATTGCTCGTTGGCAGATGCTTCTGTCGGAGTATGACCTTGTATATGTAACGCAGAAGGCAATCAAAGGTAGTACACTGGCAGACTACCTGGCACATCAACCGGTTGAGGATTACCAATCAATGCAATGTGAGTTCCCAGATGAGGACATTATGGCATTATTTGACGCAGGGAAGTCTCAAGATGATGAAAGGTGGAGAATGTTGTTTGACGGCGCCTCTAACATGTGGGGGCACGGAATCGGAGCAGTGCTGATCTCCCCAGACAACCGCTTTATACCAGTCACCGCTAGACTAAGCTTCTATGTCACAAACAATATTGCAGAGTATGAAGCGTGTATCTTGGGTATCCAGGCAGCTCACGATTGGAAAGTCAAGAGGCTCGACGTGTACGGAGATTTAGCTCTAGTTGTCCATCAAGTAAAAGGAGACTGGGAAACAAGAAATTCTGATTTGATTCCTTACCGTGACTGCATTCAAGAATTAATCAAGCCCTTTGAGGAAATCACTTTCCAACACATACCCCGCGGCGAGAATCAGATGGCCGATGCCTTGGCAACTTTGTCCTCTATGTTCAACGTCAGCTGTGACAAAAGTCTGACGACTGTCAGAATCCAGCACAGAGAACAGCCTGCTTATCACTGCTGTATGGCAGTCGAAGAGGGATCAGATAGTAAGCCTTGGTACCATGACATCAAGCAGTATATCACAAACAGAGAGTATCCTCCCGGAGCTACAGAGAATGACAAGAGAACCCTCAGGAGGCTGTCAACAGGTTTCTTCTTGAGTGGAGACGTCCTTTACAAGAGAAACCATGACTTGGTACTCCTCAGGTGTGTAACAGGAGAAGAATCAGTAAAGATTATGCGAGATGTTCATGAAGGCTCATTTGGGGTTCATTCCAACGGGCACGCAATGGCTAGAAAAATCCTGAGAGCCGGATACTACTGGTTGCAGATGGAATCAGACTGTTACAGTTTTGTGAGAAGATGCCATAAATGCCAAATCTATGCAGATCACACCCATGTACCTCCAACTTCTCTGAATGTTTTGAGCGCACCATGGCCATTCTCAATGTGGGGCATGGACATCATTGGTCCCATTGAACCCAAAGCTTCCAATGGTCACCGTTTCATCCTGGTTGCTATTGACTACTTCACTAAGTGGGTGGAGGCTGCTTCTTATCCCAATGTAACGAGCTCAGTGATTGCTAAGTTCATCAAGAAAGACTTGGTTTGCCGCTACGGCCTTCCAAATAAGATTATCACAGACAACGGTAGTAATTTGAACAGTAGAATGATAAAGGATTTGTGTAAAGACTTCAAAATACAACATCACAACTCTTCTCCCTACCGCCCAAAGATGAATGGGGCAGTTGAGGCAGCCAACAAGAACATCAAGAAGATTGTGCAAAAGATGGTGGTAACCTACAAGGATTGGCATGAGATGCTCCCATTTGCCCTGCATGGTTACAGAACCTCAGTACGCACCTCAACAGGGGCAACCCCTTACTCCCTGGTATATGGGTCAGAGGCAGTTCTCCCCATTGAGGTTGAAATACCATCCCTGCGGGTGTTAATGGAGACAAAACTTGATGAAGCAGAATGGGTTCCGTCTCGTCTTGACCAGTTGAATCTCATTGATGAAAAACGGGTGGCCGCAATGTGTCATGGACAGTTGTACCAACAGAGGATGAGGAGGGCTTTTGACAAGAAAGTCCGTCCTCGTGAATTCCAAGAAGGAGATCTTGTGCTCAAGCAGATCTTGCCGATTCAGACCGACTCTAGGGGCAAATGGGCTCCCAAATATGAAGGACCTTATGTGGTGAAGAAGGCATTCTCAGGAGGAGCTTTAATTCTGGCAAACATGGACGGAGATGAGATCCCAAATCCAGTGAACTCAGATGTGGTCAAGAAGTATTATGCCTAGAAAAATAGACGAAAAAAGAGAAAGATAAGCCAAGGAAAATCAGCTCGCTAGGTTGAAAACCCGCAAAGGGCGACCTAGGCAAAATCAGAGCGGCCCGGTGGATTGAAAACCCGCAAAGGGCGATCCAGGCAAAAATTAGGGCCAGAAAAACTTGGGCTTGAGAAAAGAAAAAGGCAATCAGCGCTCCAAAGGTTCTGATAAGGGGGTGATCAGTATTATGAGTATGGACGGTGGGCACCGTTGCTTCAGAGACGAAATCACGAGATCTGTTCCTTTTTGCTTGTATTTTTTTTTGTAGTTTAAAAAAGATTGCAATGCACTTTCGATTGGCGTGACTTTCTGCACGTCCAATTTCTATATCAATAAAAGTCCAACTTTTCTTTCATATGTGTGCTTTTCGTGTCTCTGCTTTCATCTATTCAGTTTCTTTCAAAAATAATAACTTTTATGATTGATGAAATCGAATTGCAAAACATGTGCACATTCAAAGCATTACAGGATCATTACGAAATCTTTGAAAAAATACGGGAAGAAGTGATTCCCCAAGTGAATAAAATTGCGGAAAAGACAGTCATGACGAACCAGTGTGCAATCCTCGCGGGATTGTCGTCCTGAAGCAGCCTTCGCCCGGCAGATCGATTTAACCAGCAAAAAAGAGAGTGCCAAAGAAAAACAAAAACAAATAAGCAGAAAAAAGAAAGCTGCTTAAAGAAAACAAACAGAGTAAACAAAAACAAATAAGCAGAAAAAAGAAAGCTGCTTAAAGAAAACAAACAGAGTAAACAAAAACAAATAAGCAGAAAAAAGAAAGCTGCTTAAAGAAAACAAACAGAATAAGCAAAAAAAAAAAAAAAAACAAAAGAGAAAATCACAGAAGACGGAATATAAAAGAACACAACATCTTCATTCATCATACCATCCATACCATTCGTCATCAAACAGTGGTGCATTACACTTTCAAATTCGCATCTCAGAAGAGCGAAGAATAACAAAAGAAAAAGAAGTGAATGAAGAATCAAACAGAAAAAGCATCCCACCAAAATCAATCATTGCATTTATGTGCATCCAAATACCCAAATGCATGCATTTCATGCACCATCCAAAGAAGTTACTTCGGACCAGAGGGCCCCCCAAAATCTCATTTTTTTTAGAAAATCACCATCAGCACTGAGTTAGTAAACTCCATCAACGCAGAGTTAGTAAACTCCATCAATCCAGATCACAACATCGTGTACGAGCACGCGATGGATCCATCAGACTTCGTCAAGTCCTTCGGATTAGTTATGTCAACCTAAGGCATAATGGACATCCTTTGATCAAATCAGTTCCGGACCTGATGTTGATCGGCCGCTCGAGAAGGCCACCCCTAAGCTCGGACTCAACAAGAGTCCGTTAGAAGGTTTTTAGGCAACCTCCGAATTCAGGACCCCAGCGTCCCTTCAGAACCCCAGTGTTCATTCAGGATCCAAGCATCCCTTCAGGACCCAAGTGTCCATCCAGGTTACTTTCTTTACTGCTTTCTTTATAGCTTTATTTCCTGCTTTTTGAGGGCGGGCATTTCATTTAAGTAAAAAAAAAGGGAGAGAAAATTCGGGTTTTCCCAAGCAGACAAAATCAGTATAATTTCTGAATTCTTTATTTATATTTTGCCTCGGAATATGTTTCGGCCAATTCATATTCCTTGTCAAAATCCAAATAAAGAGGGGCAGCTGTCATACCCTAATTTTGTCCGCCTAGGTCGAAACCCTAATTTTCAAACAAAAATAAGTAAGTTAAGGTTTAGCATTCATTCATAATGTCATGAAGACCATCATTCATGCATTTCAAAGTTTTGAAAGTCATCTTAGGATTAGGGATGCATTGCATTGCCTTTTATAGCATTTTCAGAGTTTTTCAAGACCAAGGGCATTTTGGTCATTTTCGAAAAAATGAGACATTTCTCAGCAAAAAATCATTTCTTGCATACATTTTAGATTTTAGGGCCATTTTAGAGTTTTGAAGTAATTCTTGAAAAGAAAATGCATTTTGAACAAGGATTAGGGTTCTAATGATCAAAAGGGCATTTTGGTCATTTCGCCAAAAATTCAATTTTTCATCAAAAATCACAGGGATCTATAAGGAATCACTTGAGGTGAGATGTGCTTGATCATACATATTTTTGGTAAATACATTGTTGATTTATGTAAAAGAAAGAAAAAGTCAAAACCGTAAAGTCAACAATGGAATATTCTTCAAGCATCTTCAAAGTAGGGCACCCAAATCAATTTTGGGATGATGGTAGCATTTATTTCTGAACCCAATGATTGATCATAGGAAATGGCTCAATTTGGCATAATATTATGGATTTACTTGAAAAAGAATAATAAAAAATGGGTTGGAAATGGAATGATCACACAATAGTACAAGTTGTACAATTGACAACTTGCACACCAAGGCCACAAACCTGCGCATATCAGCTCCATATTCACCCAATTTTGATTTATTTTATTGCTTGATAATCATGTTTTGATCATAGCCTTTCATTTGAATTGAAAATGCAATCCCAACCCTCCATTTGAATTAAAATGGCATTCTTGCAATATGAACCATTTGGAAAAACATTTTGGTAAAATGACTTATCCTTCACCCACCTCCTTAAGCTACACCCCTCAGCCCTCTCTCTCCTCACTTTGTGCTTTCTAATTGCCCCTAATCCATGTGACATTTGATCTTGACCCTTGGTTCAAAATTTAGATGCAATCCTAGAGCACCTAAAAAAATAAGAGACCAAAGTGCCCCTAACCCTAGAAAAAATCTATAAAAACCCTTCATTCCTTCACAAGAGGACCTCTTTAGCTCTCATTTGATCTCACTCTCAAAAATCACACAATTCTCTTCTCCTCTCCTCCTCCAAGAAACCGTAGCTCCTTCACCCTAAAACCACTTCCATTTCTCAACTTTCCTTCACCAATTCATCATCAAACCACCTCCAATCCACTCCTCTCACACTCAAGAAAAATCAAGCACATAATTCCTCTCTTCCTCCCCTCCATTCGAACCAAAAACAGCCCCTCATACCTTTCTTCATTCAAGGCCGAAGCTCCCTTTCATTTATTTCTCCCCTACTTCTTCAATTTTCTACCTATTTTAGAGATAAGGTAAAAACCCTAATATCTTAGCATCACCTTCAAACATTTTGCATCAAGACTCATCTTATCATCTTCATCTCATATTCTCTTCCTTATTTTTGTGCACTCATCATTTTCACTTTTAAAAATGTAGATTGTTGTTGTTAGGGTGATAAATGGCTTCTCACCTTTGAATAATGTAGCTTGTTGTTAATTTGTGTTGATCTTTGTTTTTAAGTGAAATAAACATGTGATTTTCACTCTCTTATGTTTCGCATATTTTTGTTTTAAAATTATCTTGTGGTTTCTTTTCACTTGAGTATGTTTATTTTTTACTATTAGCGTTTAAAGTTGTGTTAAGAGTGATTTTTAGTCCTTGTGATGTTGATGATCTTACAACTTGATTCTCCCTTGTGTTTAGAACACTATGATTTAAGGGAGAAGATTGTAAGATAGGATTCAACTTTGTTTATGAATTTTTCATGTTTAATATTTTTTTTTAGTTGTTATATGTTGATGATCTTACAACTTGATTCACCCTTGTGTTTAGAACACTATGATTTAAGGGAGAAGATTGTAAGATAGGATTCAACTTTGTTTATGAGTTCTCCTTGTTTAATATTTTTTTAGTTGTTATATGTTGATGATCTTACAACTTGATTCACCCTTGTGCTTAGAGCACCATGATTTAAGGGAGAAGATTGTAAGATAGGATTCAACTTTGTTTATGAGTTCTCCTTGTTTAATATTTTTTTTTAGTTGTTATATGTTGATGATCTTACAACTTGATTCACCCTTGTGCTTAGAGCACCATGATTTAAGGGAGAAGATTGTAAGATAGGATTCAACTTTGTTTATGAGTTTTCCTTGTTTAATATTTTTTTAGTTGTTATTTGTTGATGATCTAGCCATATGAGTCTCCACTAGTGCCTAGTGCACTTTGACTTAAGTGGAGGAGATGGTTAGAAGGGATTCTACTTTATTTAGATGCTCTCTAATTCTCAAATGATGATTTGCTAAACTAGCTTACTTGTTCATGTATCCTTACCCTAATCTAGTTCATTAGTTCACATGTTCCTTTAATTGGTTTTTGGTTAGTTGTTGATGATTTAGCTATGTGAGTCTCCACTAGTGCCTAGTGCACTTTCATTTAAGTGGAGGGGATAGCTAGAGAGGATTCAACTTTATTTTCTTGGTTTATGTGTTCTATTTTACTCATTGCTAGATGTTGATGATGGGGTAAGTGGATTTTCACTTGTGCCCATGGCACTTTAATTTAAGTGAAAGGATTACTCTATATGATTCAATTTTGTTTAATGCTTAAAGTGTAGGGTTGTGCCTTATGTTCCTCTTGTATGCTAATTTGTAAGGTTTTAGTATGAAATCGAAGATGAATTAATGCTTAAGATGTTTCGGCCAAGAGATGAAAAATAGGGTTCATGTGTTGTTTGAATATTTGATGACTTGTAGTGGAAGAATGACTTGATTTGGGGCTAGTTCGTACTTTGGGTTTGAGGGTAAAAATCAGGGTTCCATGTTTTTTTTTTATTCCTTTAATTGTTGTATTGAATAAAGGTATGCCTTACTTGATGTTTGTATTGTAGTCTCATGTGTTAGAATAGGGTTGCATCTTGTGATGTTTTGGTGTATTAACTTGTGGATTTTAGCATGAAAGTTGATGTTGGTTTTTGCATGATGAGCATTCGGCCAAGGGCCATATTTTGTGCATATGTTGTGCTCGAAATTTCACCACTTTGATCTATCTTGAGTGAAATAAAATTAGGTTATGTTGTTCTTAACTTTTTACCTTCTTGCATTTCATTGAAACCTTTTTTTTCCTTCATATAACTATCTTCCTAAACATAAGTTATTAGTGATAATCACCCATAACCTTGGTTAGTTTGATTGTCATGAACACTTCATTTCAAAACAAACGAAAACCTTTTTTTTGCAATCATAAGCAAACCATCCTCATGAAACAAACAAAACAAAAATGTTTTCAAACCCATTGTTGTCAGTAGCTAATCAGAACCGTAGTTCGTTTAGCTATTGACATCGATGTCCTTTCTCCAAAAAGAACAATAAGCGATGACCACCCATAGCCTTTGCTAGTTTGGTCATCAAACAAATCAATCCTTTTCAAAAAAGGCTTTCAAAAAGAGAATAAAAACAAGTTGTTACCAACGGTCACCCAGAACCTTAGTTCGTTTGACTAACGGTAGCGACTCCTTTTGAGTACTTAGCGGTGATTACCCATAGCCTTAGCTAGTTTAATCACTCGCTAGTACTCGTCCTATTTCGAAAACTCACCTAAAAAGTTAAAAAAACAAAAACCAAGGCAGAACTACGTAGCTCTGAGTTCTCCATTGTACCGGGAGATACGTAGGAGCGGGTCGTTACCCCCGTCGAGCTCTTTTCTAAAAAAACTCTCTTTTTCCCCCTCTTTACATAAGTTTTCCATTAATTTCCCATCCATCTTCAAATAAGAATGAAATAGGCAAATCTAGGTGTTCTTCAAATCAAACATTAAAACCACACAATTTAATTAGAGGTTCCCTTTCAGTAGAAAGGAGGAATGGGGTGCTAATACCTTCCCCATTCCTAACCGACCCCCGAACCTACATCTCTGTGTTTTCGAAAGACCATCCGCCTTTTCCAAAAAGACTTTTTCCAATGTTTTAGTCTTTAAAAATAAATATTGGTGGCGGCTTCAAATTTTTTCACGTTGTCAAACTGAGGAATCCTTAACCGGATTTTTTGGGGCGCAACAGATATGATGTTTTTCTTTTGATGTGATGGACAAAACGTTTCACGTTTTCCAAAGGGGGGTGTAATGATGTTGGCTCAATTTCCAAGAAACACAATTAATACTGAAGAAGGAGGGTCGTATCGCTTCGACTTTTTGGCTGGTCCCCTTATATATATAGGGCTCTCATTCCTTCATTTCGTGCTCTACCTTCGCACAATTGCTCTAAGAACGACTTGCATTTGCTCTGAGAACGACTTGTATTCTCCAGCGAGCGACCACTACTTCGGGGATATTCTGGCGAGGTGCTCCCCGGTGAGTGACTTAATACTCGGCGTGACTCTACTCAGGACCGTCTCGTCCTCGTGATTGCTGGGGCGACCAACCTATCTCCCACTCCAGGTAATCAACTCTTCACTATTCTTTAGCTTAATTATTATCTTTACTTTTGTGAGGAGGGGGTCTCAGGCCCGGGGTCGACCTTGTCGCCCCCTTGTGCAAATTCTAGACGACCCTGCCTCCCTTGCCCCCTCCTTACAGGGTAACTTTATTTTGGCACGGATATCGTGATCGCCCAGTCGAGAGTGGAGTTATGAGTGATTCTCGTGATTCTCAATTTGAAGACCGTCCGCCTACATCCTCTACAGACCTGCTAGCTCGAGTACATCTTTCGAGAGTACTCCTTCCATCGATACTTCTATTCATCCTTCCCTCATGAGGGTGTCTCTGTCTGCCACTTCCACCGAACAGTCGCCCTCCTGATTAACAGAATACAACATTGAGCCTTCTGGCGACGAGGCCGCCCATTCTGGGCTAACGACCAAGTTGGCGAAGTTGAGGAACCGGATTGGGGCGGCGTGATTGGTGAAGATCGATCTTGGGTTTCGCTGGGTGTGATTGAAAAAGTGCCCTCGATACTCCGTCCTAGGGATGAGTTGCTGCAGTACTATGCAGAAATGGTAGGCGACCCGGGTCAGATATGAGCAATTGAAGGTCCTTCCGCGGACGAGCATGTAGCGGTTGGTCCGTTGTCCTTAAAATTTATCATGTATTCGAACGTCCTACGAGACATGAGGGTTCATCCACCGTTCACCCCTTTTCAACGCTCCTTTCTTCGCCATCTTGGGGTCGCCCCGTCCCAGTTGCATCCAAATACCTGGGCGTTCATCAAAGTGTTTGAGCAACTCATGAGCGTGATGGGGCGTGATTGCTCTCGCTCACTTTTTTTAAGATCTTCAAGATGAGCAGGCGGCCCGAACCTGGGAGCAACCTGAATCGATGGGAGCATCTAAGCATCAAAGGTCAGCAAGACTTCAAAATCTTCAAGCCCTACTCCGACTCCTTAAAGCCCTGGAAGCATTCTTTTATGTGGGTCGTGCCTGTTTGTGAAAAGGTTCATAAAACGGTCGGGTCTCTTGATGCCCGGGGTCGAGTGACCGGTCATAAACTCCCTATTGCATCGACGTACACGCATTATCGCCGTACCCCAATTACTTACAGGACCAGATGTCGACTTGGTGAGGACGATCTGGAAACCCTAAGATTGTTTGAGAAAATGGCCTCCTCGATGGATGAGGAATTGATTAAGTGCTACCAGTTGACTCGGGCTTGGGGCAACGACGAATTTAAAGTCGTTCTTGGTGCGAGTCGTTCTCATTTTTTCTTGTTTTTACCTTTGCGCTCTTGGCGGGGATGAATTCAAATTGTTTCTGACTGTTCTTCTTTTTGCTTGTAGCTGAAATGGCAGGTATGAGATATGAGGAACTTATGAGGAAAGCCAGGAGGGGAAAGAAACCCCCAACCGCCCCTCCAGCGACTGTTGACGTTCCTTCCCCGGGCGACGGGGAAATGGCCACAGGTGCAGATCGAGGAGGTGACTCGCTTTCCTCCGTGCCTGGCTCTGGGAAGAAGAGGGATCGCCATCGGCACGCTGCTGGGACTAGTGGAAAAGATGCCGAGATCGACCTCCCGCACAAGAAGACCAAGGGAGCGAAGGAGGTTCAGAGGAGGTCGACCTCTAACTTAGACTTGGACGAGATCTTTGAGGCGGATTTCGACCACTTTCGTCAAGAACCTCTCCTCTTCATGGCTGAGGTGGCCAAGGCTGGTTCACGCCTGATCGAAAAACTCAAACAAGGTGAAGCGGATTGGACCGCAGGTAAACGTCTTCTCGCTCAAAATTTGTGGTTGGAGGGTGATAATTTAGATAAAACCGATAAGCTAAATCGTGCTTATGACTATATCTCAGAGTTGCGGGGGGAGTTGGAATCCCTAAAGAAAAAGTATCAAGAATCTGAGGCCGCTTTCAAGCCTACTGCTGATGCTCTTACAGAGACAAATAAGTCGCTCTCCACCATGACCAAAGAGCAGGCCAAGCCCCTGGCCGCCCAAGCTGAAGCAAAGCGGAAGGCGCAGTCAAAGACGACCAAGGTTGACGAGTTGTCGAACCAGGTCAAGGAGCTGGGGAATGAAGTAGCCAGCCTGAAGAAGAACAATAATGTTCTAGAGAAAGAGCGGGATGAGGCTTTGGAGGAATGTGACTGGGTGGTTGAGTCTACACTGGCCATCTGCAAAGAGCGATTTAATGAAGCTTTGGCCCAAGTGCAGTACGTCTATCCCGACCTCGAGATCAACCCCAATATAATCAATCATGCCCACTCTCTCAACGATGGTCGCATAGTATATCCCGCAGAGAGGGACGAGCAGGGGAAGATCATAAGGGAGGAGTCTGTGGTGTATGAACGACCCCGTTTGCCTTATCTTTATTTTATCTTCGATTTATGATCGTTCTTTTATTTCTCTTTAAATCGTATTATTCGTAAGGGCGAGTAGTTGCCCCTGGGTGGTTTTACTGGATTTCTATCCGGGTTCAACCCGTCCTTAGGGGTGCGGCTATCCATCGAGGACACTCGGTGTCATCCACGGGCAGTTTACCAGATTTCTATCCGGATTGAACTTGGCCCCTGGAGGTGCGACCATCTTTTAGGCCGCCTCGTTTGTAGCTCGGTTCGACCAAGTACATTATTCCGAACGGGCAATTTACCAAACTCGGTTTAGTTTTATCTTGCCACGTAAGTTGCTGTTGTAGCCGGCCCATATCGATTTAGGTTTTATCGAACCTAGGGCGGGAAAATATACTTCAACATAACAAATAGAGAAATGCCTCGTTTTATTTATGACCATGATTAAGATTGTTTCGGCCGGTTTACATGATTCATTTCTCAATGTGACATTCTTTCATTGTTTCCAATTATATGAAGTATCTTCTCAAGTTCATCGCGTTCCAAGTTTTTGGAATAGGCCCTCCATTCATCGTTTCAAGTTGGTAGGCTCCCTTCCCCATCTTTGAGACGACCCTATAAGGGCCCTCCCAATTGGGGGCGAGCTTCCCTTGAGAAGCGTTCTTCTGACCGATGCTGGCTCTTCGGAGGACGAGCCGTCCTACTGAAAAATCTCTTGGGATGACCTTGGCATTGTGCCTAGTGGCCATTGCTTGCTTGATAAGCGCTTCTCTTAGGGAAGCCTGTTGTTGGTGCGAAAAGTAGTTTGTGCAAGTGTACACAATCGCAACAAGTAATATAATGATAAAGTAAGGATCGTACCCACAAGGATTGATATTAATTTAAGAGTTTAAGTAGTTAACAACTTAGTGAAATGGACAAAGTAAAAATAACAAGTTTTTGGACATGAAAAATAAGAAAGACATTGCTAAAAAGTAAGAAAGCTTAAGAGTTTATAAAATGAGTTGGACTGCTTTTTGTTGTATAGATCCCCAAAAGTAAGGCGCTATAACATTGGACGCTATAGCGCTAAGTGTTGTAGTGTATGATGTTGTGCCTTTCGGTCACTAACGCCAGGGTTTTGTTACAAGACTCCTATGTCTAGGTTCTAAATAAGTCCACTCCTGTATAATGAAGAACCCACAGTATTCACCTTATGAACTATTGCTCCCCTATGTCTAGAGTTAAGCAAAAATGGATTAAATGTCTTTAACCAACCTTTCATTCATATCAACCCTTGAGTTCTATTCGTAGACCATGTCTGAACCTACGAATCGACTCATTTCAGTTGGCCAATCCCAAAACAAGTTTGAAAGCATTAAAGTACAAGGATTGAAACGCAAACATCACAATATTATATTTACACTACTCAAGGTTCATTACAAACTAGAAGCAATCCAACTACTAAGTATTTAGCTCATTACACTCATCATCAACATAATACCAGACAAAATGCTTATATTACCGTAAATGAGTGAGGAATAAATGGTTACAAAAGATGCACTCCCTCTATTCCAAATCATGCACAGCAGGATGACGCTGTAGCGTAGCTTCACAGCACAGAAAGATAAGAAAACTAAAAATGAAAGCTTGAAGATGAAGGTTTAATGGAGGAAATATGTGTCAAGTTATTCTCTCTAAAAACTCTCCCCTTGAAGTCGAATGTGTCATGGGTGGAGAATATGGATAGATATTATCCTCATCTCATAAAGTAGCTTTTACAAAAGGTGACTATGACACTTCTCACCAACTAAAAGCAATCCTTCAACAAAAATGTGCCAAGTGTCCTTGCTAGCCACATGCTTCGTACTCGGCCTGGTTGTTGGACGTTGAAAAAGAGAGAGTCAAAGCTACTTCGATAGTCGTTCCCTCAGTGTTCTCAAGAATCAAACCCGCCCCACTGCCTCTGCTGTTTGACGAGCCGTCCACATGTAAGGTCCAAACTGGCATTATCGTTGCAGGGATCAGGGTCATCTCGGCCAGAAAGTCGGCCAATGCTTGAGCTTTAGTGGCCGACTTGGGTTCATATTTGAGGCCAAACTCCGATAGCTCAATCGCCCACTTTATCATTCTTCCTGCTAGGTCCGGCATGTGGAGGATTTGCCGTATGGGTTGGTCCGTCCTCAAGACGATCTGATGTGCCACAAAGTACGCCCTTAATCTTCGAGCGGCCACAACCAATGCCAGGGCCAACTTTTCAATTTTATGGTACTGGAGCTCAGGACGGTGAAGGGTTTTACTGATAAAATAAATAGGATTTTGCGTAGAGTCACCTTCCCGTATCAACAATGCGGCCAGTGCCTCGTTGGTGATCGCTAGGTAGAGGTACAATATTTCTCCTGGCTCTGGTGTTGTCAGTACAGGAGGTTGCAGTAGAGCGTCCTTCAGCTGATCTAGAGCCAGATCGCACGCGGGCGACCATTCAAACTCTGTCTCCTTCTTGAGCAGTTTAAAAAGTGGGAGCGACTTGTTTGCTGCTTGGGCAATGAATCGTGTAAGGGCGGCCACCATCCCGTTTAATTTCTGTATTTCTTTTTTGGTAGTGGGTGGCCTCATTTCAGTCACAGCTCGGCATTTATCCGGGTTGGCCTCAATTCCTCTTTCCGTTAGGTAGAAGCCTAAAAATTTGCCCGCCCTTACTCCAAACGTGCTTTTCTCAGGGTTTAGCCTGAGCGAGTTCTTACAGGCTTCCGCAAATACTTCTTCCAAGTCGGCCACATGGTTAGTATCTACTTTACTCTTGACGATCATGTCATCTAGGTAGACTTCCACTACCGTGCCTATCTGCGCTTGGAAAACTCTATTCATCATTCGTTGATAGGTCGCTCCTGCATTTTTCTGCCCAAAGGGCATAACTTGATAGAAGTAGTTTTCCTTTTCCCGTCATAAATGTTGTCTTCTCTTGGTCAGGTGGGTACATGGCGATCTGGTTATATCCCGAGTATGCATCTAAAAATGATAGTAGTCAGAACCCGCTGGCATTGTCTACCAATCGATCCACACTTGGGACTAGGAAGGCATCTTTAGGACATGCGCGATTGAGGTCGGTGTAATCTGCACACATGCGCCAATTCCCATTGGCTTTCTTGACTAGAACCACGTTTGATAACCATGTGGTATATTTGATCTCTTTGATGAAGCCTGCCTCGATCAAGTCTTCGACGGCCTTTACGGAAGCTTGTGCCTTTTCCTCTTTCTGAACGCGCCTCCGTTGAGCAACCCACTTGGCCGAAGGGTCGACAGTCAAGTGGTGGCAGGCTACCTCGGGCGGGATCCCCGACAGATCACCGCGCTCCAGGAGAACAAGTCAGAATGGTTTCTCAGACATTGGACGAGTTGTGTTCGTACTTCTTCCGCGAGATCGTTCCCGATCTTTATTGTTTTCTGGGGATCGTTCCCCAATTGGATTTGAGTGAATTGTCCATCAGGCTCTGGCCTCTTAATTCACTTCTTCAGCTCTCTGGCCGGGAGGTCTTCTTCCTCCTCTACCTCGCTATCAGGATCGTAACGAGCATCCACGTCGGTCATGTTGACTTCGTTTCCTCCTTCTCTAGGGTTATTCGCTCCTTTCGTTTCTCGTTCCCCCCTGCTCCTTCAAACTCACGTAGAACGTCCTCTTTACTGAGAGGAGGTCGGCTTGGAGGGTGACGACTTCTCCTTTATCGGAGTAGAACTTCATCTTAAGGTGGACAATAGAGGGGACTTCTTCAAGTCGTCCCAAGGTTGGTCGACCAATTATACATTGATAAACCGATCTTATCGGGAGCACTAGGAAGTCGATTTTTACTGTTCTACACAATGGTTTTTCTTCACTGCCGTCCCCAAAGGTGACCATTAACTCGATGCGCCCGAGTGGTGTTGTGGACGTCCCATTGAAGCCGGTCAAATCTGATCCCCTGTAAGGTCTTAGATCTTCTCTAGATTTTCAACACGTCCAGGAGGTCTTCAAAAATGATGTCGGCTGAGCTCCCTTGGTCGACCAAGATCCTCCTAACCTCCACACTGGCCATTACAACAACTATTAGTAGTGAAATCTGTTTGTTTGGCTTTCCATCTAGCAAGTCGTTGTCCTCAAAGGATATGGGCGGTATCTTTGTGAGAACCCTGGGAATGGATGTATAAGCGACGCTCATAATTTCTTTCCATCTTCTTTTCATGGACTTGTTAGTTTCCCTTTCATCACTAGGGCATCCCCCGGTAATCACCATAGCGATTTGGCGTCCTTTAGATTTTGGTAGTACCTCATCCTCATCGTCCTCCTTCTCTCTTGTTTTAGACCTTTCGTTGAACGCTGTCTTCTCCTTTTGAGGAGAGCAAGTTACTGGCTTATCCTCTCGTTCATCTGTCTGTCCCTTCTTAACGTATTGGGTAAGCTTTCCCTTTCTGATCAGGTCTTCTATATCATCCTTGAAGGCCATACAGTTGTTCGTGTCATGCCCGTTACTGCGGTGATAGCGGCAGTATTTACGGGACGGGCGCTGTCCTTCTTTAAGGACCATTGGTTCAGGTCTCCTCATATTTTTTTAATTTTGTATTCGCACATTCATTCAGAATCTGGGCGTGGGGCGTGTTCAGCTTAGTGCGGTCTGGGAACTTTCTGGGTTTGAAGTCCCTAAAGGGACCTCTCGGATCCCTTCTCGATCTCTGGTCACGCTCCCCTTGGTTTTCTTTAATCGTTCCCCCGCGAGGGCTTGCGTTGCCATTGCCCTATCTTCATAGTTCATGAATCTCTGAGATCTGTAGAGGAAAGTTTCCAAATCGGGCGGTTCGTTCACGCCCACTTAAATTTCGAACAAAGTGCCTGTACGAAGTCCGTCCCGGAGGAACCACAGTCTCATGTCGTCATCCAGTCCTCTTACGTTGGCAGCCTCTTTGTTAAACCTCTCTATATAGTCTCGGAGTGTTTCACCAGGTTCTTGTCTGATCACTTTCAGGATTGCATATGACTTGGGTTTCACCCTCGAAGATGTAAAACGGGCGGAAAAAACCCTAGCGAGCTGTTCCCAGGATGAGATGGTGTTCGGCCTCATTTCCGTGAACCATTCCAAGGCTGGCCCCTCCAAGGTTAGGGGAAATATCTTGCACTTAACTGGCCCATACGCTCCCCGGTATTGCATCATCAAATCAAAGTATCTCAGGTGGGCATCTGGATCTTTGACGTCGTCGTACATTCTTAAGTCCGACGGGGGTTTCTCGAGGGCTCAAGGGACGGGATACTCGTCAATGTCTCGGGTAAAAGGTCCCATCCACATACCAATCCCTTCTCTGCGAGGTGGCCGGTCCTCGAAGCGTCGGCTTCGATGACCACATCGCTCTGGAGAGCTTCCGTAGCGGTTCCGTCGTTCTGGTGACCGACTCTCGTAATGAGAACGGGCATACCGGTCAGATGACCTACTTCTCGACCGAGCGAGCGACCCAGACGAGTCGTATGAAGATTCTTGGTAAAAGGACTCTTCTGGCCAATAAGTAGGATCGGTCGAGGAGGGTGTTGTTCTATGTGGCGTCAGAGTCCCTCCTTGATTCCTTTGTCGAGGTGGGGACCGGTGGACGAGATGCCTTCTCGGAGGTGATCTATATCGTCTAGATGGATTCCTTCTTTCAGGTGTGACGTTCGCCCGCCCTGAAGTCACTTGAGTCACTATTTCCAGAATCTGCTGTACGGTGTTGGGCGGTAGTACGATGTTTGCCTGAGTGGCCGGTCCAGAGGGTGTGCTTTGAACAGTGTTCTCAGTGGTAATCAGAGGGTAGGTTGTGGTTGGTCAGGGGTACCAACCACGCTTTGCAAGAGCTGAGGTGCTCGACCTGAAGCGGGTACGAGTAGTCGAGTTCGGAGTCCAACTATGTGAGTTGATGGGGTGAGCGATATCTGGTTACTCGCAGAGTTCTGCCCGGGTTGTACCTGCAACACTACAAGAATTTCGTGGATTTCCGGCGGCCAAAATCCGCCGGTAATGACCAAAATCCGCCGGAAATTTGGCATTACAGGCGGATTTTTTCCGCTGGACAGGCGCCGGTAATTCGTCCGCCGGTAATTAATATTATTTAAAAAAAACAGTTTTAAATTCGTTTATTTAAAAAAAAGAATTTTATTATTATTTGTTAATTAAAATATCTTTTATTTAATTCATAAAAAAACAGTTTTTAATTCGTTTATTTAAAAAAATAATATTATTATTATTTGTTAATTAAAAAACCAATTATTTAATTAATAAAAATTAAATTAAATTTATAATATAAATGTTAATTAAACGAGAATTGAATAACGCTTTAAATGATAAAAAAAATTGCATAAACATCCAAGAATTAAAATATTCATTACAAAATACAAATTAAAATATCCAAGATCTAATAAAACTGCTACTGATAGTAGCGGTCAGACGAGTTATTAAACCATGTTTCTAAATCAACTGTGTTGAGGTCTAGATCTGTGTTGATCTGCTGCTGGGGTTGCTCGGGCTGCTGCTGCTGGGGCTGCTGTTGGGGCTGCTGGGGGTGACCATTAGGGCTGTGAAAGGAAGGCTGGAAGACTGGTGCGTACGGCTGAAAAGCAGAGTCGTAAGGCTGCTGCATCCCGTAAGGCTGCTGCATCTGCATCTGCATCTGCTGCGGTGGATAAAATGATGATGATGATGATGGCATAAATGGCCTCGAGTATTGAGACATAGTATCCATCATTAGCTTATAGCGCTCTTCATTCAACCGTTGCTGCTCCGCCTGCTGCTCCCGCAACTGCCGCATTTCTTCATTATGTTTTTTCTCTTGGTCGTTCAATTTCTGCGTCAACAGCTCAACATCATTTATTTCTGAAGACGTAGGGACATAGTTGCGACCAGTACTTCTCTCTGAAGAAGTTGCGGAAACCACATTTGGAATAATGGAATCTGGGAAAGCAGACGGGCCCATACCACCAGATCCTACTAACCGGCCCATTTTTGATGGCCCAACAGATTCCTGCCAAGCAACAAAAGCCGCTCGACTCTCCTCAACGGGATCAATCTCAGTACTGCCACTACTTAGCTGCTGTAGCGACCGAAAAATCCGGAGGAGGGGATTCTTCGTCATTTTTGCAATGAAGCCGCCATCAATATTTATTAAATAGGAAAACATTGAAAAAACCTTTATTTTTGGGCTCGGGGGTCGATTATGCGCGGGGAAGGTATTAGCACCCCACAGCATCCTTTCAAGAGAAAGGTTACCATTTAATTTAATGTGTAGATAGATAGTTAATTTAAAGAAAATACTTTAATTTACCTCTTTATTATTTGCAAAGTTGAAGAGGAGGACTTAATAAAAAATTTAGTTTTTTTTTTGCGCTTGACAGGAGTGGGCCCCTGCTCCTACGTATCTCCAGGTGCGATGGAGAAATCAAAGCTACGTAGTTCTTGGGGTAGAAAATGTTTGTGTGTTTGATGTTTTTATTTATTTTTGAAATCGGGAGAGGTATTCGAGACGACCAAACAAGTAAAACTCAGAGTGGTCGTCGCTCATAGCTCGCTTGAAAATCAAAGCTGTTATCAACGGTCAAACAAGCTGAGCTCAGAGTGACCATTAATAACAAACTAATTTTATGTTTAGGAAAACATTTATTCGTTATTTGGAAAAAGGTTGGTTGAGAAAAAAAGGTTTACTTAAGGGAAAGAAACAAAAATTTAAAAAAAAAAAAAGGAACAGGGGGTGCAGCAGTAAAACAAGGGTGTAAATGGTAGAAGGGCTGTATTATTAAAACTGGGGTGTAAACAGTAGGCCATTTCTTATTTCAGTGGGCTGGTCCGTTTCAAGATCGTGGGCTTCAGGGGGGAGGCGTGCGAAGTAAAGCGTAGGGGTGTGAATAGAAATCTGAAAAATAAAAAATGTGAAAAGACCAAACTGCCCTTAGGTCCATACTATAAATATCTAAGCCTAAAATGGAAACCCTAAAAAACTTCTTCATCCACGGCGCCTTCCACCCCCCCCAAATCATCCAAAACCTAAAAAATTTCTCTCTCTCTATCCACAGCGCTGCGTGCGCCCTCTCCCTCCGCCGCAACCTCGCCTCCCTCTCCTCTACTCCGTTTCGCTTCCTTTCCTTCAACCGACCCTCACTTTCCCCTCCCCTCGCAGCCTCTCTCTCTCACTGATTTTTGTTTTCCTCTCCTTCTCCACCGCGAAAAACCCCAAACCGATTTTGTTTTCCTCCTCTCACAGATCCAGATTCCATGGCCACCCCCTTACCGTCGGCGATGGTTAACACAGGGAGATGGGACGGTGAACGAAGGAAAAAGGAAAAAAAAGGGAGCGGTAGTGGGTTGTAGGGGTGGCTCCGATGGTGACTGGTTCGACAGGGGGGAGGTTTCGGTGGTTGTGTGGCGGTGTTTGGCTCGCGGTGGTGATGAGTGGCTCACGGTGGTTGTGTGCTGGTGGAGGTGTGGCTGTTTGTAGGGGTACGGGGGTGATGTGGTACGAAGAGGGGGGTTTGCGACGGCGGTGGTTGTTCGTGGTGGAGGACGATGGTTTTGGTGTACTGTGGTTGGGCGGATCTGTGACGGTGGTGGTACGGCAGAGGGTGTGGCGAAGAGTGGGTTGGTCTGATGGAGGTTGCTGGGCGGTGGTTGGGCTTGGCCGTGGAGTGGTGGTGGACGGAGGCTACGGTGGTGGTGGACGGAGGCGACGGTGGTGGCCACCGCAAGCGGTGGCCGGAGGTACAGTCCCTGGTTCCTACTCTTTTTTTTATTCTTTATCTCTGCTTCTACTCTGATTCTATTTTTTTTCTGATCTAACCTTAATTTTCCTGCTTCTGCTTTCTGTTCACGACTAATTTGTTCACAGTCCTGCTCTATGTATAAGCTTGATGATTTTATTTTTTAGAACCTAATCTATTTACAATACTAAACATTCCTAGAAATAATGTGAAACTGAAATCTGATTTTTAACTCACATATATACGGATTTCCAGGTTATTAGTTCAGATAGTAAGTAAAATAATTTACAAGACATTCTGTTATAAAGGAAAAAGAGAAAAGGGAGGGTCGACCTTTATTCCAGCTTCAGATATTGTCTCCTTTTGCTTTGCCTACTGCTTGCTTCAGAAAAAATTTGATGTGTTTGCACTGCTTGCTCTGAATTTTCTCTCTGTTTGTGTTTTTTAATCACTGTCTCTGTGTGTCCTAACTGATTTCAGTTCATTGGTATTTATAGGCTGGGAATTCTGGTGTAGGGGTGGTGTTGGAGCAGGGAATCAAAACCCTTAGGAGACCAAGCTGTTGCAGTGGAGCAGATTGAAGCAGTGGAGCAGCAGCTTGCAGGGTGGTGCCTGCCAATGCTGCCATGCTTTTTTGCTGAAAATGGGAGGCAAGAAAAGGGACAAGAAGAAGGAAGTTGGGCTTGTAGCTTCATGGAGAGGGAAGGCAGCAAGTCGCAGGCTGCTGTCTCTTTTTTTGTTTTTTGCTTTATTATTTTTTTGTACTCTTTTTGCTTTTTAATTAATTTTTGTACCAATTGTAATTAATTTTTTTGTCTTCACCTACATCAAAGTTGACTTAGGTTGTACCTCTTATTTGTAAAAAAAAACTGTTTATAATAATAAAAACATTAATTCAGAAATTGATTTTTATTAGATTTTTTCATAACAATAATGATAATTAAACTAATAGCAAATGACTTTAATAGCGGTGAAAAAAAACGAGTACTAAAAAAGGGCTCGTATGCCACGAGAAACAATCACGCTCACGCAATGAAAGCCATAACGCGCGTACAATTAAAGACGTGGCACAACGAGAACAATAATGCGTGCACAATTAAGAGAGAAATGTGGCACAACGAGAACGACAATGCGTGCACAATTAAAAGAGAAATGTGGCACAACGAGAACGACAATGCGTGCACAATTAAAAATGACCCGCATACGCTAGGCGCGAATTGAAATCAATTGCGTTAGTTTGACGGACGAAATTAGGGTATTACAGCTGCCCCTCTTTATTTATATTTTACTAGGAAATTTGAAGGGTTTCCAAATTCCTCGAGTAAAATAGAAATAAAGATAAAAACACTAATTTTGTCAAAACCTTTTCTTTTTTTTTGAAGAAAAATCATAAAAAAAAAATGGGTTTACATAGAACAAAAGTAAATAGGGATCACTGGGGATCTGAAGGAGCACTGGGGCTCTGATGGTTTGATTCACAATTGATGCTTGGCGCATCGATTGGAGTCAAACTGAAGGACCGATGGGTCTGAAGGGCATGCCTAAGCCAGATGGACCAATGGGTCTGAAGGAGCGCAAACTAGCAACGGGGTACTAGTGAAACGGTCTGCTTGGGGGATGGCCTTTTTCGAGCGGCCATGGGTGGCAAGGTCAGGTCGTTGACCTGATTTGCACACCTCGAAGGACGTGCACTGTGTTTTTTAGGCGGACACAGCTAGTCTGAAGGACCTGGGGTCGGATGATCCGTCGGTTGCTCGATTAACGCGACGTGCGATCTGGATTGAAGGACCGATTGTTGGTCTGAAGGAGCACTAGGGCTCTGAAGGACCGCTGGGGGTCTAAAAGGTTGATACTAGGCTCAATGCTAACACTATAACTTAAATTTTTGACCAATCTATATTTGAACGCATTTTAAGGATGCAATGGATGATGTATGCGTGCATGCAGTGTAAGCATGTGCAACGATCGATATCTGGTGGTATGATGAATGAAATGTGGGATGCTTTTTCTCTTTGTGTTTTTTTCTTCTTTTTTTTGATTCTTTTTGCTCTTTTGCTCTTTCTTGACTTTTCTACTGATCTCATCACCTCGCGGGATTCTCGACGTGAGATATGAGGGTTGCCTCAAAGTAGTGGTGCCAAAGCGCGGGTTATTAGGCTTTGTTGCTTGAAATGATTATGCCCTTGTCCTCTTTGCCATTTTATAAGAGATCATCTCATTTTTGTGATTTTTAGAAATTTCGTAATGATTGTAATGCTTTCGATTATGCACATGTTTCGCCATTCAATATCATCTACCATAAAACATCTTTTCAAAGCGAATAGGGAAGTGAGAGAGTGAAGATAGAGTTTAATACTCAAATGGAAACCGAGTGCGCAGAAGGTCACACTGGCTGAAAATTACATTGAGAGTTTAAACTAAAAAGAAAGAAAGAAAAAGAAAAAGAAAATGCAGATCTTTTGATTGTTTGTATCTTGGAGGTAGCAATGCCAATCACCCATACACATGACCTTGAGCATCCATCACCCAACTTTCGGAGGACTGCCTTTGCATTTGTTCCAAGTCCAACTCATTGACCCTAATTTTTGCCTGGACTGCTCTTTAGAGTTTTCCATCCACCAGGTCGCTCTAATTTTTGCCTAGGCCGCCCTTTCGGGTTTTCAACCTAGCGAGCTCATTTTTGCTTGGCTCATCTTTCTCTTTTTTCATATATTTCTTTAGGCATAGTACTTCTTAACTGCATCTGAGTTCACTGGGAGTGGGAGGTCTTCACCGTCCATTTTTGTGAGAATTAAGGCTCCTCCAGAGAATGCTTTCTTTACCACATAAGGCCCTTCGTAATTTGGGGTCCATTTTCCACGGGAATCCTTTTGGATAGGTAAAATTTTCTTGAGCACTAGATCTCCTTCTTGAAACTGCCGGGGTCGAACTTTCTTATCATAAGCTTTCTTCATTCTTTGCTGATACAACTGCCCGTGACATAAAGCTTCCACTCTTTTTTCCTCTATGAGGTTCAATTGATCAAATCGAGATTGAACCCATTCTGCTTCCTCTAATTTGGTTTCCATTAACACTCGCAGGGAGGGTATTTCGACTTCTACAGGAAGCACTGCTTCCATCCCGTATACTAGTGAGAATGGTGTTGCCCCCGTCGACGTGCGAACTGAGGTCCGGTACCCATGCAAAGCGAAAGGTAACATTTCATGCCAGTCCTTGAAGGTCACTACCATCTTTTGCACGATCTTCTTTATGTTCTTATTTGCAGCTTCGACTGCCCCATTCATCTTTGGACGGTACGGGGAGGAATTATGATGTTGGATTTTGAAGTCGTCACACAACTCTTTCATCATCTTGTTGTTCAGGTTGGTCCCATTGTCTGTGATGATTTTATTTGGGAGGCCGTATCGGCAGATCAAATCTCTCTTTATGAACTTGACAACCACAGATTTTGTTACGCTGGCGTAAGAAGCGGCCTCAACCCATTTAGTGAAATAATCGATAGCGACAAGAATGAAGCGATGCCCATTTGATGCCTTAGGTTCGATGGGACCAATGACATCCATCCCCCACATTGAGAATGGCCATGGTGCTGTTAGGACGTTCAAAGAAGCAGGCGGCACATGGATATTATCAGCGTAGATTTGACACTTGTGGCATTTTCTCACGTAGTTAAAGCAGTCGGTTTCCATTGACAACCAGTAGTAGCCAGCCCTTAGGATTTTTCTTGCCATGGTGTGCCCGCTAGAATGGGTTCCGAACGAGCCTTCATGGACATCTTTCATAATTCTTTCTGCCTCTTCTTTTGCAACACATCTGAGGAGGACCATGTCATGATTCCTTTTGTAAAGCACTTCCCCGTTTAGGAAGAAACCCATTGCCAACCTCCTAAGTGTTCTCTTATCATTCTCAGTGGCACCAGGAGGATACTCTCGGCTTGTGATATAGTGCTTGATATCGTAATACCAAGGTTTGCTGTCAGGCTCTTCTTCGATTGCCACGCAATGATGTGCCGGTAGGTCTCGATGCTGGATTCGGATGAATGTCAGACTTTTGTTGTTATTGATATTGAACATTGATGACAAAGTCGCTAAAGCGTCAGCCAACTGATTTTCTTCGCGAGGGAGATGGTGGAAGGTGACCTCCTCGAATCGTTCAACCATCTCTTGGATGTAATCACGATAAGGAATTAATTTGGGGTCCCTGGTTTCCCAGTCGCCTTTTATCTGATGGATGACCAGTGCTGAGTCCCCATATACATCGAGTCTTTTGACTTTCCATTCAAGGGCCGCTTTGATGCCTAAGACACACGCTTCATATTCTGCAATGTTATTGGTGCAATAGAAGCTCAGTCTAGCAGTGAATGGTATGAAGCGGTTATCAGGGGAAATCAACACAGCTCCGACCCCGTGCCCATACAAATTGGAAGCGCCATCAAATGACATCCTCCACCTTTCGTCGTCTGGAGATTTCCCTTCTCCGAATAGAGCCATTATATCTTCATCCGGGAAATCGTATTGCATTGATTGGTAATCTTCAATGGGCTGATGTGCCAAGTATTCAGCTAGGGCACTACCTTTGATTGCTTTCTGAGTGACATACAAGAGGTCGTATTCAGATAGTAGCATTTGCCAGCGGGCGATTCTTCCTGTGAGTGCAGGTTTTTCAAAAATGTACTTGATAGGATCCATTTTAGATACCAACCAAGTCGTGTGGCTCAACATATACTGCCTCAGACAACGTGCAGCCCAGGCCAAAGCGCAACACGTTTTTTCCAACAATGAATATCTTGTCTCGCACTCGGTGAACTTCTTGCTGAGGTAGTAGATGGCATGTTCTCTCCTTCCAGACTCATCATGTTGCCCCAGTACGCAACCCATTGAGTTGTCTAGCACTGTTAAGTATAGAATGAGGGGTCTGCCCTGCACCGGTGGCATCAGAATCGGTGGATTTTGGAGGTACCTCTTGATCTTTTCAAAGGCCTCCTGGCACTTATCATTCCACTTTGTTTCTTGGTTCTTGCACAGCAATTTGAAGATAGGCTCACAGGTCGATGTTAATTGGGATATGAATCTGGAGATGTAGTTCAACCTTCCTAGGAACCCACGAACTTCCCTTTCGGTTTTAGGCGTCGGCATTTCAAGAATTGCTCGTACCTTGTCTGGATCTACCTCTATTCCTTTCTGACTGACTATGAACCCCAACAACTTTCCTGATCTTACACCGAAAGTGCATTTGGCGGGGTTTAATCTGAGTTTGAACTTCCTTAGGCGTTCAAATAGTTTCTGTAGATTAACAACATGTTCTTCTTCAGTCTTGGACTTTGCGATCATGTCATCCACGTAGACTTCAATCTCTTTATGCATCATGTCGTGGAATAAAGCTACCATCGCCCTTTGGTATGTTGCACCAGCGTTCTTCAATCCGAATGGCATTACTTTGTAACAGAAGGTTCCCCAGAGAGTGATGAAGGTGGTTTTCTCCATATCTTCGGGGGCCATCTTGATTTGATTATATCCGGAATATCCATCCATGAAGGAAAATAAGGAGTGTTGTGCGGTGCTATCTACCAAGACATCAATGTGGGGCAAAGGGAAATCATCTTTAGGACTTGCTCTGTTCAGGTCTCGATAATCGACGCACATTCTGACCTTCCCGTCCTTCTTCGGAACCGGGACAATGTTGGCTACCCATTGAGGATACTTTGCTACCGCTAAGAATCCGGCATCAAACTGCTTCTTGACCTCATCTCTGATTTTTAGTGACATCTCCGGCTTCATCCTTCTTAGCTTTTGCTTTACTGGCGGGCATTCGGGTTTTACTGGTAACTTATGCTCGACTATGTTGGGGTCCAGTCCAGGCATGTCTTGGTATGTCCATGCGAAGATGTCAACATAGTCGAACAAGAGCCTGACTAGCTTCTCTCGCTCACTATCTTTCATTGTGATGCCGATTTTAACCTCTTTCTTATCCTCTTCTGTGCCCAAGTTTATTACCTCAGTAGATTCCTCGTGGGGTTGAATCACTTTTTCTTCTTGTTCCATCATTCTCATTAACTCTGGAGGAGTTTCCCAGTTTTCTTCAACATCTTCCTCAGTTTGATTAATCGGGTGATCAAAGTCACAGTATGAATTATTGGCGTTGTTATTTTCAAAGGCGTTTTTTTCAAATCTGCATTAGTATAAATTGACGGAATGAAAACGAGCAAAAAGAAAATAAAACGCAAGTGCAAAAGAGAACTGAAATTTATTGGAGAATCTGAAATAACATTTTATTGATATTGATATTGAAAGGAAACATGTGTGCCCGAATGAAATGTCCTAAGGCCTTGGGCAGAGCCATAGGATTGCATTACAGAAACATTACTTTGAACTAAAAACTACAGGAAAATCGACGATTTCCCAATTCTTGAGCTTTTCGCTTGCTGGACAACGGCGCACAAGACTGGCACCGCCATTTTCAGCGCTTGAATCACCTTCAATAGCTGCAACCTGGTTAGGATCTAGCACCCCTGCGCTCTGAAAACTTTGCTTTATGTCGCCGATGAAAATTTTCTTCATATCTGGCTCCCGACCCTCAAGTTTGGCCAACCTCCGCTCCTTCTTTTCCGCGGCGATCCTTCCTTTGTCAGTACGACTAGGCTGGTACCCTATCCCACATCTGTCCTTGTTCTCACGCAGCTGTATGGGTGTTAGGATCCCTTGTTCAGTCTTCCCTAAACCGTTTCCCGCTTGATAACCCTTGCTTGTCATGACTTTAGCAATCATCAATGCAGCTTTGGACAGCTTTGGTTTTAACGACGGGGCCCCGTCCCCCGCAAAGGTAGCATTTGCAATTTCTAGTGCTTGGAAGGCGGTCTCGAAAGACTCTTCTGCAGCCTCAACATAACGGATAGGAAACGGCTTATTGACTAGCAACTCTTCTTCTCCTGAAACGACCACCAACTTGTTGTTGACTATGAACTTGAGCTTTTGGTGTAGAGAAGAGGGCACAGCCCCTGCAGAATGGATCCAAGGTCTTCCCAGAAGACAACTGTAAGACGGATTGATGTCCATCACTTGGAAACTCACTATGAAGACTTCCGGACCTACCTGTACAGGTAACTCCATCTCTCCGATAACCTCTCTTTTGGACCCATCGAATGCCCTGACCAGTGTAGAACTGGGTTTCATGTATGAACAATCTACGTCTAGTTTGTTCATGGTTGATTTGGGTAGTACGTTCAGGGATGATCCGTTATCGATGAGTACCCGAGCTAGAGAGTATTCTCCACATTTCACGGAGATATGCAAAGCCTTGTTGTGCCCTCTTCCCTCGACGGGAATCTCGTCGTCTGTGAAGGTGAGGTAGTTGTTTGCGACGATATTTCCGACGATCCCATCAAACTGACCAACTGTGATGTCGTGAATGACATGAGCTTCACTCAGCACCTTCATTAGTGTTGCTCGATGGGCTTCAGAATTGAGTAATAGTGATAACATGGATATCTTAGCAGGAGTCTGATTCAGCTGATCTACTACCTTGTACTCACTCTGCCTCATAATCTTTAGAAACTCACTGGCTTCTTGCTCAGATAGTGCTTTCTTGCTTGCATTTTTGTCAGACGACTCTCCCTCTACGTTTTTTCCTTTATCAATCTTTCCTCTTTCATTTGATTCTCTTCCTCCGGGTCTTTCAGGGGCGTAGACGCGCCCACTCCGAGTCATTCCGCTGCTTCCCGAGATATTGGTGACAACAGGATTGTTCTGAGGACCTTTCACTTGGACTTTCGCGTTGTAGTTCCATGGGATTGCTTTGGTGTCGTTGTAGGGGAAGGGAGCTGGCACTTGGATAGTGATTGGTTTAGGCATACCCAGGGACGACTTTGAGTCCTTAGTATAGCGGATCTCTAGCGGCTTCCGAGTATCCTTGTTCTGGCCGTTGCTCGATAGGATAGTTGACACCTGGTCCTCCCTCTTTTGAAAGCCCACTTGTATTACATGTCGGTCCAACAGGTCCTGAAGCACCTGTTCAAACGCCTCACAATTTCCAATGCAGTGATTGTCATTGCATGGATTCTTTCCAGTGCATTCTCTCTCAATAATCCCAAAGGAACACAGATTAGCATGAATCACTTCCAGGGGTGTCTGGATGTATTCTACCCTCCTGATTAGGGACGGTTCTGCAGAATCCTCAATTGCATTAGCTGAGGGCATCCCATGTCCTGGTAATGGGTTGGTAGCCACATTAGGACCATTTTCCTTGAAGTTCAACCAGCCCGAGGCGATTAGATCTTGGACGACATACTTCAATGCCTTGCAGTTTTCTATGGAATGGCCGACCGTTCCCGAGTGAAATTCGCATGTGGTGTTTGGGTCGAAGCCTCTGGGGAAAGGGGGCTGGATCTGTCTCATCGGGCGGGTGGTGATTAAATTATGGCTGAGCAGGTGGCGAAATAGGTCGGAGTATGACATTGGGATTGGATCAAACTGGACGAACTTTCCGGCTGAGTAGTTTTGTGGTTTATGGCCTTGGTTATTTTGGGTAGGTGGGGTAGATAGTGTTTGTGCTGAGAACGGATTGGTGTGAGAGGGATTGGAGTAGGAAGTTTTTCCGGTTCCCGTGATGGCGTTGGCTTCTCCTTCTTTCTTTTTAGGAAATCCGGAGAAGGGCTTTCTCTGGTTAGTGTTTCCGGGGGAAGTATAAGCGATTTTCCCATTCCTCATTCCGTTCTCTAGCCTTTCTCCAATAACGACCATATCCGAGAAACTTGACGATACACTCCCGATCAGTTTTTCATAGAAGGGTGAAGGAAGAGTTTCCATGAACATAGACACCATTTCTCTTTCAAACAGAGGCGGTGCTACCTGTGCTGCTAGTCCTCTCCAACGCTGAGCATATTCCTTGATGGACTCATTATCCCTTTTAGTCATGTTTTGTAGCTGAGTCCTATCAGGAGCCATATCAGTGTTGTACTTATACTGCTTAAGGAAAGCGTCAGCGAGATCCTTCCAACACCGAATATGAGTGGGTGTCAACTGCATATACCAATTTGAAGCTGCCCCAGCTAAGCTGTCTTGGAAGTAGTGGATAAGCAGCTTATCGTCATTTGCGAATGCAGCCATCTTCCTGCAGTACATAGTTAGGTGGCTTGCCGGACATGTTGCTCCTCTGTATTTATCAAAATCTGGCACCTTAAACTTAGGGGGGATGACCACGTTTGGAACGAGACATAAATCTTGTGCATTTCTTGCACCAATACTGAATCCTTCAACTGCTCTCAACCTTTCTTCCAGCATTTGCAGTTTGTCTTGGGCTTGAGGGTTCTCCATAGAGTAGTTGTGAGGAAGCCCACTCATACCATAGTAAGGATGAATCATCGGAACTATGGCTGGGTTCACATTTGGGATATGTGAATGAGCGGGGTTCCTGAGGCTCGACCCTTGAGCTTGAGCATCGACTACCAGCGGTGGAGTGTAGCCGAGTGGAAATCTTTGTGGTGCGACAATAGGACTCGGGTTGTGCATCTGCGGTGCCCCCGGGTTACTGTTGTGACCTATCGGCGCAGGATGTCCTTGTCCCACGACTCCTGAGGGACCATCTTCCGGATTGGCAGCGACTGTCGGAGGTGTGTAACCTTGCGGAAGTCCATAAGGAGGCCATTGGTAACCCTGTTCGTTAGCCCCAGTAGGGTACACTGTATGGGGGATTCCGGGTCCATTGGGAATAGGAGGGTTGGTGGCTTGATTTTCAGTGTTCCCAGCGGAGACATCTTCATCTGTATTCCCATTCTTCAAAGCTTGTAGGACCCTTAAGATTTCGGCCATCTGTTGCTTCATCACATCTATTTCTGCCCTAAGCTGTTGATTGCCTAGGTTCTGGTTACCCTGTCCTAAGTCGTCCTGATGTGGATCGCCTTGATCCAGGTTATCTTGAGGCGGATTGTCCTGATTTGCTTCCATGTATCTGGCCTGAGAACGAGTCCAATAGCGATGTTGACGCACCAGCTTGTCTTTTATTCTCTGTTGACGGGATACATGATATGAGTAGGTGAATGGATGAAAAATGAGTGATGCATGTGTGCATGAGTTTTATTGTTTTAGGCCGAGAATTGTAAGCGCGTCTTGATTTGTCATAAGTACGTAAACTAACGTTTCAAGCATTTCCAAAAGGAGGATTAATAGGTGGAACAAACAAACTTCATTGATGGGGGAAAAGTACAGCATTCTTGAAATAAAAATTCGAAAAAAAAACATTACAATGCTCTTTTTAAATCTCGCTCAAATACATATAGCTTTCATTTTTCCACTCCTCTCTCTTTTTCTACTAGTGGTGCTACCAGCCTTCTCCTTCAGTTCGGCAATCAGGATTTTGCAAAATTCCATAAATTCGGAAACTTGGACCGGGGTGTTGAACGGGTGCATTGCTGCGTCAGCCTCTTTTAGACGCTTTGGGATACCCATGATAGCTTGATCGGCCAGCCATGCCAACTTTGAGAATCTATCTCTCCAGTATAAGCTTTCATTCTTCAACTCTATGAAGACTTCATGGTTTTCTATCCTGTTGACCAATTCTACAAAGCGGCTCTCCCAGTGGATGCTTTCAATCTTCAGCTGGTGGTAAACTTCCTCTTGATATCTGATGTAGTCTTTCAGCTCATCAGATTTCTCATGCTCCCTTCTCAGGGCTTGTTGGTATTCTCGGAGTATTTCTTCACTGGTCTCTTTATCCCGCCGGATACTTTTCACTTGATCTTCAAACTCAGCTATCAATATCCGGGACTCTCTCTTTGACTTCACCAACAAGCCCTGTGCGGTTTTTTCAGCAATCATTGACTCCTCCCATAACTCTTTCCATTTATGCGCATCATCAATGGCTTGGTTCTTCTTCAGGTTGCATCGCTTTAGTTCTTCCTTTGCCCCTCTCAGGTATTTTTGGACCTCTTGCTTGCTCTTTTCCTCAGTCTTAAGTTGCTTGCGGCTGTCCTCAATGGCCAATGACTTAGCTGCGTTTTCTTCTTCCAATTTCTGGTTTCTTAGGAGCACTTTCTCTAATTCTGCCTGTAAGCCCTTTTTTTCTTCCTCAGCTTTTGACACTGCCATTTTGAGCTTATCTAACTCTTCGACAGTGGGAAGGGTAGGTTCAGCTATTTCTTCCTCAACCCGTAGTGCGCTTCGGTAAGGCAATCGGGTGTCTTGGATCCTTTTTTGGAGCCACTGACGAAAGGTGGGTTCCTTATCGCCGCCCCTCTTAGTAAGCTCTTGTCCTTTGCGGACAACCATGTCCCACGCTTGAGAAATCTTCCGGAGCATGTCAACCTCTTTTGGGCTTCCCTCATGGAGGTAAAAAGGGATTAACATGTCTTCGGTGGGCGGATTTCGCATGGGGTACCCTAGCTGTCTTAGAGTCAGAGAGGGGTTGTAATTTATGCATCCTCTTGTCCCCATGAGTGGGACATTTTGAAAACTTCCACACTGAAAAATTACCGTAGGCCGGTCTTTCCACCACGATGGGTGCCAACGAACCTTGTACTCATGAAGGCCCCTTAGCACTTGCAACCATTCACCGGTATTCATTGACTCCACATCACATCCTCTAGCGTCTTCAATTGGGCCTTCTACCTTAACTTTGTTGACGAAGGCATGGGTAAGAAGCCAGACATACAAGGCTTGTAGGCAGCAGGATATCCTTTTTCCTTTTAGCTCACTATAATGAGTGAAGGTACAGTAAGTGTCTGCAAGAATGGCTGGAATTGGGTTGGTTGGGTTTTCTTCATCTTTGAAGGATAGGAACACACCAATAGCGGTTGTGTCCACATATCTTTCAAGGCGCGGGAATAGCACAATCCCAAAGATAGTTAAAGCTAACAATTGCTTGAAGGGACCCCAATTTCTAGCGTCGGCGAAGGACTTCATTTGACTTTCCAAGTATTCTTGCGGGAACCCTACAATGCAATTTCAGTTTTTCTTTTGGAGTTTCAAACTTTCTTTGCTGATTTGTAACATTGAGGCAAGTTTCTCATCTGTGTAGTAATGCCCCTGGTATTGGTAGGGCCTAGTGTCTCGTTGAGGAAAACCAAGGATCTGCGTATATTCTTCCAGGGTAGGTGCCATCTGGAAATTTTTGAAAGTGAAGCATCTGAAGGAGGAGTCATAGAATTGGCTCAGGGCAACAATGGCATTTGTTTGCACTTCCAACCGTAATAACATAATAATCTTCCCATAAGTTCTATCGAAAGACCTGCGCTCGATGGGCGGCAACCAACCCGCACATTCTCTTAAGCTCGTCAGATTGGGCTGCTTCACTGTAGGGTAATTCAGGGTTTGAACTGCTTCACCGTTTGATCCCATATTGTCTTGCTTATGACACAATTTTTGAGCCTCTTACAATTCTCGGCAAACCTAAATGAGATGAATAACATGCATGTGAGGATTTTTTTTTATATTTTGTGAAATAATGATGCTATATGATGGATGAAAGAATGATGTCACGCGTGTTAAAAAAAAAAAAATTAGGGAAGATTTAGTGATTCATCTTTGAGAAGGTGTTAACTATGTGTCACATCCTATATATTTAAAAGAAAAAAAGAATAATAGTAATAATGAAACGGTTTTAGATGATTTGATTTTTTTTGTTTTTTTTTTTGGGAAAAGGAAAAAAAAAACAATTTTAAAAAAAAATCTGTAATGATGCAGCGGGTAGGTGAAATGCCCTTGTGTCCTAAACAGGTTATGTCTTATATGTAGGTCACGGTCTAGGGTCACTTACGTGATCAATCTCTCAGGTGGCTCTATTCACTTCCTCACAAAGGTTTCCAGAGCTAAAGTCCCCTTCATGATATGATCCACAACGATAGCGAGCTACCTGGTGTGGGATACCATGAAAGAGCATACTCTGGTTGAGACTTTCATGAGAGTCAGACAGATAAAATCCAGAATGACTGTCACTAATAATCTCCACTCGTCCTAGGTTAATTTTCAGACCTGGGTATAAGGCCCCACTCAAAAGTGTGTGAATAAACATGTGTGGGTGACGTGTGTGACACGGGCATAATACCTAGACCACACAAGCTGCAAAAGAAATACAGATAATAGTACAAAAGTTTTCTACCCTAAGGTTCAATAAGGCCATAAATAAATAAACAAATAAAAATAGACTGGCAGATATGAACGCTAAGGTAAAAGGACATTAAATTAACAATAATCTACACATTTACTTAAATTAGGCTTGACCCTCTAAAATGTCCCCAGTGAAGTCGCCAGCTGTAGCGACCGAAAAATCCGAAGGAGGGGATTCTTCGTCATTTTTGCAATGAAGCCGCCATCAACATTTATTAAATAGGAAAACATTGAAAAAAACCTTTATTTTTGGGTTCGGGGGTCGGTTATGCGCGGGGAAGGTATTAGCACCCCACAGCATCCTTTCAAGAGAAAAGTTACCATTTAATTTAATGTGTAGAGAGAACGTTAATTCAAAGAAAATACTTTATTTTACCTTTTTATTATTTGCAAAATTGAAGAGGAAGACTTAATAAAAATTTAGTTTTTTTTTGCGCTTGACAGGAGTGGGCCCCTGCTCCTACGTATCTCCAGGTGCGATGGAGAAATCAAAGCTACGTAGTTCTTGGTGTAGAAAATATTTGTGTGTTTGATGTTTTTTGTTTACTTTTGAAATCGGGAGAGGTACTCGTGGCGACCAAACAAGTAAAACTCAGAGTGGTCGTCGCTCATAGCTCGTTTGAAAACCAAAGCTGTTATCAACGATCAAACAAGCTAAGCTCAGAGTGACCATTAATAACAAACCAATTTTTATGTTTGGGAAAACATTTATTCGTTATTTGGAAAAAGATAGGTTTGTGAGAGAAAATATTTATTTAAGGAAAAGAGATTTCTTTTAAAAAAGAAACGGGGGGGTGCAGTAGTAAAATGGGATGTGATCAGCAGAAAATGGTTGTATTTTAAAAATGGAGGTGCACTTAACAGCAGACCAGCCCACTACACGAACTCGTGGGCTTTTTTTTTTGGGGGGCTGCGGTGATTGAAATGAGGGGTGTAGAAAGTGATCTGGTGTTTTTTTTTTTAAAAAATAAATTAAAATCAACAAAAACCCCGCGTATATAAAGCCTAACCTAAAATTAACCCTAATTGGAAAACAAATCCTCAGCGCCGCGGCCTCACTCCCATCATCTCTAACCCTAACCTCTATCTCTTCTCTCTCGCGGCGCTCACTCCTCACTTCCTACCCTAGCGCCGTTTGCCCCCCTCACTCCTTCAGCCGCGACCTCGCCTCCCTCTCTTCGCTCTGTTTCGTCTTACCACGCCGCAATCCCCTTCTCTCCTCTCACATACGAAACAGATCCTCACCTCCTCCCTCACTGCCTCTCAAACTCTCCACTTCCTCGCCTACCGTCACCGACCCAAGCCTTCTCTCCCCTCTAACCTAGGTTCGTCTTTCTTTTTCTCCTCCTCACCGATCGGTACCCTTCTCCAAAGACACGCCGTATTCTCTCTTTTCTAACCGTCGCCCTGAGCCACGGGGTGGTGGGTTGGTGGTGTATGGGAGTGTTCGTTCGGCGGTGGTGACGGAGATAGGGGTGGTGGTTCCACCGGAAGAGCGACGTCTGAGAAGAAACACGCACGACGGCGCGTTCACGGCAGACGATGACGGTACCCGCGAAGGTTCTGGACGAATGGCCACCGTCTACGGTGGCCGGAACTAGACGGCGGCCGGCACTACAGGTATCCGAATCTCCTCTTCTTTTATTTGTTTTTTTTTGCTTCTTTTGGTGCTAGCCTACACTGGTTTTGAAACCCCCCCCCCCCCCTTTGCTGATAATCCTGTTTTCAACTCTGTCTTGCTTCTCATTAGAAACCCTAATTTTTAATTAACAACTAATTACTAATTTTTTGAGGAACAGAATGCAAAAGCCTATTTCAGCTAGTCATTAATTCCATTTTGATGAATGAACCGAACATGGAGTCCCTAATGTATTCTTATTACTAAGCAAAAAACGATTTATCCCTAAATTTTACATCATAATCTTTATTTCTGAACCCAACTTAAATAAGTTACTAGCTAAACATAGCTTCGTTCATATTAAAAACTGATTCTGAAAACCTTATTTATTTCTAATACTAATCCATTCATGCTACTAACATATATTCACGGCAGCAATCTTTCAAAGAACATAAACTGAGACTATGCTAAACAACAAATCATGATAGGGAAACAAACTAAGACTGCATTTAAAAAAGAATAAGTTAGATCAACCTTCTTCCTTGTTTTTTTGGCTCTGAAATGGACTCTGTTGCTTGCTGCTAAACCTGCTCCCTGCTATTCCTTCTTTTATTTCAGGAGTTTTGATGCTTTGGTTAGTGTTTCAGTATGAAACCCTAAATTTGCTCTGAATTGTCTCTCTATTTGTGTTTTTTTTTATTACTGTCCCCCCCTTAACTGATTTCAGTTCATTGGTATTTATAGGCTGAAGAAATTCTGGTGTAGGGGTGGTGTTGGAGCAGGGAATCAAAACCCTTAGGAGACCAAGCTGTTGCAGTGGAGCAGATTGAAGCAGTGGAGCAGCAGCTTGCAGGGTGGTGCCTGCCAATGCTGCCATGCTTTTTTGCTGAAAATGGGAGGCAAGAAAAGGGACAAGAAGAAGGAAGTTGGGCTTGTAGCTTCATGGAGAGGGAAGGCAGCAAGTCGCAGGCTGCTGTCTCTTTTTTTGTTTTTTGCTTTATTATTTTTTTGTACTCTTTTTGCTTTTTAATTAATTTTTGTACCAATTGTAATTAATTTTTTTGTCTTCACCTACATCAAAGTTGACTTAGGTTGTACCTCTTATTTGTAAAAAAAAACTGTTTATAATAATAAAAACATTAATTCAGAAATTGATTTTTATTAGATTTTTTCATAACAATAATGATAATTAAACTAATAGCAAATGACTTTAATAGCGGTGAAAAAAAACGAGTACTAAAAAAGGGCTCGTATGCCACGAGAAACAATCACGCTCACGCAATGAAAGCCATAACGCGCGTACAATTAAAGACGTGGCACAACGAGAACAATAATGCGTGCACAATTAAGAGAGAAATGTGGCACAACGAGAACGACAATGCGTGCACGATTAAAAGAGAAATGTGGCACAACGAGAACGACAATGCGTGCACAATTAAAAATGACCCGCATACGCTAGGCGCGAATTGAAATCAATTGCGTTAGTTTGACGGACAAAATTAGGGTATTCCCTGCTCCAACACCACCCCTACACCAGAATTTCTTCAGCCTATAAATACCAATGAACTGAAATCAGTTAAGGGGGGGACAGTAATAAAAAAAAACACAAATAGAGAGACAATTCAGAGCAAATTTAGGGTTTCATACTGAAACACTAACCAAAGCATCAAAACTCCTGAAATAAAAGAAGGAATAGCAGGGAGCAGGTTTAGCAGCAAGCAACAGAGTCCATTTCAGAGCCAAAAAAACAAGGAAGAAGGTTGATCTAACTTATTCTTTTTTAAATGCAGTCTTAGTTTGTTTCCCTTATCATGATTTGTTGTTTAGCATAGTCTCAGTTTATGTTCTTTGAAAGATTGCTGCCGTGAATATATGTTAGTAGCATGAATGGATTAGTATTAGAAATAAATAAGGTTTTCAGAATCAGTTTTTAATATGAACGAAGCTATGTTTAGCTAGTAACTTATTTAAGTTGGGTTCAGAAATAAAGATTATGATGTAAAATTTAGGGATAAATCGTTTTTTGCTTAGTAATAAGAATACATTAGGGACTCCATGTTCGGTTCATTCATCAAAATGGAATTAATGACTAGCTGAAATAGGCTTTTGCATTCTGTTCCTCAAAAAATTAGTAATTAGTTGTTAATTAAAAATTAGGGTTTCTAATGAGAAGCAAGACAGAGTTGAAAACAGGATTATCAGCAAAGGGGGGGGGGGGGGGTTTCAAAACCAGTGTAGGCTAGCACCAAAAGAAGCAAAAAAAAAACAAATAAAAGAAGAGGAGATTCGGATACCTGTAGTGCCGGCCGCCGTCTAGTTCCGGCCACCGTAGACGGTGGCCATTCGTCCAGAACCTTCGCGGGTACCGTCATCGTCTGCCGTGAACGCGCCGTCGTGCGTGTTTCTTCTCAGACGTCGCTCTTCCGGTGGAACCACCACCCCTATCTCCGTCACCACCGCCGAACGAACACTCCCATACACCACCAACCCACCACCCCGTGGCTCAGGGCGACGGTTAGAAAAGAGAGAATACGGCGTGTCTTTGGAGAAGGGTACCGATCGGTGAGGAGGAGAAAAAGAAAGACGAACCTAGGTTAGAGGGGAGAGAAGGCTTGGGTCGGTGACGGTAGGCGAGGAAGTGGAGAGTTTGAGAGGCAGTGAGGGAGGAGGTGAGGATCTGTTTCGTATGTGAGAGGAGAGAAGGGGATTGCGGCGTGGTAAGACGAAACAGAGCGAAGAGAGGGAGGCGAGGTCGCGGCTGAAGGAGTGAGGGGGGCAAACGGCGCTAGGGTAGGAAGTGAGGAGTGAGCGCCGCGAGAGAGAAGAGATAGAGGTTAGGGTTAGAGATGATGGGAGTGAGGCCGCGGCGCTGAGGATTTGTTTTCCAATTAGGGTTAATTTTAGGTTAGGCTTTATATACGCGGGGTTTTTGTTGATTTTAATTTATTTTTAAAAAAAAAAAACACCAGATCACTTTCTACACCCCTCATTTCAATCACCGCAGCCCCCCAAAAAAAAAAGCCCACGAGTTCGTGTAGTGGGCTGGTCTGCTGTTAAGTGCACCTCCATTTTTAAAATACAACCATTTTCTGCTGATCACATCCCATTTTACTACTGCACCCCCCCGTTTCTTTTTTAAAAGAAATCTCTTTTCCTTAAATAAATATTTTCTCTCACAAACCTATCTTTTTCCAAATAACGAATAAATGTTTTCCCAAACATAAAAATTGGTTTGTTATTAATGGTCACTCTGAGCTTAGCTTGTTTGATCGTTGATAACAGCTTTGGTTTTCAAACGAGCTATGAGCGACGACCACTCTGAGTTTTACTTGTTTGGTCGCCACGAGTACCTCTCCCGATTTCAAAAGTAAACAAAAAACATCAAACACACAAATATTTTCTACACCAAGAACTACGTAGCTTTGATTTCTCCATCGCACCTGGAGATACGTAGGAGCAGGGGCCCACTCCTGTCAAGCGCAAAAAAAAACTAAATTTTTATTAAGTCTTCCTCTTCAATTTTGCAAATAATAAAAAGGTAAAATAAAGTATTTTCTTTGAATTAACGTTCTCTCTACACATTAAATTAAATGGTAACTTTTCTCTTGAAAGGATGCTGTGGGGTGCTAATACCTTCCCCGCGCATAACCGACCCCCGAACCCAAAAATAAAGGTTTTTTTCAATGTTTTCCTATTTAATAAATGTTGATGGCGGCTTCATTGCAAAAATGACGAAGAATCCCCTCCTTCGGATTTTTCGGTCGCTACAGCTGAGTTTCATGATAATTGGTCTGCCATTCATAAAAATTTTCCTGAAAGCAACAACACCAAGAAATGTATAACCAAATTAGTATGTATATATATATATATATATATATATGTAATATATAATAAATTATCTTTCCAATATGGAAGTTCCCAGAAAATACTTTTTTTGGTCCAATTATGCCATAGTCCATAACCATCTGGACGAGAAACAACACCAGCAACCACTTCCACAGGAGGGATATCCTTGACACTATTCCAAACTTCTTCTGGTGTCAGCCTACGAAGAGCCACTTCTGTTTGTTTCTTTTTGCTTCTTCTATGAAATGCAAACACTAATATGATGCAATGCTCTGATGTTTGATGCAATGATTTTTGTTCGTTTTCTTTTATGGAAATGCTAACGTTAATATGATGCAAATGCATCGCTTTAATGTTTGAGGATTGAATGACAAAGGAATGCTTATGAAATGATGAATGATATGAAATGCTGGATGACAGGGAATGTTTCTGTTCTTTTTGTTGCTTGTTTGGAGTTTGCAAGTGAGAGTCAACACTGGATGTGCTAATGAAAAAGCAATGAATGAGAAGACATGAAATGAAGATCGCCTGGGATCAAGGGAGTAGCTTTGAATTATGGACACAAAGGGTCTGGTTTATGGGTCAACATATGTCTGTATCGATCTAATGGTCTTGAAGAATTTTGATGATGCAATGTGCATGCAATGATTAGTATCTTGTGGAATGGTGAATGACATGGAATGCTTTTGTGTTGCTTTTGTGGTTTCTTTTCTTTGTTTTCTTTTGCTACAAAATGTGAAGATGCAAATGTAACGCTTTGATGCACATGCTATAATGAATAGATTGAAATGCCTAGATGCATGAGGTAAACGTTTTTTTGTGATGATGAGGTGCGAGGCTTTGAATGCAAGGAATTGAGATGACTATTGCCCATTCTGTTGAAAAATTGAATTTGATTCAAACTCCGGTGTTCTCAAGGTTTTTATTTACAAACAACCTCACTTGTTTTCTCTTTCTTTCCATGATGACTGAATTTTAGATATCACGTAATCAACTTGTGTTCTCTCTTTTTGAAGCATTGTCTAGTAAGCATGCATAGGAGTGCAAATGTGAATGAATGAGTCAGTTAACTTGGAATTGGTTTAGGACATGGACATTTATGGCAAGTGAAGGAATGACCGACATGGCTATTGTCGAAGCTTATGAGGGATCAAGAGATACAAGATTGCCCCAATTCAGGTCTTCGATGAGTGAGTAGTTTGCCCCTGTCTAGTGGTGACAACAACTAGGGGCGTAGAAGATGATGAATTGGGAATGCTTCGGCTTTTGAAAGGGAAGGTGGATCAAAAGAGATTTTGTCTCAACCCATAAAGTTTGATGTTGCCCCAGTCATAACAAGGACAAGGCTGCCCCGATTAGAATGACAAGGCTTTGTCTAGGGTAGTGAGTTGAGAGATTGCCCCGGTGAGATTTTATAGGAATGAATGAGGTGCAGGAATGGGAACGCACTTGCCCCACTTTCGAATGACATTTCAAATGGTTTCTTTGAGTGAGGTTGTGAAAGGCGACAGAGTTATGGTGATGGTTATGAACTGAGGGTGATATATGAACGGGGTGGGCAATGAACAAACCTCCCCAAAGTTGAGTGGAGTGAGAGGTGAAGGGAATGCCCCTAGTACACACTTTTGGTTTTCTTTAAGAATAGCTCAAATGCAATGAAAGTTTTGACTTTTTAGTATGATGAGAGGCTCCACTTGGTGACCACTAGACCTTGTTTAAATGAAACATGAATGCATCTTGGAGTGCAAGTCCTTCTCCTTTTTTTACCAATTTTCTTTTTTTGATTGTTTGTTTTTTTTTTGAGCAGCTTTCTTTTTTCTGCTTGTTTGTTTTTTTCTTTTTGAGCAAACACGTCGTAAATAGATGAACTTATTTGTCCTAAGATTAAAACTTGAGAGAACGAAAGCAATTAGTCACTGATCGGAATGGACTTTTTAGGGTTGTGATGTGGAGAAGGGGATGATTGAGCTTAATGAAGTGTTTGGGGTTGATGGGGAGGATGGGTCTTATTCGGTGTTGGCCGATGGTCAATGATTTGTGAGGGAAATGGTTATTAAGTTTGATGAGGTGTTTGGGGGTGGTCGTACCCAATGAGGTTGTTTGAAGGTTTTATGAAAGACGAGATGGCTAAACCCAATGAATTGAGGGCTTTTTTGAAAGAGGGAATGATTGAACCCAATGAATTTAGGGCTTTTTTGAAAGGAGAAATGATTGAACCCATTGAATTGAGGGCCTTTTTGGAAGGGGAAGTGATTGAACCCATTGAATCTGAGGGCCTCTTTGAAGGGAAGCTCTTATGCTTCATGACAAAATGTATTGACTCTTAATTTATACTCCCTTTTTCTTCCTTTCTTTGTTTTGGGATTCTCCTTTTTGAAACTTTGTTATTCCCCTCCTTTTGTGGATTTCCTTTCCTTTTGACTTGGGTGAGAATGATATACCATCTTTGATGTGGAATTAACCCTCGTCCAGAGTGATGGGGATATCTTGGGCTTTTCTTGGCTTAAGATGGGTAACAAAGGGTATTTTTGTGATTTTGAATCTTTGGCTTAAGAGGGGTAGGAAATGGACTTTCTGGGATTTTAGGTTCTTGATGGTATGGAGAGATGGCCAAATTTCAAATCCTGATTGCTTATTTCTGTATGACTTAACTTTAGGACAACAATTTATCTATCTTCATGTGTTTGCTCCTTTGCCCTAATTTTTGCCTGGACCGCTCTTTGCGATCGAGTTTTCAATCCACCGGGCGCTCTTTTTTGCCTAGGCCGCCCTTTGCGGGTTTTCAACCTAGCGAGCTTATTTTATCTTTTTTATTTATTATATTTTTTTAGAAAGACTTGCACTAAAGGAATATGATACCGACAAGGAAAATTAGTGATCACAGAATTGCCCCAGCATGGAGGACTTGAAGTGTTAGTGGGAATGAACCAAAATTCAGGTATGCACTGATGGGAGAGAATATGCGCTTTAGGGGGTGGACGGGGCGGGATTAGACTTGGATGGGGGAATGATGATAAATGAAGGAAATTGCTTCACAGAGAGTTAACATTGGTTAAAACATGATATGAAAACCCCTTTTTTTTGATGAACTGTTTCGGTCTTTTATCATGGAATGGATGAGATGTAATGTCTTTTTTTTGAAGGAAATACAAGTGAGCTATTGATGTGAAAAAACTGAGTGCCTTGGAACACCTTGAGTTTGCAAATGAGTGAGGGTAAACTTTTCCAAAAAGGGAAGATTACTTTGCAAGAACATCTCGTCTCTCATCACAACATTTTTGTTGTACGCAATGCATGGATGAAAATATTATGATGTATACATGATGAAAATGAAATGCGTGAAAGCATATTCACTTGAAAAGTGTGATTATTCTAAAAGTTTTTTTTTTATGCTTTCTTTTTATGCAAGACGAAATATGAAATGCCAATGCATCCTTGGATGATGAATGATGCAAGAATGCTGCTTCTTTTCAAAATGATTTTTATAGAGGCAAGACAAGATATGAAATGCCGATGCCCCCTTTTTATTTCGAATGATGAAAGATGCAGGAATGATGCTTTTCTCTAAATGATGATGATTGTTTTTAGAGGCAAGACAAAGTATGAAATGCCAATGCCCCTTTTTTCTTTTGAATGATGAAAGATGCAGGAATGATGCTTTTCTCTAAATGATGATGATTTTTTTTTTTTAGAGGCAAGACAAAGTATGAAATGCCAATGCCCCTTTTTTCTTTTGAATGATGAAAGATGCAGGAATGATGCTTTTCTCTAAATGATGATGATTTTTTTTTAGAGGCAAGACAAAGTATGAAATGCCAATGCCCCTTTTTTCTTTTGAATGATGAAAGATGCAGGAATGATGTTTTTTTCTAAATGATGATTTTTTTTTTCTTTTTTTTAGAAGCAAGGCAAAGTATGAAATGCCAATGCCCCTTCCTTTTTTGAAAGATGCATGTATGGAGGAATGATGTATTTGAACCAAAGTGATGAGGTTAATGAAATGGTGCATGAATGCTACATTTTGAATAAATTTGATGATGATTTTTATTCATGATTATGAATGAGATGCTTTCTCGTTTTCATTTTTGTGCAATGAAATGCATGATACTCACACAAAAAAATGCGTGGGAAGACATGGTTTTTATTGAATGGAAATGCATGCAAAATGAGAGGTTAATGCATTATTTTTCATGATGTGTGAAAAAGGACAACAATAATGCATGAGACGCGCTCCTAATAAGACACGATTTTTGGATCTTTCGAGAAAACTAGGGGAAAAAGCCTTAGTGAATGGAAACGCACACGTGCGGAGAATGCGCTCTTGACAAACCTAAATGAGATTGAGAAAAATGCATGTATGAATTTTATCAAGTTTTTGTTTTATGCCATGCAAATGATGTCTTTATATGAAAATGACGGCGATAATGCGACTTGACATGCATGTGAAAAAAATAAGATGAAAACATTTTTTTGGGTTTGGTGACCGAAATTTTGGGAACATCACCTCATATAGCCCGGTAAAAGAAAAGACTATGATGATTTTTTTGCTTTTTGCCCTTTTTTGAAAATTTTGTTTTATGTAATGCAAGGATGTATGCAAATGATGACGTGAGGCAACCAATTGTCGTTACTCTGAGTAACTTGCATGATACATTGAGTGGATCCTGACTCAATACTTCACGCAATATACTGAAAGGCTTCGACATTTGGTTAACTCAAACTTATTCTCTTATTTGAAAACAAACCCCGCTTGATAGGGTCAAAGTGCCCTGATACCGTAGAGTAACATCTCAAATTTGTAGTGCACAAACAAATTTGAGATATTACCCTTCGTCATTCGAAGGTGCACTTTTACTCATTGAGCTTTTACATGAAGAGCTTTTCTATTTTTTCTTTGTTTAGAGAAGATGCATGCATTGGAAACTTTTCATTTTTTTTTTTATTTCTAGTTTTGGAACATGATTTTGAAAATTATTTGGAGATGCAAATGATTTATTGGGAAACAGGTTTTAGAAAAATGTGCTTGACGGGGTATGACCCGCTCCTACGTATCCCCATTGTAATGAGGAAGCTTGCGTAGTTCTACTGGGTCTTTTTTTTTGAAAAAAATGCTTATGCATGAATGCCTCGTCTTGGATGAACTCAACGAGGATTTTTTGCATGATTATAAATGAAATGCTTATGCTATGCAGATGATAATTGTTTTTTGTTTTATCTTTATGTAATGAAAGGGAATGCAAGATGAATGGGTTTTTTTTTTTCAAAATTGGAATTTTATGCAATGCAAATGAAACAATGATGCAGTGATGCAATGATGCAGGATGCCAGATACTTCTTTTTTGAGGTTTTTGCAAAAAGAGGGTATTCACAGGCGGAATTTAGAAAACTTGCACACTATATGCCGCCTCATATAGGTGTTTATTGAAAAGGGAAAAGCATATCTTTTTTTTTTCTTTTGAAAATCTTTGAGGGAAAAATTAACTGGACTAAATGCAACAATGCAGCACACAATTTGGGAAGCCCTTGTGACCTAAAAGGGGGAGAAACCTATGATCTAAGGCACTTAGAGGTAATCTTCACATGTAGCTCTATTCACACCCTCACAAAGGTCATCAGAGCCACAGTCCCTCTCATGAAAATCCCCGTAAATGCAGCAAACTGCTAGGTACAAGGCATCATGAAAGAGCACAACTCTGATTGAAACTTTCGCGAGTAGCCAAACGGACAAAGGTCCTGATGGGCTCCCACTACTCGAATCCACTCATCCTATGGTATCCTAATAGACCTGGGTTATGGTCTCTTTCTCTAATCATATAGCCTCAAGGTACAAGTGTGTGTGTGCGAAGGGCATTTCCTTAAAAAACTACCCCACCTGCAAATGAAAATCCAGAACAGTCCAGACAATAGAAAGCAATAACATGTCGTCTACCCTAGGGTTCAATACCAATCAAATACAACTAATCTAGGGAGCCGATAGCAATAGAAGTAACTACCTATTATTTTAAACAAGAGCAAACATAGAAGAAGAATGCATATGGATGCAACATGCTTATGAAAAAAGAGGAAGAGTAGAGGCAAAGCAAGATGTTCAAATCAATCCCACAAACCAACACACTTAATTAATTAGGCTTGACCCACTTTTGAAAAAAAATGTTTTTTTTTAGTCCCCAGTGGAGTCGCCAGCTGTTGCGCCCGAAAAGGTCCCCGAGGGAGAACCTTCCTCGTTCACAACTTTTCCTAAGACAATGTAGCCGCCACCAATATTTATTAAGGAAAATATTAGGAAAACCTTTTTTGGAAAGCGATTGGTCTTGCGAAAACTAGAGCATAGGGTTCGGGGGTCGGTTACGCGCAGGGAAGGTGTTAGCACCCCACACATCCTCTCTACTGAGAGGGAACCTTTAATTGAATGTGTGGTTTTAGTGTGTTGACTTGAAAATACTTGATTTTGCCTCTCTACTTCTTATGGAAAAATTCTTAATGAAAATCTTTATTTATTATGAAAAAGAAAGGGGGAAAAATGGTTTTTTTTAGATAAAACGCTTGACGGGACATGGCCCGCTCCTACGTATCTCCCGGTGCGATGGAGAACTCAAAGCTACGTAGTTCTTCTTTGTCTTTTTGAAAAGTGTTTGTTTTTTATCTTTTTTAGTGAGTTTTTGAAATAGGACGAGCATTAGCGAATGATTAAACTAGCAGAGGCTATGATGAATCACCACTAAATACTCAAAAAGAGAGTTGTACCGCTAGTCAAACGAACAAAGGTTCTGATGGACTATCAATAACAACTCGCTTTTATTATCTTTTTTCAAAGTGATTTTCGAAAGAGATTGATTTGTACGATGATCAAACTAACAAAGGTTATGATGGATCATCATTTATTATTCTTTTGGGAAAAAGACATCGCCACCAATGGCTAGACGAACAAAGGTTCTGGTTAGCCACTAGCGACGATGGGTTGAAAATGATTTTAGAAAGGAAAAGGTTTTTTGTTCTGAAAATGATCTTGGTTTGCAAAAGTGATTCTTTTTTGTTATGAAAATAACTCTTTTCTTTTTATTATGCAAATGCTAAACTTTTTTATGGTTGCGCTTGACGAGAATGTGACTCGCTCCTACGTATCCCAAATGGGAATCAAAGCGACGTAGTTCTAACGAGCCTTAAAAATGAAAGTCTTTTTGCTTAGGTTTTGAAAAGTGGAGGGTGCCCATAATGATCAAACTAACAAAGGTTATGGGTGATCATTACTAACACTTGCCATGATTGTTGATGCTTGGAAAATATCTTTTGAATTGAAAGCATTCATGATAATCAAACTAACAAAGGTTATGGGTGATTATCACTAGCACTTCATTGTTAATAATCATGCAAGCAGATGCTTCGCAAGACTACTAACAAAGTTTCGATTTTGAAAAGTTTTCGCAATTGGATTAATTTTTGTTTGGGGAAACATTTATCCATTATTGGGAAAAAAAGGTTTGTGAAAAAAAAATAAGTTCGCTTAGGGAAAAGAAACGAAATTTAAAAAAAAGAGAAACAGGGGGCGTAGTAGTAAAATAAGGGTGTAAATAAAGGAGGGCTGCAGTATTAAAACTGGGGTGTAGATAGTGAGCCCAGCTTGTTTTTTGTAAGTTGGGCTGTGTTTCAAAAAAGGTCATGGGCTTCAGAAGGGGGGCGCGCGGAGTAAACCGTAGGGGTGTGAATAGAAATCTGAAAAATAAAAAATGTGAAAGGACGAAACTACCCTTGCTTTCCTAATATAAAAGCAAAACCCAAATTTGGAAACCCTAATTTCCTCTTTCCTCATCCACGGCGCCCCACCCCCCCCAAATAGCTAAACCTGAAAAATTTCCTCCCTCTCTCTCTTCTCCACGGCGGATCCGCCTCCTCCCCCTCAAACTCAGATTTTTCTTCTCTCCCTCTCCACGGCTGTGCGGCGCCTCTTCCCCCTCCCCTAGCTTCGATCTCCTCTCTCACCGTCCCCCCACTCTCTTCTTCAGCCCCTTGTTCTTTCTCTCTCTTCTCAACGCCGCCGTTTCTCCCTCTCCACGAATCGATCCCCCTCTCTTCTTAGATCTAGTTTCCGTTGGTGATGTGGTTTGGCTTTACGGCGGTGCTTCAGTGGGTGGCTGTTTGTAGCGCTGTGGGTGGTGGCGCTGTGGTTGGTGCGTACGGCGGTTGGGGTGGTTTCGTTGTGGTTTCGTGGTGGGGTTTTGGTGCGGTTGGGGAGATGAATCGGTCGTAGGGATGTTTCGGTTGTGGGGGGAGGCGACGGTGATTAAGGGTGGCTGAGGCGGAGGTTGACGGCGGAGCACGGTGGTTGCTGTGTCTGTGGGTGTTCGGTGGTGAGGAGAGAGGGTCGTTGGGTGGCGTGAGGTACGTTTCGTGGCTGGACGGTTAGGTGGCGGCGGTGGCCGGCTGTTTGTAGCGGTGACTGGCCGTGGGGGTGTTGTTGATGGACGGTGGTGGTGCGGTACGAAGAGGGGAGTTGTTGGGTTTACGGTGACTGAGGGATTGCGGTGGTGAGGGCTCGGATGGTGGCTGTTCACGGCGCCGGCCACCACCCACGGTGGCCGGAGGTAAAATCCTATTCCTTTCCCTTTTCTTTTGCTATTCCCCTTTTTTACTGTCTGTTTTTTTCTTCTTATGCCTATTTTTACCCTTTCAGCTTGTTTTTCTTAAAAAAAAATAAATAAATAAAGGGTGCTGGTCCTACTCCATAAGATACATACATGTTCATTTTTCACAGTGTAGCTTTCTGGTACAACAGACAGACAGCAACATACTTGCCAAAAATTAATACTCACATGCTATTATATTTGTAGAAGCCAGCAAAAAAGATAAATTGATTGTAAAGCGTTACCTCAGCTCCTTGATTCTGGATCGATATTTTCTTACTTGCTCTCCTAGAATTGTATTTTGTGCATCTGTTTTCACTGAGGAATTCCTGCCTGTGTATACTGCTCTTTATGCGTATATGACTGTGTTTGTTGCTGTCTTTCTTTCTTCTTTGGACTGACTGCTGTGAATTCTTGCTTGTGTGTATGTGTCTGTGTGTTTCAGTCTGATTCCCCCCCTTTAGACCTAGGATTGACTGTTTATTTATACTGAAAAACTAGGGTTGGCATTTAATTGGTTTTTGACTGGTTTGGCTGGGCTTTTGCAGGTCTGATAATGTGGGCTTGCTGAGCAGTCTTGGAGAGCAAGAACAGCCCCAGAGATTTGCTGATGCTGCTCCTTTTTTATTTTCGTTTTTTTGTATTTTTTTTGTATTTTTGATTATTGTTTTTTTTTTTGCATTTTTGGGACAGTTTGGACTCTAAACACTCCTAAATTGTAAATGAAATAAAATTTGATTTTTTGACATTTTTGGACTCAAAACAAATTGAATAGACAAAATAAACATAATAAAAGAAGTTGAGCCAAATACAAAAGCGAAATCGGGCCCAACTAGAAAAATGCGCTAGAACGAGGCTCAAATAGAACAAATAGGCCCACTAAATGATAAACACTAAAAATTAACTAGGAATCACGTTTGTGGGCCCAACTCAAAATGATAAGCCCGATTTGTATATGTGTAGGCCCAATAACCCAACTGTTGGCCCAATTACACAAATGGCATCTTAACGACACCCGCATGACACCGACACGCGTTAACAGGACTCGAGACTTGCAAAAAAATGCGACCTAGTAAATTAAAACGCTATTAACAGGAGCTCGGACAAAATTGGGGTATAACAATTGCATTTACCGGCGCATTTTTTTTAAAATTTCGCGTAACCCCTGTCCACCGGTAAGTGTAGTGAATCCGCCGGTAATTTAACAGTCGAAATAAAATCCGGCGGTAATATTGTAAAATCCGCCGGTAATATACTAGGGGATCTAGACCGCCAGTAACGTGCCAAAATCTGCCGGTAATTTACCGGCGGACTAAATCCGCCTGAACTTGCCCGCCGGAAATGACCAACGTTCTGGTAGTGCAATGACACTCCGACGCCCAAGTCAGTGGAGTAAGAGTTTAAGCAGAGTAACAGTATGGGTTGAAATTATGTCCACCTGTTTAGTGAGAGCAATCACTCTTTATGGTCGATCTCGACCGTTTGATCAAGCGAGCCTCCACGAGAGTAGATCTGAACCGTTGATCTCAGTGGATCGAAGGCCCCATCATTACTTTTCTATTTTGGTTCAGCATCGAAGGCCCAGTCCAAAACAACAGTTTTTTTTTAGTATTTCTACAAAAAGTAGATTTTAAATATGTATTTCAGATCTACCTTTTAAAGAAGTGAAACTATGTAGGTACCCAAACTACATTGAGCTTATACCAGAAAGTTTTATAAATTTACCATTAATAGTATTTTGTGGCACACAGCTTACCATCCAAACCCAGAAAAAAGGAACATACGATACCCATTCATTCAAAATAGTAAAAAAAACTCAAGACCAGATGCAAGCACCGCCATCGTGATGAGCACCTCCATGATAGCTCAGTCACGCCACCACACTCAGCAGCACCTAATCAACCGCTACCCCCACGGATCTGCAACTCGTCGTCGCCACCGTGTCCGCAGTCGCGAGCTCCGCTGTCTCAACCCGTTCTCTCCGCCCTCTCCTCTGCGTTACGCCGATTTACTCGTCGTCACCCCTCTCGCGTTTCGTCTTCCTTTCTCTATTTGTATTTTAAATTTCCCCTCTTTTCTCTCGTAAACCCCATACTCTCATGTGAAGACATAGAATCCCATTTCTCCTCAACAAGCATGTGAAGGCATCATCATCCCCTTTCTCCTCAGATTTAAAGTTTACATTTTTATCATCTCTTCTCTTTCCTACAAGAGGAGGACTGCAAATGAAGGTTTGGGTTTTGTTGGTGATGCTCCTCCTTCAAAGAACGAGGAACAGGAAGGGAAAAAGGACAGTGAGAACCAGATCGCGAACAGAACTGAACTAGATGAGCCAGATCACGAGATTTACTCTGTGATTTTTGAAGAATCAAAGATTTACTCTCTCTGTATTTGAAGATTTATTCTCTCTGTGATTTTTGAAGAATTGAACATTGATTGTATTTGAAAAATCAAAGATGTACTCTCTTTGTGATTGGGAGGTGAATTGAAGAAAAGAACATAGGAATTGGAGTGGGGCGAAGGTGAGTGTGTTGGGTTTTGGAGATTGTTTCAGTGATTTGGATTGAGGAGTGCGATTGGGAGGTAGAAAACCAGGGGGGTCCACGAGATACTTTCAGTAATTATTATTTAAAATTCACCTTGCTGTAAAAAACAATTCTTATAATAAAAAAAACTTTAATAGCAAACAAAAGTAAAAAAGGAAAAGTGTTTATAGTAATTAATTATGTCTAAATAAGGAAAAGTGTAATTTTGAAGTAACTTCAAAATTACAACTCACCTGTGTTGAAATTTCTTACTCACCCAAGAAGAGTAAATAAAAATAATAGCAAACAAAACTAAAAAAATAGATATTACATTGAAAAGTTTTAGACCATATGAAGCGAGAACAATGAATTAACCTCTTTTCCATGACTATTGATTTCAGGTATGAAAATCACATAGTACTCTTTCAAGCAGAAATGTCCAACGGCTTTAGGCATTTTAGTTGTTCTTTCAAAACTGATAGCAGGCCATTAGTGAGAAGAGTTTATGTTAGGAGAAATGTTAGTCACAATGAGCCTTAGAAGGCTAGGAGGGAGGGTATTATTGTAATTGCATAATAACAGAATGTATATAAGCTGCACTGTTAGCAGTTAGACAGTTAGTTGTATTGTGAAACAGACTCTCATAGTTGCTGGACTTGTAACTAGGGAAATTGTGTAACTGTACCATTCTTGATTCATCAATAAACATTCCCTTTCTACCAGTTGAATCTTTCAACTGGTATCAAAGCACGTTCGATCCGAAGGATTTCATGGTGCGACGAAAGAACGATTCAAGCCTGAACACGATGGATCCCCGCTTCGAGGAATTGGAACGAAGAAAGCAGGAGTTGGAGGTTCGCAATTAGCGTCACTTTGATGCATCAATCGAGCGCATGAAGGAGGAGTTCATAGAGGCGATGTTACAGAAACAACCCGGTTCGACGGATCCGGGTGACCCGAGAAACAAAGAGAAGGAGAAATCTGGTGGTAGCAGCGCCTACGGTGACGACGAGCGATGATTATGCAAGATTGACCTCCCAATCTTCAACGGCGACGACGCACCGGGGTGGCTAAGCAAGATTGAGCGCTATTTTCAAGTTCGCAAGATCGACGAAGGAGAGAAAATGGATGCGACGCTAATGGCGTTGGAGGGTGTAGCACTTTCTTGGATGCAGTGGTGGGAAGCGAGCTACGATGTTCATACGTGGAGCGATTTCAAGGACGCCTTACTCTACCGTTTCCAAACCACAGTGGTGACGAATGCCTTCGAATTGCTGATGAGTATGAAGCAAGATGGAACGGTGAGAGAATATCGCAAGAAATTTGAAACTGTTTCAAGCCACATTAAGGTCGAAGACCAAGAATTGTTCTTGGGACTTTTCTTTAATAGATTGAAGGATTATATTAGGGCTGAAGTGAGACTACAACACACCAAGGATTTGGCTGAGATGATGGAGGTTGCGCTCCTTGCAGAAGAAACATTGGGGGTGATTGGCAGATACGGTGGCAGTAAGCAACTGACAGGGAAGAATTATGGAGGGTTGAAGAACTGGCGTTCGGAAAAACCAAAACAAGAGCAACACAGACCCTGCACCAACGTCCAAGAGCAATGAAGCTGGGAAAGGGGGAAAAACAAATGGCACCAAGTCTGTTGGTGGTGATGAGATTGAAGAAAGGCGCAAGAAAGGCCTTTGTTTTACGTGTGACGAGAAGTATGTGCCAGGACATGTATGCAAGAATAGAGTTCTAAAATGGCTGTATGTGGAGGAAGTAACAGAGGGAAAGGAAGAGAATGAGAAACAAGATACTGAGGAAGAAGAGATTGTGTGGGATCCACTATCAAGAGTCTGCATCTCTACAGGATGGCTGGTCTAAGTTCCAAGGGATCATTCATGCTCAAAGGAAGGTTAGGAGGGAAGGAGGTAATTGTATTGATAGATTGTGGTGCCACTCACAATTTCATTTCCATGAAGATAGTTGCTGCATACAATTTGGTGGTGGAAGATACTCCTCCATGCTGGGTGAAGATTGGAAATGGGCAAAGAATCTTGACCAGAGGTGTGTGCAGGGGGTGTGGAGCTATCCTTGCAAGGTTTGTTGGTAAAAATAGACTGCTATGTGTTCCCTCTTGATGGAGAAGACATGGTGTTGGGCATAGATTGGTTAGAAAAGTTGGGAAACATTAAGGCCAACTTCAAGGACATGACCTTGAAGGTGAAGATGGGCAGGGATACCATTTGCTTGAGGGGGGATCCTTCTCTATCCAAGAAGGAAGCAACTGCCAAGGAGATTGTGATGGAGTTGCAGCAACCTGAAGAAGCTTATTTGGTGGAGTGCAGGGCTTTGGAGATGATTGAACCAGCTATGGTGACACCATTGCCAGAAGTGGTTGAGAAGGTACTCACTGAATTCAACTCTGTTTTTGAGGAAACTGGAGAATTAGCCCCTGTAAGAGATACTGATCATACTATAGTTCTTAAGGAAGGAGCCAATATTCCCAACCTTAGACCATATAGATACCCCCACTATCAAAAAAATGAGATTGAAAAGCTTGTTAAGGATATGCTTAAAACTGGTATTGAGGATATGCTTGTTAAGGATATGCTTGAAAAGATTGAAAAGCCAATATTCCCATGAGGGTCACTATGAATACTTGGTGATGCCCTTTGGGTTGACCAATGCCTCATCAACCTTCCAAGCTTTAATGAATGAGGTGCTCAAGCCATTTTTAAGGAAGTTTGCCTTAGTTTTTTTTATGACATTTTGATCTACAGCAGATACATTAGTAACCATACTGAACATTTGAAAACAATTTTTCAAGCGCTAAAAGAGAATAATCTGGTGGTGAACAAGAAGAAGTGTGACTTTGCTGTGGGGTGTGTTGAATACTTGGGACATGTGGTCTCTGCACAAGGGGCTCTGCTGACCCTAAGAAGATCTATGCCATGACACAATGACCAACTCCAAAAGACCTCAAAGGGCTGAGAGGGTTCCTTGGATTGACAGGGTACTATAGAAGGTTTGTTAAGGGGTATGGTTTGATTTCTAGGCCATTGACTGAACTCTTAAAGAGTGACAAATTCTGCTGGAATGAGGGTGCAAATGCTGCATTTGAGGAATTAAAACAGCTTATGACTAGCCTACCAGTGCTTGTAAAGCCAGACTTCACCAAACAGTTTGTAATAGAGACTGATGCCTCTAGCAAAGGGGTGCGAGCAGTGCTTATGCAAGAAGAGAAACCAGTGGCATACTTCAGCCAGAAACTTTCAATTCGTCCACAACAGAAGTTTGCTTATGAAAGAGAATTTATGGCCATAGGTTTGGCTATACAAAAGTGGAGACACTATCTTCTTGGTCAACATTTGATGGTGAGGACTGTAACACCCTAAAATATTTAATTAATTTATTTAATTAAGTAATTGGGGATTTAAATTAATTTATTTGATATAATGTAATTAATTAGAATTTATTTATTGATGGTGGTATTAGGAGGGTGTGGAGGCGCCACTTGCATGACTTGGGCTTGAGTGGAAGGCCCAAGCCCATGATCCACTAGTATGCGAAGTGGACTAGTGATTGGGGGTTAGGGTTTTTGGCTAATTGTTGCGAATTGCAAGAGAGAGCAAGAGAGAAAGAGAAGAGCATGAGAAAGAGAGAGAGCAAGGAGGCGGCCAAGAGAAGAAGGAGAAGAGGATTCGAAGATCAAGAGGAAGGGATCTCCGTTGTTGCTGTGGCTCTGTAGGTGACTTCTCCTAGGGCATCGAATTCTTCTTCTTGAAAAGGTTAGGGGAGCTCTATCCTTCCATCTAATAAATCTTATGATAGGTCCTAGATCTAAGGTTTATACTAGATTCATGATGTTCTTGATGTTCTTTTGCGTTTCTTGATGTTCTTGATGTTAACTTTCATATATGTTCATTATGAGTATATGCGAATTGATTCATTGCTTGGGTATGATCTATGAATTTGTCTTGTTGGTGGTGATATGCGCATGTGTTGAGAACCATAATTTTGATCTATGTGTTTGGCTTGTTTGAGATGAGGTCGCATAGGGGTTGTGGGTGTTTGGGCGCCTAGGGCGCCATGATGATGTTAGTGACGTTTTCAATTGAGTTTTTGGTAAATTGAGTTTTGGTGATTTCGAAAATCAAATAGGTGCATTTTTGGTTGCTGGAAAAATTTGAGTTTTTAAACTTTAAAATTGTTAGGAATAAATTTTTAGTGTTGAAAAGTTATTGAAAAAAATTCTGGGTTGTTGCTGCTGTTTCTGGGCGCCAGGCGCCCTGTGCTGGGCGCCAAGGGCGCTGTGCGTGGTGCCTGTGCGTGTTGCTGGGCGCTGAGTGCCAGCGCTGGGCGCTGAGTGCCCAAGCGTGTGTGTGTGTGTTGCGCCAAGGCGCTGGGCGCTGAGCGCCCGTGTGTGTTGCTGCGTGTTGCGCCAAGGCGCTGGGCGCTGAGCGCCCGTTGTGTTGCGTGTGTGCGTTGTGTTGCGCGCCTGGGCGCTGGGCGCCAGTGCGCGTGTTGCCTGGTTGCCTGGGCGCCTATTTTCAGAATGTTGCTCGATTTTTCCCAAACTTATTTTTGACATAACTTTTGACTCAGACGTCAGTCTTAAACGATTCGAAAAGTGTCGTGAAGCTTTTTACGTTGTCTATCTATGGGTCCAATTTTTAAAACGAAAAATTGTTATTTTCTGATTGTTTTTGGGCGCCCAAGTGGCAGTCCCCGGTGATCGTCCCAGTGACATTGAAAAATGATATGGGGCTCTTTAAAAATCCCTTTTTGGTGTATAAACAACAGTTTTAACGTGGTAGTGTCAAAAATGATGATTTTGACGAGGATGCCCTTGGTGGCTAGTCAAATGACTGTTTTGCCCCTAGTGGCCAAAGTTGATGATAATGATGTGTAAATGACGAGGATGCCCTTGGTGGCTAGTCAAATGACGTTTTTGCCCTCAGTGGCTATTATTGAGCTGATTGATATATATGTGTAAGTGACGATGAAAACCCAGTGACGTTCGAGGCCCGAAGGGCTAAGTGATGTTAAGGTCTAAATGGCCAGTGACGTTGTGTGCTGATTGTGAATTTGACAGGTGCTGTGCTCTTGCGAGCAAAAACCGGTAAGTGATGGGTCACATAGTTGACTATGATTTGAGTAATTGTGTGTTTGTGTGTTGTGAGTGGTGCATGTCATAGTGTCTCATGCCCATATGCATAAACCCAGTGACGTTTTGGGGCCTGAGTGGCTAAGTGACGATGAGGCCTTAAGGGCTAAGCGACGTTTTGTGAAAAGGTACCTCATGCATATACCCGCGAGTGGGTTGCATTTCATAAGCCTACATGACATGAGATGAGTTATTGTAAGTGATGTGAATGATGACTGTGATGTGGATATTTGGTGTTTTAGATGCTGATTGTTCTAGTGCGTAGCCTATGATTAGTACTTATCATATTTTCTATTATATGGATTGAAATGATGCTCACCCTTTCCTGTTTGAATGTTACCCCCGTGTTGGTAACGTGCAGGTGATTCCCAGTGAATGCCTTAGCTTCACTTCTTGAGTCGAGTCGTCATGCTCTGATAGCACTCAGGGGGGGGGGGGGGGGGGGGAAACGAACTCGACATTTTATTAATGATTTTTCTGGCTGTTATGTCCATGTGGACTCTTCAGTTATGTTTTATTATTTTCCGCTGCATAGTTGGTTTTGTTATGTTGAGTTTTATAAGCGACGTTAAATTGAGGCTTGAGATTCTTCATTTGTGATGTGCTACGTGAACGCATGAATACTGAGTTGAACTGTTTTTAAAATTGATAAGCGACGTTTTATTGAAGTATGTGTAACATTCCCTATGAACGAAATTTTTTTTTTTAAACTCTGATTTTTTATAAACAAAGTGACGGGTAGAAAGGGGTGTTACATTAGTGGTATCAGAGCAGTTCGGTCTGTCCGGCCAAGGTTGTCCTTTCATAGTGTCTTATGACAATAGATTAGTTCTGAATCTTTGGTTTGTGCTGCAGTGATAGTTCATAATGGCTGGAAGGAACGACGCTGCTCTTGCTTCTGCATTGCAGGCTATGGCTCAGGCTGTGCAGGGTCAGCAGAATGCTGGAGATAATGCTGGTTTTCGGAGTCTGACTACCTTCCAGAGAGAGAATCCGCCCACCTTTAAGGGCAAATATGATCCAGATGGTGCTATGGCTTGGTTGAAGGAGATCGAGAGGATTTTTAGGGTGATGGACTGTACTGTTGAGCAGAAGGTCCGTTTTGGTACCCACATGTTAGCCGAGGAGGCCGACGACTGGTGGTTGGCTACTATGCAGAGGTTAGAGGCTGTGCAGGAAGAGATTACTTGGGAGGTATTCAGCAGGGAATTTCTGAGAAAATATTTTCCTGAAGACGTCAGAGGGAAGAAAGAGATAGAGTTTTTAGAGCTGAAGCAGGGTGGTATGTCTGTGACTGCCTATGCGGCAAAATTTGTGGAGCTAGCAAAATTTTATCCACACTACAGTGAGGCTACAGCTGAATTTTCAAAATGCATCAAATTTGAGAATGGGTTAAGGCCTGATATTAAAAAGGCCATTGGTTATCAGAAGATTCGTGTGTTCGCAGATCTGGTTGACAGTTGCAGAATCTTCGAGGAGGACAGTACTGCTCATTACAAAGCTACTTCTGAGAAAAAGGGCAAGTTTCAGAGTCGAAGCAAGCCGTATGAGGTTCCTGCGGGTAAGGGTTATCAGAGGGCTGCTGGAGGTAAGGGTTCTAGTGGGGGAGATGCCCCTGCTAGCATTGTCTGTTATAAGTGTGGCAAGCCTGGCCACAAGAGTACTACATGCAGGTCTGATGAAAGGAATTGCTACCGTTGTGGTAAAAAGGGTCATATGGCAGCCGAGTGTAAGGTCAAGGATGTGGTGTGTTTCAACTGTGGTGAGTCTGGGCATATCAGTACAAAGTGTACAAAGCCGAAGAAGGAAAGGTCTACTGGGAAGGTATTTGCATTGGCAGGAGAGGAGCATGATGATGATGGTCTGATTAGAGGTACGTGTTTTATTAATGGTACTTCTCTGAAATCTCTTATTGATACTGGTGCTACCCATTGTTTTATATCTGTTGATTTTTGTAAGAGATTGGGTCTTGTTTTATCTGCTATGTGTGGGGACATGGTTGTCGATACTCCTGCGAAGGGGTCAGTGATTACGTCCCAGGTGTGTTCTCAGTGTCCCGTGTCGATCTTCGGCAGGGACTTTATTGTGAATTTTGTCTGTTTGCCGTTGAGAGGTCTGGATGTAATCTTAGGCATGGACTGGTTAGAGGATAATCACGTTCATATCAACTGTCGTAGCAAGTCGGTTAGTTTCGGTGAAGAGAGTTCTGTTTTGATATCTGCTGGTCAGTTGAAGAAGTTGAAGAAAGAAGGAGTCCAGTTATTTGCGTTGATGGCTTCGTTGTCTGCTGAGAGTCAGGCTGTTATTGGAGAACTGGAAGTGGTACGCGAGTTTCCTGAAGTTTTTCCTGATGAAATTCCGGGTGTGCCACCGGAAAGAGAAGTTGAGTTTTCGATTGATCTTGTACCTGGTACGAGGCCTGTGTCTATGGCACCGTACAGGATGTCGACGTCGGAATTGTCTGAGTTAAAGACGCAACTTGAAGAATTGCTTGAGAAAAAGTTTGTGAGACCGAGTGTGTCGCCGTGGGGAGCTCCGGTATTGTTAGTGAAGAAGAAAGATGGGAGCATGAGGTTATGTGTGGACTATCGTCAGTTGAATAAGGTAACTATCAAGAATAAGTATCCGCTTCCGAGGATCGACGATCTGATGGATCAGTTAGTGGGTGCCCGTGTTTTCAGCAAAATTGATTTGAGGTCCGGATATCATCAGATTAAAGTAAAGGATGAGGATGTTCAGAAAACAGCGTTCAGGACAAGGTATGGGCATTATGAATATTCAGTGATGCCGTTCGGTGTGACCAATGCTCCTGGTGTATTTATGGAATATATGAACCGTATTTTCCATAATTACCTAGATCGGTTTGTGGTGATCTTCATAGATGATATTCTAGTTTATTCTAAGTCAGAGGAAGAGCATGCTGAGCACCTGAAGTCAGTGTTGGAAGTTTTAAAAGAGAAAAAGCTGTACGCTAAGTTATCGAAGTGTGAGTTCTGGCTGAAAGAGGTGAGTTTCCTTGGGCACGTGATTTCTGGTAATGGTATTGCGGTTGATCCGGCAAAAGTAGAAGCAGTGTTGGAGTGGGAGTCTCCGAAGTCCGTAACAGAGATTAGAAGCTTTTTGGGTTTGGCTGGGTACTACAGGAGGTTCATAGAGGGTTTTTCCAAGTTGGCCCTTCCGTTGACTCAGTTGACTTGCAAGGGTAAAGTTTTTGTTTGGGATGCCCGGTGTGAGGAAAGTTTTAGGGAACTGAAAAAGAGATTGACGACGTCGCTTGTTTTGACGTTGCCTAATCCAGAGGAACCGTTCGTTGTATATTGTGACGCTTCGAAGATGGGTCTCGGTGGAGTGTTGATGCAAGATGGGAAAGTCGTTGCGTACGCATCGAGGCAGCTGCGGGTTCATGAGAAAAATTACCCTACGCATGATTTGGAATTGGCTGCTGTGGTATTTGTGCTCAAGATTTGGAGGCACTACCTTTATGGTTCGAGGTTCGAAGTGTTCAGTGATCATAAGAGTCTAAAGTATCTGTTCGATCAGAAAGAGTTGAATATGAGACAGCGTCGGTGGTTGGAGCTCTTGAAGGATTATGACTTTGGTTTGAATTATCATCCCGGCAAAGCTAATGTCGTGGCTGATGCTTTAAGCAGAAAGTCTTTGCATATGTCGGCAATGATGGTGAAAGAATTAGAGCTGATCGAGGAATTCAGGGATTTGAGTTTGGTTTGTAAATTGACACCTCGCAGTGTCAAGCTGGGGATGTTAAGGATCGATAATGATTTCCTGGGCAGCATCAGGGAAGCTCAGAAGACAGATGTCAAGCTAGTGGATTTAATTAATGGGGTCGGTCAGTCTGAAGATGAAGATTTCAAATTAGATTCCAGTGGTGTGTTGAGGTTCCGGGGTAGGATCTGTGTTCCGGACGATGAAGAGATGAGAAAGGCAATTTTAGAGGAGGGTCACCGTAGCAAGTTGAGTATCCATCCTGAAGCGACGAAAATGTATCAAGATCTGAAAAAGATGTTTTGGTGGTATGGTATGAAGAGAGATGTGGCACAGTTTGTGTGTGCCTGTTTGACCTGTCAGAAATCTAAGGTTGAGCATCAGAAGCCTGCAGGGTTAATGCAACCGTTGGAAGTTCCAGAGTGGAAATGGGATAGCATTGCGATGGATTTTGTGACGGGATTGCCGAATACAGCTAAGGGTTATGACACTATTTGGGTGGTCGTTGATAGGTTGACGAAATCTGCCCACTTTATTCCTATCAACATCACTTATCCGGTGTCGAGGTTGGCAGAGGTCTATGTCAAAGAAATTGTGAGGCTGCACGGTGTTCCGAAGAGTATTGTGTCAGATAGGGATCCGAGGTTCACTTCCGAGTTTTGGAAGAGTTTGCAGAAAGAATTGGGTTCAAAGTTAAAAATGAGTTCGGCGTATCATCCCCAGACAGACGGTCAGTCAGAGAGGACAATTCAGTCGTTAGAGGATTTGTTGAGGGCTTGTGTATTGGAACAGCGGGGTTCATGGGATTCCTACCTTGCGTTGATTGAGTTTACTTATAACAACAGTCACCATTCCAGTATTGGGATGGCACCGTTTGAAGCATTGTATGGTCGAAAGTGTAGGACGCCATTGTGTTGGTATGAGTCGGGAGAGAGTGTAGTATTGGGACCGGAGATTGTCCGGGAGACTACAGAGAAGATCAAGATGATCCGTGAAAAGATGAAGGCCTCGCAGAGTCGTCAGAAGAGTTATCATGACAAGCGGAGGAAGGATTTAGAGTTTCAGGAGGGTGAGCATGTGTTCTTGAGGGTTTCTCCTATTACCGGTGTTGGGCGAGCGTTGAAATCGAAGAAGCTCACTCCTCGATTTGTTGGTCCTTATCAGATTTCTGAAAGAATCGGAAATGTGGCTTATAGAGTGGCTTTACCGCCAAATCTTTCGAACTTGCATGACGTGTTTCACGTGTCACAACTTCGGAAGTATGTTTCTGATCCATCTCATGTGATCCATATGGACGATGTAGAGGTGCGGGATAATCTCACTGTGGAGACGATGCCCGTACGGATTGAGGATCGTGAAGTGAAAGCGCTTAGAGGCAAAGAGATTGCATTAGTGAAAGTGGTCTGGCTAGGAGCTGCCGGCGAGAGTATGACTTGGGAGCTAGAGAGCAAGATGCGAGAATCCTACCCAGAGTTGTTTGATCAGGTAAATTTCGAGGACGAAATATTCTAAGTGGGGGAGAGTTGTAACACCCTAAAATATTTAATTAATTTATTTAATTAAGTAATTGGGGATTTAAATTAATTTATTTGATATAATGTAATTAATTAGAATTTATTTATTGATGGTGGTATTAGGAGGGTGTGGAGGCGCCACTTGCATGACTTGGGCTTGAGTGGAAGGCCCAAGCCCATGATCCACTAGTATGCGAAGTGGACTAGTGATTGGGGGTTAGGGTTTTTGGCTAATTGTTGCGAATTGCAAGAGAGAGCAAGAGAGAAAGAGAAGAGCGTGAGAAAGAGAGAGAGCAAGGAGGCGGCCAAGAGAAGAAGGAGAAGAGGATTCGAAGATCAAGAGGAAGGGATCTCCGTTGTTGCTGTGGCTCTGTAGGTGACTTCTCCTAGGGCATCGAATTCTTCTTCTTGAAAAGGTTAGGGGAGCTCTATCCTTTCCATCTAATAAATCTTATGATAGGTCCTAGATCTAAGGTTTATACTAGATTCATGATGTTCTTGATGTTCTTTTGCGTTTCTTGATGTTCTTGATGTTAACTTTCATATATGTTCATTATGAGTATATGCGAATTGATTCATTGCTTGGGTATGATCTATGAATTTGTCTTGTTGGTGGTGATATGCGCATGTGTTGAGAACCATAATTTTGATCTATGTGTTTGGCTTGTTTGAGATGAGGTCGCATAGGGGTTGTGGGTGTTTGGGCGCCTAGGGCGCCATGATGATGTTGGTGACGTTTTCAATTGAGTTTTTGGTAAATTGAGTTTTGGTGATTTCGAAAATCAAATAGGTGCATTTTTGGTTGCTGGAAAAATTTGAGTTTTTACACTTTAAAATTGTTAGGAATAAATTTTTAGTGTTGAAAAGTTATTGAAAAAAATTCTGGGTTGTTGCTGCTGTTTCTGGGCGCCAGGCGCCCTGTGCTGGGTGCCAAGGGCGCTGTGCGTGGTGCCTGTGCGTGTTGCTGGGCGCTGAGTGCCAGCGCTGGGCGCTGAGCGCCCAAGCGTGTGTGTGTGTGTTGCGCCAAGGCGCTGGGCGCTGAGCGCCCGTGTGTGTTGCTGCGTGTTGCGCCAAGGCGCTGGGTGCTGAGCGCCCGTTTTGTTGCGTGTGTGCGTTGTGTTGCGCGCCTGGGCGCTGGGCGCCAGTGCGCGTGTTGCCTGGTTGCCTGGGCGCCTAAGGCGCCTATTTTCAGAATGTTGCTCGATTTTTCCCAAACTTATTTTTGACATAACTTTTGACTCAGACGTCAGTCTTAAACGATTCGAAAAGTGTCGTGAAGCTTTTTACGTTGTCTATCTATGGGTCCAATTTTTAAAACGAAAAATTTTTATTTTCTGATTGTTTGTGGGCGCCCAAGTGGCAGTCCCCGGTGATCGTCCCAGTGACATTGAAAAATGATATGGGGCTCTTTAAAAATCCCTTTTTGGTGTATAAACAACAGTTTTAACGTGGTAGTGTCAAAAATGATGATTTTGACGAGGATGCCCTTGGTGGCTAGTCAAATGACTGTTTTGCCCCTAGTGGCCAAAGTTGATGATAATGATGTGTAAATGACGAGGATGCCCTTGGTGGCTAGTCAAATGACGTTTTTGCCCTCAGTGGCTATTATTGAGCTGATTGATATATATGTGTAAGTGACGATGAAAACCCAGTGACGTTCGAGGCCCGAAGGGCTAAGTGATGTTAAGGTCTAAATGGCCAGTGACGTTGTGTGCTGATTGTGAATTTGACAGGTGCTGTGCTCTTGCGAGCAAAAACCGGTAAGTGACGGGTCACATAGTTGACTATGATTTGAGTAATTGTGTGTTTGTGTGTTGTGAGTGGTGCATGTCATAGTGTCTCATGCCCATATGCATAAACCCAGTGACGTTTTGGGGCCTGAGTGCCTAAGTGACGATGAGGCCTTAAGGGCTAAGCGACGTTTTGTGAAAAGGTACCTCATGCATATACCCGCGAGTGGGTTGCATTTCATAAGCCTACATGACATGAGATGAGTTATTGTAAGTGATGTGAATGATGACTGTGATGTGGATATTTGGTGTTTTAGATGCTGATTGTTCTAGTGCGTAGCCTATGATTAGTACTTATCATATTTTCTATTATATGGATTGAAATGATGCTCACCCTTTCCTGTTTGAATGTTACCCCCGTGTTGGTAACGTGCAGGTGATTCCCAGTGAATGCCTTAGCTTCACTTCTTGAGTCGAGTCGTCATGCTCTGATACGTAGCACTCAGGGGGGGGGGGGGGGAAACGAACTCGACATTTTATTAATGATTTTTCTGGCTGTTATGTCCATGTGGACTCTTCAGTTATGTTTTATTATTTTCCGCTGCTTAGTTGGTTTTGTTATGTTGAGTTTTATAAGCGACGTTAAATTGAGGCTTGAGATTCTTCATTTGTGATGTGCTACGTGAACGCATGAATACTGAGTTGAACTGTTTTTAAAATTGATAAGCGACGTTTTATTGAAGTATGTGTAACATTCCCTATGAACGAAATTTTTTTTTTAAACTCTGATTTTTTATAAACAAAGTGACGGGTAGAAAGGGGTGTTACAAGGACTGATCAACAAAGCCTGCAATTTCTGACTGAACAGAATTTGTTGGCAGGAGAACAAATCAAGTGGACTTCTAAGTTGCTAGGATTTGACTTTGAAGTGCAATACAAACCTGGGTGTGTAAACAGAGTGGCTGATGCACTCTTAAGGCAAATGATGTTTGTTGCGGTGTCCAGAGTGACTCTGCCAGAATGGTCTGAATGGGAAGATGAGATCAAGAACTGTCCTAAGTTGCAAGAACTGATGTAGAAGGTAGTACTGCAGCTTGTAGAGCAACATAAATTCTCCATCAAAAATGGATTATTGTACAGAGGGCAGGGACTGGTGTTTCCCAGAAAATTCTCAAGAATCCCTACTATTCTAGCTGAGTTCCACAGCTCATTGCAGGGTGGGCACTCAGGGTTCTTTAGCAACATAGTTAAACTGCATGGTTTCCCCGAGGCAATCATCTCTGACAAAGATAGAATTTTTCTCAGCCAATTCTGGAAGGCAATGTTCAAACAAGCTGGCACTAAACTCAAGTATAGCACCGCATTCCATCCCCAAACAGATGGCCAAACAGAGGTCACCAATAGGTGTTTGGAGATCTATCTAAGGTGTTTTGTGGGTGATCACTCTCGTTCTTGGCCAAAGTGGCTATGTTGGGCAGAGTTATGGTTTAACACCAATTACAATGCTTCTATTGGCATGACACCCTACAAAGCTCTCTATGGCAGGGATCCTAGCCCCATCATCAATGGACCTGCTATACCTTCCACTGTGGACGAAGTGAACCAACTGTATGATGACAAAGATACCTTGCTGGGACAACTACACCAGAATTTGGTTCAAGCACAACAGAGAATGGAGAAGCAGGCAGACAAACACAGAAGAGAAGTGGTACTAGAGGTAGGAGACTGGGTCTATTTGAAAGCAACACCCTACAAGTGGAAGTCCCTAGCTAGCAGGAGAAATGAGAAGCTGAGTCCTCATTTTTATGGCCCTTACAAGGTACTAGAGAAGATAGGGTCGGTGGCTTATAGATTAGAGCTACCTGCTGACTGTAAAATACACCATGTATTTCATGTCAAGAAGCTCAAGAAGACTGTTCCAGGCAGCTATACACCTCAACAATTACCTGCAGCATTGACTGAAGAAGGCATTTTGCAACCAGAACTGGAGGAAGTGCTGGATCTGCAATACAACTCCAGGGGAGTGGCTGAGGTACTGGTCAAATGAAGGAACCTACCCTCTTGTGAAAATTCATGGGAACTAGCAGACAAGGTGCCGCAGGATTTCCCCTCTTTTCCCCTTGAGGACAAGGTGAAACTCTTAGGGGGGGGGGTATTGATAGCAGGCCATTAGTGAGAAGAGTTTATGTTAGGAGAAATGTTAGTCACAATGCGCCTTAGAAGGCTAGGAGGGAGGGTATTATTGTAATTGGATAATAACAGAATGTATATAAGCTGCACTGTTAGCAGTTAGACAATTAGTTGTATTGTGAAACAGAATCTCATAGTTGCTGGACTTGTAACCAGGGAAATTGTGTAACTGTACCATTCTTGATTCATCAATAAACATTCCTTTTCTACCAGTTGAATCTTTCAAAAACAAACACCATACTGTTGCATAGCTTAATTTTTCCCTTTTTTGCTATGAAAATTTCCAACCAATTTGAAATTGTGTAAGTATTAAGAGAAAAGCATGTATTTAACAAAGAGAATCAATAAATGATGTTGGCATATGATACAGCTGGGAATTGAGGATTCAATTGGACCCCATTTATATTATATGATGAAAACTCAAAAGAATCCCAATGTGAAGGGATAAAATAAAGTAAGCAAGCAAACTTAAGAAGAAGAAGCTTGACTCGTGCCTAGAAGAAAAGCTTGACACTAGCAACACTAAAATAAACAGGGAGAAAGAAAAATGTTGAAAGATTGAACAAACTGACCTTCGAGGTTCAGATCAGAACCACCAACTAACCAATGGAAGGGAGTGATTTTGACTTGCTCCGCCATCAGCAATCGCAGCCACATATGGGCGATTCTTCCCTCTCGCGCATGCGGCTATGGACGATGTCGTCCCTCTCGTTCGCGTCTCTCCCTCGCTCCCGCACCTCTCTTGCGGCCAACGGTGGTCGCAATGCGCCCTTCCTCCGGCCAGCACCGCATCCCTTACCCCGGCCAGCACCCCTCCGTTCTCCTCCCTGTTATGTTTCTTGTCATCCCCTTCTTTTACTTCTCCAGGCTGCTGTTATCTCATTTTAATTTCCCTTCCGCCGCTTCTTCACGGAGCCTTGTCGTCTCCGCTTCCGCCATTATCGCATTATCCATTAGCTCTTGTTTTCTTTGTTATTGCTAACAATCTTATAGAAAACTCAGGAAGAGATGTCGAGTAGAGGGAAAGAGGGTTTAGGAATATTGGGTGCCTCATTTTAGTTTTTTAATTTTTTAATTTTGAATACTTTATTAAAGGGTAAATAGCATTTTTGGTGATTTATCTTTGCTCTAGATTTTTTTTGGTGATTTATATTTTTTTTGTCTTATTTTGGTCTCTCATCTTCTAGTTCCGTTTATATCATAGAAAGAGATGATTAAAATATTAGAGACCCAAATACTATTCAACAAAGATGGACATAATATAAGTCTTAGAGGCAATATATTTCATAGTAGAAAAGATAAAGATAACGTAAGCCTTAGAGGCAAAGGAAGTCGTACAACTTCTTTTCAAACTATGAAGTTTAGAAGTAAGATTATAAAACACCTAATTCAAACATGCAACTCAAGCGATCAAATAAATCTGATATGTGGTATATAAGACACCTTATACTTGAAGAGCAAATACATCAATAACTTGGCCTATCATAGATATTATTAACAGAAAAAAATAACCTCAAAAGCTGGTAATTATCAACATAACCATATTGTATGCTATAACAATGGTAATGATTAGAAAAAATAACCATATTGTCTTGTTTCAATATCATGAAAATAAATTTCTAGCTTGAAGTTGATTATCTCTAAGCATGAAGTAAACTCATATCAAATTAATATATATATATATATATATATATAAATAGCAAATACATCAATAATAGAGGCTTTTAGTAGATGGCTTTTAGGTACTTGAGACTTTTTAGGTCATGCAGTTATAAGTCCAAATAAAATGCTAATTAATGCATAAAGACATTTTAAGTTTCTGCAAGCATTTAAAAAAGCACTAACATGTGGCCATACTACTCGTCTCTCAGATGCAAAAGTGTGTGCTGCTTCTCTACTTCATTTAATAGAAGATTGCTACAATGTACAGACTCTCTAACTTCTTCATCATCTTTCAAGAAAAAGCTACATTCAAAATTTCAATTCCTAACCACATAATAATAATAATAATAATAATAATAATAATAATAATAATAATTATAATAATATAAATAATCCAACACAATAGAGAGCAAGAGAAGGAACGCAAGGGTTAGCAAGGGAGAAGGAGAGGAAGCGTTAGCAAGGAGAAGGAGAGCAAGAGAAACAGCGATTAGAAAGTGAGAGTTCAGTGCAATAAAAATTTACTACCCATCAGCTGTACCTATTTTTGCTTCTCCCCTCGATATGTTTCTTCTTCTCTTCTTCGACCCTCTGTTTCTTCTTCCCTCGGTTGCTTTCTTCGTCTCTTTTCCGCAGGTGTATGAGTGTATATGCTTCACTCAGTTGCTGTGAGAGGGGTTTGAAAAATGTATTTTAGAAAGATGGTTTTGATTTGAAGTGAGATGTATGTAGATATTTCATCTAGTGTTAATGCTTTTTAGTTAAAGCACGCTGAACTATGAAGATGTGTACTTGTGTAAGTTAAAAATTTTGTTTGTATTCTCCAGGGCGAGATGTTAGAATTTATGACCAAAGAGGGTATAATTTTGCTTAATTGGTAGGAAACGATTGGAAGGCAAGCCGGTAATTTTGATGGAAGGTTTCTAGCATCATTGAAATAGTATTGAGTGCAGTATGTACCACAGGTTGCAGAGTTCAGGTGTTGACCGTTGACCAATGTGGAGAGATTGAGAGGCAGAAATAGATCACAATTGCTTATTTAGTGAAAACTGAAAAGGGGGAATGGGCTAAGAAACCCAGATACTTTGTACGATACAACACAGATACGAGGATACAAAATTTTTTAAAAAATAAGATACGGCACGGCCAAGACACGTTAGCAAAAATTTATACGCACACAATGTTTGGTAAGAGATATTCATATTAGTAGTTGTTCAATAGCACAAGCATATCATTAGTCAATAGATGCATGTATGTATGTATGAATGTAATGTATGTATGTAATGTAAACTATGTATTTATGTGTGTATGCATATGATATAATGTATTTATGTATGTATGTACGTATGTATATATGTATGTATGTATGTATGTATGTGTAGCGACTGAAAAATCCGGGTAAGGATTCTCCAAAGTTTTGGAGTGAAGCCGCCATCAAGGTTTAGGTTTATAGGGGCAAACATTGATAAATCCACTTGGAGGGTCTTTTGCGAACCAAATACGAGTTCGGGAGTCGGTTATGCGCAAGGAATGGATTGGCACCCTACGGCATCCTTCCTAGCGAAGGTTACCATCAAATTAAATGCGTAAATATTGTTTAGGGACAAAAATGAAACACACTACCCTTCCTCTTCAATTGCAAGTGAAATAGAGAGAGAAGGAGAGCAGCACAAACACAAAAATGGAGAGAGAGATAGGGAAACGAGATGGGGTGAGGAACTAATGAGAGTTGAGGGATACAGCGAGTGAAAGACAGAAAATAGGGAGAGGGAGGTGTCGACCGACCTTCGATACGGTGGTTTGCGGACGGAGGGGGGAAACAGTGGTGTTCAACGGAGGTTTTTAGGCGATGCAATGACGGGGATCAACGACAACAGGGTCTTGACTGTGGCAAGGCCGTTGTGGTGATGAGAGAGAAACAAAACTATGGTGGTTCAAGCATGTGGTCATGGCAGAGGACGGCGCACCGGTAAGGCGACCACCGCGACGGTCGCTGGAGTTGTAGGTTCTAATTCTTTTTTCACACACTATTCTCCTTCTTTTCTTTTTTTTTTTTGAAAAAGGGGTATTATTTTTATTGGGCATGTTTTTTGTTGTGTATGTGAACTAAAGGGATTTGAAATTCAAAAATATGGGCTGGTTGTTTTTGAGACAATAAAAAAAACGGCACGAGAACTATTTTATGTGTAAGTCCATTTTAGTTGTTTGTGGTGTGTGTTGGTGACATGATACATCAGAAAAATGAAAGGGGTAACTCTATAACATAATATCAAAAACAAAGTCTTCTAATACCTTTGTACTTATAGAAGAACAACACTAGTGAAACATTACATATATAAGACAACAAATACCAGTAAAGATGCGTAAGTAAAATAGTAACCATAGGATAGAAAAAAAGAGATCAAGCATATATCTAGTGTTACATTTTGCAGAATCTGAAAAAAGAAAAGGAATGGGAAGTGTAAAGAATCACACCTTGGTTTTCCAAGTTTCCGAACTAGTATTTACTACACAACCGCTATTTCGATTCTTCTCTTTATATTCTCTCAGCACTTGTTTTCTCACTATATGAACTAAGACTCTAAGTTGAGTCTTAATTTTTGAATAGTGGGAGTTTAGTATTTTTGTGTGTTTTTTCACGGTTGCTATTCACTTGTATTTATAGTCCAATTTGTCGTGTTGGTGTGGGTGGAAAGTAGGGGGTTATTACCCAAGGAGACCAGTTTGTTATGGTTGCAGCTGAGACATAGTGGATCAGCAAGCAAACAGCTTGCAGGGTGGTGCCCGCAAATCTGCATGGTTGAGCCAAATGGGGAAAAAGCAAGAAAACAATGAGAAATGAGTTTTAGCCTATTACTAGAAGAAGAGGGAGGTTGCTGGCGCAGAAAGAGAGAGCCCTCTCTTATGCTCTTTTCCTTTATTTTTATTAGTTTTAGCTTATAAAATGGCTGACCTTTATTTTGTACTCATCCTCCATCAATTTTATATTTGTTTTTTTGTTTTGTTTAATAAGAGTTTTTTTGGTTTTATTTCATAAGAGGGGTTGTACCATCTCCCTCCTTTACCTTTTTTGCTCTTCTCTTTCAAATGTAGGATCTAATTTTGTTATATCTATTATTTTGTATCAAAGATAGAGTTGTACCTCTATTTTGTAAAAAAAACATTACTTTGTTACTTTGAAAACTAAATAAAATAATATGTATTATATTAATTATATTAATTTAGTACAAAAGAATATAGTAAAGAATGACATGTTTTTGACTATGTAAGAAATGAATCACTACAAAAATCATCATGCTATTCATAATCATGTGGAGGTCTTTTTTCCGAGTAAAGAAAATGTTCTATTATTAATAACAATAAAAGAATGCAATATCGTGTACTGCACAACGAAACATATTTTTGAAGTCTTTTGAAAACTAGACAAATATCTGTTAAAACGAAAAAATTCTCGTTAAAATACCCGATTAATTCAACGGACAAAATTTGGGTATAACAGTATGTAATGTATATAATGTAATGTATCTGATGTAATGTATGTATGTAATATAATATATGTATGTATGTATTATGTAATATATGTAATGTAATGTATGTAATATAATATATGTATGTAATGTATGTATGTATATATTGTGTGATACCGAATACACCACACATCATCCAAGTCTTGTGTGAAGATGATGACATTATTGCTCTTTTTTTTGGTCCGCGAGTTTTTCCTTAATACAATTTCACCAAAACCAGCAATAAGAGTAGCTTTGGATTTTGGTCAAGGAAACACCAAACTTTTTCTTACACTACCAACCATGTCAAGAAAAAAATCATAACATCATAGTAGCAACACTGACAAAAAAAAACAAAAAGTGCAATAGCTTCTCCTTACAATTTCATAAACATACCTTCAAAAGACTAATCTAGAGTACATAGGTCTAAACCAACTAAACAAGTAGTAATAACCTCAACCTTCGATTTTTCTTAAGACCAAATCAAAGGTAGAAAAGCAACCTTTCCCAAGCTGCACAATAATGTTACTTTTCGATATGATCTGTCACCTAAACTTCTGACCCAAATCAGAAGAGGCTCTCTATTTATATTTACATTCTTTTTTGTTGTTTTATAATTTTGCTTTTATTATGAATAATTGGATGTCTCTTCATACTTCTATTATGCTATTATAACTCTCATTAGCAAAATGTCTTGACTTCTTGCAATTTTAATTACATATGTTAAATACACATTATGTTAGGCCTTAATATTCATTTGTAGGTTACAAGTCTTTTCCTATAAATAGGACTCATATGACATTGTAATGTACACACAATGATGAAGCCCAAATACTTCAAAAATGGAAACGTACTTGTGTTGGATACATATTCAATATCAACACGCACGTGATACTTCCTGATACGTACTTAAAGAGTATCCAATAATTTTTTAATTTTAATTTTTTTAAAATATTTCACTCGTTACTTTTCAGATACATCTTTGATACTTCTTACCAATTAAAGATACTTCTCAGATACATTTTTGATACCTCTTACCAGCTAAGCACATAATTGTCACTCATATATGATACATCTTTAATACCTCAATAATTAAAAAAGACAAAATTATATGGTTTTTCGTAACACAATCATAGAAGAAATAATACATTGTGATATGGTGGGACAAATATATGTAACTGTCTCTACTTAATATGATCACAAGTGTATTTATTTCTACAATGTTGTCATCATATATTGACTAATGACAGGGCCGTCCCAAACAATTTTGAGACCTTGTTCGATCTTAAAAATTGGGCCCCTAAATATTTTCTCCAAAAAATATTTTCCTCCAAAAAAAAATTGGAACAACGATTTCCTCCAAAAAAAAATTGGAAGGTTGTTTGTTTTTATATTGAAATATTGAAATAATTAGAAGTATATACAACATTTGCAGTTAATGAACATAATTGTCGGTGGTGTAGTTGTATTTATGACTCCTGGTTTTGGCTTTTGCTGAAATTCCATACTTATTTTAAAACTAATTTAAAATATTAAAAAAGCCCCTAAGTGGATCGAACCTTCGTATATGGCCTCACGAAAACATGCATAAACCACTGCGACAGCTCTAAAGTTGTTTCACGAGTCTAACATTCAATATGATGTATATATAATTACAACTATAACAATGGGACTGAAGGATCTAAATATTCTTCAATCTAAACCCAGTATAAAGTCATATGACCATGATAAAGTGTCAAATATAAACAATAAATATCTAACCGAATAAATTGTATCACTATAACAATGCAATCAATTAAAATCCACACCTATGTCATAATGTCCGATTAGCCTATTATTTATAATTTTTTCATTCCTTCTTGATACGCTTTCTCATCTTTGTGGATGTTTGTTGAGCGGACACCACATCCTTGGTAGAGAGATCGCCAAGATGTTTGTAAGTTGATCTTCGCTTTGCAGGCGTAACATCTTCAGCCTCTTCAGTGATTGCTATACAAAAAATAATATTTGGTGTTGGTTTCATCTATAAGCATGTGAACAACGAAAATGTAAGAAGAAAATATGTGGCATCTTTCATTACATTGTTAACTTGAAAGTCTTCATTACTTAAGACAGCATTCTTTCCCTTATCAAGTGAGGTTTTATTTACCTGGGAAATACAACCAATAATTTGTCAAATGAACCCAAGTTGTTTACAATTTAATTGTTTTTATAAAAATTTGGTTGTTCCCAAATGAACCAATAATATTTGCCTCATTAAGTCCAATGATTTTCTCAATTGAGTGTATGAAGTCAACATCGGCATCGACGATCGTCACAAATGAAGATCTAAATTTTGGTTGTGCCTTGCAATGAAATGCTAAGGTTTGGCCTAAAATAATATCGAGAGGTTCTGGAAAAACCTTTGGATCCTCTTCACCCTCCTATAGACGTATAAGAATGGCAAATTTATTATACAATACATCTACCGTTCCATAATGACATGTATATAAAAATGCAAACCTCAATCATTTGTTGCCTTAGGTCAACAACATTCATCCCAATTAGTTTAGTAGCTTCAGTGTAACATCCCCTATTTTTACTATTTTAATTATATTAGCGTGAAAATTATTTTATTTGATTAATTATATTTACAAAAAATAAAATGATGTGGAACTAAATTGTTTGATTTATTAAGTATGAAATTGTGTGTGATTGAGAATTTAATTATGTTAAGTTAGGGTGATTAGGGGTGAGAGGAGTCATATGTAATAGAGTTAGTAAGTGAGGGGCAGCATTGTCCTTTCCCTATACCCCATATTTAAACCCTTTCAGTTGAGCTCAATAGGGCAGAACCACACTTCATTGTTTTACAAATTTCTGAAATGGAGAGGTTGAGAGGGGAGGGGGCGTGAGGGAGTGAGGAAGGGAAGAGGAGAGAGTTTCTCAAAAGATTCATGCATGTTCAATCCACTGCCATCATCTTGATCAGTTCATCTCCCTCTACCTATTGATAGTCAAGTCGAAATCATCTCCCTCCTCTACCCCAAGTTACCATTGTTGACCAACAAAGCTTGACTTAGCTAAATCTGAACCCAACCTCTTGCATGTTCAATTAGGAAGCTGCTAGGAGTGTTGCATGGGGAGTCAAGGTAGAATATCAGTAGCTCATAGTGTGGTGTTCGAGTTTTAGTTGCTGTCCAAGCATTCTGTGTAGTTGAATCAGTCAGGGGAGCGATTTCGGGGACTGTTCGTGTAGTTCTCTCGTTCGTGACCGAAGTAGATTTCGGATTGTGTGGTTGTCGCCGCTATAAAGGTGAGTTCTATAACTCGCTTAGGGATTTTGTGTGTGTTCTGAGTTTCCACCCTTTCGAAAATCACTGCCATGTCATTTTTGGGTCTCAAGAAGAAATCAGATTTAAAACCGTTTTACCAAAATCATGAATTGAAATATGAAATTTCATGTTGCTTGTTGGAATGTACTGGATTGAATTGATTGTCTGCTGTGATATACTGTGTATAATGTGTGTTTAAGTTTGGGTCTAGATCGGAAGTGATTTTTGGAATCGGAATGGAACAGATTTGCTCATAAAACAGTTGTCTCTGGAAAACTGATGGAGACGCACGGATCGTGTGCCTCTGCGCACGGGTCGTGCGCCCCCATCTGATGTGTAACAGCCCGAAAATAGTAGATTAATTTTCTAGTTAATTAAATGAGGTTTAGGTGGTAGGAGATAATTAATTAATCGATTTAATTAATTATTTAGGGTTTTGAGAGTTAAATAAATAGAATTATTTAATTGGACCTGGGGTTAGATGGTGGTGGCGAGTTGAAGTGGATTAGGAGAAGCCCATGATTAGGTCATTAAGTGGAAGCCCATGTCCATTAAGCTAGGCGCCTATAAGATGCCAATCTTAGGGTTTGGTGATTCATTCCAACACTTTAGAAAAAATAGAGAGAGTGGGACGGCTTGGAGAGAGGAGAGGCGTGAAACCCTAAGAGAGAGATGAAAGAAGAAGGGCGCAAAACCCTAGAGGAGAGAGAGAGGAAGTTTTCGCATGCACCAAGGAGGGAGAGGAGGATCTTAGTTGCTGAATTTTGATGGTAGCTTGCTCACCAAGAGATAGGTGTTCTTCAATTATGAGGTAAGGGGGCTCTCGTTCATAGTTAATAATTTATAAACCACGAAATCATGGTGATTAGGTGTTAGGAGTAGTTGTTTTAAATTGGTTCATGAAATATTTGAGTGATTGGGTGATCGTTTGATATATATGTGGCTGAAGTGTGATGGTTGTTTGTGTTGTTGAATTCACTGTTTTGAGATGTTCTGACATAGGTTTAGTATTTCAGTGACTGAGAACGTTTTACTAATTGAAAAATTATGTGGTTTGTCATTTCGAAAACTTGATTGAATGCTTGTTAATTTGGCGTTGATTTGGTTGCATTTGGAGTTGTAAAACTTGAGTTATAGGTGAAACAAGTTAGGTTAAAATTTTGGAAACGATTTGGGTAGATGTTCAGTATTTCGGTAACTGGGAACGTTTTGTTGACTGAAAAATTATGTGGTTTACTGTTCTGGAAAATAGACTTAATGCTTGTTAATTTGGCACTGGTTTGGTTGCGTTTAGAGTTGTGTAGCTCGAGATATGAATTTCACAAGTTAGGGTAAGATTCTGGAAACAATCTGGATATAGGTTCAGTAAATCTGTGGTCGTGAGTGTTCTATTCGTCTAAAAATTATGGGGTTTGTTTTGTTGGAAAGTAGACTTAATTTCCTACTGAATAGGCACTGATTTCGCTAAATTTCATTGAGAAATGAGGGAGAAGATTTGATTTCAAAATGACTAATAATTCTGTCCGAATTTTGTGGGATTTTGTTGCTCCGAATTTTGTGGGATTTGTTGCTCCGAATTTTGTGGGGTTTGTTGCTCCGAATTTTGTGGGATTTTATGCTGCTGTTTATATTGCTGTGATGCTACAATACGAGATAGTTGTTAATGTGGTATAGTATTTGTTACGTGCTTTGTTGTGGTTATGTGACGAGGTAGCTGTGATGCTACAACACGTGGTATTTATATGAAATGATTTATAACGAGATATGGTGATATAGTATTTATTAATTGAATGCTTTGAGTTGGTGTAATTGGTGCATGAGTCATGAGTCACATTGTCATATGCATTCTTACGAGGTAGCTGTGATGCTACAACACGAGGTTTATTACGAGTTGCGCCCGTCGTGGCCTTTACGAGATCGGTACCGCATGCATATGCCCGGAGGGGTTGCATTTCATACATTGCATACACGTCATGTGTTTGATTTCGTCTTCTTGAACTAATGGTGTAACCGTATTCTGGGTGTAACTGCATTTGGTGTGACGGTACTCAGTGTAATAGTATTCAGCGTAACTGGATTTGGTGTAACTGTATTATTGGTGTAGTAAATTGATGGTATCCCTGGTGTGCCTATTATACTGTGTTTCTTGTTTTATCTATTATTATCTATGTATTGAGACTCACCCTACTGCGTCGTGTTGCCTCGTATGTCGGCAACCTGCAGGTGACGGTGACTGAAGATGGCTAGAGATTCTTCTTCTAGTATGGTCGAGCCGGCTCTGATACGTAGCACTCGGGAGGGTTGTCCTTGTGTCTTTCCTTATGTGTTATGTATATGCCTTTCTAAGTTGTAAACCTTTTGAAGTATGATTGCCAAGTTAAACCTTTTTATTTCCGCTGCATGTTTTTGAAAAGAAGTTAGTTATAATTAAAGTACTCTGTTTGCGAAGTGGTTTTCCGGTTCGAAAAATGTGACACTCTTTTGGCGCGAAAAACTCTGATATTTTTTTTAATAAACCGTTGGGTAGAAAAAGGGGTGTTACATTAGTGGTATCAGAGCAATGGTTGGTCCGTCCGGCCAAGTCGTAGAGTCGTTGTGTCGGTTAGCGACCAACTGTTGTCTTTTTAGTGCTAACCAATGTTTGCGTTGCAGGTACATCAAAAGTTGCCAATGGTAAGTGATCTAGTGGGGGAGACATCCCTACTAGTGTTATATGTTTTGTGTATCCCTATGTGCTGTTGTCTGGTTTGTTTTTGACCTTCCCTGCTGTGTGAACTGTGTGTGATTGTTAGTGGGAGAGTGTTAGTTTCAGCGGGTAAATTTCGAGGGCGAAATTCTTTTTAGGGGGGGAGAGTTGTAACAGCCCGAAAATAGTAGATTAATTTTCTAGTTAATTAAATGAGGTTTAGGTGGTAGGAGATAATTAATTAATCGATTTAATTAATTATTTAGGGTTTTGAGAGTTAAATAAATAGAATTATTTAATTGGACCTGGGGTTAGATGGTGGTGGCGAGTTGAAGTGGATTAGGAGAAGCCCATGATTAGGTCATTAAGTGGAAGCCCATGTCCATTAAGCTAGGCGCCTATAAGATGCCAATCTTAGGGTTTGGTGATTCATTCCAACACTTTAGAAAAAATAGAGAGAGTGGGACGGCTTGGAGAGAGGAGAGGCGTGAAACCCTAAGAGAGAGATGAAAGAAGAAGGGCGCAAAACCCTAGAGGAGAGAGAGAGGAAGTTTTCGCATGCACCAAGGAGGGAGAGGAGGATCTTAGTTGCTGAATTTTGATGGTAGCTTGCTCACCAAGAGATAGGTGTTCTTCAATTATGAGGTAAGGGGGCTCTCGTTCATAGTTAATAATTTATAAACCACGAAATCATGGTGATTAGGTGTTAGGAGTAGTTGTTTTAAATTGGTTCATGAAATATTTGAGTGATTGGGTGATCGTTTGATATATATGTGGCTGAAGTGTGATGGTTGTTTGTGTTGTTGAATTCACTGTTTTGAGATGTTCTGACATAGGTTTAGTATTTCAGTGACTGAGAACGTTTTACTAATTGAAAAATTATGTGGTTTGTCATTTCGAAAACTTGATTGACTGCTTGTTAATTTGGCGTTGATTTGGTTGCATTTGGAGTTGTAAAACTTGAGTTATAGGTGAAACAAGTTAGGTTAAAATTTTGGAAACGATTTGGGTAGATGTTCAGTATTTCGGTAACTGGGAACGTTTTGTTGACTGAAAAATTATGTGGTTTACTTTTCTGGAAAATAGACTTAATGCTTGTTAATTTGGCACTGGTTTGGTTGCGTTTAGAGTTGTGTAGCTCGAGATATGAATTTCACAAGTTAGGGTAAGATTCTGGAAACAATCTGGATATAGGTTCAGTAAATCTGTGGTCGTGAGTGTTCTATTCGTCTAAAAATTATGGGGTTTGTTTTGTTGGAAAGTAGACTTAATTTCCTACTGAATAGGCACTGATTTCGCTAAATTTCATTGAGAAATGAGGGAGAAGATTTGATTTCAAAATGACTAATAATTCTGTCCGAATTTTGTGGGATTTTGTTGCTCCGAATTTTGTGGGATTTGTTGCTCCGAATTTTGTGGGGTTTGTTGCTCCGAATTTTGTGGGATTTTATGCTGCTGTTTATATTGCTGTGATGCTACAATACGAGATAGTTGTTAATGTGGTATAGTATTTGTTACGTGCTTTGTTGTGGTTATGTGACGAGGTAGCTGTGATGCTACAACACGTGGTATTTATATGAAATGATTTATAACGAGATATGGTGATATAGTATTTATAAATTGAATGCTTTGAGTTGGTGTAATTGGTGCATGAGTCATGAGTCACATTGTCATATGCATTCTTACGAGGTAGCTGTGATGCTACAACACGAGGTTTATTACGAGTTGCGCCCGTCGTGGCCTTTACGAGATCGGTACCGCATGCATATGCCCGGAGGGGTTGCATTTCATACATTGCATACACGTCATGTGTTTGATTTCGTCTTCTTGAACTAATGGTGTAACCGTATTCTGGGTGTAACTGCATTTGGTGTGACGGTACTCAGTGTAATAGTATTCAGCGTAACTGGATTTGGTGTAACTGTATTATTGGTGTAGTAAATTGATGGTATCCCTGGTGTGCCTATTATACTGTGTTTCTTGTTTTATCTATTATTATCTATGTATTGAGACTCACCCTACTGCGTCGTGTTGCCTCGTATGTCGGCAACCTGCAGGTGACGGTGACTGAAGATGGCTAGAGATTCTTCTTCTAGTATGGTCGAGCCGGCTCTGATACGTAGCACTCGGGAGGGTTGTCCTTGTGTCTTTCCTTATGTGTTATGTATATGCCTTTCTAAGTTGTAAACCTTTTGAAGTATGATTGCCAAGTTAAACCTTTTTATTTCCGCTGCATGTTTTTGAAAAGAAGTTAGTTATAATTAAAGTACTCTGTTTGCGAAGTGGTTTTCCGGTTCGAAAAATGTGACACTCTTTTGGCGCGAAAAACTCTGATATTTTTTTTAATAAACCGTTGGGTAGAAAAAGGGGTGTTACATTAGTGGTATCAGAGCAATGGTTGGTCCGTCCGGCCAAGTCGTAGAGTCGTTGTGTCGGTTAGCGACCAACTGTTGTCTTTTTAGTGCTAACCAATGTTTGCGTTGCAGGTACATCAAAAGTTGCCAATGGTAAGTGATCTAGTGGGGGAGACATCCCTACTAGTGTTATATGTTTTGTGTATCCCTATGTGCTGTTGTCTGGTTTGTTTTTGACCTTCCCTGCTGTGTGAACTGTGTGTGATTGTTAGTGGGAGAGTGTTAGTTTCAGCGGGTAAATTTCGAGGGCGAAATTCTTTTTAGGGGGGGAGAGTTGTAACAGCCCGAAAATAGTAGATTAATTTTCTAGTTAATTAAATGAGGTTTAGGTGGTAGGAGATAATTAATTAATCGATTTAATTAATTATTTAGGGTTTTGAGAGTTAAATAAATAGAATTATTTAATTGGACCTGGGGTTAGATGGTGGTGGCGAGTTGAAGTGGATTAGGAGAAGCCCATGATTAGGTCATTAAGTGGAAGCCCATGTCCATTAAGCTAGGCGCCTATAAGATGCCAATCTTAGGGTTTGGTGATTCATTCCAACACTTTAGAAAAAATAGAGAGAGTGGGACGGCTTGGAGAGAGGAGAGGCGTGAAACCCTAAGAGAGAGATGAAAGAAGAAGGGCGCAAAACCCTAGAGGAGAGAGAGAGGAAGTTTTCGCATGCACCAAGGAGGGAGAGGAGGATCTTAGTTGCTGAATTTTGATGGTAGCTTGCTCACCAAGAGATAGGTGTTCTTCAATTATGAGGTAAGGGGGCTCTCGTTCATAGTTAATAATTTATAAACCACGAAATCATGGTGATTAGGTGTTAGGAGTAGTTGTTTTAAATTGGTTCATGAAATATTTGAGTGATTGGGTGATCGTTTGATATATATGTGGCTGAAGTGTGATGGTTGTTTGTGTTGTTGAATTCACTGTTTTGAGATGTTTTGACATAGGTTTAGTATTTCAGTGACTGAGAACGTTTTACTAATTGAAAAATTATGTGGTTTGTCATTTCGAAAACTTGATTGAATGCTTGTTAATTTGGCGTTGATTTGGTTGCATTTGGAGTTGTAAAACTTGAGTTATAGGTGAAACAAGTTAGGTTAAAATTTTGGAAACGATTTGGGTAGATGTTCAGTTTTTCGGTAACTGGGAACGTTTTGTTGACTGAAAAATTATGTGGTTTACTGTTCTGGAAAATAGACTTAATGCTTGTTAATTTGGCACTGGTTTGGTTGCGTTTAGAGTTGTGTAGCTCGAGATATGAATTTCACAAGTTAGGGTAAGATTCTGGAAACAATCTGGATATAGGTTCAGTAAATCTGTGGTCGTGAGTGTTCTATTCGTCTAAAAATTATGGGGTTTGTTTTGTTGGAAAGTAGACTTAATTTCCTACTGAATAGGCACTGATTTCGCTAAATTTCATTGAGAAATGAGGGAGAAGATTTGATTTCAAAATGACTAATAATTCTGTCCGAATTTTGTGGGATTTTGTTGCTCCGAATTTTGTGGGATTTGTTGCTCCGAATTTTGTGGGGTTTGTTGCTCCGAATTTTGTGGGATTTTATGCTGCTGTTTATATTGCTGTGATGCTACAATACGAGATAGTTGTTAATGTGGTATAGTATTTGTTACGTGCTTTGTTGTGGTTATGTGACGAGGTAGCTGTGATGCTACAACACGTGGTATTTATATGAAATGATTTATAACGAGATATGGTGATATAGTATTTATTAATTGAATGCTTTGAGTTGGTGTAATTGGTGCATGAGTCATGAGTCACATTGTCATATGCATTCTTACGAGGTAGCTGTGATGCTACAACACGAGGTTTATTACGAGTTGCGCCCGTCGTGGCCTTTACGAGATCGGTACCGCATGCATATGCCCGGAGGGGTTGCATTTCATACATTGCATACACGTCATGTGTTTGATTTCGTCTTCTTGAACTAATGGTGTAACCGTATTCTGGGTGTAACTGCATTTGGTGTGACGGTACTCAGTGTAATAGTATTCAGCGTAACTGGATTTGGTGTAACTGTATTATTGGTGTAGTAAATTGATGGTATCCCTGGTGTGCCTATTATACTGTGTTTCTTGTTTTATCTATTATTATCTATGTATTGAGACTCACCCTACTGCGTCGTGTTGCCTCGTATGTCGGCAACCTGCAGGTGACGGTGACTAAAGATGGCTAGAGATTCTTCTTCTAGTATGGTCGAGCCGGCTCTGATACGTAGCACTCGGGAGGGTTGTCCTTGTGTCTTTCCTTATGTGTTATGTATATGCCTTTCTAAGTTGTAAACCTTTTGAAGTATGATTGCCAAGTTAAACCTTTTTATTTCCGCTGCATGTTTTTGAAAAGAAGTTAGTTATAATTAAAGTACTCTGTTTGCGAAGTGGTTTTCCGGTTCGAAAAATGTGACACTCTTTTGGCGCGAAAAACTCTGATATTTTTTTTAATAAACCGTTGGGTAGAAAAAGGGGTGTTACATGATGCTACACGAAATGATTTTTTTTTAAAACACGCACGGATCGTGCGCCTTGTCGCCCGGATCGTGCGTATCCTTCTGAAACTTTTATTCAACAACGCCCGGATCGTGCACCTAGTCGCACGGGTCGTGCGTATCCTTCTGAAACTTTCTGCAATTTTGTTCAATAGCGCACGGATCGTGCACCTACGCGCACAGGTCGTGTGAGACCTTCTGATTCTCAAATTCAAAGTACTTTTTCATCCATTCCAAATGATTCCAATCCTCTTCTAATCCATTCCCCACGGTTCCCCAACAAGGTAAAGATACTGATATCACGGAATTGAACATGTTTGATAAAAAACTTGTGTGTGATGAACGTAACGGAAAGCCGTACTTAGAGAAGGCGAGAGAACATAAGTCAAGAAATGATAATTCACGGTAAAATGTCTTCCCTCGGGGAAGGATACACGGTACATGACTGAAATCACTGACAGCCCATTGCGGGTACATGGATATATAATGTATAATAAATACAAGAGGAAAAGGGTGACGACCCTTAGAGGATTAGCATACTAGGGGAGGGGAAGTCATGAGCCCCAAAACCTAGACTCAAGAATGTTTCCCCCACTAGAAATAGCGGGATGGGTTCACCAAAGTCAAGAAGTGCCTATAAAATAGGTAGACTGAGGTGTTATGCTAAAATCATGGAACAAAATATTGTATGCTTCATGTGTCGCTTAGGAGGGCCATGAGCATAAAGGTTACAGGAACTTAATGTATTTCCACGTGGTTTCTTTTAGGGCCACGAGTTCAAAGTAAAGCATAATGAACCGCTAGAGTTAGTAAGGAGTCTCGATAGGACTCACTGAGATAATGTTTATCTCACCCTTCATATTTGTGGTTTTTATAGAGAAACAGGGAAAAGCAAAGGCGACTAAGCACGGTTAGCTGGTGCGACTCATGGAACTATCGGAAATTGGATTTCCGCTTAGCCCTTTGTATTTTTATGTAGTTATGTCACCGATTGTATAACTTTCCTTGTTTAAGTTGTAAAATCGTTTCCGGTACTTTATGTTTTGAGTATTGAACACCAGGATTATGTACAAGTCTTAAGTTTTGAAACTTAAGCATTTTCAGGAAGTTTATGAGGTTCAGAGAACCATTTGATATGTATTATTGAAAGTTTTAGTCGTGTTCAATAGTTCAATAACAGGAAGTTACTCTGATGTATGCCATTTAGTGCATTTCGGTAATTCTACAATGTTAGAATTATCGGGGTGTTACATTATGGTATCAGAGCAGTTCGACCTAGTCGGGCTTAGACTGTTAGGGTGGTTTCGTCCCTTGAGTAATTCTGCTATTTTTCTTCTTGTGATGCTAAGAGACATTGAGGCTGATCAACTTAATACTTGGTGTATCATTTGCAGAATTATGGCAGGAGGATCGAGGAATAACCCACCAATTGACCCACAACAGAAGATGATGGAAGATATTTTGCTAATGCAGCAGAATGCTCAAGCTCAGCCTCAGCAAGTCCCTGAGCCTCAAGTTGACCCAAGGAGGGTTTTCTCTGAATTTCTTAAAATGAAGCCGTCCGAGTTCAGAGGAGGAACGGATGGCATGGAAGCCCAGCATTGGCTGGATGACATAGAAAAGATTTTCGTAGCTATGCAAGTCACTGATGAGGACAAGATGAGATTGGCGACACATATGCTGAAGGGAGAAGCTAACAACTGGTGGACTAACGCCAAAGCCGTGATGGCAACTATGGATACTCCCCAGACTTGGGAACATTTCAAGCAAGTATTTTTGGAGCAGTTCTTTCCGACAGCCATGAGGTTTGATAAGGAGAATGAATTTCTGACTCTCACTCAAGGAAGCTCAACTGTGGGTCAGTACGCAGCTAAGTTTGAAGAGTTATATCAATTCTTCGGTTTGGCCGGGTATGCTTCCAATGACAAGTGGAAAACCGAGAGGTTCAAGTATGGGCTAAGGGAAGACATTCCTCAGAGTTTGAGTTCTTTTTCTTATACTAACTATGCCGCCATGGTTCAGCAAGCATACATAGCTGAGAGTGACTTGAAGAGGTTATATGCAAGCAGGAAAGTATTCCATCAGAATAAGAAGAATGCTGGATCATCCAACAATCAGACGGGTCCCAGGCACAACTCCAACAAAGGGAAACAGGTTCAGTCGTCGAATTCCTCAAGGTTCAGTACATGTTCCAACTGTTGAAAGTATCATCAGGGAAAATGCCAGATGAGATCCAACCAGTGTTATTACTGTAAGAAAGAGGGTCATTATGCACGGGACTGTCCCGTGAAGGAAAAGAGTCAAGGAGATAACCCTGCTGCTACTACAACTCATGGGAGGGTTTACACCTTGGACGCCCTGAAGGTCACACCGTCAGATAATCTACTAAGGGGTATGTGATCTCTTTTTAATAACTCCGTTAGTATTTTATATGATTCGGGTGCGACCCATTGTTTTATATCTCAAGTTTGTGTCGAAAGGTTGGGATTGGCTTTAACTCCCTTGCCTCAACCCATCTCCATTAAGATTGCCGCTGACGGTAGTGTTCAGACCCAAGCGTTATGTGAAAACTGTCTTCTATCCATTGGAGACAGGAATTTTGTGGTAGACTTCATTTGTTTACCAATGAAGGGCATGGACTTCGTCCTAGGAATGAGTTGGATGACGGACAACCATGTGACTATAGATTGTTTTCATCGAACTATCGGTTTCGCCTCCGATTCAGTGGAGCTACAACCGCCCAATTCTGAAGCTGTTATTTCTTTCACTTCGACCAGTAACTATCTGTTCCAAGGCGCAGAAGCTTATGTCATGATGCCGTCTGCATCCACTGAGACAGGTCAGGATTTATCTTCTGTGCAAGTAGTTAATGAATTTCTTGATGTGTTTCCCGATGAAGTTCCTGTGTTACCTCCGGATCGTGAGGTGGAATTTTCTATAGAGTTGGTTCCGGGCACTGGACCTATTTCTATAGCCCCGTATAGAATGTCGCCGTTAGAGTTGAGGGAATTGAAAGTCCAATTGGAAGAGCTAATTTCCAAACGGTTTATCCGGCCGAGTGCCTCACCATGGGGTGCTCCAGTGTTACTTGTCAAGAAGAAGGACGGAAGTATGAGATTGTGTATCGATTATCGTCAGTTGAATATAGTAACTATCAAGAACAAGTACCCTTTACCGGGAATTGATGATTTGCTAGACCAATTGAGAGGAGCTTCGGTATTTTCAAAGATTGATTTAAGGTCCGGCTATCACCAAATTAGGGTTCGAGCTTTGGACGTCCCGAAGACCGCTTTCCGTACGAGGTATGGACACTATGAATTTGTAGTGATGCCCTTCGGTTTGACCAATGCTCCAGCCGTATTCATGGATTATATGAACCGAATTTTTAATCCCTATCTGGATCAGTTTGTTGTGGTATTCATTGATGATATCTTGGTGTTCTCTAAGACGATTGAGGAGCATGTGCAACATCTCCGAATTGTTCTGAACGTACTCCGAGAGAAGAAGTTGTACGCTAAGCCGTCCAAATGTGATTTTTGGATGCCCGAAGTTAAATTTCTGGGTCATGTAATATCTCAGGCAGGTGTTGCAGTGGATCCCAGTAAGATTGAAGCTGTGGTAGACTGGGAACAGCCGTCTACGGTTACTGAGGTGAGAAGTTTCTTGGGATTAGCTGGGTATTACCGAAGGTTCATTCAAGGATTTTTCCAGCTGGTTCTTCCACTCACTCGGTTAACTCGCAAGGGCCAGCCGTTTGTTTGGGACTCAGACTGTGATAATTGTTTCGCAGAATTGAAGAATCGTTTGACTTCTGCACCTGTCCTGATTCTTCCAGATCCATCCGTAGGATTCCAAATCAATTGCGACGCCTCTGGTAAGGGTTTGGGATGTGTCCTAATGCAGAATCAACAAGTAGTTGCCTATGCCTCCAGACAGTTGAAGCCGCATGAAGAGAATTACCCAACTCATGATTTAGAGTTGGCGGCGATTGTGTTTGCCCTAAAGATTTGGAGACATTACCTGTATGGGTCTCGTTTCGAAGTCTTTAGGGACCACAAGAGCCTTAAGTACTTGTTTGACCAAAAGGAGCTGAACAACAGACAGAGGAGATGGGTAGAATTCCTGAAAGATTATGATTTTGAATTGAAGTACCATCCTGGTAAGGCTAATGTTGTGGCCGATGCTTTGAGCAGAAAGTCTATCCATACTGCAGAAATGATGATGCACGAGATGTCTTTGTTGGAATCGTTTAGAGACCTCAATTTGAGAGTGAGGGCAAGAAGGAGCAGGCTAGCGTTGAGCCATATTCAGATTTCAAGTTCCTTGAGAAATCTGATCCGCTCAGCCCAAGAAGGTGATGTAGAGCTGCAAGCGCAGAAAAGATTGCCGAGTTACACCGAAGACGGTGATGGCGTTATTTGTTTTGATGGTAGAATCTGTGTGCCGAATGGAATGTGAAGAGGCAAGTTTTAGAAGAGGCTCATAAGAGTCAGTTCTCAATCCATCCTGGGTCTACCAAGATGTATCGAGATTTGAAGCAATTGTATTGGTGGCCGAGCATAAAAGTAGATATTGCAGAGTTTGTGTCTCGATGCTTGACTTGTCAAAGGGTTAAGATAGAGCACCAGAAGCCAGGTGGCCAGTTACAGCCATTGAATGTACCTGAATGGAAATGGGAAAGCATATCTATGGATTTTGTCATGGGATTGCCACGGTCCCAAGCCGGAAATGATTCTATTTGGGTAGTGGTGGATCGCCTGACCAAGTCCGCCCATTTTATTCCGGTGCGTTCGAATCACAAGGTTGCTAAGTTAGCAGATGAGTATCTCAAGAATATTGTGAAATTGCATGGAATCCCTAAAAGTATCATCTGTGATCGAGATCCCAAGTTCACATCTCGATTTTGGAGAGCATTGAATATGGCGTTGGGAACAACGGTGTGTGTTAGCATCGCTTACCATCCACAGACAGACGAGCAGACTGAAAGAACAATTCAGACATTGGAGGATATGTTGAGGGCTTGTGTACTCGTTAGTGGAGCCAGATGGGAGGATCATCTTCCATTGGTGGAATTTTCATACAACAACAGTTACCATTCTAGTATCGGAATGGCTCCATATGAAGCATTGTATAGAAGGAAGTGTAGAACACCATTGTGTTGGTGGGATATAGGTGAGCAGAGATTGTTGGGACCGGATTTGGTCTGTGAGACTACGGAGAAGATCCGTCAGATAAGAGAAAGGATGAAAGCCGCGCAGAGTCGACAAAAGAGTTATGCGGATAAGAGAAGAAGGCCGTTAGAATTCGAAGAAGGAGACCATGTCTTTCTGAGACTTTCTCCAACCATCGGGACCGGTATCGCTTTGCGAGCGAAAAAGCTCCGTCCTCGATATGTCGGACCCTTCAAGATTATCGAGCGAGTTGGGCAGGTAGCGTATCGCATTGCCTTACCTCCAGAATTGTCCAGATTACATGACATGTTTCATGTATCGCAGTTAAGGAAGTATATTCATGATCCGAATCAACCCTTAAGTTACGAAGCGATCGACATCAGACCGGATTTGTCTTATCAGCCTACTCCAATCAGGATCGTCGAACGTGGCGTGAAAGCGCTCCGAACGAGATCAATTCCTATTGTCAAGGTGCTTTGGGATGCTGCCTCGCCTGACGAAGCGACATGGGAAGTAGAGGAGAACATACGGGTGAAATATCCCTATCTATTCGATTGAGGTACGTTTTGTCAATTTTGAGGACAAAATTTTAAAAGTTGGGGTGATTGTAACATCCCCTATTTTTACTATTTTAATTATATTAGCGTGAAAATTATTTTATTTGATTAATCATATTTACAAAAAATAAAATGATGTGGAACTAAATTGTCTGATTTATTAAGTATGAAATTGTGTGTGATTGAGAATTTAATTATGTTAAGTTAGGGTGATTAGGGGTGAGAGGAGTCATATGTAATAGAGTTAGTAAGTGAGGGGCAGCATTGTCCTTTCCATATACCCCATATTTAAACCCTTTCAGCTGAGCTCAATAGGGCAGAACCACACTTCATTGTTTTACAAAATTCTGAAATGGAGAGGTTGAGAGGGGAGAGGGCGTGAGGGAGTGAGGAAGGGAAGAGGAGAGAGTTTCAAAAGATTCATGCATGTTCAATCCATTGCCATCATCTTGATCAGTTCATCTCCCTCTACCTATTGATAGTCAAGTCGAAATCATCTCCCTCCTCTACCCCAAGTTACCATTGTTGACCAACGAAGCTTGACTTAGCTAAATCTGAACCCAACCTCTTGCATGTTCAATTAGGAAGCTGCTAGGAGTGTTGCATGGGGAGTCAAGGTAGAATATCAGTAGCTCATAGTGTGGTGTTCGAGTTTTAGTTGCTGTCCAAGCATTCTGTGTAGTTGAATCAGTCAGGGGAGCGATTTCGGGGACTGTTCGTGTAGTTCTCTCGTTCGTGACCGAAGTAGATTTCGGATTGTGTGGTTGTGGCCGCTATAAAGGTGAGTTCTATAACTCGCTTAGGGATTTTGTGTGTGTTCTGAGTTTCCACCCTTTCGAAAATCACTGCCATGTCATTTTTGGGTCTCAAGAAGAAATCAGATTTAAAACCGTTTTACCAAAATCATGAATTGAAATAAGAAATTGCATGTTGCTTGTTGGAATGTACTGGATTGAATTGATTGTCTGCTGTGATATACTGTGTATAATGTGTGTTTAAGTTTGGGTCTAGATCGGAAGTGATTTTTGGAATCGGAATGGAACAGATTTGCTCATAAAACAGTTGTCTCTGGAAAACTGATGGAGACGCACGGATCGTGTGCCTCTGCGCACGGGTCGTGCGCCCCCATCTGATGCTACACGAAATGATTTTTTTTAAAACACGCACGGATCGTGCGCCTTGTCGCCCGGATCGTGCGTATCCTTCTGAAACTTTTATTCAACAACGCCCGGATCGTGCACCTAGTCGCACGGGTCGTGCGTATCCTTCTGAAACTTTCTGCAATTTTGTTCAATAGCGCACGGATCGTGCACCTACGCGCACAGGTCGTGTGAGACCTTCTGATTCTCAAATTCAAAGTACTTTTTCATCCATTCCAAATGATTCCAATCCTCTTCTAATCCATTCCCCACGGTTCCCCAACAAGGTAAAGATACTGATATCACGGAATTGAACATGTTTGATAAAAAACTTGTGTGTGATGAACGTAACGGAAAGCCGTACTTAGAGAAGGCGAGAGAACATAAGTCAAGAAATGATAATTCACGGTAAAATGTCTTCCCTCGGGGAAGGATACACGGTACATGACTGAAATCACTGACAGCCCATTGCGGGTACATGGATATATAATGTATAATAAATACAAGAGGAAAAGGGTGACGACCCTTAGAGGATTAGCATACTAGGGGAGGGGAAGTCATGAGCCCCAAAACCTAGACTCAAGAATGTTTCCCCCACTAGAAATAGCGGGATGGGTTCACCAAAGTCAAGAAGTGCCTATAAAATAGGTAGACTGAGGTGTTATGCTAAAATCATGGAACAAAATATTGTATGCTTCATGTGTCGCTTAGGAGGGCCATGAGCATAAAGGTTACAGGAACTTAATGTATTTCCACGTGGTTTCTTTTAGGGCCACGAGTTCAAAGTAAAGCATAATGAACCGCTAGAGTTAGTAAGGAGTCTCGATAGGACTCACTGAGATAATGTTTATCTCACCCTTCATATTTGTGGTTTTTATAGAGAAACAGGGAAAAGCAAAGGCGACTAAGCACGGTTAGCTGGTGCGACTCATGGAACTATCGGAAATTGGATTTCCGCTTAGCCCTTTGTATTTTTATGTAGTTATGTCACCGATTGTATAACTTTCCTTGTTTAAGTTGTAAAATCGTTTCCGCTACTTTATGTTTTGAGTATTGAACACCAGGATTATGTACAAGTCTTAAGTTTTGAAACTTAAGCATTTTCAGGAAGTTTATGAGGTTCAGAGAACCATTTGATATGTATTATCGAAAGTTTTAGTCGTGTTCAATAGTTCAATAACAGGAAGTTACTCTGATGTATGCCATTTAGTGCATTTCGGTAATTCTACAATGTTAGAATTATTGGGGTGTTACATTCAGTCTCCCAAATGACAAATTTGGAACTATGTTTGTTATAGCAAACTTCAACTTGCAATTTATACCAAATGTACCAGGTGGATACTTTGATAGATGTTTGTAGGAATACTTTGTATTCCCGTGCAACAACTTGAAAGGAAAAAATGGAAGCAAAAAATTTAACATATAGGCACCATCTAAACGCACTTAAGGCTTTATAATTTTGGATATTATATTGATGGATGCTTTGATATTCATAATAATAAGTATATTATAATTATAATTATAATTATTATTAGTATGCAAACGTGAGATTCACTCGACAGATACATAAATGTGGATAGAAGAAGGGATGATTCATCCAAAAAAAAAGATACGAAGGTTAACACATACCTGTGGAAGCATATCTATATCAGCAATACATATAGCTTTAGCACCAGACATAAAATTTTCCTGTTCGGAAAGGCCTTGTTGAGTATATTAGAATACTTAGTATTATATAAGAATGTACGCATGTGTAACTGATATGCCACACACCTAAAAAGGGTTTATACCTTGCAATGAACTCTTGTATGGCGGCAACATTCTCATTTATGAGCAACTTTGAACCAAACATGGAGTTTGAAATGGACAGAGGGTATTTTCCTAGTATACATGACACAAAGAGCATGTTATAGTAATGCCTTCATTAGACAACATGATTCAAATGATGCATTTAAATTCGAAGTTGCAATGCATCATTCTAACCTTCTGAGTCCCTGATCCTTGCTTGAGTTAATAAAATTATTATTGGACCAGAAGCTTTGCTTTCAATGAAACTTAGGCACTTCGTGGCGTGTTCTCCCCATAATGTACAACTAAGCATAACACCACTTAAATACCAAATTGATAGATTAAGTGGATGTTTAATTTAAAAACTGAAAATGCTTTAAGTTCGATTATTACCTAAGATTTTTCATTGTAATGGATTGTTCTATGAAACTCTCCGATTACATCTAAGTGAGAAGAAAAAAAATTTAGACACCTAGTATTATACGAAAATAAGTAAGAAAAAAAAAGTGCATTAATCATTAACTGAGTACCTACTAACTGAGTCACACCAACTTTTCCAGATAGTATTTCCTCAAAATCTTTAAATTTGTATGTATTGTCAGGAATTTCGGGAAATTCACTCTGCTTTAGACTTGTTCCCTTTGTTAAATCAAGTCTGAAGGGATGCTCACATGCCTTGTAGTCTAAGTCATTGGGCTTTACACCAACATTATGAACAGTATAGGTCATATATTCCTTCAACATATCCTTCCAATATTCAATATCAGCACTGCCAGTCTTTATTTGTATTTTGTCTCCCTAGTGTGTAAATAATGTATAGATCAACAATAGCGAACGTAAAAGAGCAATGATTTCATTTAGGTAATATAAAGTATAAAATATATGATAACATCTAAAATAATAGTTGTGTGTTAAGGGAAGTATAATAACATAGAAAGAGTAAGACATTTTCGTCCATAAAGATTCCCTCAATGTGCGATGCTTTGGATTGGTACTGAACGATCCACAAATCGGTAACTCTCACTGCCAACTTCCATGTTTCTTTGTTAGCATTGATGTCGTTTATCAGGTCAAATTTATGGTGTATGGTGTCAGTTGATCCTTATGAAGTGAGAATCACTATTAGGCAGATTAACAAATAAGGTATATTATATTAAAGGAATGAGAAGTCTATTTAAAGCCAAAAAGAGCATGAAGGAAACAGCAAGTCCTACCTCTTCTTATATGCATACTGTTTCAGCCACTCTTGTGCTTAGAGGGGATTGTACTTTTGTTACCTTAGCTTCATCCCCATGTCGTAATTCTTGAGCCACTGCTACTACACTACAACAGGAAATGCCATTAAGGGTGTAACACCCATTTTCTACCAGGAAATTTTTTTGACAAAAATCAGAGTTTCAAAAGCATTTTTCGCTACACCCACAAGGGATGCCACATTTACACCAATAAAACATCACACGCCAATAGTAAAATTCACCACTTAAAAGTAGTACGATACATAACAGTAACTCCGTCACCATGCAGCGGAATAAAATAAAGGGTTCAACGAATAATTATAACATCACCATAGACTTCAGAATTTAAATAATAAAGACAACTAATAAAACTAGCGTTCATCCCCCCGAGTGCTACGTATCAGAGCGACGACACCGACTCAACTAGCGAAGGTAGACATGCCTTCACTCGCAATCACCTGCACGTTACCAACATAGGGGTAACATTCAAACAGAAGGGGTGAGATATCTAACATTATAATAGCATATATGATAGGCAATATGCTAGAGTTACGACAACTATATCTACCGCTTCACAATAACATCAAATTACAAATCACCAAGAATCATCACCAACATCATGAGTAAGTATATGAGATGCAACCCACACCAACGGGTATATGCATGTGGTACCAATCATCACCAATAAAATAGCCAATAAGGGCATCATCACCTGTATGAGCATCACCATCATCACCTATAGCTCCAAGGCCGAAGCCTTCATCACCAAAATAATGCATATGAATTGGATGCGACACCATGAACAATGCACGAGAAACAATTAACCACAATAGTCATTTAATTGACACAACAACACCAATATCAACAAAACGGTCATAGACCCATCACCTATCACCTTAGCCATGAAATAGGCACATCACCTGTTACATCATCACCGATAACACCAACACCTATAGTACAGTCTAACAACTTGCCCGTAACATCAGCAACCACTAGCAACAACGACATTAATTCACAACAACGGTAACATCTATTTTACGGCAACAACAACATTTATTTTACAGCAACAACAACATTCATTTTACAGCAACAGCACATTTATTTTACAGCAAACAACACCTTAACTTATAGCAACATCAACTTTTATTTTACGGTGACAGCAACACCATTTTTAGAAGACAGCAACATTTGTTTTACAGTAACAACAACATCATTTCTAGACATGACAGGAACTGGCGCCCAGCAACAGGGAGCCAACACAGGCAACAGCACAACAGAAACTGGCGCCCAGCAACAGGGCGCCTAGCAGCATCAGTAGCAAAACAGAAACTGGCGCCCAGCAACAGGGCGCCTAGTGAAACAGCAACACAACAGGAACTGGCGCCCAGCAACAGGGCGCCTAGTGCAACAGGAACAACACTGAATGTAACATCCTCAAAATAATTAGGCGAATTATTTGGATGTTAACCCAATTGGAATAATTTAGTACTTGACTGGTAAATTTATTGAGTGCTAAAATTATTTATTAGTTGTCATTGGATCGTTAACCGGATAATACGGATCAAGGAAGTTTTCGAATCGAAATAAGGGATTAAGATCAATATGGTAATTAGACCACGTTGCCACCTATTTATGAACTAAATATGTGTGTGTGTGTGTTAAAAGAAAGAAAGAAGAAAAGAAGGAAAACGCGAACAGAAGAGAAGGAAAGAAAGAAGAGAAAAGAAAGAAGAAAAGGAAAGAAGAAGAAGAAGAAAGGAAAAGAGAAAGGAAGAAGAAGAGGTGAACCCACCCCTCCAAAATTCATCATCTTCATCATCTCCCCTCCCTCATCATAACCCAAGAGCTTGGTAAGATTCCCCTCCATTTTTCCCCTTGTTTTTGACTTCAAAAATTGAGGGTTTTGTGGGGGAAATTTTTTGAAATCATGGATTGATAGGTTGTGTTGGTGATTGGGTTATGTTTAGGATCGAAGCTAGGAGCGGATTGATCGCGTTGTGAAGTTCGAATCGAAGTTTGGAGCGGTTTGGTGAAATAGGGTTCCGTTCGAGAGTTTTCAAGTCTCGGCAAGTTCGGTTCGATATCGGCTCTCGCTTCAAGGGTGAGTTTTACTCACGTTTAGGTTTATTCCATTTTGAAATGCATTTTTGTGTGACTTGGTTTCGAAGGATTTTGAGTCGAAAACGTTATTTTGAAATATATCGTGTTTTGACGAAATTCGTAATTGTTGGGTTTTTGATTGAATTGCTTGAATGTTTGATATTGATTGGACTGGAATATTGCCTGGTATGATCTGTTTTCGAGTTAGGAATCGATCGGAGCGAGTTTCGGATTAAACGGAAAGCGAATTTTCATGAAAATGGCTATTTTTGGAATGCTGTCAAATGCGCACGATCCGTGCGTCGTGCGCCTGGTTCGGTTTCAAGTTTTTAAAAATGCTTAACAGGGAGCACGATCCGTGCGTCCGAGGGGCACGATCCGTGCGCATGCGCACGATCCGTGCGTCCCAGGAGCACGATCCGTGCGCATGGTTCTGTCCAAATTTTTCAAAGTGCCCTAAATGATTCCGTTTCGATTCCAATCCTTTCCTAATCCTTTCCTAACCCTTCTATAATGATATTAGGCTTATAATGCCATGATTTTGGGTATGTTCCAAAAAGGTTTTTAAAATATTTTTGATGTCCAAATCATTTCGAAAAACCGAATAATAGCATATGTGTGCGGATATGTTATAGTGATACCAAAGCGAACTATGAGTCCATGTGTCTGTAGATATATTTATTATATCGAGTTTGGGTGACGACCCATGTTAACATACTAGGCGGGGAAGTCATGATCCCTTACCCTAGGCCCGCATACCATTAGGGAAAGTACTATTGGTAAGGGGGTTCACCGGGATTTAGCACAGGATTGCAGTCGGTGTTATGTTGAAAGTTTTGTTGTACGATACACCGGGATTTAGCACAGGATTGCAGTCGGTGCCGTACTGAGTCTTAACACGTTCACCGGGATTTAGCACAGGATTGCAGTCGGTGTCGTGTTGAATTAAAATGCACGTGGTGAAATTAAACCACGAATGAAAGAAAGTCCTATAATACGGTTCACCGGAATTTAGCACAGGATTGCAGTCGGTGTCGTGTTAAGTTAAATAGGATTCATAATTGAACCGAGAGTGTAGTTAGGGGTCTCGGTAGAACTCACTGAGATTGTATCTCACTGTTTAAATGTTGTTGTTTTACAGAGAAACAGGGACAGAAGAAATCGCAGAGGCACGAGTAGGTGGCCCCGGGAGATGGATGATGACTTAGCTTTATGTTTAAGTTTATTTTCCTTCTGTTGTCTATGTATCACAGTACTATGACATTAGTGTTATATTTGTAACACCCCGGTATTTCTATCGAGTAAAAATACCCAAGTGTACCATCATAAAATAATCAGAGATATTTTTCCTGTTTTAGATATTGAACATAAATAAAAACAACTCATAACTTAGAGTCCAATATCCAAATACCAAGAAATAGCGGAAACGATTTTACAACTTTTACTGATACAAGTTATACAATCGAAAATACAAAAATCTCGAGGGAAAGACGATAACAATGAAAACTAAGTCTTCACCGTCTTCATATGCACACCACCTAGCTGTGCTTCTTCACCTTTTCTTTTTCCCCTGCTTCTCTGTAAAACCACAAAATATAAACAGTGAGATACAATCTCAGTGAGTTCTACCGAGACCCCTACTAACACTCGCGGTCCAGTTATGAGTTCTCATACATTCGTAGTTTACTTTATAAATTACATTCTTTTAATTTAGCACGACACCGACCCCAGCTTTGGTAATCCCGGTGACTCGTACTAGCCAACATAGTATGATACCAGCCCCAGCTTTGGTAATCCCGGTAACCATACTATTGACATCTTTAGAATGACACCGACCCCAGCTTTGGTAATCCCGGCGACCATTCTTTCTAATTTTAACACGGTACCGGCCCCAGCTTTGGTAATCCCGGTAACCCGCTTCATAACTTTATTACAGCACCGACCCCAGCTTTGGTAATCCGGGTGAACTGTTCTATAACTGTGACATAACACCGACCCCAGCTTTGGTAAACCCGGTGAACCCCTTTACCAATAGTACTTTCCCTAATGGCTTACGGGCCTAGGGTAAGGGATCATGACTTCCCCGCCTAGTATGTCAACCTCATGGGTCGTCACCCAAACTCGATCTAGTATATATATATATATCCACCCGCATTTGGGCTAACTCCTATATTCGATATAATTTATATATCGTGAATCATAGACCGTTTTAGATGATTTAAATAATAATCATCCCGCGTCAGTTACATAGTTCAATAAATAGAACGTACCATAGACCGGTTTAGATGATTTAACAATCATCCCGCGTCATTTATACAATATCACATAGGACTCATAGCCCGCTTTCTTTTCGATAAAAACATTAAGTCCACATTCGCTCTCGCATACTAACTCGACACTTTTCAACGTAATTTTCAATATCAAAAACAGTTCATTTTGCCTTAAAAATAGAATATTCAGTTAGGCCTCTGAATAAGCTTTCCAACGCATCTTAGAACACCTCAATCGGGTTCCCGGATCAAAAGTTATCGCGAAACGAAAAACAGTGTTTGGTTGCTGAAAATCTGTCAACTGGCGCGCGAGTGGCGCGCCGCGCGCAAGTGGCGCGCGAACAGACAGCAGGTTCTGCCCAATGGCGCGCGAGTGGCGCGCCGCGCGCAAGTGGCGCGTGGGTTGACAGCAGGGGGTCTGTCAAGGGCAGATTTTGGCGGTTTCGCACGAAAATCGCGATTCCGCTTAATTCCGATTCTCGTTCCGATTGAAAACAGTTTTCACACACATGTAATCAAACCCAATCAACATCAAACAATCAATCAAAATCTTAATCAACTCGAAGTTTATCAAAATACGACGATTTTCCAAATAACGGTTTTAAATCAAAATCTCTCGAATCAAATCACCCAAAAATTCCATTTTAACGCGACGCAACCCGAGACTCGCCCCAATCGATTCCTAACCCGAATCAGACATTATCAAGTAATATTCCAGACCAGCGAAAGCGATAAAACAGTTAATTCGAAAAAAAAACAAAAATCCTAAGCGTGAGTAGAACTCACCTTTGACGCGTGATCCACGATCGAGCCGAAATCACCGAGTAACCACACGAACATTCCCCGCTCCGGCGACACCCAATCCGCTTCCAAAGCTTCCCACTCGATCACGAAACCGCTTTTTAACCGAAATACCGATTTCCCGAAATTCTTCATGAACACTATTCATCATCTTCTTCAACCTCAAGTCACTATTCACAAAACCCCAATTTGCTCCCTAACCCCTTGATTCTTCACAAACTCCAAATCGGACTTCAATATTTGCGCTATCCACCTTGAGCTCGCTCCCAAACACCATCCAAAGCTTCCCTTTGAGCTTGAACAACAAAACCTCCACTTTTCTCCAAATTTCGAAAATGGTGGATTTGAGGAGAGTGAGTTGATGATGAAGATTTTGGTACCAAAACGAAGAGGAAGTAGCGCTGAACATTTTTCGTGTTGGACGGAAGTCGTTTCGGTGAAGTATCCCCTCTCCCTCTTCTCTTCTCCCTCACGCCATTCTCTTCCTTTCTCCCTTTCTCTCCTCTCTGTAACTCTCTCTCTCGCATTCTTTCTTTTCTTCCTTTCTTAATTCTTTTCTTTCCTTTCTTATTAACACACACACACACACACTTATATTTATTTAATTTAATTAATTCTTTCTCCTCTTCACTCACACACACCCACGTATACATATATATATTTATTTAATATATTTATTGTAACGCGGTCAAATTACCATATTGATCGAAATCTCCTATTTCGATTCCAAAACTTCATTGGTCCGTATTATCCGGTTGACGATCCGATGACAACCAATAAATAATTTTAGCACTCAGTAAATTTACCAGTCAAGTACTAAATTAATTCAATTGGGTTAACATCCAAATAATTCGGTTAATTATTTTGCGGATGTTACATTCTCCCCAACTTAAAAGAATTTTGTCCTCAAAATTTCGTCAAGTCTTTCATCTGACTAATCGAGAATCGACATTCTCAGAAAGGTCTTAAGTTGCTGAAAAACAATCTCGAACTAACGAAATGAGCGTAGGAACTCTTCCCTAGTGGGCACATCAATCTCCAAGTATGATCCACTACTACCTTGATACGAACTCTCTGGTTACGAATCAACACGAGAAACTCCTTTTTCGCCTACATAGGCTCGGCACCGCGTTCGAAAACACTTCCGAAGCTTCATTCCTCACTTGCTCCCCAACTTGATTAATCCAAATCAAAGTACTCCTCGGTAGATGTAAAAACAAACACGATTTCCTCGAAAGGTGTAAACACTTTCTCAACAAATCTTCTAATATCCTTAACGGTTCTCGTACATACCGACAATGTGACGAAAAAGTCACTTGTGAAACTTCTTGACTCGCTTCCAAGTCTTCGAGGTAAAACTTTTTCAAAAAGATGAGATTTGGGTTTTATCAAAAGCTCTGACCTTAAACGTAGAAATAAACCACAGGGACATCAAATAAGTTGAACGTAATGAAAACCACCTCAGTTTTTGTCCAAACCATTATCAAACAGAACTTAGAGCTCCTTTCCGAATTAGTCAATAGCGTTGAGAGCTTCCCCTCAACCTAAGCAATCCTCCTAGGATTTTCCTTCTCAATCATATCCTATTAGCCTCTTAATTCGTTCCCAAAATTAACTTTAGCATGCGGGTTTTCACAAAAACGATTTTTCAAAACTATTACACCGCACGCCAAGCTTCACTTCGGAAATTTCAGTCACTTACAAGCAGATCCATCAATTAATCCTTTGATGGCTATTCGTAACGTGAAAACAATCAGCAATTACCTCACTTACATATTCGTATTCACGTTTGACTTGTCAAACGGAATCACTTATTACAATCTCATTGTTAACCTTCTCAAAGAAGAGATTAACAAACTAATACCTTGCCACTCCTACATCTGCTTTACATTTCTGTACATCTTGGAACAGAATATAAACTTCGGTATGCTTCCTCTAACACTTGCCTTTTATTGTTCTCATCATCGGCCGCACATATTCTACCGTTGAAACAATTGACTCCATCACTATCCATGGTAAAATCTGGAAATACCTTTTGTGATTGTAGCTTCACATCAACTTCCTGTGCTAAGCGTATAGAATCCCTTAGGGAACTAGAGATCCTCATATGGCTCAACACTAACCGGTTCGTCCTTGATCTTGAATTCAGATCTAAGTCTCTGAAAGACTCTGATAATTCCATCTATGCATCATAATTCTGCCGTGTCGAGCGATTTCCTGGATGATACTCCAACCCGAAGTCATAATCCTTCAGAAATTCTACACACTTCTTTGCCTGTTATTCAGTTCTCTCTGATCAAACAGACACCTTAAACTCTTGTGACCACTAGAGACTTCGAAACGAGACCCATACAGGTAACGTCTCCAAATCTTCAGTGCATACACAATAGGTATTAACTCCAATTCATGAGTTGGATAATTCTCTTCACGAGACCTTAATTGTCTGGACGCCTAAGCTACCACTTGTTGATTTTTGCATTAGAATACTTCCTAAACCCTTCCTTAAAGCGTCATCGAAAATTTAAAATTCCAATGACGGATCCGGAAGAATCAGGATTGGAGCAGAAGTCAAAATCTTCGACTCTAGAAAACATTCTTCACAATCGGCATCCCACGTAAACGGATGACCCTCACGAATTAACCGAGTAAGTGGAAAACTAACTGTGAGAACCCTTGAACAAATCTCTTATAGTAACCGGCTAGACCCAAAAACTTCTGGTCTCTGTGACTGACGTTGGTCACTCCCATTCAACACCGCTTCCTTCTTACTGGGATCTACAGAAACTCCCGTCTTGGGAAAATCACATGTCCCAAAGACTTTACCTCTAACACCCAAAAATCACACTCCCGAGGTTTCGCGTACAACTTCTTTTCTCGGAGTGCACTCAGAACAATGAGGAGATGTTGGACATGCTCCTCAATGGTCTTCGAGCACATCAAGATATCATCGATGAAAACGACTTCAAACTGATCCTAATACGTATGAAAAACTCGGTTCATGTAATCCATGAATACCGCTGGAGCATTAGTCAAACCGAAGGGCATCACTACGAACTCGTAATGTCCATACCTAGTACGGAAAGCTGTCTTCGGAATATCTAAGGCTCTAACTTTTAATTGATGATAACCTGACCTCAGATCAATTTTTGAAAACACCACGGCACCTCGAAGTTGATCCAGCAAATCGTCTATCCTTGGCAAGGGATATTTATTCCTGATCGTCACTTTGTTGAGTTGTCGATAATCAATGCACGATCTCATGCTACCATTTTTCCTTTCGACTAACCACACCAGAGCACTCCATTTCCTTGAATTCTCAAGAAACCTTCAATAAGAAACAATAGATATTGATCCCGTGCCAGGAACCAATTCTACAGTAAACTCTACCTCTCGCTCTGGAGGTTCAGAAGAAACTTCATCGTGAAAACATCCAGAAAGTCATTCACAACCCGAATGTTCGCCAAATCTAAACTAGTTTCAGTGGATGCAGATAACATACTAACATGTGCTTCCGCACCTTGGAATGAAGATTGACCGTCTAAGGTGAACTAGGTAACCGCTTCAGAATTTGTCTTAAATAATTCAACTGATTCTGAAGAGAAACTGATAGTTGATTAACACAGTCGATTGCAACGTGATTTGCAGTCATCCATTTCATACCCAAAATGGTGTCCACCCTTCTCATAGGCAAACAATAAATTCTACAACGAAATTCCTGCCTCCTATGACAAGTAGACAATTCTATACAAAGATTATGTCTGGACACGACCCTTAACAGCAGTTAAAATAGTTATCGGCTCGGATAGCGATGATAAGGCTAATCCCAACCGATTCACATGCGATCGGGATATACAGCAATAGGTTGCACCCGAATCATATAATATACTGATCGAGTTATTGAAAACTGATCTCATACTCCTCAGTAGATTGTCTGCAGTCGTAACTGCCTAAGCATCCAGAATGTTGACTCGTCCTTGTCTTGGAGCTGCTTGTGACTCCTTGGAACTTTTCCTGGCAGGGCACTCTTTACCATAGTGACCCTCTACATTACTGTAATAGCACCGATTAGATCTTCGCTTGCAATCACCACTGTGAGGCCTTCCACAGTTAGAACATCTTCTGACCTCTGAAGAATCAAAGAATTGCATCTGCTTTTCCTTCGATGAAATTATCTTAGGACTTTGTATTCAGAGTTGATAAATCAACTACCTTCTTTCCTTTCCAATATTTCTTATGAGGTCATCCTCGGCGACATAGGTTGATTTCACTAAGGCAACATAACTGGTAGCAGTATAAGAACTGAGACCATAATTCATAAAAGCACTTATGCTCGTCTTATACTTCTGCATTCCCCATTCGTCATCCGAAGCTTACATTACCACTTGGTAAAACTGAGACAACTTCTCAAACTTAGCGGTGTATTCTCCCACCGTCATGCCACCTTTCCTGAGGATGCACCGGTTGAAGATTCCGATTGTGGTCGAGGATTGCATCTTGATCATCCAGTCATAATTCCGCTTATGATGCACTAAGTATTAAGTTGATCAGGCTCAATGTCTCTTAGCATCACAAGTGTAATTACAAAAAGGACTAACAAGGAATCGACTCAACCCTAAACTAAGTCCGACTAGGTCGAACTGCTCTGATACCAACTGTAACACCCCGGTATTTCTATCAAGTAAAAATACCCAAGTGTACCATCATAAAATAATCAGAGATATTTTTCCTGTTTTAGATATTGAACATAAATAAAAACAACTCATAACTTAGAGTCCAATATCCAAATACCAAGAAATAGCGGAAACGATTTTACAACTTTTACTGATACAAGTTATACAATCGAAAATACAAAAATCTCGAGGGAAAGACAATAACAATGAAAACTAAGTCTTCACCGTCTTCATATGCACACCACCTAGCTGTGCTTCTTCACCTTTTCTTTTTCCCCCGCTTCTCTGTAAAACCACAAAATATAAACAGTGAGATACAATCTCAGTGAGTTCTACCGAGACCCCTACTAACACTCGCGGTCCAGTTATGAGTTCTCATACATTCGTAGTTTACTTTATAAATTACATTCTTTTAATTTAGCACGACATCGACCCCAGCTTTGGTAATCCCGGTGACTCGTACTAGCCAACATAGTATGATACCAGCCCCAGCTTTGGTAATCCCGGTAACCATACTATTGACATCTTTAGAATGACACCGATGTAACACCCCAAAAATAATAGATTAATTTATTTAATTAGTTAAAAGAAATTGTGTGGTAGAAATAATAATATAATTATTACTTATTACTCATTAAAATGAGTATAAGGTGTTTTAAATAAAATAAGGAGCAGTATTGTAATCGGATAAGGTGTTGTAATTAAATTGGGCTTAAGCTGCGGGGAAGCCCGCAACCCAAGCCCGACAACCTAAGCGCATATAAAAGCTGAGATTTTAAGGTTTTGGTTCATTTTGAGAAAAAGAAAGGAAAAATGCGAATAGAGAGAGTGGGAAGGGAAGGAGGGCGCGGCGCCCATGAGGAGAGGAGGAGAGGTGAAGTGCGCAAAGCTCCAAGGAGAAAGGAGAGGGTGTGATCCGGTTGCCGTGGTTCCGTTCGTGATCGCCTCTAGAGATCCTATTCATCTAATTCGAGGTTAGGGGAGCTCTTTCTTTCCATCAAATAGAATTTCATGATAGGTATTAGTCTAGGTTGTTGTACTAGATCCTTGATGCATGCCCTATTCTTGATGTTCTTGATATGTTGATGTTGTCCTTGATGTAGCCTTGATATGCTTGATGTTAATTTTCAATATGTATGCACTCATGTATGCGCATGTGAATTATGGTAGAGACACGATTTTTATGTGATCTATGCGATTAATTTGATGATGATAGCATTGGATGTTGATGGTTTCGCATATGAGGTGTTTGAGGGTATGGGCGCCTAGGGCGCCATGGTGAGGTGTGTGTGGTGCCCAAATAGAATTTTGATCATTTTAAAATAAGGTCTGAATTTGGTGTTTGGAATTTTGGGTTGTGTTGGTCATGTGAAAAGTTTTGAGAAAAATGATGTTTTGTGCTGAAATTGGGCAAAAATCTGGTGCTGGCACTGTTCTGGGCGCCAGGCGCCCTGTGCTGGGCGCCAAGGGCGCTGAGCGTGTTGCTGTGTGTGTGTGTCTGGAGCGCTGGGCGCCAGCGCTGGGCGCTGAGCGCCCGTGTTGTGTATGTGCGCGCGTTGTGTTGCGCCAAGGCGCTGGGCGCCAGGCGCTGGGCGCTGAGCGCCCAGGTGTGTGCGTGCGTGTGTTGTTTTCTGGCTAGGCGCTGGGCGCCAGGTGCCTGGGCGCTGGGCGCCCAGGGCGCCAGTTTTTCAGGATATCCCAAACATTTTCGAAAACTGTTTTCGCTATAACTTTTGACCCAGATATCCGTTTTGAATGATTCAAAAAGCGTTGTGAAGCATTTTCAGTTGTCTATCTGTGTGTTCCATTTTTGAAAATAAAAACTTAGAATTTCTGAAGGTTGCTGGGGCGCCCCAAGTGGCTGTTCCCGGTGATCGTTGCCGTGACAATGAAAAGACGTTTTGGGTGTCTTTAAAACTTCGCTTTTGCGTACGACCGGTGGTTTTAACAAAGTAATGTCAAAAATGATGATTTTGACGATGATGCCTTAGTGGCTAGTTAAATGACCGTTTCGCCCTTAGTGGCTATTATTATTATTTATGACGTGTAAAAGACCGCTTTGCCCTTAGTGGCTATTAGTACTTGTAATGACGCGTAAATGACTGTTTTGCCCTTAGTGGCTAATGTTCTTTCTAATGACGAGTAAATGACTGTTTTGCCCTTAGTGGCTAATGTTCTTTCTAATGACGAGTAAATGACTGATTTGCCCTTAGTGGCTAATAATAATTATAATGACGTGTAAAAGTCTATTTTGCCCTTGGTGGCTAATATTAAATTATAATGACGTGTAAATGACGATGATGCCCTTGGTGGCTAGTGAATGACGTTTTTGCCCTCAGTGGCTATTGTTTGAGTTGATTGATATTTACGTGTAAGTGACGATGAAAACCCAGTGACGTTTGAGGCCCGAAGGGCTAAGTGATGTTAAGGCCTAAATGGCCAAGTGACGTTGTGTGTTGATTGTGAATTTGACAGGTGCTGCGCTCCTTGTGAGCAAACCGGTAAGTGACGGGTCACATAGTTGACTATGATTTGAGTATTTGTATATTTGTGTGTTTGTGAGTGGTGCATGTCATAGTGTCTCATGCCCATATGCATAAACCCAGTGACGTTTTTGGGGCCTGAGTGGCTAAGTGACGATGAGGCCTTAATGGCTAAGCGACGTTTGTGAAAAGGTACCTCATGCATATGCCCGCGAGTGGGTTGCATTTCATAAGCCTACATGACGTGAGATGAGTTATTGTAAGTGAAGTGAATGATGACTGTGATGTGGACATTTAGTGTTTTGGATGCTGATTGTTCTAGTGCGTAGCCTGCGATTAGTACTTATCATATTTTCTATTATATGGATTGAATGATGCTCACCCTTTCCTGTTTGAATGTTACCCCCATGTTGGTAACGTGCAGGTGGTTCCCAGTGAAGGCCTTTAGCTTCACTTCTTGAGTCGAGTAGTCATGCTCTGATACGTAGCACCTGGGGGGAAAATGTAATTTGAATGTTTTGCTGATGTACTTAAGTTTTTATACTGTTGATGGATTTGATTAACTTTTCTGCTGCGTTGATGTTGAGTTGATGACGCTGGTTTGATGTTTGAGATCTCCCTATTGAGGAGTGCTATGTATTTGTACCTTTGACGACGTACTATTTTATTGAGACTTGAGGTTTTATTTTGACGTATGTGTACCGCCCTCGTGGTGGATATCGAAAATGATTTTTGAACTCTGATTTTCTCTAATAAAATAAAAGGGGTAGAAAGGGGGTGTTACAACCGACCCCAGCTTTGGTAATCTCGGCGACCATTCTTTCTAATTTTAACACGGTACCGGCCCCAGCTTTGGTAATCCCGGTAACCCGCGTCATAACTTTATTACAGCACCGACCCCAGCTTTGGTAATCCCGGTGAACTGTTCTATAACTGTGACATAACACCGACCCCAGCTTTGGTAATCCCGGTGAACCCCTTTACCAATAGTACTTTCCCTAATGGCTTACGGGCCTAGGGTAAGGGATCATGACTTCCCCGCCTAGTATGTCAACCTCATGGGTCGTCACCCAAACTCGATCTAGTATATATATATATATCCACCCGCATTTGGGCTAACTCCTATATTCGATATAATTTATATATCGTGAATCATAGACCGTTTTAGATGATTTAAATAATAATCATCCCGCGTCAGTTACATAATTCAATAAATAGAACGTACCATAGACCGGTTTAGATGATTTAACAATCATCCCGCGTCATTTATACAATATCACATAGGACTCATAGCCCGCTTTCTTTTCGATAAAAACATTAAGTCCACATTCGCTCTCGCATACTAACTCGACACTTTTCAACGTAATTTTCAATATCAAAAACAGTTCATTTTGCCTTAAAAATAGAATATTCAGTTAGGCCTCTGAATAAGCTTTCCAACGCATCTTAGAACACCTCAATCGGGTTCCCGGATCAAAAGTTATCGCGAAACGAAAAACAGTGTTTGGTTGCTGAAAATCTGTCAACTGGCGCGCGAGTGGCGCGCCGCGCGCAAGTGGCGCGCGAACAGACAGCAGGTTCTGCCCAATGGCGCGCGAGTGGCGCGCCGCGCGCAAGTGGCGCGTGGGTTGACAGCAGGGGGTCTGTCAAGGGCAGATTTTGGCGGTTTCGCACGAAAATCGCGATTCCGCTTAATTCCGATTCTCGTTCCGATTGAAAACAGTTTTCACACACATGTAATCAAACCCAATCAACATCAAACAATCAATCAAAATCTTAATCAACTCGAAGTTTATCAAAATACGACGATTTTCCAAATAACGGTTTTAAATCAAAATCTCTCGAATCAAATCACCGAAAAATTCCATTTTAACGCGACGCAACCCGAGACTCGCCCCAATTGATTCCTAACCCGAATCAGACATTATCAAGTAATATTCCAGACCAGCGAAAGCGATAAAACAGTTAATTCGAAAAAAAACAAAAATCCTAAGCGTGAGTAGAACTCACCTTTGACGCGTGATCCACGATCGAGCCGAAATCACCGAGTAACCACACGAACATTCCCCGCTCCGGCGACACCCAATCCGCTTCCAAAGCTTCCCACTCGATCACGAAACCGCTTTTTAACCGAAATACCGATTTCCCGAAATTCTTCATGAACACTATTCATCATCTTCTTCAACCTCAAGTCACTATTCACAAAACCCCAATTTGCTCCCTAACCCCTTGATTCTTCACAAACTCCAAATCGGACTTCAATATTTGCGCTATCCACCTTGAGCTCGCTCCCAAACACCATCCAAAGCTTCCCTTTGAGCTTGAACAACAAAACCTCCACTTTTCTCCAAATTTCGAAAATGGTGGATTTGAGGAGAGTGAGTTGATGATGAAGATTTTGGTACCAAAACGAAGAGGAAGTAGCGCTGAACATTTTTCGTGTTGGACGGAAGTCCTTTCGGTGAAGTCTCCCCTCTCCCTCTTCTCTTCTCCCTCACGCCATTCTCTTCCTTTCTCCCTTTCTCTCCTCTCTGTAACTCTCTCTCTCGCATTCTTTCTTTTCTTCCTTTCTTAATTCTTTTCTTTCCTTTCTTATTAACACACACACACACACTTATATTTATTTAATTTAATTAATTCTTTCTCCTCTTCACTCACACACACCCACGTATACATATATATATTTATTTAATATATTTGTTGTAACGCGGTCAAATTACCATATTGATCGAAATCTCCTATTTCGATTCCAAAACTTCATTGGTCCGTATTATCCGGTTGACGATCCGATGACAACCAATAAATAATTTTAGCACTCAGTAAATTTACCAGTCAAGTACTAAATTAACTCAATTGGGTTAACATCCAAATAATTCGGTTAATTATTTTGCGGATGTTACAATATTTATCTTTCATTCCGCTTTCTTGTATGACTCTGACTACCACAGTTGCTGACAGTTTATGGTCTGAGAACCGTATGGTCTTAATTGTGTATAAGACAGTTATGTTATATTTCAGCAAAAATTTTTATAGTGGTATTCAGTGTCTGAGCAGGAATTATTATCTCTGATGATTTAGGTTTGGTGCACTCGGGTGTTTTTAGCTGATAAAAATATCGGGGTGTTACAGTTGGTATCAGAGCGGTTCGACCTAGTCGGACTTAGCTTTTAGGGTCTTTGCTTTCTCCAGTCGTGATTTTCTTAGTATGCTATTAGACATTGAGCTTGATCAACTTAATACTTTGTGCATATTTCGCAGAATCATGGCTAGAAGAGGTAGAGGCGTTCCTCCTCTTGTTGATCCACAATTTGAATGGATGCAGAATGTCATTGAGAATCAGCAAAAGATGATGCAGGATATGTTGCAAATGCAGCATGACCAAATGGGTCTGCAACAGCCCAATCTCCAACCTCATCAAGAAGATCCCAACCGGACATATTTCTGATTTCAAAAGATGAAGCCCCCGACTTACAAGGGTGGACCGGATCCAATGACTGCCTATTATTGGATAGACTCAATGGAGAAGATCTTTGACACCCTCCAATGTGGAGAAGAAGAGAAGGTAATATGTGCGGCCAATGTGCTCAATGAAGATGCCCACACCTGGTGGTGTAATGCAAGGCAAATGATGGAACTCCAAGGAACTCCCCTCACTTGGGACAACTTCAAGGAATTGTTTTTGAAACAATATTTTCCTTCGGTGAAGAAACTAAGCAAGCAAGCAAAGTTTGTGAATCTCAAACAAGGTGATTTGTCAGTTGGGGAATATGCTGCGAAATTTGAAAGACTGTCTCAGTTCTATGAGTTGGGGAGGTATGCCCCAAATGATATGTGGAAGATGCAAATGTTCAAAGAAGGTCTCCGAGCTGATGTAAGTCAAGGACTTAGTTCTTACACTCTGGTGAATTATCCTGCCTTAGTGCAACAAGCATATGTTGTTGAGGAGGATTTAAGGAAAATGTATGCTGAAAGGAAGGACTATTGGAAGGGCAAGAAGAAGGTTGCTGAATCCTCTACTCCAAGCAGACAATTCAAGGGAAACAACTATAAAGGGAAGCAGGTTCAATCATTCGATTCTTCGAATTTGAGGAATTGTAGGAGTTGCGGAAGGTATCACAGTGGTGATTGTCAGCAATGATCCAATGGATGCTATGTCTGTAATGAAGAATGTCACTATGAAAATCAATGCCCAGCAAAGAAAAGCCTCCAAGGAGCACCAAATGCTCCTAAGCAGGGGCGAATCAACACATTGGATGCTCGAACCATCACACCTACTGATAATCTTCTGAGGGGTACGGGATCTCTTTTTAATAACTCAGTCAATATTTTATATGATTCCGGTGCAACTCATTGTTTTATATCACAAGCGTGTGTAAATCGGTTGGGATTAGCATTATCTGAGCTATCCGAACCGATAACTATTTTAACTGCTGCCAAGGGTCGTGTCCAGACCCAATCATTGTGTGAAAATTGCCTACTTGTCATAGGGGACAGACAATTTGTTGTGAAATTTATTTGCTTGCCTATGAGAAGTATGGACATTGTTCTGGGTATGAATTGGATGGCTGAAAATCATGTAACAATCAACTGTGCCGATTGAACCATTAGCTTCGCCTCCGAATCCGTAGGATTGACACAGGCAGATTCTGAAGCAACGATCTCTTACACCGAAGCAAGCCAGTCATTATTCCAAGGTGCGGAAGCTATTCTTATTGTGTTGTCTGCATCTACTGAAACGGGTTTAGATTTGTCGTCTGTGCAAGTGGTAAATGAATTTCTAGATGTCTTTCCAGAGGAAGTTTCATCCTTACCTCCTGACAGAGAGGTAGAATTTTCTATAGAATTGGTTCCTGGTACAGGATCAATATCTATTACTCCTTATAGAATGTCTCCTTTAGAATTAAAGGAATTGAAGTCTCAACTTGAAGAGTTGATCTCAAAGAGGTTCATTCGACCGAGCGCTTCTCCATGGGGTGCTCCGGTGTTGCTAGTCAAAAAGAAGGATGGTAGCATGAGGTTGTGCATAGATTATCGACAACTGAATAAAGTGACGATCAAGAATAAATATCCCTTGCCAAGGATAGACGATTTGCTTGACCAACTTCGAGGTGCCGTGGTATTTTCCAAAATTGATCTGAGATCGGGCTATCATCAAATAAAGGTACGAGCCTTAGATATTCCGAAGACAGCTTTCCGTACGAGGTATGGACATTACGAGTTCGTAGTAATGCCCTTCGGTTTGACTAATGCTCCAGCCGTATTCATGGATTACATGAACCGAGTGTTCCACACTTATCTCGATCAGTTTGTAGTAGTTTTCATTTATGATATCCTGGTGTACTCTAAGACCATTGAGGACCATGTTCAACATCTCCGCATTGTTCTGAACGTACTCCGAGAAAAGAAATTGTATGCCAAGCCGTCGAAGTGTGACTTCTGGATGCCGGAAGTCAAGTTTTTGGGACACGTGATTTCCCAATCGGAAGTTGCGGTGGATCCCAGTAAGGTGGAAACGGTGTTGAACTGGGAACGACCAACATCTGACACTGAAATAAGAAGTTTCTTGGGTCTAGCTGGTTACTACAAGAGGTTTATTCAAGGTTTTTCACAATTGGTTCTTCCACTTACTCGGTTAACTCGTAAGGCCCAACCGTTTATCTGGGATGCCGATTGTGAGGGATGTTTTTAAGAGTTGAAGGTTAGGTCGACTTCTGCTCCAATCCTAATTCTTCCAGATCCGTCTTTGGATTTTCAAATTTTCAGCGATGCTTCTGGGAAGGGTTTGGGATGTGTTCTCATGCAGAACCAACAAGTTGTAGCTTATGCCTCCAGACAGTTGAAGACTCATGAAGAGAATTATCCGACTCATGATTTGGAGTTGGCAGCTATTGTGTACGCACTGAAGATTTGGAGACATTACCTGTATGGATCTCGTTTCGAAGTCTTTAGTGATCATAAAAGTTTGAAATATTTGTTTGATCAGAAGGAGTTGAATAACAGGCAGAGAAGGTGGGTGGAATTTCTGAAGGATTATGACTTCGAATTGAAGTATCATCCGAGAAAGGCTAATGTTGTAGCCGATGCACTAAGTAGGAAATCCATTCACATAGCAGAGTTTATGATGCACGAAATGAAATTGTTGGAGTCCTTTAGAGACTTAAATTTGAATGCAAGATCAAGGAAGAACCGGTTAGTGTTGATCCATATGAGGATCTCAAGTTCATTAAGGGATTCTATTCGCTCAGCACAGGAAATTGATGTAAAGCTACAATCACAGAAAGTGTTGCCAGATTTTACCGAAGATAGTGATGGAGTTATTTGTTTCAACGGTAGGATCTGTGTGCCCGATGATGAAGATATTAAAAAGCAAGTGCTAGAAGAAGCACACCGAAGTTTATTTTCGGTACATCCTGGATCCACTAAAATGTATAGAGATTTAAAGCAGATGTATTGGTGGCATGGGATGAAGTTAGAGATTGCTAAATTTGTATCTCAATGCTTAACTTGCCAAAGAGTTAAGATAGAACATCAGAAGCCTGCTGGTCTGTTACGGCCACTAGACGTGCCAGTGTGGAAGTGGGAAGACATTTCTATGGATTTTGTAATGGCATTGCCAAGGTCTCAGGCCGGTAACGACTCCATTTGGGTAGTTGTGGATCGGTTAACCAAACCAGCTCATTTTATTCCAGTTCGTTCGAGCAGTAAGGTATCCAAGTTAGCTGAGGTATATTTGAAGAACATAGTAAGGTTACATGGGGTTCCTACCAGTATAGTGTCGGATCGAGATCCAAAATTTACTTCTCGATTTTGGAAAGCTCTGAATGAAGCCTTGGGGACTAAAGGACTTCTTAGTACCGCTTATCACCCGCAGACAGATGGGCAGACCGAGAGAACTATCCAGACATTAGAGGGTATGCTTAGGGCTTCGGTACTTGATAACGGGAAGAAATGGGAGGATCATCTTCCATTGGTGGAATTCTCTTACAACAAAAGTTATCATTCCAGTATCGGAATGGCACCTTTTGAAGCTTTGTACGGTAGGAAATGTAGAACTCCATTGTGTTGGTGGGAAGTCGGAGAGAACCGATTGTTAGGACCCGAGGTGATTCATGACACTACTGAAAAGATCCGCCAGATCAGGGAAAGAATGAAAGCTGCTCAGAGTAGGCAAAAGAGTTATGCCGACAAAAGGAGAAGGCCGTTAGAGTTTGAGTCGGGTGATCATGTGTTTTTGAGATTGTCACCAACAATTGGCACGGGTAGGGCATTACGGGTGAAGAAACTCAGTCCTCGGTATATTGGACCCTTCCAAATTATCGAGCGAGTTGGGCCTCTTGCATACCGTATTGCTTTGCCTCCGCCATTGTCAAATCTGCATGATGTATTCCATGTGTCTCAGTTGCGGAAGTACATTCCCGATCCAAGTCAACCGTTAGATTTTGAAACGATTGACCTTCGACCGGACTTGTCTTTCCAACCTCATCCAAATTACATCATGGAACGTGGCGAGAGGACGCTACGGACGAAGTCAATTCCCATTGTCAAGGTGGTTTGGGATGGTTTTTCCGTCGAGGAAGCTACTTGGGAGTTGGAGGACGATATGCGGACTCAGTATCCGCATTTGTTTTCTTGAGGTACGTTGTGTTTAATTTTGAGGACAAAATTCTTTTAAGTGGGGGAGAATGTAACATCCTGAAAATAATTAGGCGAATTATTTGGATGTTAACCCAATTGGAATAATTTAGTACTTGACTGGTAAATTTATTGAGTGCTAAAATTATTTATTAGTTGTCATTGGATCGTTAACCGGATAATACGGATCAAGGAAGTTTTGGAATCGAAATAAGGGATTAAGATCAATATGGTAATTAGACCACGTTGCCACTTATTTATTAACTAAATATGTGTGTGTGTGTGTTAAAAGAAAGAAAGAAGAAAAGAAGGAAAACGCGAACTGAAGAGAAGGAAAGAAAGAAGAGAAAATAAAGAAGAAAAGGAAAGAAGAAGAAGAAGAAGAAGAAAGGAAAAGAGAAAGGAAGAAGAAGAGGTGAACCCACCCCTCCAAAATTCATCATCTTCATCATCTCCCCTCCCTCATCATAACCCAAGAGCTTGGTAAGATTCCCCTCCATTTTTCCCCTTGTTTTTGACTTCGAAAGTTGAGGGTTTTGTGGGGGAAATTTGTTGAAATCATGGATTGATAGGTTGTGTTGGTGATTGGGTTATGTTTAGGATCGAAGCTAGGAGCGGATTGATCGCGTTGTGAAGTTCGAATCGAAGTTTGGAGCGGTTTGGTGAAATAGGGTTCGGTTCGAGAGTTTTCAAGTCTCGGCAAGTTCAGTTCGATATCGGCTCTTGCTTCAAGGGTGAGGTTTACTCACGTTTAGGTTTATTCCGTTTTGAAATGCATTTTTGTGTGACTTGGTTAACGTTATTTTGAAATATATCGTGTTTTGACGAAATTCGTAACTGTTGGGTTTTTGATTGAATTTCTTGAATGTTTGATGTTGATTGGACTGGAATATTGCCTGGTATGATCTGTTTTCGAGTTAGGAATCAATCGGAGCGAGTTTCAGATTAAACGGAAAGCGAATTTTCATGAAAACGGCTATTTTTGGAATGCTGTTAAATGTGCACGATCCGTGCGTCCCAGGGGCACGATCCGTGCGCCTAGTTCGGTTTCAAGTTTTTAGAAATGCTTAACAGGGAGCACGATCCTTGCGTCCCAGGGGCACGATCCGTGCGCATGCGCACGATCCGTGCGTCCCAGGAGCACGATCCGTGCGCATGGTTCTGTCCAAATTTTTCAAAGTGCCCTAAATGATTCCCTTTCGATTCCAATCCTTTCCTAATCCTTTCCTAACCCTTCTATAATGATAATAGGCTTATAATGCCATGATTTTGGGTATGTTCCAAAAAGGTTTTTAAAATACTTTTGATGTCCAAATCATTTCGAAAAACCGAATAATAGCATACGTGTGCGGATATGTTATAGTGATACCAAAGCGAACTATGAGTCCATGTGTCTGTAGATATATTTATTATATCGAGTTTGGGTGACGACCCATGTTAACATACTAGGCGGGGAAGTCATGATCCCTTAACCTAGGCCCGCATACCATTAGGGAAAGTACTATTGGTAAGGGGGTTCACCGGGATTTAGCACAGGATTGCAGTCGGTGTTATGTTGAAAGTTTTGTTGTACGATACACCAGGATTTAGCACAGGATTGCAGTCGGTGCCGTACTGAGTCTTAACACGTTCACCGGGATTTAGCACAGGATTGCAGTCGGTGTCGTGTTGAATTAAAATGCACGTGGAGAAATTAAACCACGAATGAAAGAAAGTCCTATAATACGGTTCACCGGGATTTAACACAGGATTGCAGTCGGTGTCGTGTTAAGTTAAATAGGATTCATAATTGAACCGAGAGTGTAGTTAGGGGTCTCGGTAGAACTCACTGAGATTGTATCTCACTGTTTAAATGTTGTTGTTTTACAGAGAAACAGGGACAGAAGAAATCGCAGAGGCACGAGTAGGTGGCCCCGGGAGATGGATGACGACTTAGCTTTATGTTTAAGTTTATTTTCCTTCTGTTGTCTATGTATCACAGTACTATGACATTAGTGTTATATTTATCTTTCATTCCGCTTTCTTGTATGACTCTGACTACCACAGTTGCTGACAGTTTATGGTCTGAGAACCGTATGGTCTTAATTGTGTATAAGACAGTTATGTTATATTTCAGCAAAAAAATTTATAGTGGTATTCAGTGTCTGAGCAGGAATTATTATCTCTGATGATTTAGGTTTGGTGCACTCGGGTGTTTTTAGCTAATAAAAATATCGGGGTGTTACACTGAAACTGGCGCCCAGCAACAGGGCGCCTAGGCCAACAGCAGCACCAACAGACTTGGCGCCCAGGAGCAGGGCGCCTAGCACAACATCATCAACAACAGACTTGGCGCCCAGGAGCAGGGCGCCTAGCACAGCAGCAACAACATCAGACATGGCGCCCAGGAGCAAGGCGCCTAAACCCACAACAACAAAAATAGACTTGGCGCCCAGGAGCAGGACGCCTAAGACAACAACATCAACATCAGGCTTGGCGCCCAGCAACAGGGCGCCTAAGACAACAACAACACAGGCAGGCAAACAGCAACAACAGAACATGGGAACATCACTGGGCGCCTAGGGCGCCTTCCCAGACAACACAGAAACGCACAAGACAACACTGGGCGCCTAGGGCGCCACTTACAGCAACACAGGAACACACTGGGCGCCTAAGGCGCCTTTCTCAGCAACACCAAAACAACACTGGGCGCCTAGGGCGCCCTTCTCAGCAACAACCAAGGACAGGACACCATGACTGGGCGCCCATTCAGCAACAAAACAAGACACAAGCATGGCGCCCAGGAGCAGGGCGACTTTTCCAGCAACTAAGACAACATCACCAAATTGCACCAAACACCAAACACCAAACTTTCACCATGATCGATCACCAAATTCCAATTACAATCATCATGAACACATTCAAACATCAATAAATCAACACTAACAAGATCAAAGGGACGACATAGGTCTTATCTCCCACATAACCCCCATCATACACCCTATTATAAAGTAGAACCCACCCTTACCTTAGATATGCCGAATACGAGCTCTTGCACGAAAACTCCAAAGAACCACAGCAACAAAGCTCCTCTCCTCTTTCTTCTTGGTTTCGCGCCGTCCCCCCCCCCCCTTCTCTCCTCTCTTCGCAACTTTCTTTCTTTCTTTTCTCCAAAAATGCGCTAATGCTCCAAAACCCTAGCTAATGCTCTCCTTCATGCGCCTAAGCCCTTGGGCTCTTGGATCACGGGCCCCTTCTACTATTCAACTTAATCACTAGGCACCACTCCCTGATTTAAATAAAACACCTTATAATTATTTTAATATGACTACACTAATACAATACCTAAATAATTTAATTAAATAAATAATTAAATTATTTGGGCGTTACAACTCTCCCCCACTTAGAATATTTTGTCCTCGAAATTTACCTGATTCAAACAGCTCGGGATAGGATTCCCGCATCTTGCTCTCCGGCTCCCACGTCATGCTCTCTCTAGCAGCTCCTAGCCAGACTACTTTCACCAACGCAATCTCCTTGCCTCTTAGAATTTTTACTTCATGATCTTCGATTCGTACAGGCATCGTCTCCACCGTGAGATTATCCCGTACCTCCACATCATCCATGTGGATTACATGAGACGGATCCGAAATATACTTCCGAAGTTGCGACACATGAAACACGTCATGCAAATTCGAAAGGTTAGGCGATAAAGCCACTCTATATGCAACATTCCCGACTCTCTCTGAAATCTGATAAGGACCAATGAAACGAGGAGTGAGGTTCTTCGACTTCAAAGCACGTCCAACACCGGTCACTAGAGTGACTCTCAAAAATACATGCTCACCCGCTTGAAACTCTAAATCTTTCGTCCGCTTGCCGTGATAACTCTTCTGTCGACTCTGTGAAGCCTTTTTGTTCTCACGAATCAACTTCACTTTCTCAGTTGTCTCTCGAACAATCTCCGGTCCAAGCACCACACTCTCTCCCGACTCATACCAACACAGGGGGGTTCTACACTTCCGACCGTATAATGCTTCAAAAGGTGCCATCCCGATACTAGAATGGTAACTGTTGTTATACGCGAACTCTATCAGTGGAAGGTAGGAATCCCACGAACCTCCTTGTTCCAAGACACAAGCCCTCAACAAATCTTCTAATGGCTGAATTGTCCTCTCTGACCGACCATCTGTCTGAGGATGATATGCCGAACTCAACCTCAACTTAGACCCCAACTTCTCTTGCAAACTCTTCCTGAAATCTGAAGTGAACCTCGGATCTCTATCCGAAATAATACTCATAGGAACTCCATGAAGCTTCACAATCTCCCGGATATAAATCTCCGCCAACTCCGACACCGGATACGTGATGTTGATAGGAACAAAATGAGACGATTTCGTTAACCTGTCAACAATCACCCAAATTGCATCATACCCTCTCGCAGTATTAGGCAATCCCATCACAAAGTCCATCGAAATGCTATCCCATTTCCACTCTGGAATTTCTAACGGTTGCATCAATCCAGCAGGCTTCTGATGCTTAACCTTTGACTTCTGGCAAGTCAAACATGCATAAACGAACTGCGCCACATCTCGCTTCATACCAGGCCACCAAAACAACTTCTTCAGGTCTTGATACATCTTTGTAGCTCCCGGATGAATACTTAATTTACTTCTGTGACTCTCTTCAAGAATGGCTCTCTTCATGTCTGCATCATCAGGAATGCAAATCCTACCACGGAACCTCAACACACCTTGGGAATTCAACCTAAAATCCTCACTCTCAGATCGATCAATCCCGACCGCAATACCATTACCAGAAATGACATGACCGAGAAAACTCACTTCCCTCAACCAGAACTCACACTTTGACAACTTCGCATACAGCTTCTTTTCCTTCAATACCTCCAATACTAACCTCAGATGCTCTGCATGCTCTTCCTACGATTTAGAGTAAATCAGAATGTCGTCAATGAACACCACCACAAACCGATCTAAGTAAGTATGGAAAATACGATTCATATATTCCATAAATACTCCTGGTGCGTTGGTAACACCGAACGGCATCACCGAATACTCATAATGACCATAACGGGTTCTGAAAGCCGTCTTCTGAATATCTTCGTCCTTCACCTTGATCTGATGATAACCCGATCTTAAATCAATCTTACTGAATACTTGAGCACCCACCAGCTGATCCATTAAATCGTCTATCCTCGGAAGTGGATACTTGTTCTTAATTGTCACCTTATTCAGCTGCCGATAATCCACACAGAGCCTCATACTACCATCCTTTTTCTTCACTAACAACACAGGAGCTCCCCATGGCGATACACTCGGCCTCACAAACTTCTTCTCGAGCAGATCCTCAAGTTGCTTCTTCAACTCAGACAATTCGGATGCGGACATCCTGTACGGTGCCATAGAAACAGGTCTAGTACCAGGTACAAGATCAATAGAGAATTCAACTTCCCTCTCTGGCGGTACACTTGGAATCTCATCAGGGAAAACGTCAGGAAACTCGCGCACCACCTGCAACTCTTCAATGATAGCTTGATACTCAACAGACAACGATGCCATCAGCGAGAATAACTGAACTCCTTCCTTCATCAACTTTCGCAACTGACTAGCGGATAACAGACCAGACTCCTCTCCTCCAAAACTCACCGACTTGCTACGACAATTAATATGGACATGGTTATGCTCCAACCAGTTCATACCCAAAATTACATCCAATCCGCTCAACGGCAAACAAACAAAATCCACAACAAAGTCTTTGTCGAAGATCGACAAGGGACACTGAGAACACACTAGAGAGGTAGTTACCGACCCCTTAGCTGGAGTGTCGACAACCATCTCTCCATTCATGGCAGACAATGCAAGATTCAATCTTTTACAACAGTCAGCAGCAATAAAGCAATGCGTAGCACCAGTATCAACAATAGATTTTAAAGGAGTACCATTAATGAAGCACGTACCTCTAATAAGTCCATCATCTTCAGTAGGCTCTTCACCTGCCAAAGAGAACACTTTTCCACTGGACCTTTCTTTCTTCGGCTTCGGACACTGCGTACTAATGTGCCCTCCTTCACCACAGTTGTAGCAGACCACCTCCTTACGCTCACACTCAGCCACCACATGACCCTCCTTACCACAACGGTAACACTTTTTCACTTCAGCTTTGCACACGTTACTCTTGTGACCAGCTTTGCCACATTTGTAACATACAATGCTAGCAGGAGCATCTCCCCCACTTGTTTTCTTGCCAACAACAGCTTTCTGTTTACCCTTACCAGCAGGAGCATCGTACGGCTTACCACGTCTTTGAAATTTGCTCCTCTTCTCATTCATAATCTTGTAGTGAGCATTGTTGTCTTCCTCATAAATTCTGCAGCTATCAATCAAGTCGGAGAAAACACGGATCTTCTGGTAACCAATCGCCTTCTTAATCTCAGGACGCAGCCCATTCTCAAACTTAATGCACTTGGAAAACTCAGCAGTAGCCTCACTGTAATGCGGATAAAACTTTGCTAATTCCACGAACTTCGCAGCATACTCAGTCACGGACATATTCCCTTGTTTCAGCTCGAGAAACTCAATCTCTTTCTTACCTCGGACATCCTCCGGATAATATTTTCTCATAAACTCCCTGCGGAACATAGCCCAAGTGATCTCTTCGTTTGCAGTCTCCAACCTCTGCCTAGCCTCTAACCACCAGTCGCCGGCCTCCTTTGCCAGCACATGCGTACCATAATGGACCTTCTGGGCTGGAGTGCAGTCCATCACACGAAAGATCCTCTCCATCTCTTTCAACCAAGCTAAAGCCCCATCGGGATCATACCTGCCCTTGAAGGTAGGCGGATTCTCTCTCTGAAAGGTAGCCAAACTCCGAGACCCAGCATTCTCACCAGCATTCTGCTAACCCTCCACGGCCTGAGCCATAGCAGCCAACGCAGCAGCAATAGCAGCATCGTTCCTTCCAGCCATCTCAACTAGTCACCACAATCATAAACAACAGTTAGAACTAATTGACAATACTTGATCGTCAATGTCACAATAACTTGACAACTTGGCCGGACAGACCGAAACTGCTCTGATACCACTAATGTAACACCCCTTTTCTACCCGTAAAATTTTTGACAAAAATCAGAGTTTCAAAAGCATTTTTCGCTACACCCACAAGGGATGCCACATTTACACCAATAAAACATCACACGCCAATAGTAAAATTCACCACTTAAAAGTAGTACGATACATAACAGTAACTCCGTCACCATGCAGCGGAATAAAATAAAGGGTTCAACGAATAATTATAACATCACCATAGACTTCAGAATTTAAATAATAAAGACAACTAATAAAACTAGCGTTCATCCCCCCCGAGTGCTACGTATCAGAGCGACGACACCGACTCAACTAGCGAAGGTAGACATGCCTTCACTCGCAATCACCTGCACGTTACCAACATAGGGGTAACATTCAAACAGAAGGGGTGAGATATCTAACATTATAATAGCATATATGATAGGCAATATGCTAGAGTTACGACAACTATATCTACCGCTTCACAACAACATCAAATTACAAATCACCAAGAATCATCACCAGCATCATGAGTAAGTATATGAGATGCGACCCACACCAACGGGTATATGCATGTGGTACCAATCATCACCAATAAAATAGCCAATAAGGGCATCATCACCTGTATGGGCATCACCATCATCACCTATAGCTCCAAGGCCGAAGCCTTCATCACCAAAATAATGCATATGAATTGGATACGACACCATGAACAATGCACCAGAGACAATTAACCACAATAGTCATTTAATTGACACAACAACACCAATATCAACAAAACGGTCATAGACCCATCACCTATCACTTTAGCCCATGAAATAGGCACATCACCTGTTACATCATCACCGATAACACCAACACCTATAGTACAGTCTAACAACATGACCGTAACATCAGCAACCACCGACACCAAAAACACCAATAGATTTACAGCAAACAACAACATTAATTTTTAGCAACAGCGACATTAATTCACAGCAACGGTAACATCTATTTTACGGCAACAGCAACATTTATTTTACAGCAACAACAACATTCATTTTACAGCATCAGCACATTTATTTTACAGCAACAACAGCATTTATTTCACAGCAAACAACACATTTATTTTACAGTAAACAACACCTTAACTTACAGCAACAGCAACATTTATTTTACGGTGACAGCAACACCATTTTTAGAAGACAGCAACATTTGTTTTACAGTGACAGCAACATCATTTCTAGACATGACAGGAACTGGCGCCCAACAACAGGGCGCCAACACAGGCAACAGCACAATAGAAACTGGCGGCCAGCAACAGGGCACCTAGCAGGCAACAACCACAACCAGAAACTGGCGCCCAGCAACAGGGCGCCTAGCAGCATCAGTAGCAAAACAGAAACTGGCGCCCAGCAACAGAGCGCCCAGTGAAACAGCAACACAACAGGAACCGGCACCCAACAACAGGGCGCCTAGTGCAACAGGAACAACACTGAAACTGGCGCCCAGCAACAGGGCGCCTAGGCCAACAGCAGCACCAACAGACTTGGCGCTCAGGAGCAGGGCGCCTAGCACAACATCAGCAACAACAGACTTGGCGCCCAGGAGCAGGGCGCCTAGCACAACAGCAACACAGACAGACGTGGCACCCAGGAGCAGGGCGCCTAGCACAGCAGCAACAACATCAGACATGGCGCCCAGGAGCAGGGCGCCTAGAACCACAGCAACAAAAATAGACTTGGCGCCCTGGAGCAGGGCACCTAAGACAACAACAGCAACATCAGGCTTGGCGCCCAGCAACAGGGCGCCTAAGACAACAACAACACAGGCAGGCAAACAGCAACAACAGAACATGGGAACATCACTGGGCGCCCTAGGGCGCCTTCCCAAACAACACAGAAACGCACAAGACAACACTGGGCGCCTAGGGCGCCACTTACAGAACCACAGGAACACACTGGGCGCCTAAGGCGCCTTTCTCAGCAACACCAAAACAACACTGGGCGCCTAGGGCGCCCTTCTCAGCAACAACCAAGGACATGACACCATGACTGGGCGCCTAGGGCGCCACATTCAACAACAAAACAAGACACAATCATGGCGCCCAGAAGCAGGGCACCTTTTCCAGCAACTAGACAACATCACCAAATTGCACCAAACACCAAACACCAAACTTTCACCATGATCGATCACCAAAGTCCAATTACAATCATCATGAACACATTCAAACATCAATAAATCAACACTAACAAGATCAAAGGGACGACATAGGTCCTATCTCCCACATAACCCCCATCATACACCCTATTATAAAGTAGAACCCACCCTTACCTTAGATATGCCGAATACGAGCTCTTGCACGAAAACTCCAAAGAACCATAGCAACAAAGCTCCTCTCCTCTTTCTCCTTGGTTTCGCGCCGTCCCCCCCCCCCCCCCTTCTCTCCTCTCTTCGCAACTTTCTTTCTTTCTTTTCTCCAAAAATGCGCTAATGCTCCAAAACCCTAGCTAATGCTCTCCTTCATGCGCCTAAGCCCTTGGGCTCTTGGATCATGGGCCCCCTTCTACTATTAAACTTAATCACTAGGCACCACTCCCTGATTTAAATAAAACACCTTATAATTATTTTAATATGACTACACTAATACAATACCTAAATAATTTAATTAAATAATTAATTAAATTATTTGGGCGTTACAAATGGCGCTTTTTTTTCTCCATTGGGGGCGCTTTCGGGTGCCCCTAAATCTGGCGCTACTGTTGCCAACCCTTCTACAGGAGCGCACAACAAGCGCCTCTAATTATCATGAAACAGAAGCGCTCAAAAAAAAGTGCCCCTGTTGGTCTTAGCGCCTCTGACAATCAGGGGCGCTCGCAGTAACAAGCGCCCCTGTTGGTCTTAGCGCACTTTGACAATCAGGGGGCTTGCAGTTAGAAGCGCCCCTGTTGGTCTGACCAACAGAAGCGCTTTTTACTGGGAGCGCCCCTGATTGTCAAGTGGGGATAAGACCAACAGGGGCACTTCTAACTGCAAGTGTCCCTGATTCTATGTTTTCTTTTTAAAATATTTTTTCCTGTTTCTGGTATATCCGATATTTTGCAGCACATCCCTACTCTCATTTTCATCAACCAACAACAACCAATATCAACTCAACAACAGATATGAACCAAATTTCAAATCAACTAACCAATTGCAAATCAAATTCCAACTAACAAACTTATAAATCCATCTAATATACATATACACACACACACACACACACACATATACATATCAACAAAGTACCAACAAAAATTACATAAATCATTAACCAAATTCTGAATGTTAACATAGATAGCAAAAATGACATGACATCCATTGTGGGGAACAAAAAACCAGCTAACCAAAGTTAGATGAATTTCGATTTTCATTAATCAAACGGGCAACATGATGACACCACTCACCCTAGATCTAAGTAAGTTGGTCATCAGAAAATGGAGCTCCAACCTCATTTCCAGGGAAATACTGCAAAAATAAGCAAAAATAAAATAAAATAAAATAAAATAAACTTAGAATTAAGTGCTAAATGCTAGATATGGAATTACTTGTCAAAAAACAAACTATATAAATTACATACATTTTCTGGAATTTCCATTTGATTGTGAGTGATTATGTCCTTCATAAACTTCATAACGTAATACCCGCAATCATCATTGTTTGGTTGTCTGGGACACTAGAAATCAAAATAACAATTAATTATTAAAATGTGAACAATATTTACATGGATAAGAATATTGATTATAAACTTACCGTTATTACTATCCATTTTGTTTTATTGTTGACATTCCCATCTCTAGCCCTCCTCTCATTCGATCCCCAAAAAGTCATCATACAGCTGAAACATCATACATATAAATGTATTAATTAATCGAAATACATACTTAGGATCAACTACCAACAATATCCAATGTGCCATGACACGAATCCAAATAGAAAATTCTATTTCTTTTAGGATCAACTACCAACAATATCCAATGTGCCCTACAAAAAATTTGAATAACCAAATAAATAACAGATATTTCAAAAACACGTTATATATATATATATATATATACACACACACATATATATAGATTAAATTTCTTACTCTAAGTTGATGGGTGCCAAAAACAAGCTATCACAGCTTCTTTCATGTGCCAAAGCCAAGCATCTATCGATATAGGCTTTTACCGCTTCGTTGTTTTCTTTAATCGCTTTCTTCAAATCTTTAACCATGGCTTTTGACATGTCTTTATCAAAGCGGACGTTGCGTAGAAAAGTACGTTCGGGGCACAAGAAGATAAATCTATGTGTTCGTTCCATGGGGATCATAATCTCATGGTACAAATACCTATAGTTAAAATGTATACAAATAAATTAACAAATAATAACAATAATAGTAATAATAATAATGATGATGATGATGATGATAATAATAATAATAATAATAATAATAATAATAATAATAATAATAATAATAATAATAATAATAATAATAATAATAATACCTGATGTATATATTAATAGTAGCCCCAGATGCCCACTTGTGATCATATACCTCTTGCAGAGTTCCACATTTGAAAGGAAGACTTGGTGGATATCTCCCAAGATGTCTGGATCAACCAATGCAGTTATCAAATCTGGACCCGTCGTTGTTGAGGCATGAATCTTTAGATAACTGATAAATTCCTTAGAAGGGGGGGTTGGGATTGAACCTCCTTCCCTTTATCTACTTGCCGAGACACTGATTTCTTGCTAGCAATAGAAGGGGGGTTGGGATTGAATCTCATTCTTGTAGCTTCTCGCCTAGACACATGCTTCTTGCGACCAATAGAAGGGGAGGGTTGGGATTTGCCAACATGCCCAGAAATCTGAGATCTTGCTTTGTTTACCTATATTAGAAATATAATTAGTTATTAATATATGACAATAAGGCAATGAATTATTAACAAATATATTAATTGCTCCATACATTGATAAGATTTGCTGGCCATGCCACAAAGGTGCCAAGTGCATCATTCACAGTCAACAAAGTTATCTGTGCAGTGTCAATTGGTACCGGCAATAATGCATCTTCCACAACAACAAACTCAACTCTGACTCTCACGTGATTTGGAGGCATGGGTAGATTGTGCAAGGTGGAGTCCTCATTGTTACAAACAAAGCCCTTTGCGATCTATGTAAGCGGGTTTGATGTATATAATTCACAATTGTTATTGTTACGCTAAATTAAATAATAACCAAATATTAATGTCTACAAATGTAAAATGTAAAAAATAAAAAGACGGTCCAACAATAATTACCTCATTGGACGCAATATTGCAACTATCCCTGAAACTATTTGGGTTAGGAGATGGTACATCATCAGTCCTTGGACCCCACTTATCTTTTCATTCATTAAGTTCTTCTCGTAGCATCAATACCATGGCTTCCAACCGTTTTCTTTCTCTACTTTCTTGTGTCTCTTGTTTTTTTGCCTCTTTGAACCCCAAAAAATGGTTGGAGAAATGCCAAATCCCAAACCCCGTAGACGACCTGAATACTCTTCAGTTGCCAATGCACGACCAAGGATGTCATTCGGACCATCACAATCAGTAATCTCTCCTTGTGATACTGATTGTGATATGGATTCCTGATTCACAAAAATTACTAGACATTATAAGTAATATAAACATTATAAAAAAAATTAATTTTATCATACTTACAATTTTTTGAGACACCTCTCTCGTTTTTGGGTTGTCAATGACACCATCTTTGTTTTGTCGGGCTTCTAACCACAAAACATGTCGGTCAATAGATTCCTGAGTAGGATCTTTTCCATCCTCCCGCAACTATTAAAATTTACCATTTATTAGTAAATAAATCAGAAGATTAATTTAATAAATGAAAGATAAAATAAAAGATAATGTGCCTACCAATTGTTCTTCAATCTCGTGATAACCCTTAACACCGGCTCTATAAGGGTATTCAGGACTTGCTGCTCTCTCGCGATTTTCATTGCTTAATCTCTATAAAGACAAATCATTTTACATTAATACACTCCAATCCTCCGATGTTATAATCCCATCATATCGTGGTGGAGGACAGTTTCTGATGTTCCCCTCTTCATCTCTCACCCAACTTGTTAGAGTTGATCTGAATCTTTTGTGCGCCTTTCCAGCTTTCTTGAGACAATAGTCTTTTCGAGAGTCATCCACATCAAAGTATTTCTGCTTACATTCAACAAAATGATTATAAATATGCTTACATATTTAATTATAAAATAACTGTATAGTCAAAACAAGACCCATACCTGTATCAAATACCATAGCTCCTCTTTAAATTTCTCCAAAGATGCATCTTTTTTATTATTCCAACTTGTGATTATAATTGGTATATCCTGCCTTGCTCTGGAACAATTGAAGCTTTGAAACTCTCTACCATTTTCACCAATCGGTTGGTCTTTAGCATTCCATTCGACCTGCATTATTACTTGTGTAAATTAGATAACAAACAGTTAAAAGTATATAACAAAGTTAGTTAATTAGTAAGTTTCTTACTGTAAGTTTAGGAAGCCCTTTGCTCCCTCGATTGATGATATTCTTCTTAACTGTCATTCCACGGCGACTGAACTTTTTTTGGGGGCTGATGTTCACTCTCATGACCACTGTCATGTGCACTATCATCACTGTGGGAAGTCATCTCACCTGCAACAAAATATAATCATTGTTATTAGGCTAAATGTTATTTTATAATCATGATAAAGTAAGTTAATTTTTACAATATGAAAAATGAATAAAAAAGAAACACGCATGATATATTACCTTTTCCTTTTCCTCGATGTAATGTTACTAGCTACTTGTTTATTTGTATGATATTTTGCTTTTCGCTTCTTAGTACTTTGTTTTCGACGAAACATAATTCCATCATTATGATGATTTCTAACATACAAAATATCCTCTTTAGAAGTACTTTCCTCTATTATTGGTTGTGATGTCCCGAAGAAAGGGTCATCCTCAATATCAACATCTTCGTGCGCTTGATCACCAATGTCATTCACCAATAAAAGGTTCATCTTTATACCCTAACTTGTTGAAATTCACCCGCATGAAACCTGAGTCATCCATCTGTACACCATTATTATTGTCAACCCAGTTACATTGAAAACAGGCTCCCAAAACATATTGTAATCCAACTCCCATATGTGTTCAATGACACCGAAGTATGACATATTCGTGTAAATGGGATTTGTCTTTGGCACTTGATGTATGCTTAGATTCAGCCACAAGAGCCACCCCACTATTTTGCATTTTACTCTGATCATCATGGGATTTTGTATAGAACGTGTACCCGTTTTGTAGATAACTAGTGTAAGAGAAAACATGTATATTTGGACCTTTTGCTAACCATCTCAATCTTTCTGAAATCGAGGTAGGATTCGAAACAAACTCAATATCAATGTGATCTTTTAGCCACAGTATGAAACTCCGATTGTGTTCTTTTTTTAACCAGACTTGACTCTTAGTTGGGTGATCACTCCTAAGAATCTCCATGTGTTTGACAACATATGAATCAACCTGACTATCATTGTGCAGAACATATAAGTGTGCTTGCTCTAGTTCTTTCCTAGATACCATCACTATTTTACTTCCTGTCATCCCTTTACCAACGCTTCCTGTGTGACGCACCCTTGGTATCCCAACAGAATATTCAACACTAGATAGATAGCCGGTGGAGAACTCAATAGCTTCTTCAACTATGTAGCGCTCAGTCATGCAACCATCGGGTCGTGATCGGTTTTTAACATATCCTTTTAATATCTTCATGTATCGCTCAAACGGGTACATCCATCTCATGTAACATGGGCCACACAATTGTGTCTCTCTAACCAAATGAACTGTTAAATGAATCATTATGTCAAAGAAAGAAGGCGGAAAAAACATCTCAAGCTCACATAAAGTGACAGTAATTGATCTTTGCAGAGCTGGCAACTTTCCAAGGTCAATCACTCTACTACAAATCGCCTTAAAGAAGAAACAAAGTTTAGTTATGGCCTGACGCACTTTGTTGGGCATAATGGATCGTATACCAATGGGTAGCAAATTCTGCATGAGAACATGACAATCATGAGACTTTAGAGACTTTAACTTGAGGTCTTTCATCGATACAAGGTTCGTAATGTTTGAAGAGTACCCCTCTGGAACTTTAACTCCATGAAGAAACTTACAAAAGACAGTTTTCTCCTTTCTAGATAGAGTATGAGCTGCCGAAGGTAGATATGTACGTGTACCCTTCTTTATCGGACCCAATTCGGGTCTCAACCCCATACTAACCAAATCCAAGCTTGTGTTGATGGTATCTTTAGTCTTCCCTGGCATATTGAGTAAGGTACCAATGACACTTTCGAATACATTTTTTTCAACATGCATCACATCAATGAAATGTCTTACGTGTAATGACTTCCAGTATGGCTCTGATCAATTAGGTCAAACACACTTTTTGACTCTATAAATACGCATTATTGAAGTGCCCAAGGTATGCACTCTGACCAACATTCTTACCTCTAATCAATTCACTAGCTGACTTGAGCGTCGGAGTGTCTTTGCAGATACCACCCCACCTCGGATCGAAATGGAGCCCGTTGGTCAAGACCACCTCTACCAACTATCCCGGATCGGTCATAGACTCCGAGATACAGTACAGAACATATGGATAGTTTTTCAAATTACGGTGCCAAGCTCATCTACCTCCCTGACAAAATTTATGAGGTGCCATCCATATTTGAAAAAGGAACGTGTACACACTTACCTCCGGCTTCTATAAATAGAGGTTTTTCACAAGATGAAAACCATCCCAGTAAAGTGAGTTCAACTGAGAGTGAGAGAAAAATTCCAATGAGGAAACTCTTGGGTGTAATTGGGTTGTGGATAGTGAGAGAGTGTGAGTGTTTGTAAACACTTTGTATATTTCTTTATTCAGTAAAAGGTCTGCAGCAGCCCGGAGACGTAGGCATAATTGGCTGAACTCCGTTATCAATTTTAAGTGTGCAATTATTTCCGCGGTTATTTTTCACTTCCACTAAATCTGACTATGGGGAAATTTTGCGTAGTTTCCCAATAAGGACACGTAGATATCATAAACATAGTCACAAGAACACCGTGGCTGCAACATTAACGGTCACAAGAACAAAGCCACAAGTATACATCATAAATACAAAGCTACACATTTTGCTCTCTCCCAATAAGACCTATATTATCTGCTTGGACACAAATAGACAAGACAAACATAATTGCAGCATTGTTTTATGTCAGACTAACGAAAATTGAGAACTACTAAACCACTTTTTTCTCTAATATATCAAGTAACAGATGTGTAGTCTCTCCACATATAAACTACAATCAAATGTCTCACTTCGAGAGCAAATTTTAATTATGTAGTAACAAACTACAAGACATACAACATGAACAAGGGTCATTCTCACACTTCTTCTCCATCTACTTAAGGCAAGATGAAGGTTTCTTTGATAATCCATTCATCCAATTATAACCTAGCAAAAACCATAGATAACAAAAGGCATTACAAATTCACACATTCGAGGCATTTCCAAAAGTATATTCAAGTCCAATTCCAGAAGTAACTTATAACTTATAAGTCTTTGTTAGTAATGCCTTGAATATATTCAAGTCCAATTCCAGAAGTAAATAAGGATTATATGCTATAACTTATAAGTCTTTGTTAGTTTTTTGATAGACATGTTTACATTTCTTATATGTCACACATAACACATTGCAGGATGATAATTCAAGTCCAATTGGTGCAAGATTATTTGAACTTTGTGACCATGAATTATTCCAAGAAATTCTTCAAAATTCTGAGGTTACTTCCGGCTCAAATTGTTGCGATGAAGATATCTCTTCATATGCCATAAACTTATCTTTAGCTTTAGATCTAGATAACAATAAAATCAATAGCAAATAGCAATATAGTTACCACTCCATCTAGTACTATTACAAGTCTATAACTAGCACAACTACTACCACAAGCACTTCCATCAACAACAACAATACATCAAATAGCAATAATCTGTCAATTATTTTTGATTCACATGAAGAAATTGACAATGACATTTCTGCTTCAATAGACTTTTCATCTTCTCAATCTTTTATTTTTCCATCACTTTTTCCAATAACAACTCAGCAAGAACAACAATTTGATACCCAAAACCCACTTAACCCCCCCCCCCCCCAATTTGGGGGAATGCGAAAATAGGTCCTTAGGAGGGTTTAGGAGGGCTGGTAAAAAACCCCCAAACCTTTCCCTAATTTTTTAAACTCCCAAACAAGGGGTTCCTTCCCCACAAGCCTCCCCTTCCCCTCCCAACTCCCCCTCCCAAATAATCCCTTAATGTTTTCCTATTGAAACTCAAACTAAAAACATACTTTTTTTAACCAAAGAAAATTTATGGTATTTCATTCAAAATCAAAGTAGCAATACAAGTAGGACTATAATTAAAAACGTGGCAGCTAGCATAATTCATTGATGCTCTAGCTAGAGTATCAGCCACAATGTTTGCTTGTCGCCTGACAAAACTAACTTTGTAGTTTCCTAAAGACGATAATAAGTTACCACAAGTTCTAATAATAGAGCCATATTCAGTTACAAAGCTACACACACCGCAACCAATTAACGGCTTCCATCTACACCGGATTTGCAATCAAGCTCGATTGTGATTCGTTGAATGTCTAACACTCGCAACCAATAACGGCTTCCAATAAACCCAGAGCTTCCGCTTCTTGAAGGTGAGGTTTGCCAATAAACCAAGTTGACTTTGCCTTCACGAGCTCACCCTTCTCATTCCTGATACAGAGACCAACACCATACCGACCATCATAAAAAAGAACTGCGTCAACGTTGCATTTGAGACTACTAGGTTCAGGACAAACCCACGATATATCGTCTCGCCTGCTATTTGACATGGACAACAAATCACGAAGCAATTTGGAGTGTTTCGCCTGTTGCCAACAATATAACAAGTCCAAAGCACACTGCACGAAAACACGGGCTGGCTTCTCCACATTCTCCCAAACTTTCTCATTCCTCCGCTTCCAAAGACCCCAAATCAACATTGCGAAACACTTCCTGGCCGCATCTGGTAATGAAGAGAGAATATTAAAGAAACTAACCTTATAACCCTCAGCATCATGAGCCACAGATTGTATGAAATTTCAAAGTCCAGCTGAACGCCAAACCTCCTCCGCTTTGTTGCAACCGAAGAAGGCATGACATTCGTTTTCATCATGCAAATCTCACATTGGGCATACTCCTGGACAGTCAACACCTTGCCTACGGAGATTGAGATGGCACAGCAAAACACCACGAGCAGCACACCAAAGATGAATGCAAACTTTATGGGGTAGCTGCAAATTCCAGAGTTGTTTCCAGTCACGTGCAACACGCATCTCATGCAACTTCCCTTAATCCGTTAATCTCTTAAATGGCTACATTCATCATGGCATACTTTATAAGAGAAACAAAAGATATCAATTTATTCTTTTTTATTTCAAATGTCTATAGATCATTCATTGCAAACCAATTTTATGCAGGAGATAGATAGCATTTGGTAGACAGGTCAAAACACAACAAAACAAAACATATAATGTAAGGGAAGAAGAATTTATTCTAATGTATATATAAGTTATATTATGTTTGGTACACAAAACAGATCATGACATACGGTAAGAAAAATTGATATATTTTGGTTCTACAGAAAAGGGTAATGCTAAAAAAAGTCTACTTTGCCCAAATATCAAAAGTTGGCTATATCATGGTGAAAACAACATTATATAAAAAACATAACATTATTAAAGAAAATAATGTAAGAGAGGAGCATACATTGTGAGCTAATCCACTATGAAAGAGCTTTCTGGTGACATGAAGTTTCCAAGGTATGCGAAAGGTGAAGGTGAAATTTGGGGAGAGAGATGGAGGAAGATAGGGAGGGAGAGACGGTAGTTTGAAATTTTGAATTTGTGGAGAGCTAAATTGTCTTGCTTGCCTTTGTCTAGCTTGCCTTATTATCTGACAAAGTGGTAGGTAGGGGTGTTGCTTTCAAAGCTTTTTATTTCGTTTGTCCAGTCAATAGCTGAGAGAGAGGCATATGCTATTTTATTTTTGCAGAGAAATGCAGGTGAAAGTTTCACCGAAGTAGTGTGTTTTCTGGTAACGTTGATTTTTTACATAGTTCAGTGGTAAAGTAAAGTTAAATTAAATATAGTTGAATCAATCTTTGAAAAAAGAGTGTAGTGAGTTTCACCGAAGGAGGGTGATAACTCTTAATTATAAGAGTTATTTATACTTTAATAGCTTAAATTATTGTTTGTTTAAAAGTAATTAGTTTAATTAATTACTTGGAATTATTGAGTTGAGATTAGTTATGGAAAAATTCTGGTTAAAAATTAATGGGCACTTTGGTGCTCATTTCTTGTGCTTTAATGTGTGTTTTAGTGCAGTGCAGTATTCAGGTGCTACAGCATCTGTTCGAATTCCTACAACTAGATGAGAGAGAGAATGTTGGAAAGGGAGTCTGCACCTGACGTACTGTGCCAGCTGTGCGTGAGCAGCGCGTTAGTGTATGGGGTCCAGCTGGTTTTTATTGTGCTGTCCTTTTTATTAATGACCCATGTATTTGGGCCCAACAAAAAGACAAAGAATTGGCCTTGTAGGGTTTTCTTGGATCCCACAACCCTACCTCTATTTAAGGATACTGTTCAGCTTTCTTTTAAGAGGCGAGCTGGACAGTGGAGAGAACAGTGAGACATCACTTTCCTTGCTGCCATTTTCGTTTTTACCAAGGTTTATACACAAAAAGGGAATTCTGCATAACAGTGTTGGAAACAGAGCTGCAGCATTGCTGAAACTGTCATTCTTGGAGTGTAGTGCGAATTTGGAGCTGGTTTCTCTTCTTGGGCTGCGATATTCAAGGCTTAGACAGTATAAAACTCTTCTCCTCTTTATCTCTTTTGAAATTTCAGTAGTATGGAACTAGATCTAGCATCCATGCTTTTCTTTTTGTGTTTATTGCTCACTATGAGCTAAACCCTTTTTTGGTTGGAATGCTATTAATTATGTAATGGATTTTTAATGGTTGTAATGTTAAGATTAATGCTTAGTATCTTTAATCTTTGTGTGTTAATATTTCCAATTTTGTTTTAGGAATGGCCAACTAAAATAAATACTTGTTTATGAATATTGAAAGAGTTTGTAAACTTACTTCAAGGATTAATATGAAAAGTAATTAGTAAAGGATACTTTATTAATTCTTGTTTGCACCTAGACATAGGAGAACAAAATTCATAGGGTGAAATGTGGGTGTTTAAATAGCCAAGGGTGAACTTAATTAGAGCTTAGACATAAGTGCTTTTAATGAACCCCTTGTGAATAGTGACTGAAAGGCACGTACTGTTGCTACAGCACCCAGATGCTACAGCATCAAAATTAACATTAAACCATTATTTCGAAGTTACTTAATGAAAGGCATTCCAACTCGTTTCCAAATCTGAATTTCCACCAATCTTTACTTATTTACTGTTGATTATACTCATGGTTAAAAACAACTTATTTTGTTTATTTTTCATCACTAATTTGTTAACCAAATTAAGCATTTAGTAAACGTCAATCCTCGTGGGAACGAACTTTACTTATCATTTTACTACTTGTTGGACTGTGTATACTTGCACATTAATTTTCACAACAAGTTTTTGGCGCCGTTGCCGGGGATTGTTATGTTTAATTGATTGTTCTATTTTTGTGCTACAGCATTTTGTTGCTACTGCATCCTGGTGCTATAGCATATGCAGAGGCGCTCTTCACCGGAGTTTGATTTTCACCCTGAAATAGAAAGGCTGTTTAGGAAGGTTGCGCAAGATTGAACATACTCAAGGGTTCATTGAATTGGGCAGAGCCGCTGCCATGGCTTCTCAACATGGATATTTACATGGCCAGGGACCACGTACTGATTGGTCTAGATCTGAGTATACAAGAACTGAACAAGGTAACCCTGGTGAGCCATTTCATAGGCAACAATTCATTAACCAAACAGTCATAGGCATGGCTAATGACAGGGACAGGCCTATTAGGGATTATGCAGTTTTTGACCCTCAAACTATGCAAACTAGCATAGTAAGGCCTGAACTTGCCACTACTCATTTTGAATTCAAGCCTATGATGTTTCAAATGCTTCAAACTATTGGGCAATTTGGTGGAGGACCTACTGAGGACCCACACTTGCACTTAAAACAATCCGTAGAGGTTTGTAGTAATTTCATACTCCCTGGTGTTTCTGATGATGCTTTTAAACTTAAGCTTTTCCCTTATTCCTTGAAGGATAGAGCTAAGGTTTGGTTAAATACCTTAGAACCTAACTCTATCACTACATGGAATGAAATGGCAGAAAAGTTTATGACAAAATACTTTCCACCAATCAAAAATGCCAGAATGAGGACTGAAATTACATCTTTTAGACAAACTGTAACATCCGCAAAATAATTAACCGAATTATTGGGATGTTAACCCAATTGAATTAATTTAGTACTTAACCGGTAAATTTATCGAGCGGGGAATGTTCGTGTGGCTACTCGGTGAATTCGGCTCGATCGTGGTTCACGCTTCAAGGGTGAGTTCTACTCACGTTTAGGATTTTTGTTTATCGAATTAATTGATTGATCGTTTTATCGCTTTCGCTGGTCTGGAATATTACTGGATATTATTTGTTTCGGTTTAGGAATCGATCGGAGCGAGTCTCGAGTTGTGTCGTGTTGAAATGAAATTTTTAGTGATTTAATTTCGGAAGAGTTTGAGCCAAAAACCATTATTTTTGAATATGTCGAATTTTGATGAAAATCGAATGTGTTGAGTCTTTGATTGGATTGGTTGATCGAGTGAGGACGTTGGATATGTTTTTGTACTATTTTGGTGTTAGGACTGGACTGGAACAGGTATCGGAATTGGTCGGAACGACGAAAATTGCGAAAACGGGATAAAATGCAATGCTGTCAAAAGCGCACGACCCGTGCGCCTCAGGCGCACGGATCGTGCGGATCTTTCTGTTTGTGTTTTCAAAAATGCATTACAGGGCGCACGACCCGTGCGTATGGGCGCACGAACCGTGCGCTGTGTTCTGTCCAAATTTTCCAAACTTGCCCGAAACGATCCCGATCGATTCCAATCCTCTTTTAATCCTTTCCTAACCCTTCTATAATAATATTAGGCTTATAATGCCATGATTTTGGGTATGTTTCAAAGGAGTTTTATAAAATACTTTTGAAGTCGGAATTGTTTCGAAAAGCCGAATAATAGTACACGTGTGCGAATATGTTTTATTAATAATAAAGTGGACTATGAGTCCTACGTAATACGGTATAACTGACGCGGGACGATTATTATTTATTGTCTAAACCGGTCTACGATTCACGATATATATATTATATCGACTATGGGAAACGGCCCGATGCGGGTGTTATGTTCAGTTATAGGTCTGAATGTAAATGAACTAAATGTTCATGTTATTGTAGATATATATATTATATCGAGTTTGGGTGACGACCCATGTTAACATACTAGGCGGGGAAGTCATGATCCCTTACCCTAGGCTCTGAGGCCAATAGCGGAACTGTTATTGGATAGGGGTTCGCCGGGAGACGCAGATGTGCTGCAGCCGGTGTTATGTTAAAAGTATTGTACTATGAATACCGGGAGACGCAGATGTGCTGCAGCCGGTGTTACGTAGAAGGGCCTAGGATGCTAGTTCATCGGGAGACGCAAATAGATTGCAGCCGGTGTCTTACTAGGTCGAAGCCTTATTGTTTGGTCCACCGAGATTGAGCAAGCGGATTGCGGTCGGTGTTGTGTCGAATCATAAAACTGTTTTAAAGGGACCGAGAGTGTAGTTAGGGGTCTCGGTAGAACTCACTGAGATTGTATCTCATTGTTTAAATGTTGTTGTTTTACAGAGAAGCAGGGGAAAAAGAAAAGGTGAAGAAGCACAGCTAGGTGGTGTGCATATGAAGACGGTGAAGACTTAGTTTTCATTGTTATTGTCTTTCCCTCGAGATTTTTGTATTTTCGATTGTATAACTTGTATCAGTAAAAGTTGTAAAATCGTTTCCGCTATTTCTTGGTATTTGGATATTGGACTCTAAGTTAAGAGTTGTTTTTATTTATGTTCAATATCTAAAACAGGAAAAATATCTGATTATTTTATGATGGTACACTTGGGTATTTTTACTCGATAAGAAATACCGGGGTGTTACAGTTGGTATCAGAGCAGTTCGACCTAGTCGGACTTAGTTTAGGGTTGAGTCGATTCCTTGCTAGTCCTTTTTGTAATTACACTTGTGATGCTAAGAGACATTGATCCTGATCAACTTAATACTTAGTGCATCATAAGCGGAATTATGACTGGATGATCAAGATGCAATCCTCGACCACAATCAGAATCTTCAACCGGTGCATCCTCAGGAAAGGTGACATGACGGTGGGAGAATACACCGCTAAGTTTGAGAAGTTGTCTCAGTTTTACCAAGTGGTAAAGTAAGCTTCGGATGACGAACGGAGAATGCAGAAGTATAAGACGGGCATAAGTGTTCTTATGATTTATGGTCTCAGTTCTTATACTGCTACCAATTATGTTGCCTTGGTGCAATCATCCTTTGTCGCCGAGGATGATCTCATAGGAAATATGGGAAAGGAAAGAAGGTAGTTGAAATATCAACTCCGACTGCAAAGTCTTAAGATAATTTCATCAAAGGAAAGGCAGATGCAATTCTTTGATTCTTCAAAGGTCAGAAGATGTTCTAACTGTGGAAAGTCTCACAGCGGTGATTGCAAGCGAAGATCTAATCGGTGCTATTATAGAAATGTAGAGGGTCACTATGGTAAAGAGTGCCCCGTAAGGAAAAGTTCCAAGGAGTCACAAGCAGCTCCAAGGCAAGGACGAGTCAACATTCTCGATGCTCAGACCGTTACAACTGCATACAAGTTACTAAGGGTATGGAATCAGTTTTCAATAACTCCGCCAGTATATTATATGATTCGGGTGCAACCTATTGCTGTATATCCCGACCGCGTGTGAATCGGTTGGGATTAGCCTTATCATCGCTATCCGAGCCGATAACTATTTTAACTGCTGCTAAGGGTCGTGTCCAGACATAATCTTGGTATAGAATTGTCTACTTGTCATAGGAGGCAGAAATTTCGTTGTAGAATTTATTGTTTGCCTACGAGAAGTGTGGACACCATTTTGGGTATGAATTGGATGACTGTAAATCATGTTGCAATCGACTGTGTTAATCAACTATCAGCTTCGCTTCAGAAACAGTTGAATTGTCTAGGACAAATTCTGAAGCGGTTACCCAGTTCACCTTAGACGGTCAATCTTCATTCCAAGGTGTGGAAGCACATGTTAGTATGTTATCTGCATCCACTGGAACTAGTATTAGATTTATCATCTGTACAAGTTGTGAATGACTTTTGGATGTTCTCTGGATGTTTTTCTGGATGAAGTTTCTTCTGTACATCCAAAACGAGAGGTAGAGTCTTCTATAGAATTGATTCCGGTACAGGATCAATATCTAATGTTTCTTATTGAAGGTTTCTTTAGACTTAAAGGAAATCGAGTCTCAACTGGAAGAGTCGATGTTAAAGAAATTCTGTCGACCGAGTGCTTCTCCAAGGAGTGCTCTGGTGTGATTAGTCAAAAGAAAGGTTAGTAGCAAGAGATTGTACATCGGTTATCGACAACTCAACAAAGTGACGATCAAGAATAAATATCCCTTGCCAAGGATAGACGATTTGCTGGATCAACTTCGAGGTGCCGTGGTGTTTTCAAAAATTGATCTGAGGTCAGGTTATCATCAATTAAAAGTTAGAGCCTTAGATATCCCGAAGACAGCTTTCCGTATTAGGTATGGACATTACGAGTTCGTAGTGATGCCCTTCGGTTCGACTAATGCTCCAGCGGTATTCATGGATTACATGAACCGAGTTTTTCATACGTATTAGGATCAGTTTGAAGTCGTTTTCATCGATGTATTCTTGATGTGCTCGAAGACCATTGAGGAGCATGTCCAACATCTCCTCATTGTTCTGAGTGCACTCCGAGAAAAGAAGTTGTACGCGAAACCTTCGGAGTGTGATTTTTAGGTGTCAGAGGTAAAGTCTTTGGGACATGTGATTTTCCCAAGTCGGGAGTTTCTGTAGATCCCAATAAGAAGGAAGCGGTGTTGAATGAGAGTGACCAACATCAGTCGCAGAGATCAAAAGTTTCTGGATCTAGCCGGTTACTATAAGAGATTTGTTCAAGGGTTCTCACAGTTAGTTGTCCACTTACTCGGTGAACTCGTAAGGGTCATCCGTTTACGTGGGATGCCGATTGTGAAGAATGTTTTATAGAGTCGAAGATTTTGACTTCTGCTCCAATCCTGATTCTTCCGGATCCATCATTGGAATTTTAAATTTTCGATGACGCTTCAGGGGAGGGTTTAGGATGTATTCTAATGCAAAGATCAACAAGTGGTAGCTTAGGCGTCCAGACAATTAAGGTCTCGTGAAGAGAATTATCCAACTCATGAATTGGAGTTAATAGCTATTGTGTATGCACTGAAGATTTGGAAACGTTACCTGTATGGGTCTCGTTTCGAAGTCTCTAGTGGTCACAAGAGTTTAAGGTATCTGTTTGATCAGAAAGAACTGAATAGCAGGCAGAGGAGCGTGTAGAATTTCTAAAGGATTATGACTTCGGGTTGAAGTATCATCCAAGAGATTCCAATGTTGTAGCTGATGCGAGTAATAGGAAGTCGCTCCACACGGCAGAATTATGATGCATTAGATGGAATTATTAGAGTCTGATAGAGACTTAAATCTGAATTCAAGATCGAGAGGAACCTGTTAGTGTTGAGCCATATGAGGATCTCTAGTTCCCTAAGGGATTCTATACACTTAGCACAGGAAGTTGATGTGAAGCTACAATAACCAAAGGTATTTCCAGATTTTACCATTGATAGTGATGGAGTCAATTGTTTCAACGGTAGAATCTGTGCGCCCGATGATGAGAACAATAAAAGGCAAGTGTTAGAGGAAGCACACCGACGTTTATATTCTGTTCCAGGGTGTACAGAATATAAAGCAGATGTATTAGTGGCGAGGTATTAGTTTGTTAACCTCTCCTTGGTGAAGGTTAACAATGAGATAGTATTATGAGATTCCGTTTGACAAGGCGAACGTGAATACGAATATGTAAATGAGGTAACTGCTGACTGTTTTCACGTTGCGAATAAGCATCAAAGAATTAATTGATGGATCTGCTTATAAGTGACAGAAATTTCCGAAGTGAAGCTTGGCGTGCGGTGTAATAGTTTTGAAAAAATCGTTTTTTTGAAAACCCGCATGCTAAAGTTAATTTTGGGAACGAATTAAGAGGCTAATAGAATATGATTGAGGAGGAAAAATCCTAGGAGGATTACTTAGGTTGAGGGGAAGCTCTCAACGCTATTGACTAATTCGGAAAGGAGCTCTGAGTTCTGTTTGATAGTTGTTTGGAGAATAACTGAGGTGATTTCATTACGTTCAATTTATTTGATGTCCCCGTGGTTTATTTCTACGTTTAAGATAAACGTTTCTGGTAAATCCTCATTTCATCTTCTTTTGAAAAGTGTTATCTCGAAATCTTGGTGGCGAGTCAAGAAGTTTCACAAGTGACTTTTTCGTCACATTGTCGGTATGTACGAGAACCGTTAAGGATATTAGAAGATTTGTTGAGAAAGTGTTTACACCTTTGAGGAAATCGTACTTGTTTTTACCTCTACCGAGAAGTACCAGTTTGTGGATCTCATTTTCAACCTGTATGTCTATCAAGTGTCTTATAATACACCCTTTGATTTAGATTAATCAAAGTTGGGGAGTAAACGAGGATAATTGGAATGAAATTTCGGAGGTGTTTTCAAACGCGGTGCCGAGCCTATGTAGGCGAATGATGAGTTTCTCGTATAGATTTGTAGCCTTAGAAGCGTTCTAGGGTAGTAGTGGATCATACTTGAAGATTGATGTACCAGATTGGAGAGATTTTCTACACTCATTTCGTTAATTCAAGATTGTTTTCTCGTAAATTTAGACCTTTCTGGGAATGTCAATCCTCGGTTAGTCGGATGAAAGACTTAGCGAAATTTTGAGGACAAAATTCTTTTAAGTTGGGGAGAATGTAACATCCGCAAAATAATTAACCGAATTATTGGGATGTTAACCCAATTGAATTAATTTAGTACTTAACCGGTAAATTTATCGAGTGCTAAAATTATTTATTTGTTGACATCGGATCGTTAACCGGATAATACGGATCAAGGAAGTTTCGGAATCGAAATAGGAGATTTAGATCAATGTGGTAATTTGACCGCGTTACCAATTATATATTAAATAAATAAATATAAGTGTGTGTGTGTGTGTGTGTTAATAAGAAAGGAAAGAAAAGAATTAAGAAAGAAAGAGAGAAAGGATACGAGAGAGTTACAGAGGAGAAAAAGAGAGAAAAGGAGAGAAAAGAAGAGAGAGTGGCGCGAGGGAGAAGAGAAGAGGGAGAGAGGAGACTTCACCGAAGCGACTTCCGTCCAACACGAAAAATGTTCAGCGCTACTTCCTCTTCGATTTGGTACCAATTTCGTGACGATCAACTCACTCTCTCTCACTTGGCCATTTTTGTGTTTTGGAAGTTTTGAGGGAAATCCGATTTTGGGTTGGTTTTGAAGGTTTAAGTTCGGTTAGGAACGAACCCAAGGTGGATTACTCGAGTATTAGAGTTCGATTGGTTGATTGGGAGCTAGTTGGGTGAGTTAGGTTGAAAAATCAAAATGTTTGGGGTTATGTGTGAATAGTGTCATGGAGGTTAGAGGAGGAAGATGATGAATAGTGTCCGTGGGGAATTTCGGGGAAATCGGTATTTCGGTCAAAATGAGGTTTCGCGATCGAGTGGAAAGCTTTGGAAGCGGATTGGATGTCGCCGGAGCGGGGAATGTTCGTGTGGCTACTCGGTGAATTCGGCTCGATCGTGGTTCACGCTTCAAGGGTGAGTTCTACTCACGTTTAGGATTTTTGTTTATCGAATTAATTGATTGATCGTTTTATCGCTTTCGCTGGTCTGGAATATTACTGGATATTATCTGTTTCGGTTTAGGAATCGATCGGAGCGAGTCTCGAGTTGTGTCGTGTTGAAATGAAATTTTTAGTGATTTAATTTCGGAAGAGTTTGAGCCAAAAACCATTATTTTTGAATATGTCGAATTTTGATGAAAATCGAATGTGTTGAGTCTTTGATTGGATTGGTTGATCGAGTGAGGACGTTGGATATGTTTTTGTACTATTTTGGTGTTAGGACTGGACTGGAACAGGTATCGGAATTGGTCGGAACGACGAAAATTGCGAAAACGGGATAAAATGCAATGCTGTCAAAAGCGCACGACCCGTGCGCCTCAGGCGCACGGATCGTGCGGATCTTTCTGTTTGTGTTTTCAAAAATGCATTACAGGGCGCACGACCCGTGCGTATGGGCGCACGAACCGTGCGCTGTGTTCTGTCCAAATTTTCCAAACTTGCCCGAAACGATCCCGATCGATTCCAATCCTCTTTTAATCCTTTCCTAACCCTTCTATAATAATATTAGGCTTATAATGCCATGATTTTGGGTATGTTTCAAAGGAGTTTTATAAAATACTTTTGAAGTCGAAATTGTTTCGAAAAGCCGAATAATAGTACACGTGTGCGAATATGTTTTATTAATAATAAAGTGGACTATGAGTCCTACGTAATACGGTATAACTGACGCGGGACGATTATTATTTATTGTCTAAACCGGTCTACGATTCACGATATATATATTATATCGACTATGGGAAACGGCCCGATGCGGGTGTTATGTTCAGTTATAGGTCTGAATGTAAATGAACTAAATGTTCATGTTATTGTAGATATATATATTATATCGAGTTTGGGTGACGACCCATGTTAACATACTAGGCGGGGAAGTCATGATCCCTTACCCTAGGCTCTGAGGCCAATAGCGGAACTGTTATTGGATAGGGGTTCGCCGGGAGACGCAGATGTGCTGCAGCCGGTGTTATGTTAAAAGTATTGTACTATGAATACCGGGAGACGCAGATGTGCTGCAGCCGGTGTTACGTAGAAGGGCCTAGGATGCTAGTTCATCGGGAGACGCAAATAGATTGCAGCCGGTGTCTTACTAGGTCGAAGCCTTATTGTTTGGTCCACCGAGATTGAGCAAGCGGATTGCGGTCGGTGTTGTGTCGAATCATAAAACTGTTTTAAAGGGACCGAGAGTGTAGTTAGGGGTCTCGGTAGAACTCACTGAGATTGTATCTCATTGTTTAAATGTTGTTGTTTTACAGAGAAGCAGGGGAAAAAGAAAAGGTGAAGAAGCACAGCTAGGTGGTGTGCATATGAAGACGGTGAAGACTTAGTTTTCATTGTTATTGTCTTTCCCTCGAGATTTTTGTATTTTCGATTGTATAACTTGTATCAGTAAAAGTTGTAAAATCGTTTCCGCTATTTCTTGGTATTTGGATATTGGACTCTAAGTTAAGAGTTGTTTTTATTTATGTTCAATATCTAAAACAGGAAAAATATATCTGATTATTTTATGATGGTACACTTGGGTATTTTTACTCGATAAGAAATACCGGGGTGTTACACAAACAGAGTTTGAATCATTGTTTGAAGCATGGGAAAGATTTAAAGAGTTGCTTAGAAAATGCCCTCACCATGGATTACCTGTTATTGTTCAAATGGAAACTTTCTACAATGGGCTAGAACGTCAAACTAGACTCATGCTTGATGCCTCATCTGGAGGAGTGTTGCTCAACGGTTCTTACAATGATGCCTACAATCTAATAGAGACTATTGCTGCAAATAGCTACCAATGGCCCACAGCTAGGGTCAGTGCTCAAAAGAAGGTAGCTGGATTGCATGAAGTAAGTGAAGTTACAGCTCTATCTGCTCAAGTGGCATCTCTCACCAACATGATCAAGAATATCAGCACAGCTAGTGCTGCCGCACCTTCTGCTGCACCAGAAGCTACAGCATCAGCCATTGAGCAAGCCCCTCCCGGGACAGCTAGTTGTGTATATTGTGGAGGAGGTCATTTGTATGAAGAATGCCCGGCCAACCCTATTTTAGTCAACTATGTGGGGTACAACAGGAACAACAATCCATATTCCAATACCTACAATCCTGGGTGGAAAAATCATCCAAATTTCAAATGGAGATATAATGCTACAGCAAATACTGCTGCAGCACCTACTCCAGCACCAGCAACTCCACCAGGATTCCAGGCTCAACCCAAGCAAGCGGCACCAGCAGTTGATAATTCGATGGAAGCAATGCTGAAAGCTTTCATGAATGAAACCAAAACTCAGTATCAAACTCAATGGGCTGCTATCAAGAACTTGGAGAATCAAATTGGCCAAATAGCTACCGCTCTTTCCCAAAGACCTAGTGGGTCATTGCCATCCACTATTGAACCTTCATCTTCAAAAGGGAAAGAGACTTGCAAAGCTATATCTTTGAGGAGTGGAAAAAATTTGAATGGGCCACCAACTGATACAAGTGATGGCACTAAAATAAAAGAAAAAAAGAATAAAATAGATGCTGTCACATCAGATGCTGCAGCACCTAACACTGTCACATCTGATGCTACAGCATCTGTTACTGCACCAGTACCATCACCTGAGATTGTTCAAGATATGCCACCTCCACCCTTTCCTCAAAGGCTCAAGAAGGCTCATCAAGACAAGCAATTTGGTAAATTTTTAGAGGTGCTAAAACAACTTCACATCAATGTTCCCTTGGTTGAGGCAATTCAACAAATGCCTAATTATGCAAAGTTTATGAAAGATGTGCTCACAAAAAGGAGGAGGTTAGGAGAGTTTGAAACAGTGGCTATGACAGAGGAGTGTAGTTTGATTATGCAAAGCAAACTACCAAGCAAGTTGCAGGATCCAGGCAAATTCACTATTCCTTATTCTATTGGGCAATCGTATACCGGTAGAGCTCTATGTGATTTGGGTGCAAGCATCAATTTGATGCCCAAATCTATTTTCACTCAACTGGGTATAGGAGTTGCTAGACCTACTACTGTCACTCTTCAGCTTGCAGATAGGTCCATTGCCTATCCTGAGGGGATCATTGAAGACGTTCTTATAAAGGTAGACAAGTTTGTGTTTCCTGCTGACTTTGTAATTCTTGATTTTGATGCAGACAAAGAGGTTCCTATCATTCTGGGGAGACCATTCTTAGCTACCGGGAAGACTTTGATTGATGTGCAGAAAGGAGAGCTAACTATGAGAGTTAATGATCAAGAGATCAAGTTTCATGTGATGAATGCTCTAAAGTATCCTGATGAAGGAACTGAAGAGTGCTCTTTGGTTGTATCTCTTGACTCATTGGTTCAGAAGCACTTCCACAAGCAAGGTGACCATTTGGTCGAAGCTCTAACCAATGTTGAAAAAGAAGAGCTTGTGGAAGAAGGGGTGATTCAAGAAGAAGCTACTGTGAAAGAAATTTGGGCAAGAAAGTATGAACCTTTGGAGCTGAATGATTCAAATCTCAAGAGGAATGTTCCTTCCATTGAGATTCCTCCTTCACTTGAACTTAAGGAGCTTCCCTCTCACTTGAAATATGCCAATTTAGGGGAAAATAATACCCTTCCAGTGATCATCGCTTCTGATTTATCCAAAAGTCAAGAGCATGATCTTATGACTACCCTAAAAAGGCATAAGAAGGCCATTGGGTGGCAAATGTCAGACATCAAAGGGATTAGCCCCACTATTTGTATGCATAGAATCATTCTGGATGAAAATGCAAAGAATAGTATTGAAGGGAAGAGGAGGCTAAATCCTATCATGAAGGAGGTTGTGAAAAAGGAGATCATCAAGTGGTTAGATGCTGGTATTGTCTACCCCATCTCTGATAGTGCATGGGTGAGCCCTGTGCAATGTGTTCTAAAGAAAGGTGGAGTGACAGTGGTTGCTAATGAAAACAATGAATTGATTCCCACAAGAACTGTGACTGGTTGGAGGATTTGCATGGACTATAAAAAGCTCAACAAGGCTACTAAGAAGGATCATTTTCCCTTACCATTCATTGACCAGATGCTTGATAGGTTGGCTGGTAAGGAATTTTATTGCTTTTTGGATGGCTATTCAGGCTACAACCAAATTGCAATAGTTTCGGAGGACCAACAAAAGACCACCTTTACATGCCCCTATGGTACCTTTCCATTTAGAAGGATGCCATTTGGGCTATGTAATGCTCCAGCAACCTTTCAGAGATGCATGATGTCAATATTTTCTGAATTCATTGAGAGATCCATGGAAGTCTTTATGGATGATTTTCCAGTGTTTGGGGAAACATTTCAACAGTGTTTGATGAACTTGGAGGAGAGTTTGGACAGATGTGAAGAAACTAATTTAGTCTTGAGCTGGGAAAAATGTCATTTCATGGTTCAAGAAGGAATTGTGTTGGGTCACAGAATCTCTAAAAAGGGTATTGAGGTTGATAAAGCCAAAGTTGAGGTGATTGAGAAACTACCTCCTCCAACCAGTATAAAGTGTGTTAGAAGTTTTTTGGGTCATGCAGGCTTCTACAGAAGGTTCATCAAAGACTTCTCTAAGATTTCAAAGCCCTTGTGTCAATTGCTACAACATGACACTCCTTTTGTCTTTGATGAACCTTATAAAGAAGCATTTCAAAGGTTGAAGAAGGCACTTGTAACTGCACCAGTGATTGTAGCACCAGATTGGAGCTCATGTGTGATGCTAGTGACTTTGCCATAGGAGCCGTCCTTGGCCAAAGGTATGACAAAATCTTTCATTCTATTTATTATGCTAGAAAAACACTTGTTGATGCTCAACTGAACTATACTACTACTGAAAAAGAAATATTAGCCGTGGTTTTTGCATTTGACAAATTTAGATCATACTTAGTTGGCACAAAAGTTATTGTTTTCACTGATCATTCTGCCATTAAGTATTTGATTGCAAAGAAAGATGCAAAACCTAGGCTAATAAGATGGGTTCTCCTCCTCCAAGAATTTGATCTTGAGATTCGTGATAAAAAGGGGGTGGAGAACCAAGTGGCTGACCATTTGTCTAGATTGGAAGGTGATAGTACAGGTAATCATAGTGGAGAAATCAGGGAAAGTTTCCCGGATGAACAATTGTTAGCTGTGACAGCTGTTGATGTTGATGCTGCAGCACCTTGGTATGCTGACATTGTCAATTTTTTGGTCAGTAAGGTAGTGCCATGTGATCTGTCCTCTCAGCAGAAAAAGAGATTCTTCCACCTTGTGAAACAATATTTATGGGATGAGCCATTTTTGTACAAAAAGTGCCCGGATCAGCTACTTAGAAGGTGTTTGGCCGAAGAAGAGGCACAGCAGGTGCTGCAGCACTGTCATGCTGCACCGTATGGGGGCCATTTTGGAGGAATGAGAACTGCAGCCAAGGTGCTGCAATCTGGTTATTACTGGCCTACCTTGTTTAAGGATGCTCATGAGTTTGTGAAGAGGTGTGACAATTGTCAAAGGATAGGGAATATCTCAAACAAGCATGAAATGCCACTAACCAACATTTTAGAGGTGGAACTCTTTGATGTTTGGGGAATGGATTTCATGGGACCTTTTCCCCCTTCTTTTGGCAATGTGTACATACTCGTGGCTGTGGATTATGTGTCCAAATGGGTTGAGGCAGTTGCTTTACCCAACAATGATGCTAAATCTGTTAGCAAATTCTTGCAAAGAAACATTTTCACAAGGTTTGGAACTCCTAGAGCCATTATCAGTGATGAAGGTTCTCATTTCTGCAACAAGTTAATTGAGAACCTATTGGCTAAGTATGGAGTCAAGCACAAGATTGCAACTGCTTACCACCCTCAAACAAGTGGTCAAGCAGAATTATCCAACAGAGAAATCAAAAGGGTGCTTGAGAAGATGGTAGGACCCACAAGGAAGGATTGGGCTAGTCATCTTGATGATTCATTGTGGGCCTACAGAACTGCATTCAAGACACCTTTGGGAATGTCTCCATATAGAATTGTTTATGGCAAGGCTTGTCATCTACCCCTGGAGTTGCAACATAAATCATTTTGGGCAATTAAAAAGCTCAATTTCGATTATGAGAAAGTAGGTGTAACTCGGTTGCTTCAATTGAATGAGTTGGAAGAGATGAGGCACTTCGCCTATGAAAGTGCAGAGTTGTATAAGGCCAAGACTAAGGCTTGGCATGATAAGAAGATTCAAAGAAGAGAGCTAATAGAAGGGGGACAAGTGCTATTGTTCAATTCAAGACTCAAATTGTTCCCTGGGAAGCTCAAATCAAGGTGGTCGGGACCTTTTAAATTGGTGAAAGTATACCCTCACGGTGCGGTGGATTTGTTTGATGAAGCCACTGGTTCCACATTTAAAGTTAATGGTCAAAGAGTGAAGCAATACTATGGAGAGCTTGTGGTGAGGAACAAAGTCACCACCGAGTTGCAAGATCTCTAATACGGAGTTTAGTCGGGCTGAGGACTCTTAAACCAAGCGCTACTGGGAGGCAGCCCATCGTTCTTAATTTAATTTTAGTTTTTTTTTGTTTTCTTTTTGTTTTTAATTGTACAGGTCTATTGCTGATGCTTGGTGGGTTGTGATTTAGTTTGGGCTGTGGTAACGGAGCTTCCTTATGGTTAAGTGAATAGAGGCTTAAATTTCCAAGTCTGTGAATCAATGCTGAAGTGGCACTCAACTGTCTCCTCATCCCGCCAGTCAGAAAACTTCTCTTTCACTCAACTAAAAGCTGCAACGATCATATCAAGTGCAAGCATCAACTCCCTAAAAAAAGGAAAAAATATTGAAACTCTCCCTCTCACAATTGAAATCGCCCTCGCCAACCTACTCCCACCCAATCAAATCACCATACCACCCTCACCAAACCGTACCCATCCTTATCTCTCCATCCTCAAACCACTACCAATCTAAACCAAAAGCCATTTCTTTTCTTTTATTTCTAATTTACCTTATCCCTCCACTCTCAGCACCGTCCATCTTCAGCAAACCGTCCCTCCCTCCATTCATCCTCAGCAAACCGCTCCAACCAATCCCTCACATTCCCAACACTGAATCCCTTCACCACCCAAAACCCATCGCATCTCGGTTTCCGTTTTCAGTCAACACCACCGCCCAGCCAACCATCGTCTTCGCCCCTCACGCCCACACCGTCCAACATCCCTCACATTTTGTCCACCGCCCTAACCAATCGCAAGTCACCACCGACCATCGCCTGTAACGCCCAAATATTTAATTAAAATTATTTAATTAAATATCTAGGTATTCAATTATTTATTTATTTATTTATTTGGTATAATTAAAATTAGAAGTTATATTAAGGTGTGGTATTCTATTAGGAAGTGGTGGCACTAATTAAATTGGGCTTAAGCTGCAGGAGAGCCCGCGATCCAGGTCCACTAGCCTAGGCGCATATTTAAGCCTAAAAATTAGGGTTTTGGCTCATTTGTGCAAAAGAAAAGAAAAGTTGCGAATTGAGGGAGAGTGAGAAGAAGAGGGGCGCGGCGCAACCAAGGAGGAAGGAGAAGAGGATCTCGTTTGTTGCTGTGTTCTGGTGGTGACTTCTCTCCAGGGTCTTCTAATCCTAATAATTAAGGTAAGGGTGAGACCTCTCTTTCACTATAATGGTGGGTATGATGGGTATTAGGGTGGGGGCTTAGACCTATATTGCCATGATCTTGCTTGATTTGTTTGAATTGGTTGTTGATTGAGGAATTAAATTGATTACGATGGTATGAATTGCATATGTGTTATTTGGTGAATTTGTTGTGTTGCTGAAATTTTGGGTCCCTAGGGCGCCATGGGCGCCAAGTATTGTTGCTGTCCCTGTTGCAGAAAATGGCGCCCTGTGCTTGGGCGCCATCCTTGGTTGTGTTGCGTTTGGTGTTGGTGTTGCAGGAAATGGCGGCCTGTGCCTGGGCGCCTGTCATACCCTAATTTTGTCCGCCTAGGTCGAAACCCTAATTTTCAAACAAAAAATAAGTAAGTTAAGGTTTAGCATTCATTCATAATGTCATGAAGACCATCATTCATGCATTTCAAAGTTTTGAAAGTCATCTTAGGATTAGGGATGCATTGCATTGCCTTTTATAGCATTTTCAGAGTTTTTCAAGACCAAGGGCATTTTGGTCATTTTCGAAAAATGAGACATTTCTCAGCAAAAAAATCATTTCTTGCATACATTTTAGATTTTAGGGCCATTTTAGAGTTTTGAAGTAATTCTTGAAAAGAAAATGCATTTTGAACAAGGATTAGGGTTCTAATGATCAAAAGGGCATTTTGGTCATTTTTCGCAAAAGATGATTTTCTCACCAAAAATGCACATCCTCAAAAAGTACATTTTTATTCTATCAAGGATAATTTTTGTACAATTTTTTAGGAAGAAAACCCTAGTCAAAATAATTAAAAATGTATTTTTTCATTTTTAGTGCATAGAAAAATAAAAAGGGACCATTAAATATTCCTCAATTTTTAAGTGACAATTTTTATTGTCATAGGTGACTAGAGGGAATATTTTATGGTGCCCAAAAACATGTGACACATTTTCAATAGTTGCATTCCCATTATTTCCCAATGCAAAAAATTTCAATTTCAAAAACAAAAAAGGGAAGTGTCTTCAATAAGACAAAATACCAAAAAAACAAGTTTTTTTTTTCTCCTTATCCCCCCACCTACGAATTCTCTCTCTCTCTCTCCAATTTCTTCCACACTCTTCCATTATACCCTCTTTGGTAAATTACTCCACTCACTCACACTAACCTATCCATAAGAAAACCCAAAATTCCCTCTTTGGTAACAATTCTTCTCTAAAATACCCTTAACCCTACCTCACATAAAATATCTCTTCCAAAATAAGAAATTCTTTTTTTTTCTTTTCCCTTTTTTCCTTCTAAATTTCGCCCCCCACTCTCTCACTCTCTCATTTTTGTGTTTCTTCAACACCCTCAATCCATGTGATGATGCATCTCCACCCTCCATTCAAATTTAAAGTCTAATCCTAGTGCACCTCTCAAAGCCAAAGACTAAACTACCCTTAGACCTAATTTCATCCTATAAATACTCCCTCATTCCCACACCTAAGGTCACTCTTTTTTTGCTTCTCATAAGCCTCTCATTCTCCTACACAAAACCCTAGCACACCTCCTCCCCTTCTCCTCCCTCATCAAAACCGTCCCCCTTCTCTCCCCTCTTCCATATATTTTCTTCAAAAATCAACCACCAATCATCCATTTTCTTGTTAGATCACCATGTTTCCTTCCATTCTCTTCAAGGTTGCATCATCAAATTGCTAAGGGCTAGTAGTTTTTGAGTTTATCATCTCCTTCTTCATTTCATTGTAGCTTTGAGGTAATCCTTGAAGCTTTGCACCTCATATTTAATTTTCTTGCATAATTTCTCCTCTACTCCAAACTCCTTCTTGATTGTTGTTTGCTTTGAGGATCCATTTCAAACATTTTGACAAAGACTTAGGGAGCTTTGGGTGTTTGAGATGGGTCCTTGGCCTTGAAGGAGTTATTCTTGCATCCTTACATATTATGCACTAGATTTCATAAATAAATTGTTGTCTATGGGCTCTAGCATTTTCGCATATCATGAAAAAACTAGGGTTGATATGATTTTGTTGTGCTTCCTTGCTTAATCATATAAATCCTTGCAAAAAATAGATCTATGTTGCTTTGTGTTAATTTTGTTGTTTTCTTTATTAAATAAAATGTGGATCTATGTTTCCTTTGGTTCACATGCTTATAGATCTAAAAATATTTCTAAGTTGATTTTGTTGTTGTTCTTTGTTTAGTGATGTTTAATCTTGTTATTAGTATTTCATTTTTAGTGTTAAATGTTACTTTTGTTGTTTGATGATTTAGCAATATGATTCCCACTAGTGCCTAGTGCACCTTAACCTAAGTGGTGAAGATTGCTAGAAATGACTAAATTTTGTTTATGTGTCCATTCATTTTTGTGTCTTAATTTGCTTGTTGTAAATTGTTGATGATAGGCAATTTGATTCCCACTAGTGCCTAGTGCACTTTGCTCAAAGTGGGAGGATTGCTCTAGGTGATTCAACTTATTTGTGTGTTTATTTAATCTTTGCATTTTCATTTGCTTATTGTTCATTGTTGATGATAGGCAAGTTGATTCCCACTAGTGCCGAGTGCACTTTGCTCAAAGTGGGAGGATTGCTCTAGGTGATTCAACTTATTTGTGTGTTTAGTTACTCTTTGCATTTTAATTTGCTTATTGTTCATTGTTGATGATAGGCAAGTTGATTCCCACTAGTGCCTAGTGCACTTTGCTCAAAGTGGGAGGATTGCTCTAGGTGATTCAACTTATTTGTGTGTTTATTTAATCTTTGCATTTTCATTTGCTTATTGTTCATTGTTGATGATAGGCAAGTTGATTCCCACTAGTGCCTAGTGCACTTTGCTCAAAGTGGGAGGATTGCTCTAGGTGATTCAACTTATTTGTGTGTTTAGTTAATCTTTGCATTTTCATTTGCTTATTGTTCATTGTTGATGATAGGCAAGTTGATTCCCACTAGTGCCTAGTGCACTTTGCTCAAAGTGGGAGGATTGCTCTACGTGATTCAACTTATTTGTGTGTTTATTTAATCTTTGCATTTTCATTTGCTTATTGTTCATTGTTGATGATAGGCAAGTTGATTCCCACTAGTGCCTAGTGCACTTTGCTCAAAGTGGGAGGATTGCTCTAGGTGATTCAACTTATTTGTGTGTTTATTTAATCTTTGCATTTTCATTTGCTTATTGTTCATTGTTGATGATAGGCAAGTTGATTCTCACTAGTGCCTAGTGTACTTTTCTCAAAGTGAGAGGATTGCCCTATGTGATTCAATTTAGCTTTAGTGTTTATTTACTTGCTCTTGTATTCTAATTTTATTATTGTCCATTGTTGAGGATAAATCATATGATTCCCGCTTATGCCTAGTGCATCATATTCTAAGTGGTGAGGATGGTTTTAGATGATTCAACCTTCCCCTTTTAACTTCTTAATGAATAAAAGATGAGATAGTTAGGTTTATGGTTTAAGGTCCATGGGGTATTGCAAAGGATAGGTTACCCAAAACCTTGATGCTCCATCCTCTTTGATTGAGTTATTAGCTTTTGCACACTTATTCATGAATGCAAAGGATAGGCTTACCTTAGCCTTGATGCAATTTCCCCTTTTGTTCATGTTATTGAGAAATCATTGCTCATATGTTCCTTAGTGTAATTAAGATCATTCTATGCCTATGACCAATTGCTTGCTTGTTTTTGATGCATTTTAAATGTCTGGATTCAATTATATGCCATTCCATCCATATGTATGACCTCCTAATGAAGACGTAAGTCTACATGCATGTTGTAGCATAGAGTCATTAGGGTAAATACACCCCTTCCTACGCACACACATTTGCTTTGAGAACTTTATCTTGCATCCTTGATAAGTGGATCTTTTGATCATATTGGCATGTTTAGTCTTAATTAATGTTCAACATATGCATGATTCCGTGATTATTGAATGTGCTTGAACTTTGTAACCAATCATTGATAATAACTTCACCTTTTTTTCCAAAAATCTTTCAAACTCTTTTCCATTTAATGCGAGTTATTAGTGACTATCACTCAAAGCCTTGGCTTGTTTGATTGTCATGAACGCCATCAAGGGTTATTAGTAATGATCACTCAAAGCCTTTGCTTGCTTGATCATTATGAAAACTCTTCCCCTTCCAAACCCTTTTCAAAAAACATTTTCATTAGAACTACGTCGCTTTGATTCCCATTTGGGATACGTAGGAGCGAGTCACGTTCTCGTCAAGCGCAACAAATAAAAACTCTTTTCGCAACCATAATCAAACCATCCTCATGAAACAAACAAAAGAAAAGTTTTCAAACCCATTGTTACTAGTGGCTAATCAGAACTTTGGTTCGTCTAGTCATTGGTATCAATGGCTTTTCACAAAAAGAACAATAAAGCGGTGATCATCCATAACTTTGGTTAGTTTGATCACTCGCGCCAAATAACCTCTTTCGAAAACCATTTTCGAAGTATCAAATAAAAACGAGTCTTTACTAATGGTCAATCAGAACCTTGATTCGTCTGACCAATGGTATTGACTCTCATTTTCAAGAGTACTTAGCAGTGATTACCCATAACTCTGGTTAGTTTAATCATTTGCTAGGTGCTCGTCCTATTTCGAAAACTCACCTAAACAAGATAAAAAACAAAACCCCCTTTTCATAACAAGGCAGAACTACGTAGCTCTGAGTTCTCCATTGTACCGGGAGATACGTAGGAGCGGGTCGTTACCCCCGTCGAGCTCTTTTCTAAAAAACTTTCTTTTTCCCCCTCTTTACATAAGTTTTCCATTAATTTCCCATCCATCTTCAAATAAGAATAAAATAGGCAAATCTAGGTGTTCTTCAAATCAAACATTAAAACCACACAATTTAATTAGAGGTTCCCTTTCAGTAGAAAGGAGGAATGGGGTGCTAATACCTTCCCCATTCCTAACCGACCCCCGAACCCATATCTCTAGTTTTCAAAAGACCACCCGCCTTGTAAAAAAGACCTTTTTTCAATGTTTTGGTCTAAAAACTAAAATATTGGTGGCGGCTTCACAATTTTCTACGTTGTACATTGAAGAACCCTAAACGGGATTTTTCGGGGTGCAACAGCGCCGTGCTTATCCATGTTGCCTGGAGTTCTGTTGCTGTTTTTGGCGCCCAGTGCATGGGCGCCGTGTCTGGTGTGTGTCCTGTGTGCCAGTGTGCTGTGCGTGTGTTCCTGTGGTTGGCACCCTGGGTGTGGGCGCCGTGTTCCAAGTTGTTGCGATGCTGTTTTTGGCGCCCTGGGTGTGGGCACCGTGTGCCAGGGTGTGTGGCTGTGCGTGGGTGTGTGTGTTGCTGTGTCTTGGCACAGGGGCGCCTTAGCGCCCTGTGCCTGGGCACCAGAATCCTATTGTTTGCCTGTTGGGCGCCTCCCTGGGCGCCAGTTTCTGCATTGTGTTGCCTGTGGGCGCCATGGGCGCCAAATCCTGTGTCTGGTTGTGTTTTGTGTTGCCTGGGCGCCAAGGGCGCCAGTTCCTGTTGCTGGCCAGTTTCCAGCGTGTTCCCTGCTAGGCGCCCAGTGCCTGGGCGCCATTTTCAGGATGTTGCCAAATGTTCCCCGGTTTTGTTTTTGACATATCTTTTGACTCGGGTGTCCGTTTTAAGTGTTTCGAAGTGCGTTGTGAAACTTATTTAGTTTCCTACCGATATATTCTACTTTAAGGTAAAAATTATTATTTTTCTGATAGTTTCTGGGCTCCTCAAGTGGCTGTCCCCGGTGGTCGTTGTTGTTGGCGTTGTAAAACTATTTCGGTGTTTAAAATCCCTTTTGGTGTCCTTTTTGGTGTCGTGAACTGAAGTAAAACCTTTTGGTGTAATCGGTAATCTTAGTGTCCCGGTGTCAATAACGATGTGTTGATGGTTTTGACGACAATGCCCCTAGTGGCTATTATTTTGATTGACGATGGTATTGATGATGAATAAAAGTTGCGGCCTTATAAGTGACGATGATGCCATAAAGGCTACTAGCGATGATCATATTAATGATGGTGAATGTTAGTGGCAACGATATGTGTGACGATAACCTGACAGGTGATGTGCATTTTATTGGCAAATTGGTAAGTGATAGGTCACTAAGTTGATTGTGATTGTATGTGACTGTCTCCGGTGCATATCATGGTGCTTCATACATCTCATGTGCATAAACAAGTGACGATGACGCCATAAAGGCTATTTAGTGACGATGATGCCATAAAGGCTATTTAGTGACGATGATGACAGGTACCACATGCATACGCCCGTTGTAGTGGGTTGCATCCCATACATGTTCACGACATTGTGATGACTTGCAGTGATGACTGATTTGATGCTGCGATGTGGTTTATATAGCTTTGTAGCTCTAGCACAATACTTATCATATGCACTATTATATTGTTAGATGAACTCACCCCTTCTGTTTGAATGTTACCCCTATGCGGTAACGTGCAGGTGATCTCGAGTGAAGGCTTAGGTACCTTCGTTAGCTGAGTCGGGTCGTCTGCTCTGATACGTAGCACTCAGTGGGGAGGGAATGAACCTTAGTTCTTTTGATTATTTGACTGTTGTAGTTGATGTTTTTATTACTTTCCGCTGGGTAAATGCTGAGTTTTTACAATGTTGATTGAATTGAGCGTTTTGAGCTCACCCCAGTGGTGATGTGCTATGTATCGCATTATTATTGACGATGAACTATTTTATATTGATGCATGATGTGGTGTGGATTTATGTGTGACATCCCGTGTGGTGAAAAATGATTTATTTTGAAAAGAAAAAAAGAAAACTCTGACTTTTAGTAAATAAATTACCGGGTAGAAAAGAGGTGTTACATTAGTGGTATCAGAGCAAAAGTTTGGTCTGTCCGGCCAAGTTGTCCAGTCATTGACAATCTAGTATTGTCGACTTATTCTAACTGTTGTTTTTGGTTGCAGCTTGAGTTGATATGGCTGGTGTAACAGCCCAAAAATATTAGGTTATTTATTTAATTAGTTAAATGAGGTTTAGGTGGTAGAAATCAATTAATAAAATAGGAGTTGAGAGTTAGAAATGACAATAACAATAATGGGTGGTTTTAATTAGTAGAATTAAAATGGTGGAGGGGTTTTATTTAATTAAGTTATTAAGGCTTACAATATTTATTTTAGTTAATTAATTAACTTAGAACTTTATTTTATTTAGGAGGTGTTGGAATGAATTTGGGAGGTGCAACTTGTAACGCCCCAAAAATAATAGATTAATTTATTTAATTAATTAAATGAAATTGAGTGGTAGAAATAATAATATAATTATTATTTATTACTTAATAAAATAATTATAGGTGTTATTATATGTGAGCCTTAGTTGGGTTGGAAATAATTATTTATTTTGAAGGGAGTGGTGATGGTAATTCCGGATGTTAGGATTGGCCCAAGCCCAAGCCCATTGACTTAGGCCTAGGCGAATTAGTGAGGGTTGGAGACAAGTGTCTCATTTGTGCAAAAGAAAAAAAAAAGGATTCGAAGAGAGGAGAGGAGAAAAGAAAAAAGAAACGTAAAAAGAGAGGAGAAGTGAGAAGAGAAGTCGCAACTTGCAAGAGGAAAGGGAGAGGAGCTTCGCGAATCACTCAAGGAGGAAGAGAAGGCTTGTTGGTGTCTTGCAATTCCTTGGAGCTTGCTTGGTGGTCTCGAATTCTAAGAGGTTAGGGGGTCCTCTTTTTATCTTTAATAGCTTATGTGATAGGTATTGTCTAGGGTTAGGTTCTAGGGTGATTTCTAGGATTGATGGGTATATTGTGATGTTATGCTATGCTGAATTTTTAATTGTGCAAAGAGATGTTTGATTTGTGTTGAAATTGTACACAATTGGAATGATGCATGCCCATTGTTTGATGCTATGATTGAATGAATCTTTTTTTGTGGAAAAAGGTGATGGTTACTGTTCATATGATAAATTGGCATTGGTGATTTAATTTGGTGAATTTTGGTTGAGAGGAACTCAAAAATTGATGGAGCCTTAGGCGCCCTAGGTGTGTGTGTGTTGCTGGAAATTCTGCCACTGTTGTGTCTGGGCGCTGGGTGCCCTCCTGGGCGCCTGTGCCACTGTGTTGCCAGTTTTGGCGCTAGGCGCCTTGTGCCATGGGCGCCAAGGGTCCCCATTTTCTGTTGCTTATTTTGTGAAAATTGATACTGGGTTTTCATGTCCAAGTTAAATGGCTCGTGCAAAACAATTTTTGGAGTCATAGGAGTTGTGGTCTGTCCTGGCCTTAGGCGCCTAGTCCATGGGCGCCAAAGATGCGTGTCACTTTTTGCCAAAATTTTTGTTGGGTTCTCATATTCTGAGTATTTGGCTCGTGCAAAATCAATTTCGAAGTAAAATGAGTTTCCTTGCGTGTTCTGCCAAGGCGCCTTATGCATGGGCGCCGTGTTCCTGCGCCAGTTTTGCTAGGCGCTCTGCGCCAGTTTTTCCAGCGCTGTCTGGGCGCTAGGCGCCCTGCGCCAGTTTTGCTAGGCGCTCTGCGCCAGTTTTCCTGCGCCAGTGTCTGGGCGCTAGGCGCCCTGCGCCAGTTTTTGCTAGGCGCTCTGCGCCAGTTTTCCCTGTGCCAGTGCCTGGGCGCTAGGCGCCCTGCGCCAGTTTTTGCTGGGCGCCAAAATCAGGATGTTGCCTAAATTTTTCCAAACTTGTTTTTAATGTAACTTTTGACTCGGTTATCCAAATTTAACGGTTCAAAATGCGTTTCGAAGCTAATTTCGGTGTCTATTCAAATATTCTAGTTTTATGTAAAAATGAGTTATTTTTACTGGTGGTTCTGGACTGAAGTTGTTCAAGTGTCTAAACGGCAATTTTTATCCACTTTCCCTATGTCGTGTCAAACCATAAATTGGCCTATTGAAAATTGGTGTTGGTGTGAGTGGTGGGTTGAGTTGGTGTGTGTATTATGGTGTGATTGGTGAGCAGAGGCTTCGGCCTAATTCTAAATTGGTGAGCCGATTAATGAAATGGTGAGAATATGAATAAAATGGTGAGCTGAATTAAATGGTGAATTTGATTGAATTGTGGTGTGTTGTGATGCATTTCCATAGCATCTCATGATACATGTGCATTATTGGTGAGCAGAGGCTTCGGCCTAGTTTTATTTGGTGAGCAGAGGCTTCGGCCTAGTTTTATTTGGTGAGCAGAGGCTTCGGCCTAGTTTTATTTGGTGAGCAGAGGCTACGGCCTATTTGTATTTGGTGACGGATCCGACATGCATGTGCCCGTGGAGTTTGGGTTGCATTTCACGCATAACCATATCTTTTGCATTGTTGTTTGGAGAATTGTAATTGTGATGTGGTTGCGGCCTTTGTTGTGAATCGGTGTTCCTAGTTACCTTTTCCTATGCAGTGCTTGTTCCATATGTTATTAATTATGAAAAGAGACTCACCCTACTGCTTTTATGTTGCTTCTTATGTCGGCAACGTGCAGGTATTAGCGAGTGAAGGTTATCCTTATGCCTTCGTCTGGTAGGGAGTGTCATGCTCTGATACGTAGCACCGGGGGGCGTCTTATGTTTATGTGTTATTTTAATTACACTGTTAGACTGTTATTAGTGATGTATTGGATTTGTTTTCGAACTAAATATTTTCCGCTGTGGTAATGACTGTATTTAGTTGATGCGAACTGAACCGGTATTTTATGGTGCTATGTATCTTGTTGTTTTTAGCCAAATTATGCAAATTTGAAGTTGTTGATTTAATGGAGTAAGTGTAGCACTCTCTTATATTGTTTTCAAAAAAAAAAAAAAAAACTCTGATTTTTATTAAATAGTAAGGTTATTAGAAAAGGGGTGTTACATTAGTGGTATCAGAGCAATGGTTGGTCCGTCCGGCCCAGTCGTAGAGTCGTTGTGTCGGTGTCCGACCAACTGTTGTCTTTTAAGTGCTGACCAATAATTGTGTTGCAGGTAAACCAAGAGTTGCTAATGGTAAGTGAACTAGTGGGGGAGATGCCCCTACTGGTACTGTGTGTTGTATTGCATTTCTGTGTATGAACTCCTTGGTGGTGTGTCTTGATGTGGAGTCTAAGTGTATTGTGAAAATTGTTTTGGTAAATTACGTCGAACTGTTACCCGACACACAAAAATGTTTTGATCACTCTAAGTGATGTCGTCCATACTTAAAAATGTTGAGTTTTGATGTTCCTTGATTTGTAATTGTTTCCATGATGAGACTGTCTGTATTTATTTTAAGGGATTATGACATCTTCTGCGTTAGTTGTTTATTTTTGGTGTTGTTCCTGATTGTTTTGACATGCAGTGTTGTAAGTTAGGGTCTTCATGAGTTGTTTTGCAATTTCCATGCTACTTGGAGTTTGACATTGTACGCTTGGATTTTATGAAAATTTTTGGTCGTTACTTCTTGAATTGTGTTATGTGGTTTTGAGATCTGAAAAATAAAGTGATTTCTGAAGTTGCTTTTGGACACCCGTAAAACAATTTTGTGGTTGAGTGCTAGTATTGGTGTGAAATTTATTTTAATAAATGAACACTGATTTTGTATAAAGTTTTTACTATGGTTTGGTTTTGATTTCGCATTATATTACGCACTAAGTGCCGTGTGGAATGGTTTTGAAAAGTGGACTATATTTTATGTTGTTGTTATCTACCTTATTCGGTCTTTTGCCTAGTTTTCCTCAACATGTGATGTTTCCAACTCCGAATTTTTGCGAACTACTTCATGACCGTGAGCTGTAATTCCTACGCTGGATTGTCCCTGATTTTGTTTTGACTGTTGTACTCTTTATAATTGGCACGGTTTATGTATTTCATTGGGTTAGCTCTTATTGTGGTATGTTCTTAAGAATGCTTTGTTCAAATTGTTAAAATTGATGTTTAATTGATTGATTGATGTGTATTGTTGTGTTTGTAAAATGTTGAGATGTAGTGCGTAACACTGTTTCGGTTTTCGTGAAACTGGGACTGTTCGGCCAGTCCAAAAATTTCGTGTTTAATTGTTCGTGAAAATAGATTTCACGCCGGTCGTTTTGGTACCGGTTTCGTTCAATTTGGATTTGTGTAGCTCTAGTTATAGGCTCCACAAGTGAGGTTAATAATCTGGGAGCATTCTGGACATAGGTTCTGTATTTTTAAAACTGGAAACCTTTCATTTGTCCAAAAATTATGGGACATATTTTTTTAGGAAATAGACTGAACGCTGGTCATTTTGGCTTTGGTTTGGTCGCATTTGGAGTAGTATAGCTCCAGTTATGGGCTTCGCAAGTTAGGGTAAAATTCTGGGGACCGTCTGGACATGGGGTCAATGTTTTGATCGTGGTGTTTTCAAATGAACTCCTTTTCGAATGGATCCAAATTCTTTGAAAACTAGACAAAATGATTTACTGTTTAGGCTGAAGTTTCGTGTTATTTGGGTTTGTTTTGGGCGTTGTAGAAGAGTCACAACTTCGGACACAGTCGCTGCCCCATTTTCTGGACCAACTGCCTTGTTTGCGAAAACTGTGCTATTCGACTCATCATTTTGAAATTCTAAAAATATAGCCAGAAACTAGACTTCATTAGTTTTCCGTAGAGAGGTTGTTTGCAAAATTCCGATGTCGTTTGATAAGGTAAATAAATTGTTGAAATTTATGTGTGAGTGCTGGAACTTTCTGCGTTGCTTAGTTTGTACTGTCACTGTAACTGAAAAACTGTTTTTGCAATATTTTTTGAACCAGGAGTCCGATTTGAGTAAACTAAAATGTTTCGGAAAGCTTATTCAGAGGCCTAACTGAATATTCTAATTTCAAGGCAAAATTGACTGGTTCTGGTATTGTTGATTTTTAGGCGTGTCGGTTGATTTAAGTTGAAGTGGCGTTGTCGGTGCCGTAGTGCCCGTAATTGTTGTTGTGTTGTCGGTGGCCTAGTGCCCTAGTTGCTGTTGTTGTTGGTTATGAGATTGTTGGTCCCGGAGTTATCTCCGCATTGTTGCTTTGCTGTGCTTTGTGGTTGCCTTGTTGATGATAATGATTTTCTTTGATGTTGTTGGTTGTTGTGTTGTGGGTAACGCCGAATGGCCCACAGTGTTTTGTAGTGGGTACCGCCGATATGGCCCACGTTGTTTTGCTGAGGGTACCGCTGAATGGCCCGAAGCGTTTTGATGAATTTTGTGTTGTAGGCCTATGGCCGATGTGGTGATTCAGTGGTTGATGTCGCCTGAGTGGCAAAGTTGTTTGTTGATGTTGTTGTCGTGTTGCTAAATTATGAGGCTTGTTGTACGACTGTTATGCACCCTGTGAGTTTCGTCGTGATGCTGTGATGATTGATGTATTTTATTGTCCTTAAGGGTAGATGAGTGAGGTGGAATGCGAGCTAGTTTATCAGAGTAGCGCAGCGGAGTCTTAGCATGTCGTATTGGGAGGGGACTTTAGTAGAAGCTCGGGGGGTGATCACGTGGTACCAACGTGATTACGCTCAAATCCCTATCGGAGATCCTTAGGGGGAGGACGTGTCTGGTTGTTATTTCTCAAAGCTACCTGGCTGAATGAGTAGGAGGGACGGCCGCCCAATCACTTACCGCCGGTAATCAGAGAAATGGTGATCAGCATGGTAGATAGAACTAGTTGCCTAGATAGCTTAGTCGTTGGTGGGAGGGTGTTAGCCTTGGCGGGTAAAAATTTCGAGGACGAAATTCCTTTAAGTGGGGGAGAGTTGTAACGCCCCAAAAATAATAGATTAATTTATTTAATTAATTAAATGAAATTGAGTGGTAGAAATAATAATATAATTATTATTTATTACTTAATAAAATAATTATAGGTGTTATTATATGTGAGCCTTAGTTGGGTTGGAAATAATTATTTAATTTGAAGGGAGTGGTGATGGTAATTCCGGATGTTAGGATTGGCCCAAGCCCAAGCCCATTGACTTAGGCCTAGGCGAATTAGTGAGGGTTGGAGACAAGTGTCTCATTTGTGCAAAAGAAAAAAAAAGGATTCGAAGAGAGGAGAGGAGAAAAGAAAAAAGAAACGTAAAAAGAGAGGAGAAGTGAGAAGAGAAGTCGCAACTTGCAAGAGGAAAGGGAGAGGAGCTTCGCGAATCACTCAAGGAGGAAGAGAAGGCTTGTTGGTGTCTTGCAATTCCTTGGAGCTTGCTTAGTGGTCTCGAATTCTAAGAGGTTAGGGGGTCCTCTTTTTATCTTAAATAGCTTATGTGATAGGTATTGTCTAGGGTTAGGTTCTAGGGTGATTTCTAGGATTGATGGGTATATTGTGATGTTATGCTATGCTGAATTTTTAATTGTGCAAAGAGATGTTTGATTTGTGTTGAAATTGTACACAATTGGAATGATGCATGCCCATTGTTTGATGCTATGATTGAATGAATCTTTTTTTGTGGAAAAAGGTGATGGTTACTGTTCATATGATAAATTGGCATTGGTGATTTAATTTGGTGAATTTTGGTTGAGAGGAACTCAAAAATTGATGGAGCCTTAGGCGCCCTAGGTGTGTGTGTGTTGCTGGAAATTCTGCCACTGTTGTGTCTGTTGCTGTGTCTGGGCGCTGGGTGCCCTCCTGGGCGCCTGTGCCACTGTGTTGCCAGTTTTGGCGCTAGGCGCCTTGTGCCATGGGCGCCAAGGGTCCCCATTTTCTGTTGCTTATTTTGTGAAAATTGATACTGGGTTTTCATGTCCAAGTTAAATGGCTCGTGCAAAACAATTTTTGGAGTCATAGGAGTTGTGGTCTGTCCTGGCCTTAGGCGCCTAGTCCATGGGCGCCAAAGATGCGTGTCACTTTTTGCCAAAATTTTTGTTGGGTTCTCATATTCTGAGTATTTGGCTCGTGCAAAATCAATTTCGAAGTAAAATGAGTTTCCTTGCGTGTTTTGCCAAGGCGCCTTATGCATGGGCGCCGTGTTCCTGCGCCAGTTTTGCTAGGCGCTCTGCGCCAGTTTTTCCAGCGCTGTCTGGGCGCTAGGCGCCCTGCGCCAGTTTTGCTAGGCGCTCTGCGCCAGTTTTCCTGCGCCAGTGTCTGGGCGCTAGGCGCCCTGCGCCAGTTTTTGCTAGGCGCTCTGCGCCAGTTTTCCCTGTGCCAGTGCCTGGGCGCTAGGCGCCCTGCGCCAGTTTTTGCTGGGCGCCAAAATCAGGATGTTGCCTAAATTTTTCCAAACTTGTTTTTAATGTAACTTTTGACTCGGTTATCCAAATTTAACGGTTCAAAATGCGTTTCGAAGCTAATTTCGGTGTCTATTCAAATATTCTAGTTTTATGTAAAAATGAGTTATTTTTACTGGTGGTTCTGGACTGAAGTTGTTCAACTGTCTAAACGGCAATTTTTATCCACTTTCCCTATGTCGTGTCAAACCATAAATTGGCCTATTGAAAATTGGTGTTGGTGTGAGTGGTGGGTTGAGTTGCTGTGTGTATTATGGTGTGATTGGTGAGCAGAGGCTTCGGCCTAATTCTAAATTGGTGAGCCGATTAATGAAATGGTGAGAATATGAATAAAATGGTGAGCTGAATTAAATGGTGAATTTGATTGAATTGTGGTGTGTTGTGATGCATTTCCGTAGCATCTCATGATACATGTGCATTATTGGTGAGCAGAGGCTTCGGCCTAGTTTTATTTGGTGAGCAGAGGCTTCGGCCTAGTTTTATTTGGTGAGCAGAGGCTTCGGCCTAGTTTTATTTGGTGAGCAGAGGCTACGGCCTATTTGTATTTGGTGACGGATCCGACATGCATGTGCCCGTGGAGTTTGGGTTGCATTTCACGCATAACCATATCTTTTGCATTGTTGTTTGGAGAATTGTAATTGTGATGTGGTTGCGGCCTTTGTTGTGAATCGGTGTTCCTAGTTACCTTTTCCTATGCAGTGCTTGTTCCATATGTTATTAATTATGAAAAGAGACTCACCCTACTGCTTTTATGTTGCTTCTTATGTCGGCAACGTGCAGGTATTAGCGAGTGAAGGTTATCCTTATGCCTTCGTCTGGTAGGGAGTGTCATGCTCTGATACGTAGCACCGGGGGGCGTCTTATGTTTATGTGTTATTTTAATTACACTGTTAGACTGTTATTAGTGATGTATTGGATTTGTTTTCGAACTAAATATTTTCCGCTGTGGTAATGACTGTATTTAGTTGATGCGAACTGAACCGGTATTTTATGGTGCTATGTATCTTGTTGTTTTTAGCCAAATTATGCAAATTTGAAGTTGTTGATTTAATGGAGTAAGTGTAGCACTCTCTTATATTGTTTTCAAAAAAAAAAAAAAAACTCTGATTTTTATTAAATAGTAAGGTTATTAGAAAAGGGGTGTTACATTAGTGGTATCAGAGCAATGGTTGGTCCGTCCGGCCCAGTCGTAGAGTCGTTGTGTCGGTGTCCGACCAACTGTTGTCTTTTAAGTGCTGACCAATAATTGTGTTGCAGGTAAACCAAGAGTTGCTAATGGTAAGTGAACTAGTGGGGGAGATGCCCCTACTGGTACTGTGTGTTGTATTGCATTTCTGTGTATGAACTCCTTGGTGGTGTGTCTTGATGTGGAGTCTAAGTGTATTGTGAAAATTGTTTTGGTAAATTACGTCGAACTGTTACCCGACACACAAAAATGTTTTGATCACTCTAAGTGATGTCGTCCATACTTAAAAATGTTGAGTTTTGATGTTCCTTGATTTGTAATTGTTTCCATGATGAGACTGTCTGTATTTATTTTAAGGGATTATGACATCTTCTGCGTTAGTTGTTTATTTTTGGTGTTGTTCCTGATTGTTTTGACATGCAGTGTTGTAAGTTAGGGTCTTCATGAGTTGTTTTGCAATTTCCATGCTACTTGGAGTTTGACATTGTACGCTTGGATTTTATGAAAATTTTTGGTCGTTACTTCTTGAATTGTGTTATGTGGTTTTGAGATCTGAAAAATAAAGTGATTTCTGAAGTTGCTTTTGGACACCCGTAAAACAATTTTGTGGTTGAGTGCTAGTATTGGTGTGAAATTTATTTTAATAAATGAACACTGATTTTGTATAAAGTTTTTACTATGGTTTGGTTTTGATTTCGCATTATATTACGCACTAAGTGCCGTGTGGAATGGTTTTGAAAAGTGGACTATATTTTATGTTGTTGTTATCTACCTTATTCGGTCTTTTGCCTAGTTTTCCTCAACATGTGATGTTTCCAACTCCGAATTTTTGCGAACTACTTCATGACCGTGAGCTGTAATTCCTACGCTGGATTGTCCCTGATTTTGTTTTGACTGTTGTACTCTTTATAATTGGCACGGTTTATGTATTTCATTGGGTTAGCTCTTATTGTGGTATGTTCTTAAGAATGCTTTGTTCAAATTGTTAAAATTGATGTTTAATTGATTGATTGATGTGTATTGTTGTGTTTGTAAAATGTTGAGATGTAGTGCGTAACACTGTTTCGGTTTTCGTGAAACTGGGACTGTTCGGCCAGTCCAAAAATTTCGTGTTTAATTGTTCGTGAAAATAGATTTCACGCCGGTCGTTTTGGTACCGGTTTCGTTCAATTTGGATTTGTGTAGCTCTAGTTATAGGCTCCACAAGTGAGGTTAATAATCTGGGAGCATTCTGGACATAGGTTCTGTATTTTTAAAACTGGAAACCTTTCATTTGTCCAAAAATTATGGGACATATTTTGTTAGGAAATAGACTGAACGCTGGTCATTTTGGCTTTGGTTTGGTCGCATTTGGAGTAGTATAGCTCCAGTTATGGGCTTCGCAAGTTAGGGTAAAATTCTGGGGACCGTCTGGACATGGGGTCAATGTTTTGATCGTGGTGTTTTCAAATGAACTCCTTTTCGAATGGATCCAAATTCTTTGAAAACTAGACAAAATGATTTACTGTTTAGGCTGAAGTTTCGTGTTATTTGGGTTTGTTTTGGGCGTTGTAGAAGAGTCACAACTTCGGACACAGTCGCTGCCCCATTTTCTGGACCAACTGCCTTGTTTGCGAAAACTGTGCTATTCGACTCATCATTTTGAAATTCTAAAAATATAGCCAGAAACTAGACTTCATTAGTTTTCCGTAGAGAGGTTGTTTGCAAAATTCCGATGTCGTTTGATAAGGTAAATAAATTGTTGAAATTTATGTGTGAGTGCTGGAACTTTCTGCGTTGCTTAGTTTGTACTGTCACTGTAACTGAAAAACTGTTTTTGCAATATTTTTTGAACCAGGAGTCCGATTTGAGTAAACTAAAATGTTTCGGAAAGCTTATTCAGAGGCCTAACTGAATATTCTAATTTCAAGGCAAAATTGACTGGTTCTGGTATTGTTGATTTTTAGGCGTGTCGGTTGATTTAAGTTGAAGTGGCGTTGTCGGTGCCGTAGTGCCCGTAATTGTTGTTGTGTTGTCGGTGGCCTAGTGCCCTAGTTGCTGTTGTTGTTGGTTATGAGATTGTTGGTCCCGGAGTTATCTCCGCATTGTTGCTTTGCTGTGCTTTGTGGTTGCCTTGTTGATGATAATGATTTTCTTTGATGTTGTTGGTTGTTGTGTTGTGGGTAACGCCGAATGGCCCACAGTGTTTTGTAGTGGGTACCGCCGATATGGCCCACGTTGTTTTGCTGAGGGTACCGCTGAATGGCCCGAAGCGTTTTGATGAATTTTGTGTTGTAGGCCTATGGCCGATGTGGTGATTCAGTGGTTGATGTCGCCTGAGTGGCAAAGTTGTTTGTTGATGTTGTTGTCGTGTTGCTAAATTATGAGGCTTGTTGTACGACTGTTATGCACCCTGTGAGTTTCGTCGTGATGCTGTGATGATTGATGTATTTTATTGTCCTTAAGGGTAGATGGGTGAGGTGGAATGCGAGCTAGTTTATCAGAGTAGCGCAGCGGAGTCTTAGCATGTCGTATTGGGAGGGGACTTTAGTAGAAGCTCGGGGGGTGATCACGTGGTACCAACGTGATTACGCTCAAATCCCTATCGGAGATCCTTAGGGGGAGGACGTGTCTGGTTGTTATTTCTCAAAGCTACCTGGCTGAATGAGTAGGAGGGACGGCCGCCCAATCACTTACCGCCGGTAATCAGAGAAATGGTGATCAGCATGGTAGATAGAACTAGTTGCCTAGATAGCTTAGTCGTTGGTGGGAGGGTGTTAGCCTTGGCGGGTAAAAATTTCGAGGACGAAATTCCTTTAAGTGGGGGAGAGTTGTAACGCCCCAAAAATAATAGATTAATTTATTTAATTAATTAAATGAAATTGAGTGGTAGAAATAATAATATAATTATTATTTATTACTTAATAAAATAATTATAGGTGTTATTATATGTGAGCCTTAGTTGGGTTGGAAATAATTATTTAATTTGAAGGGAGTGGTGATGGTAATTCCGGATGTTAGGATTGGCCCAAGCCCAAGCCCATTGACTTAGGCCTAGGCGAATTAGTGAGGGTTGGAGACAAGTGTCTCATTTGTGCAAAAGAAAAAAAAAGGATTCGAAGAGAGGAGAGGAGAAAAGAAAAAAGAAACGTAAAAAGAGAGGAGAAGTGAGAAGAGAAGTCGCAACTTGCAAGAGGAAAGGGAGAGGAGCTTCGCGAATCACTCAAGGAGGAAGAGAAGGCTTGTTGGTGTCTTGCAATTCCTTGGAGCTTGCTTAGTGGTCTCGAATTCTAAGAGGTTAGGGGGTCCTCTTTTTATCTTTAATAGCTTATGTGATAGGTATTGTCTAGGGTTAGGTTCTAGGGTGATTTCTAGGATTGATGGGTATATTGTGATGTTATGCTATGCTGAATTTTTAATTGTGCAAAGAGATGTTTGATTTGTGTTGAAATTGTACACAATTGGAATGATGCATGCCCATTGTTTGATGCTATGATTGAATGAATCTTTTTTTGTGGAAAAAGGTGATGGTTACTGTTCATATGATATATTGGCATTGGTGATTTAATTTGGTGAATTTTGGTTGAGAGGAACTCAAAAATTGATGGAGCCTTAGGCGCCCTAGGTGTGTGTGTGTTGCTGGAAATTCTGCCACTGTTGTGTCTGGGCGCTGGGTGCCCTCCTGGGCGCCTGTGCCACTGTGTTGCCAGTTTTGGCGCTAGGCGCCTTGTGCCATGGGCGCCAAGGGTCCCCATTTTCTGTTGCTTATTTTGTGAAAATTGATACTGGGTTTTCATGTCCAAGTTAAATGGCTCGTGCAAAACAATTTTTGGAGTCATAGGAGTTGTGGTCTGTCCTGGCCTTAGGCGCCTAGTCCATGGGCGCCAAAGATGCGTGTCACTTTTTGCCAAAATTTTTGTTGGGTTCTCATATTCTGAGTATTTGGCTCGTGCAAAATCAATTTCGAAGTAAAATGAGTTTCCTTGCGTGTTTTGCCAAGGCGCCTTATGCATGGGCGTCGTGTTCCTGCGCCAGTTTTGCTAGGCGCTCTGCGCCAGTTTTTCCAGCGCTGTCTGGGCGCTAGGCGCCCTGCGCCAGTTTTGCTAGGCGCTCTGCGCCAGTTTTCCTGCGCCAGTGTCTGGGCGCTAGGCGCCCTGCGCCAGTTTTTGCTAGGCGCTCTGCGCCAGTTTTCCCTGTGCCAGTGCCTGGGCGCTAGGCGCCCTGCGCCAGTTTTTGCTGGGCGCCAAAATCAGGATGTTGCCTAAATTTTTCCAAACTTGTTTTTAATGTAACTTTTGACTCGGTTATCCAAATTTAACGGTTCAAAATGCGTTTCGAAGCTAATTTCGGTGTCTATTCAAATATTCTAGTTTTATGTAAAAATGAGTTATTTTTACTGGTGGTTCTGGACTGAAGTTGTTCAACTGTCTAAACGGCAATTTTTATCCACTTTCCCTATGTCGTGTCAAACCATAAATTGGCCTATTGAAAATTGGTGTTGGTGTGAGTGGTGGGTTGAGTTGCTGTGTGTATTATGGTGTGATTGGTGAGCAGAGGCTTCGGCCTAATTCTAAATTGGTGAGCCGATTAATGAAATGGTGAGAATATGAATAAAATGGTGAGCTGAATTAAATGGTGAATTTGATTGAATTGTGGTGTGTTGTGATGCATTTCCGTAGCATCTCATGATACATGTGCATTATTGGTGAGCAGAGGCTTTGTAACATCCCTAATTTTTAAAGACTCGTACTATGATGCCTAAGACCGAGTAATTATTTGTGGGAATAATTGGTCGCGTCTCGGGGATTAATAATCGAGGAAAAGTCCAAAGAAATCCTACTCTACATTTAATTGTGGCTTAGTCATAAATTAAATGAACAATTCAGCTGAAGGGTAAAATCGTCATTTTGCCTCACATCGAAGACATATCAATTGAGTGAGAAATTAATCTCGAAACGAATAAGGATTAGCCGAGAAACCTAAGCCGAGCGGAAATCCATAAGAGTATTGGGGTTTTAGCCTCAAAACCAAGACTTAATGGGCCAAGGGCATTTTGGTAAATTGACCTCATTAAACCTTCAGCTGGTCAAAACAATTTCCCCCTTCCATATCATCTCATTTATCAAGATTCAGAATTTGAAAGTGAAAGAAAGGAGAGTTGATGAGAAGTTAAGTGAAAAGTTGGTCTAAGGGCAATATGGTGATTTCCTATTGTTTTACAACACCTCAACCATTACTAATTCTGATTTCCCCTCATTTGCCACAACACTCAGCAAAAGTGAAGTTCAGAATATAGAGAGGGAGAGAGAGACTCGAGTGTGGGAAAGAAGGAAGAAGGGAGAAGGAGTTGAAACTCCACTCAAACTTCATTGCATGTAAGCAATGTCTTGACACTTCAATTCAGCTGCTCATTCTCTTTCTAACCAACTAATTTTCATCACCTCATTCTCTTCCAAATTGCAACTCACCATTTCTGGAACTCTTGAGCTCAAATTCGTGATTTGCAAGTAGTTAAGGTTGATGATTCAAGATTCATCAAGAATCCAGCTGGGAAACCGTTTTACATACCTTCAGTGTTTTCTTCGTATTTCCCAGTACACAACTCCGATGATCACGATTTTTGTTTCTCTGGAAAGTAGACAAAAATCTCTTCATTTTAGGCACAAGAATAGTATGATTTCATGGAGAAATGAGAGAGATATCCTGTTCACAAGTTTCGGTTTCAGAATCAAACACTGTCCTGGACCAGTCATCTTGTTTTGGTGATATCTCCCAAACCTCTGGATGCATGCGCGTGAAAATTTGATCATCAGAAAGAAGACAAAATTATCTTCAAAATGGGCACTGATTTGAGTAGATTTGGTTACGGATTGACTGAGATAACTCTGTTTCAAAACTGCTCCTTGATTCTGGAAATTTGAAATAAATCTGGAAATAACGGTTCGTTGGATTAAGGGTTCGATTCGTCATAAGTCTCGAGGGTCGTCAACTCAAGTACCGGATGAGTGTTCAGTAACAAGAATTTGATCGAGTTACTGGTTGTGCATGTGGGACCCATCGAGTTCAGATGCGGAGGCACTAGGAGCGTGTACGTGACTACGGGGATTGTTCGAGTGGTTACAATCCGGCCGTTCGTGTTCCGGCGTGATTTCTCGCGGGATCGTCAACCGGGTGAGTTCTACTCACGGATAGGGATATTTTTCGTGTCTTGAAAATATATCGGTTTTGAGTCATAAGGCAATTATCAATTTTCGAAAGGTTTTGGAACCGAAATCCGTTTTTGAACAATATCGCGTTTTTACGGTTTTTTATCGAATTGTTGAACAATTTGCGAAATTGTGATTTTAAGTGCTTTCACTGGAATATGGTCTGGAATGTTGTTTATTAAATCCGTTTTCAGGTTGGAGAACGATCGGAATTCGATTTGGGCGAGAAATGGAAAGCGGAATGAGAAACTAGAATTCAGTAACAGAACAGGCCGCACGGGTCGTGCGCCCCTGGGCACGGACCGTGCGTCCTCTTCGGGTTGGCTGTGTGATTTTGGTAAATCACGCACGGGTCGTGCGCCCCTGGGCACGGACCGTGCGTGAGCTGCTGTTACCGGACTCCGATTTCTCATTTCGTCGCTCCTTTCGATCCCGAATCACTTCTAATTTTCTCCCCAACCCACTTTATGGATATTGCCTTATTGACAACCGTATTTTGAACTTATTCAACTCATGATTTTGAAAGAGAGTTTCAAAAGCATATTTGATTGAAAAACCGAAACCCTAGTATACGTGTGGGTACACCGTCTGATAAACTGACTGAAAATATATATATATGTTTATATATGTCAATTGAATATGATTATAATGCCGGATGTTTATAAATTCATCAAAACGGGTTATAAGTCAATAATACATTACAATATGATTATAATGCCGGATGTTTATAAATTCATCAAAACGGGTTATAGATCAATAAGATATAAATTATCTAAAAAGATATTGTGATTGATCCTTTGGTGATCGGAAAGATATATATTATCTAACTCTCGAGAAATCGTTATGTATTGTCATACATAAATCGCGTTGGGTGACGACCCGACAAGTAGCATACTAGGGAGGGTAGTCATGACCCCTTACCTAGGCCCTGAATGTGTTTTGGCGTGGTCAACTCACGGGTTGCCGGGATTAGCAGAGGTGCAGTCGGCTTGTGCTAAGTTATTGATTATAAGTTAAACATTGCCGGGATTAGAAGTTGTGCGTCGGCCAATGTTAGCTATAGCTACCGGGATTAGCAGTTGTGCAGTCGGTTGAGCTAAGCTATTAAAAACCATAATTAAGAACATTGCCGGGATTAGCAGTTGTGCAGTCGGCCGATGTTAAGCTTATAGCTACCGGGATTAGCAGTTGTGCAGTCGGTTTAAGCTAAGCTATTAAAACATATTGAGAATACGGTTTGCTTGGTATTTCGGATTATAGCTCGTGGTAGCTAATCAAACAGTGTTAACGGTTTAATAAATTGAACCGTCAGTGAGGGGGCACGGTAGGACTCACTGAGACAAGTTGTCTCACCCAATCCATATTTGTGTGTTTTTACAGAGAACAGGTTATAAGGACAGCAGGCGGCACAGTTGGTATGTCGGGTTCGAGAAGAAGATGAAGATTGATTCTTGATGGTTGTCCATGTTCTCCTGTGGTTATCTCTGTATTCGGTCGTATGACTCGAGCTTGTTTACTTGTACTTTTATAGTTTCCGCTGTTCTTGTAAAGATGTATATCTGAACAGGAATTTTTATACTCTGATTTATACCAAATTGTATATTTAAGTATTTCTTTGTTAAAGAAATACCGGGGTGTTACATTTGGTATCAGAGCGGTTCGGCCTTGTCGGACGTAGTGACCTCTGGTGTACGAGTCACTCGAGAACATAGGATCGAGTCAGCTAGGGACTTAGACAATTATATGTCAGACCTTTTTAGTATTTATGTGACGTATTGAGTCAGGATCACTCAATGTTTCATGTAAGTTACTGAAAAACTATGACAGATAGTTGCCTCAGCCCCGAAAATGTCCGAGACCTACACCATAGGATTCTCAGCCTTCTCGTTTCATCAGAACGTGCAGCGGCAGCAGAGGGCTACATATTACATTTGGAAACAAGGATGGGCATCCGCGATGGTTCGAGGAAACTGTGGGCGGCTGTTCAGTAAGGAATCTGATGCAGCTAGTGAATCGCGGCATGAAACGTCGTAGATCTTATCGAGGAGTAAGAATCAAGCAAAGCCCTTGGGCAATAGCAATGTCAGTGTACTGAAAGCTATCAGACTAGTTAACACCCGAAACCCTGACCTTTATTTAGTCAGCGTATCAGTTTTTGAAATATCGTTTTCATCATAAATCTCACCTTCTGGAGTAAGTCAATCCCAGTTTAGGTATCAGTTGAGGAAGTACCTCCAGAAAGTTTCAAGTACAGATCCCGATTCTTCTTCTTCCGAGTCACAATGTGAGATGATAAAGCTAATGAGTAAAGATACTCTGTTGCAGTTGACTAGTGGAATCAAAGTGCCGATCAGGTTAAGTGACAGGAATCATGAATCAACCTTCAAAGAGATTAGTTTGGAATCGGTAGAGTGACCTTATTTCAATCCGCTGTCGGAAGCATTCCGATCACGGTCTGTGAGAAATTCTCGTTAGTCTTCCGAATCATTTGTTCGTAACTTCTGCTCCGGAACTCCGATTTTTATGTTCCGAGAGGCGTTGGAAAGCTAACGGAAATATCTACACCGATGAATGGGTTGTGAACCGTATCTTCAATTGTATTTTGAATGTACCTCTGTTTTGAAATCTGAACCGTAAACTCTAAGCATTCGTGGAATGTGGACCTCCCTGTTGTACGGGAAATTGGTAAAAGGATCTCCAATCAGTCAGTTTAGACTCCTAGAACCCGTTCTGAAGCTATATGATTAATGTAATATAATAATTATGTCTGGATAGTCGCGGAAGTTCGAAAGAAGCTGGACCAAGGAAAATTTAAAGATAAACAATTTCAACGAATCAATACGAAGACACTCATGGTGTGCTCGTGTGATTCCCAAAATAATTTTGTTTTCAAAATTCCCTGGTGCCACCACAATTTCAATTTCGTGACTAATTCGAGAATAATTACTACATCAAAGTTAATCGAGAAACCAAGGATTGTCTAGGATGACTCTGAATATCCTCTTCGAAAGAAAACCCTATGCGTTCTCGTAGGATTCCTAATATCGGAATTCGCATCTCCTTTGAATCTGAGTGATCAACGATCTATGAAAGATAGATATCGAAGTTCAATGCCTGGTTGACCTAGGAGGACAGTTGAAACTGGATAAGTCGTGGACTTAGAAAATTCTGAAAGGGCCATAACCTGTGTGTGGATACCAAGCTGTCAGTTTGAGTTCCGAGGACCGAGTCATAAGGGTCGAAAGACACACTCTTATTAGTATTTTGGGTCAGTTAACAACATCGCTGGTACCGATGACTGCCTAAAATACTAGAAATGTTCCAAGATAACCGAAGATGTGGGTTACTCAAATGTTTACTCAGAAGTAATGGAAGACTGGGTAACACGTGGATATAATTACTAGTTGGAGAGGTACCAAGCCATGTTTGGGAAATCATCATTTGACTGTTTTAATGTCAAGCTTCCGCTACTGAGGTGAAACTCCAACCGTTAATCTTGAATTCGTTAAGATCAACAGTAAGTTGTTGTGACCTTGATCCATCGGATGGGTCGATGCTAATTCTCCATTCTATTGACCTATGATTAAATGTCAATAAATCAAGTATGTGCTGAATTCGGAATTGTCGGATTGTGGTCCAGCACACGATGCTTTTCTAAGAATCCAATGAGTTGAGTACCTATAATGTTTTTACCTTTTCACCTTCTACACCCGTTTGATGGTAGAGTGAGTGAGGATGAACCGTATGTCGGTCGGAAACTAAATGATTGGACAGTGGCTGTATGACACATGAGTCCTTGATAGTGAACTTTATAACCTTGTGTAGTCTCTTGAGACGGTCAAGTCGTGTCTGTTTTTCATCATGAAATATGAACCTTGTTTTTAATCTCGAAATTTTGTCTTGGACCGATTCGAGAAAAGGAATTGAAAGGAAGTGAATTGAATCGAGTGGAATAGCGGCTTGAGAAGAATTTTTTTCAGCAAATACTCGCTTTCTTTTCGGCTCAATGTCCCTCCCGATCCCTTTCTCGAACGAACCTAATTATTTTGTTTTAACGGAACCGAACTCAAGCACGAAAATTTGCGAGATTTTGATCGCACAAATGGTTGACTCCAACAAAATAACACCTTTATTCTCACTTTTCGAACTTGCAATTTAAAAAAAAAAAAAATTTGAGAATGAGATTCTGCTTTGAAACGTCGTGCATCGAGTAAGGTCATTTATAAGTTGGGGTGAATTAACTTTTGGGATAGTCGTATTTTCAAACTATCGTCATTAGAAATCCCATTGAAAAGAATTTTTATTCAAATGGACTATTATACTTTCAAGTTTTGGAACCGATTTAATGAAAGAATATTTTGCTATTATTTTAGAGTTTTTCCTGGATTCGGTTGCAAGGAAAAATCGTTTCTAGATTCCTTGGACTGAAAGTCAACCTGTTTTATAAAATAACTCTGTTTGCTTCAGTCGAGATTTTTAGTAAAATGAGTCAAGCGCCTATGTGAGCGTAACTCGGGAGAAAAGAAAACTTTTCTTCTGGATACCGTATGGTTTGATTCCAAAGAAATTCTCTTAAAGTCATCGTTTCGTTCCAATTCAAGCTACGGCTAGGCCGAAACCTTCCGAGTTCCTGACTTCGATAGTGCAGGATGTGTGGATACCATAACTATGAATTCGTGTCCTCGACGGATTGTAGGCATTACATCATCCATAACAATTAATGTCAGCTTTCAAGAGGTCAGAATAGTTAATTTCTGAAGAAAGTCTGTACCTTCATGATGTCTTTCACGTGTCTCAGTTGAGAAATATATTCCCGACCTACTTCAGCCGTTGAGAGTTAAAACGATCGATCTTCGACCGGATTTATCATTCCAACCTTATCCTAGTCATATCCTAGGGCGTGGTGTGAAGACATTGAGGTCAAGGACTATTCCGATTATCACGATAGTCTGGGAAGGCTTCTTAGCCGAAGAGGCTACTCGGGAACTGGAAGAGGACATGATGACCCGATATCAGTATCCTTTTGCTTAAGGTTCGTCTTGTCAATTTTGAGGACAAAATTTTTAAAAGTTGGGGTGATTGTAACATCCCTAATTTTTAAAGACTCGTACTATGATGCCTAAGACCGAGTAATTATTTGTGGGAATAATTGGTCGCGTCTCGGGGATTAATAATCGAGGAAAAGTCCAAAGAAATCCTACTCTACATTTAATTGTGGCTTAGTCATAAATTAAATGAACAATTCAGCTGAAGGGTAAAATCGTCATTTTGCCTCACATCGAAGACATATCAATTGAGTGAGAAATTAATCTCGAAACGAATAAGGATTAGCCGAGAAACCTAAGCCGAGCGGAAATCCATAAGAGTATTGGGGTTTTAGCCTCAAAACCAAGACTTAATGGGCCAAGGGCATTTTGGTAAATTGACCTCATTAAACCTTCAGCTGGTCAAAACAATTTCCCCCTTCCATATCATCTCATTTATCAAGATTCAGAATTTGAAAGTGAAAGAAAGGAGAGTTGATGAGAAGTTAAGTGAAAAGTTGGTCTAAGGGCAATATGGTGATTTCCTATTGTTTTACAACACCTCAACCATTACTAATTCTGATTTCCCCTCATTTGCCACAACACTCAGCAAAAGTGAAGTTCAGAATATAGAGAGGAGAGAGAGACTCGAGTGTGGGAAAGAAGGAAGAAGGGAGAAGGAGTTGAAACTCCACTCAAACTTCATTGCATGTAAGCAATGTCTTGACACTTCAATTCAGCTGCTCATTCTCTTTCTAACCAACTAATTTTCATCACCTCATTCTCTTCCAAATTGCAACTCACCATTTCTGGAACTCTTGAGCTCAAATTCGTGATTTGCAAGTAGTTAAGGTTGATGATTCAAGATTCATCAAGAATCCAGCTGGGAAACCGTTTTACATACCTTCAGTGTTTTCTTCGTATTTCCCAGTACACAACTCCGATGATCACGATTTTTGTTTCTCTGGAAAGTAGACAAAAATCTCTTCATTTTAGGCACAAGAATAGTATGATTTCATGGAGAAATGAGAGAGATATCCTGTTCACAAGTTTCGGTTTCAGAATCAAACACTGTCCTGGACCAGTCATCTTGTTTTGGTGATATCTCCCAAACCTCTGGATGCATGCGCGTGAAAATTTGATCATCAGAAAGAAGACAAAATTATCTTCAAAATGGGCACTGATTTGAGTAGATTTGGTTACGGATTGACTGAGATAACTCTGTTTCAAAACTGCTCCTTGATTCTGGAAATTTGAAATAAATCTGGAAATAACGGTTCGTTGGATTAAGGGTTCGATTCGTCATAAGTCTCGAGGGTCGTCAACTCAAGTACCGGATGAGTGTTCAGTAACAAGAATTTGATCGAGTTACTGGTTGTGCATGTGGGACCCATCGAGTTCAGATGCGGAGGCACTAGGAGCGTGTACGTGACTACGGGGATTGTTCGAGTGGTTACAATCCGGCCGTTCGTGTTCCGGCGTGATTTCTCGCGGGATCGTCAACCGGGTGAGTTCTACTCACGGATAGGGATATTTTTCGTGTCTTGAAAATATATCGGTTTTGAGTCATAAGGCAATTATCAATTTTCGAAAGGTTTTGGAACCGAAATCCGTTTTTGAACAATATCGCGTTTTTACGGTTTTTATCGAATTGTTGAACAATTTGCGAAATTGTGATTTTAAGTGCTTTCACTGGAATATGGTCTGGAATGTTGTTTATTAAATCCGTTTTCAGGTTGGAGAACGATCGGAATTCGATTTGGGCGAGAAATGGAAAGCGGAATGAGAAACTAGAATTCAGTAACAGAACAGGCCGCACGGGTCGTGCGCCCCTGGGCACGGACCGTGCGTCCTCTTCGGGTTGGCTGTGTGATTTTGGTAAATCACGCACGGGTCGTGCGCCCCTGGGCACGGACCGTGCGTGAGCTGCTGTTACCGGACTCCGATTTCTCATTTCGTCGCTCCTTTCGATCCCGAATCACTTCTAATTTTCTCCCCAACCCACTTTATGGATATTGCCTTATTGACAACCGTATTTTGAACTTATTCAACTCATGATTTTGAAAGAGAGTTTCAAAAGCATATTTGATTGAAAAACCGAAACCCTAGTATACGTGTGGGTACACCGTCTGATAAACTGACTGAAAATATATATATGTTTATATATGTCAATTGAATATGATTATAATGCCGGATGTTTATAAATTCATCAAAACGGGTTATAAGTCAATAATACATTACAATATGATTATAATGCCGGATGTTTATAAATTCATCAAAACGGGTTATAGATCAATAAGATATAAATTATCTAAAAAGATATTGTGATTGATCCTTTGGTGATCGGAAAGATATATATTATCTAACTCTCGAGAAATCGTTATGTATTGTCATACATAAATCGCGTTGGGTGACGACCCGACAAGTAGCATACTAGGGAGGGTAGTCATGACCCCTTACCTAGGCCCTGAATGTGTTTTGGCGTGGTCAACTCACGGGTTGCCGGGATTAGCAGAGGTGCAGTCGGCTTGTGCTAAGTTATTGATTATAAGTTAACATTGCCGGGATTAGCAGTTGTGCAGTCGGCCAATGTTAAGCTATAGCTACCGGGATTAGCAGTTGTGCAGTCGGTTGAGCTAAGCTATTAAAAACCATAATTAAGAACATTGCCGGGATTAGCAGTTGTGCAGTCGGCCGATGTTAAGCTATAGCTACCGGGATTAGCAGTTGTGCAGTCGGTTTAAGCTAAGCTATTAAAACATAATTGAGAATACGGTTTGCTTGGTATTTCGATTATAGCTCGTGGTAGCTAATCAAACAGTGTTAACGGTTTAATAAATTGAACCGAGTGTCAGTGAGGGGGCACGGTAGGACTCACTGAGACAAGTTGTCTCACCCAATCCATATTTGTTGTTTTTACAGAGAACAGGTTATAAGGACAGCAGGCGGCACAGTTGGTATGTCGGGTTCGAGAAGAAGACTGAAGATTGATTCTTTGATGGTTGTCCATGTTCTCCTGTGGTTATCTCTGTATTCGGTCGTATGACTCGAGCTTGTATTACTTGTACTTTTATAGTTTCCGCTGTTTCTTGTAAAGATGTATATCTGAACAGGAATTTTTATACTCTGATTTATACCAAATTGTATATTTAAGTATTTCTTTGTTAAAGAAATACCGGGGTGTTACAGGCTTCGGCCTAGTTTTATTTGGTGAGCAGAGGCTTCGGCCTAGTTTTATTTGGTGAGCAGAGGCTTCGGCCTAGTTTTATTTGGTGAGCAGAGGCTACGGCCTATTTGTATTTGGTGACGGATCCGACATGCATGTGCCCGTGGAGTTTGGGTTGCATTTCACGCATAACCATATCTTTTGCATTGTTGTTTGGAGAATTGTAATTGTGATGTGGTTGCGGCCTTTGTTGTGAATCGGTGTTCCTAGTTACCTTTTCCTATGCAGTGCTTGTTCCATATGTTATTAATTATGAAAATAGACTCACCCTACTGCTTTTATGTTGCTTCTTATGTCGGCAACGTGCAGGTATTAGCGAGTGAAGGTTATCCTTATGCCTTCGTCTGGTAGGGAGTGTCATGCTCTAATACGTAGCACCGGGGGGCGTCTTATGTTTATGTGTTATTTTAATTACACTGTTAGACTGTTATTAGTGATGTATTGGATTTGTTTTCGAACTAAATATTTTCCGCTGTGGTAATGACTGTATTTAGTTGATGCGAACTGAACCGGTATTTTATGGTGCTATGTATCTTGTTGTTTTTAGCCAAATTATGCAAATTTGAAGTTGTTGATTTAATGGAGTAAGTGTAGCACTCTCTTATATTGTTTTCAAAAAAAAAAAAGAAACTCTGATTTTTATTAAATAGTAAGGTTATTAGAAAAGGGGTGTTACATTAGTGGTATCAGAGCAATGGTTGGTCCGTCCGGCCCAGTCGTAGAGTCGTTGTGTCGGTGTCCGACCAACTGTTGTCTTTTAAGTGCTGACCAATAATTGTGTTGCAGGTAAACCAAGAGTTGCTAATGGTAAGTGAACTAGTGGGGGAGATGCCCCTACTGGTACTGTGTGTGTTGTATTGCATTTCTGTGTATGAACTCCTTGGTGGTGTGTCTTGATGTGGAGTCTAAGTGTATTGTGAAAATTGTTTTGGTAAATTACGTCGAACTGTTACCCGACACACAAAAATGTTTTGATCACTCTAAGTGATGTCGTCCATACTTAAAAATGTTGAGTTTTGATGTTCCTTGATTTGTAATTGTTTCCATGATGAGACTGTCTGTATTTATTTTAAGGGATTATGACATCTTCTGCGTTAGTTGTTTATTTTTGGTGTTGTTCCTGATTGTTTTGACATGCAGTGTTGTAAGTTAGGGTCTTCATGAGTTGTTTTGCAATTTCCATGCTACTTGGAGTTTGACATTGTACGCTTGGATTTTATGAAAATTTTTGGTCGTTACTTCTTGAATTGTGTTATGTGGTTTTGAGATCTGAAAAATAAAGTGATTTCTGAAGTTGCTTTTGGACACCCGTAAAACAATTTTGTGGTTGAGTGCTAGTATTGGTGTGAAATTTATTTTAATAAATGAACACTGATTTTGTATAAAGTTTTTACTATGGTTTGGTTTTGATTTCGCATTATATTACGCACTAAGTGCCGTGTGGAATGGTTTTGAAAAGTGGACTATATTTTATGTTGTTGTTATCTACCTTATTCGGTCTTTTGCCTAGTTTTCCTCAACATGTGATGTTTCCAACTCCGAATTTTTGCGAACTACTTCATGACCGTGAGCTGTAATTCCTACGCTGGATTGTCCCTGATTTTGTTTTGACTGTTGTACTCTTTATAATTGGCACGGTTTATGTATTTCATTGGGTTAGCTCTTATTGTGGTATGTTCTTAAGAATGCTTTGTTCAAATTGTTAAAATTGATGTTTAATTGATTGATTGATGTGTATTGTTGTGTTTGTAAAATGTTGAGATGTAGTGCGTAACACTGTTTCGGTTTTCGTGAAACTGGGACTGTTCGGACAGTCCAAAAATTTCGTGTTTAATTGTTCGTGAAAATAGATTTCACGCCGGTCGTTTTGGTACCGGTTTCGTTCAATTTGGATTTGTGTAGCTCTAGTTATAGGCTCCACAAGTGAGGTTAATAATCTGGGAGCATTCTGGACATAGGTTCTGTATTTTTAAAACTGGAAACCTTTCGTTTGTCCAAAAATTATGGGACATATTTTGTTAGGAAATAGACTGAACTCTGGTCATTTTGGCTTTGGTTTGGTCGCATTTGGAGTAGTATAGCTCCAGTTATGGGCTTCGCAAGTTAGGGTAAAATTCTGGGGACCGTCTGGACATGGGGTCAATGTTTTGATCGTGGTGTTTTCAAATGAACTCCTTTTCGAATGGATCCAAATTCTTTGAAAACTAGACAAAATGATTTACTGTTTAGGCTGAAGTTTCGTGTTATTTGGGTTTGTTTTGGGCGTTGTAGAAGAGTCACAACTTCGGACACAGTCGCTGCCCCATTTTCTGGACCAACTGCCTTGTTTGCGAAAACTGTGCTATTCGACTCATCATTTTGAAATTCTAAAAATATAGCCAGAAACTAGACTTCATTAGTTTTCCGTAGAGAGGTTGTTTGCAAAATTCCGATGTCGTTTGATAAGGTAAATAAATTGTTGAAATTTATGTGAGTGCTGGAACTTTCTGCGTTGCTTAGTTTGTACTGTCACTGTAACTGAAAAACTGTTTTTGCAATATTTTTTGAACCAGGAGTCCGATTTGAGTAAACTAAAATGTTTCGGAAAGCTTATTCAGAGGCCTAACTGAATATTCTAATTTCAAGGCAAAATTGACTAGTTCTGGTATTGTTGATTTTTAGGCGTGTCGGTTGATTTAAGTTGAAGTGGCGTTGTCGGTGCCGTAGTGCCCGTAATTGTTGTTGTGTTGTCGGTGGCCTAGTGCCCTAGTTGCTGTTGTTGTTGGTTATGAGATTGTTGGTCCCGGAGTTATCTCCGCATTGTTGCTTTGCTGTGCTTTGTGGTTGCCTTGTTGATGATAATGATTTTCTTTGATGTTGTTGGTTGTTGTGTTGTGGGTAACGCCGAATGGCCCACAGTGTTTTGTAGTGGGTACCGCCGATATGGCCCACGTTGTTTTGCTGAGGGTACCGCTGAATGGCCCGAAGCGTTTTGATGAATTTTGTGTTGTAGGCCTATGGCCGATGTGGTGATTCAGTGGTTGATGTCGCCTGAGTGGCAAAGTTGTTTGTTGATGTTGTTGTCGTGTTGCTAAATTATGAGGCTTGTTGTACGACTGTTATGCACCCTGTGAGTTTCGTCGTGATGCTGTGATGATTGATGTATTTTATTGTCCTTAAGGGTAGATGAGTGAGGTGGAATGCGAGCTAGTTTATCAGAGTAGCGCAGCGGAGTCTTAGCATGTCGTATTGGGAGGGGACTTTAGTAGAAGCTCGGGGGGTGATCACGTGGTACCAACGTGATTACGCTCAAATCCCTATCGGAGATCCTTAGGGGGAGGACGTGTCTGGTTGTTATTTCTCAAAGCTACCTGGCTGAATGAGTAGGAGGGACGGCCGCCCAATCACTTACCGCCGGTAATCAGAGAAATGGTGATCAGCATGGTAGATAGAACTAGTTGCCTAGATAGCTTAGTCGTTGGTGGGAGGGTGTTAGCCTTGGCGGGTAAAAATTTCGAGGACGAAATTCCTTTAAGTGGGGGAGAGTTGTAACGCCCCAAAAATAATAGATTAATTTATTTAATTAATTAAATGAAATTGAGTGGTAGAAATAATAATATAATTATTATTTATTACTTAATAAAAAATTATAGGTGTTATTATATGTGAGCCTTAGTTGGGTTGGAAATAATTATTTAATTTGAAGGGAGTGGTGATGGTAATTCCGGATGTTAGGATTGGCCCAAGCCCAAGCCCATTGACTTAGGCCTAGGCGAATTAGTGAGGGTTGGAGACAAGTGTCTCATTTGTGCAAAAGAAAAAAAAAGGATTCGAAGAGAGGAGAGGAGAAAAGAAAAAAGAAACGTAAAAAGAGAGGAGAAGTGAGAAGAGAAGTCGCAACTTGCAAGAGGAAAGGGAGAGGAGCTTCGCGAATCACTCAAGGAGGAAGAGAAGGCTTGTTGGTGTCTTGCAATTCCTTGGAGCTTGCTTAGTGGTCTCGAATTCTAAGAGGTTAGGGGGTCCTCTTTTTATCTTAAATAGCTTATGTGATAGGTATTGTCTAGGGTTAGGTTCTAGGGTGATTTCTAGGATTGATGGGTATATTGTGATGTTATGCTATGCTGAATTTTTAATTGTGCAAAGAGATGTTTGATTTGTGTTGAAATTGTACACAATTGGAATGATGCATGCCCATTGTTTGATGCTATGATTGAATGAATCTTTTTTTGTGGAAAAAGGTGATGGTTACTGTTCATATGATAAATTGGCATTGGTGATTTAATTTGGTGAATTTTGGTTGAGAGGAACTCAAAAATTGATGGAGCCTTAGGCGCCCTAGGTGTGTGTGTGTTGCTGGAAATTCTGCCACTGTTGTGTCTGTTGCTGTGTCTGGGCGCTGGGTGCCCTCCTGGGCGCCTGTGCCACTGTGTTGCCTAGTTTTGGCGCTAGGCGCCTTGTGCCATGGGCGCCAAGGGTCCCCATTTTCTGTTGCTTATTTTGTGAAAATTGATACTGGGTTTTCATGTCCAAGTTAAATGGCTCGTGCAAAACAATTTTTGGAGTCATAGGAGTTGTGGTCTGTCCTGGCCTTAGGCGCCTAGTCCATGGGCGCCAAAGATGCGTGTCACTTTTTGCCAAAATTTTTGTTGGGTTCTCATATTCTGAGTATTTGGCTCGTGCAAAATCAATTTCGAAGTAAAATGAGTTTCCTTGCGTGTTTTGCCAAGGCGCCTTATGCATGGGGCGCCGTGTTCCTCGCGCCAGTTTTGCTAGGCGCTCTGCGCCAGTTTTTCCAGCGCTGTCTGGGCGCTAGGCGCCCTGCGCCAGTTTTGCTAGGCGCTCTGCGCCAGTTTTCCTGCGCCAGTGTCTGGGCGCTAGGCGCCCTGCGCCAGTTTTTGCTAGGCGCTCTGCGCCAGTTTTCCCTGTGCCAGTGCCTGGGCGCTAGGCGCCCTGCGCCAGTTTTTGCTGGGCGCCAAAATCAGATGTTGCCTAAATTTTTCCAAACTTGTTTTTAATGTAACTTTTGACTCGGTTATCCAAATTTAACGGTTCAAAATGCGTTTCGAAGCTAATTTCGGTGTCTATTCAAATATTCTAGTTTTATGTAAAAATGAGTTATTTTTAACTGGTGGTTCTGGACTGAAGTTGTTCAACTGTCTAAACGGCAATTTTTATCCACTTTCCCTATGTCGTGTCAAACCATAAATTGGCCTATTGAAAATTGGTGTTGGTGTGAGTGGTGGGTTGAGTTGCTGTGTGTATTATGGTGTGATTGGTGAGCAGAGGCTTCGGCCTAATTCTAAATTGGTGAGCCGATTAATGAAATGGTGAGAATATGAATAAAATGGTGAGCTGAATTAAATGGTGAATTTGATTGAATTGTGGTGTGTTGTGATGCATTTCCGTAGCATCTCATGATACATGTGCATTATTGGTGAGCAGAGGCTTCGGCCTAGTTTTATTTGGTGAGCAGAGGCTTCGGCCTAGTTTTATTTGGTGAGCAGAGGCTTCGGCCTAGTTTTATTTGGTGAGCAGAGGCTACGGCCTATTTGTATTTGGTGACGGATCCGACATGCATGTGCCCGTGGAGTTTGGGTTGCATTTCACGCATAACCATATCTTTTGCATTGTTGTTTGGAGAATTGTAATTGTGATGTGGTTGCGGCCTTTGTTGTGAATCGGTGTTCCTAGTTACCTTTTCCTATGCAGTGCTTGTTCCATATGTTATTAATTATGAAAAGAGACTCACCCTACTGCTTTTATGTTGCTTCTTATGTCGGCAACGTGCAGGTATTAGCGAGTGAAGGTTATCCTTATGCCTTCGTCTGGTAGGGAGTGTCATGCTCTGATACGTAGCACCGGGGGGGCGTCTTATGTTTATGTGTTATTTTAATTACACTGTTAGACTGTTATTAGTGATGTATTGGATTTGTTTTCGAACTAAATATTTTCCGCTGTGGTAATGACTGTATTTAGTTGATGCGAACTGAACCGGTATTTTATGGTGCTATGTATCTTGTTGTTTTTTAGCCAAATTATGCAAATTTGAAGTTGTTGATTTAATGGAGTAAGTGTAGCACTCTCTTATATTGTTTTCAAAAAAAAAAAAAAAACTCTGATTTTTATTAAATAGTAAGGTTATTAGAAAAGGGGTGTTACATTAGTGGTATCAGAGCAATGGTTGGTCCGTCCGGCCCAGTCGTAGAGTCGTTGTGTCGGTGTCCGACCAACTGTTGTCTTTTAAGTGCTGACCAATAATTGTGTTGCAGGTAAACCAAGAGTTGCTAATGGTAAGTGAACTAGTGGGGGAGATGCCCCTACTGGTACTGTGTGTTGTATTGCATTTCTGTGTATGAACTCCTTGGTGGTGTGTCTTGATGTGGAGTCTAAGTGTATTGTGAAAATTGTTTTGGTAAATTACGTCGAACTGTTACCCGACACACAAAAATGTTTTGATCACTCTAAGTGATGTCGTCCATACTTAAAAATGTTGAGTTTTGATGTTCCTTGATTTGTAATTGTTTCCATGATGAGACTGTCTGTATTTATTTTAAGGGATTATGACATCTTCTGCGTTAGTTGTTTATTTTTGGTGTTGTTCCTGATTGTTTTGACATGCAGTGTTGTAAGTTAGGGTCTTCATGAGTTGTTTTGCAATTTCCATGCTACTTGGAGTTTGACATTGTACGCTTGGATTTTATGAAAATTTTTGGTCGTTACTTCTTGAATTGTGTTATGTGGTTTTGAGATCTGAAAAATAAAGTGATTTCTGAAGTTGCTTTTGGACACCCGTAAAACAATTTTGTGGTTGAGTGCTAGTATTGGTGTGAAATTTATTTTAATAAATGAACACTGATTTTGTATAAAGTTTTTACTATGGTTTGGTTTTGATTTCGCATTATATTACGCACTAAGTGCCGTGTGGAATGGTTTTGAAAAGTGGACTATATTTTATGTTGTTGTTATCTACCTTATTCGGTCTTTTGCCTAGTTTTCCTCAACATGTGATGTTTCCAACTCCGAATTTTTGCGAACTACTTCATGACCGTGAGCTGTAATTCCTACGCTGGATTGTCCCTGATTTTGTTTTGACTGTTGTACTCTTTATAATTGGCACGGTTTATGTATTTCATTGGGTTAGCTCTTATTGTGGTATGTTCTTAAGAATGCTTTGTTCAAATTGTTAAAATTGATGTTTAATTGATTGATTGATGTGTATTGTTGTGTTTGTAAAATGTTGAGATGTAGTGCGTAACACTGTTTCGGTTTTCGTGAAACTGGGACTGTTCGGCCAGTCCAAAAATTTCGTGTTTAATTGTTCGTGAAAATAGATTTCACGCCGGTCGTTTTGGTACCGGTTTCGTTCAATTTGGATTTGTGTAGCTCTAGTTATAGGCTCCACAAGTGAGGTTAATAATCTGGGAGCATTCTGGACATAGGTTCTGTATTTTTAAAACTGGAAACCTTTCATTTGTCCAAAAATTATGGGACATATTTTGTTAGGAAATAGACTGAACGCTGGTCATTTTGGCTTTGGTTTGGTCGCATTTGGAGTAGTATAGCTCCAGTTATGGGCTTCGCAAGTTAGGGTAAAATTCTGGGGACCGTCTGGACATGGGGTCAATGTTTTGATCGTGGTGTTTTCAAATGAACTCCTTTTCGAATGGATCCAAATTCTTTGAAAACTAGACAAAATGATTTACTGTTTAGGCTGAAGTTTCGTGTTATTTGGGTTTGTTTTGGGCGTTGTAGAAGAGTCACAACTTCGGACACAGTCGCTGCCCCATTTTCTGGACCAACTGCCTTGTTTGCGAAAACTGTGCTATTCGACTCATCATTTTGAAATTCTAAAAATATAGCCAGAAACTAGACTTCATTAGTTTTCCGTAGAGAGGTTGTTTGCAAAATTCCGATGTCGTTTGATAAGGTAAATAAATTGTTGAAATTTATGTGTGAGTGCTGGAACTTTCTGCGTTGCTTAGTTTGTACTGTCACTGTAACTGAAAAACTGTTTTTGCAATATTTTTTGAACCAGGAGTCCGATTTGAGTAAACTAAAATGTTTCGGAAAGCTTATTCAGAGGCCTAACTGAATATTCTAATTTCAAGGCAAAATTGACTGGTTCTGGTATTGTTGATTTTTAGGCGTGTCGGTTGATTTAAGTTGAAGTGGCGTTGTCGGTGCCGTAGTGCCCGTAATTGTTGTTGTGTTGTCGGTGGCCTAGTGCCCTAGTTGCTGTTGTTGTTGGTTATGAGATTGTTGGTCCCGGAGTTATCTCCGCATTGTTGCTTTGCTGTGCTTTGTGGTTGCCTTGTTGATGATAATGATTTTCTTTGATGTTGTTGGTTGTTGTGTTGTGGGTAACGCCGAATGGCCCACAGTGTTTTGTAGTGGGTACCGCCGATATGGCCCACGTTGTTTTGCTGAGGGTACCGCTGAATGGCCCGAAGCGTTTTGATGAATTTTGTGTTGTAGGCCTATGGCCGATGTGGTGATTCAGTGGTTGATGTCGCCTGAGTGGCAAAGTTGTTTGTTGATGTTGTTGTCGTGTTGCTAAATTATGAGGCTTGTTGTACGACTGTTATGCACCCTGTGAGTTTCGTCGTGATGCTGTGATGATTGATGTATTTTATTGTCCTTAAGGGTAGATGGGTGAGGTGGAATGCGAGCTAGTTTATCAGAGTAGCGCAGCGGAGTCTTAGCATGTCGTATTGGGAGGGGACTTTAGTAGAAGCTCGGGGGGTGATCACGTGGTACCAACGTGATTACGCTCAAATCCCTATCGGAGATCCTTAGGGGGAGGACGTGTCTGGTTGTTATTTCTCAAAGCTACCTGGCTGAATGAGTAGGAGGGACGGCCGCCCAATCACTTACCGCCGGTAATCAGAGAAATGGTGATCAGCATGGTAGATAGAACTAGTTGCCTAGATAGCTTAGTCGTTGGTGGGAGGGTGTTAGCCTTGGCGGGTAAAAATTTCGAGGACGAAATTCCTTTAAGTGGGGGAGAGTTGTAACGCCCCAAAAATAATAGATTAATTTATTTAATTAATTAAATGAAATTGAGTGGTAGAAATAATAATATAATTATTATTTATTACTTAATAAAATAATTATAGGTGTTATTATATGTGAGCCTTAGTTGGGTTGGAAATAATTATTTAATTTGAAGGGGAGTGGTGATGGTAATTCCGGATGTTAGGATTGGCCCAAGCCCAAGCCCATTGACTTAGGCCTAGGCGAATTAGTGAGGGTTGGAGACAAGTGTCTCATTTGTGCAAAAGAAAAAAAAAGGATTCGAAGAGAGGAGAGGAGAAAAGAAAAAAGAAACGTAAAAAGAGAGGAGAAGTGAGAAGAGAAGTCGCAACTTGCAAGAGGAAAGGGAGAGGAGCTTCGCGAATCACTCAAGGAGGAAGAGAAGGCTTGTTGGTGTCTTGCAATTCCTTGGAGCTTGCTTAGTGGTCTCGAATTCTAAGAGGTTAGGGGGTCCTCTTTTTATCTTTAATAGCTTATGTGATAGGTATTGTCTAGGGTTAGGTTCTAGGGTGATTTCTAGGATTGATGGGTATATTGTGATGTTATGCTATGCTGAATTTTTAATTGTGCAAAGAGATGTTTGATTTGTGTTGAAATTGTACACAATTGGAATGATGCATGCCCATTGTTTGATGCTATGATTGAATGAATCTTTTTTTGTGGAAAAAGGTGATGGTTACTGTTCATATGATATATTGGCATTGGTGATTTAATTTGGTGAATTTTGGTTGAGAGGAACTCAAAAATTGATGGAGCCTTAGGCGCCCTAGGTGTGTGTGTGTTGCTGGAAATTCTGCCACTGTTGTGTCTGGGCGCTGGGTGCCCTCCTGGGCGCCTGTGCCACTGTGTTGCCAGTTTTGGCGCTAGGCGCCTTGTGCCATGGGCGCCAAGGGTCCCCATTTTCTGTTGCTTATTTTGTGAAAATTGATACTGGGTTTTCATGTCCAAGTTAAATGGCTCGTGCAAAACAATTTTTGGAGTCATAGGAGTTGTGGTCTGTCCTGGCCTTAGGCGCCTAGTCCATGGGCGCCAAAGATGCGTGTCACTTTTTGCCAAAATTTTTGTTGGGTTCTCATATTCTGAGTATTTGGCTCGTGCAAAATCAATTTCGAAGTAAAATGAGTTTCCTTGCGTGTTTTGCCAAGGCGCCTTATGCATGGGCGTCGTGTTCCTGCGCCAGTTTTGCTAGGCGCTCTGCGCCAGTTTTTCCAGCGCTGTCTGGGCGCTAGGCGCCCTGCGCCAGTTTTGCTAGGCGCTCTGCGCCAGTTTTCCTGCGCCAGTGTCTGGGCGCTAGGCGCCCTGCGCCAGTTTTTGCTAGGCGCTCTGCGCCAGTTTTCCCTGTGCCAGTGCCTGGGCGCTAGGCGCCCTGCGCCAGTTTTTGCTGGGCGCCAAAATCAGGATGTTGCCTAAATTTTTCCAAACTTGTTTTTAATGTAACTTTTGACTCGGTTATCCAAATTTAACGGTTCAAAATGCGTTTCGAAGCTAATTTCGGTGTCTATTCAAATATTCTAGTTTTATGTAAAAATGAGTTATTTTTACTGGTGGTTCTGGACTGAAGTTGTTCAACTGTCTAAACGGCAATTTTTATCCACTTTCCCTATGTCGTGTCAAACCATAAATTGGCCTATTGAAAATTGGTGTTGGTGTGAGTGGTGGGTTGAGTTGCTGTGTGTATTATGGTGTGATTGGTGAGCAGAGGCTTCGGCCTAATTCTAAATTGGTGAGCCGATTAATGAAATGGTGAGAATATGAATAAAATGGTGAGCTGAATTAAATGGTGAATTTGATTGAATTGTGGTGTGTTGTGATGCATTTCCGTAGCATCTCATGATACATGTGCATTATTGGTGAGCAGAGGCTTTGTAACATCCCTAATTTTTTAAAGACTCGTACTATGATGCCTAAGACCGAGTAATTATTTGTGGGAATAATTGGTCGCGTCTCGGGGATTAATAATCGAGGAAAAGTCCAAAGAAATCCTACTCTACATTTAATTGTGGCTTAGTCATAAATTAAATGAACAATTCAGCTGAAGGGTAAAATCGTCATTTTGCCTCACATCGAAGACATATCAATTGAGTGAGAAATTAATCTCGAAACGAATAAGGATTAGCCGAGAAACCTAAGCCGAGCGGAAATCCATAAGAGTATTGGGGTTTTAGCCTCAAAACCAAGACTTAATGGGCCAAGGGCATTTTGGTAAATTGACCTCATTAAACCTTCAGCTGGTCAAAACAATTTCCCCCTTCCATATCATCTCATTTATCAAGATTCAGAATTTGAAAGTGAAAGAAAGGAGAGTTGATGAGAAGTTAAGTGAAAAGTTGGTCTAAGGGCAATATGGTGATTTCCTATTGTTTTACAACACCTCAACCATTACTAATTCTGATTTCCCCTCATTTGCCACAACACTCAGCAAAAGTGAAGTTCAGAATATAGAGAGGGAGAGAGAGACTCGAGTGTGGGAAAGAAGGAAGAAGGGAGAAGGAGTTGAAACTCCACTCAAACTTCATTGCATGTAAGCAATGTCTTGACACTTCAATTCAGCTGCTCATTCTCTTTCTAACCAACTAATTTTCATCACCTCATTCTCTTCCAAATTGCAACTCACCATTTCTGGAACTCTTGAGCTCAAATTCGTGATTTGCAAGTAGTTAAGGTTGATGATTCAAGATTCATCAAGAATCCAGCTGGGAAACCGTTTTACATACCTTCAGTGTTTTCTTCGTATTTCCCAGTACACAACTCCGATGATCACGATTTTTGTTTCTCTGGAAAGTAGACAAAAATCTCTTCATTTTAGGCACAAGAATAGTATGATTTCATGGAGAAATGAGAGAGATATCCTGTTCACAAGTTTCGGTTTCAGAATCAAACACTGTCCTGGACCAGTCATCTTGTTTTGGTGATATCTCCCAAACCTCTGGATGCATGCGCGTGAAAATTTGATCATCAGAAAGAAGACAAAATTATCTTCAAAATGGGCACTGATTTGAGTAGATTTGGTTACGGATTGACTGAGATAACTCTGTTTCAAAACTGCTCCTTGATTCTGGAAATTTGAAATAAATCTGGAAATAACGGTTCGTTGGATTAAGGGTTCGATTCGTCATAAGTCTCGAGGGTCGTCAACTCAAGTACCGGATGAGTGTTCAGTAACAAGAATTTGATCGAGTTACTGGTTGTGCATGTGGGACCCATCGAGTTCAGATGCGGAGGCACTAGGAGCGTGTACGTGACTACGGGGATTGTTCGAGTGGTTACAATCCGGCCGTTCGTGTTCCGGCGTGATTTCTCGCGGGATCGTCAACCGGGTGAGTTCTACTCACGGATAGGGATATTTTTCGTGTCTTGAAAATATATCGGTTTTGAGTCATAAGGCAATTATCAATTTTCGAAAGGTTTTGGAACCGAAATCCGTTTTTGAACAATATCGCGTTTTTACGGTTTTTATCGAATTGTTGAACAATTTGCGAAATTGTGATTTTAAGTGCTTTCACTGGAATATGGTCTGGAATGTTGTTTATTAAATCCGTTTTCAGGTTGGAGAACGATCGGAATTCGATTTGGGCGAGAAATGGAAAGCGGAATGAGAAACTAGAATTCAGTAACAGAACAGGCCGCACGGGTCGTGCGCCCCTGGGCACGGACCGTGCGTCCTCTTCGGGTTGGCTGTGTGATTTTGGTAAATCACGCACGGGTCGTGCGCCCCTGGGCACGGACCGTGCGTGAGCTGCTGTTACCCGGACTCCGATTTCTCATTTCGTCGCTCCTTTCGATCCCGAATCACTTCTAATTTTCTCCCCAACCCACTTTATGGATATTGCCTTATTGACAACCGTATTTTGAACTTATTCAACTCATGATTTTGAAAGAGAGTTTCAAAAGCATATTTGATTGAAAAACCGAAACCCTAGTATACGTGTGGGTACACCGTCTGATAAACTGACTGAAAATATATATATATGTTTATATATGTCAATTGAATATGATTATAATGCCGGATGTTTATAAATTCATCAAAACGGGTTATAAGTCAATAATACATTACAATATGATTATAATGCCGGATGTTTATAAATTCATCAAAACGGGTTATAGATCAATAAGATATAAATTATCTAAAAAGATATTGTGATTGATCCTTTGGTGATCGGAAAGATATATATTATCTAACTCTCGAGAAATCGTTATGTATTGTCATACATAAATCGCGTTGGGTGACGACCCGACAAGTAGCATACTAGGGAGGGTAGTCATGACCCCTTACCTAGGCCCTGAATGTGTTTTGGCGTGGTCAACTCACGGGTTGCCGGGATTAGCAGAGGTGCAGTCGGCTTGTGCTAAGTTATTGATTATAAGTTAACATTGCCGGGATTAGAAGTTGTGCAGTCGGCCAATGTTAAGCTATAGCTACCGGGATTAGCAGTTGTGCAGTCGGTTGAGCTAAGCTATTAAAAACCATAATTAAGAACATTGCCGGGATTAGCAGTTGTGCAGTCGGCCGATGTTAAGCTATAGCTACCGGGATTAGCAGTTGTGCAGTCGGTTTAAGCTAAGCTATTAAAACATAATTGAGAATACGGTTTGCTTGGTATTTCGATTATAGCTCGTGGTAGCTAATCAAACAGTGTTAACGGTTTAATAAATTGAACCGAGTGTCAGTGAGGGGGCACGGTAGGACTCACTGAGACAAGTTGTCTCACCCAATCCATATTTGTTGTTTTTACAGAGAACAGGTTATAAGGACAGCAGGCGGCACAGTTGGTATGTCGGGTTCGAGAAGAAGACTGAAGATTGATTCTTTGATGGTTGTCCATGTTCTCCTGTGGTTATCTCTGTATTCGGTCGTATGACTCGAGCTTGTATTACTTGTACTTTTATAGTTTCCGCTGTTTCTTGTAAAGATGTATATCTGAACAGGAATTTTTATACTCTGATTTATACCAAATTGTATATTTAAGTATTTCTTTGTTAAAGAAATACCGGGGTGTTACATTTGGTATCAGAGCGGTTCGGCCTTGTCGGACGTAGTGACCTTCGGGTCGAGAACATAGGATCGAGTCAGCTAGGGACTTAGACAATTATATGTCAGACCTTTTTAGTATATTATGTGACGTATTGAGTCAGGATCCACTCAATGTTTCATGTAAGTTACTGAAAAACTATGACAGATAGTTGCCTCAGCCCCGAAAATGTCCGAGACCCTACACCATAGGATTCTCAGCCTTCTCGTTTCATCAGAACGTGCAGCGGCAGCAGAGGGCTACATATTACATTTGGAAACAAGGATGGGCATCCGCGATGGTTCGAGGAAACTGTGGGCGGCTGTTCAGTAAGGGAATCTGATGCAGCTAGTGAATCGCGGCATGAAACGTCGTAGATCTTATCGAGGAGTAAGAATCAAGCAAAGCCCTTGGGCAATAGCAATGTCAGTGTACTGAAAGCTATCAGACTAGTTAACACCCGAAACCCTGACCTTTATTTAGTCAGCGTATCAGTTTTTGAAATATCGTTTTCATCATAAATCTCACCTTCTGGAGTAAGTCAATCCCAGTTTAGGTATCAGTTGAGGAAGTACCTCCAGAAAGTTTCAAGTACAGATCCCGATTCTTCTTCTTCCGAGTCACAATGTGATAGATGACAAAGCCAAGTGAGTAAAGATACTTCGTCGTCAGTTTTGACTAGTGGAATCAAAAGTGCCGATCAGGTTAAGTCCCGACCAGGAATTATGAATCAGACCCTTCAAAGCAGATCAGTATGTGGAATCGGTAGGAGTGACCTTATTTCAATCCGCTGTCGGAAGCATTCCGATCACGGTCTGTGAGAAATTCTCGTTAGTCTTCCGAATCATTTTGTTCGTAACTTCTGCTCCGGAACTCCGATTTTTATGTTCCGAGAGGCGTTGGAAAGCTAACGGAAATATCTACACCGATGAATGGGTTGTGAACCGTATCTTCAATTGTATTTTGAATTGTACCTCTGTTTTGAAATCTGAACCGTAAACTCTAAGCATTCGTGGAATGTGGACCTCCCCGTTATTCGGAAAATTGGTAAAAGGATCTCCAATCAGTCAGTTTAGACTTCTAGAACCCGTTCTGAAGCTATAATGATTAATGTAATATAATAATTATGTCTGGATAGTCGCGGAAGTTCAGAAAGAGGCTGGACCAAGGAAAGTTCTAACTGATAAATTCAACGAATCAATACGAAGACACTTATGGTGTGCTCGTGTGATTCCCGAAATAATTTTTGTTTTCAAAAATCCCCTGGTGCCACCACAATTTCAATTTCGTGACTAATTCGAGAATAATTACTACATCAAAGTTAATCGAGAAACCAAGGATTGTCTAGGATGACTCTGAATATCCTCTTCGAAAGAAAACCCTATGCCGTTCTCGTAGGATTCCTAATATCGGAATTCGCATCTCCTTTGAATCTGAGTGATCAACGATCTATGAAAGATAGATATCGAAGTTCAATGCCTGGTTGACCTAGGAGGACAGTTGAAACTGGATAAGTCGTGGACTTAGAAAATTCTGAAAGGGCCATAACCTGTGTGTGGATACCAAGCTGTCAGTTTGAGTTCCGAGGACCGAGTCATAAGGGTCGAAAGACACACTCTTATTAGTATTTTGGGTCAGTTAACAACATCGCTGGTACCGATGACTGCCTAAAATACTAGAAATGTTCCAAGATAACCGAAGATGTGGGTTACTCAAATGTTTACTCAGAAGTAATGGAAGACTGGGTAACACGTGGATATAATTACTAGTTGGAGAGGTACCAAGCCATGTTTGGGAAATCATCATTTGACTGTTTTAATGTCAAGCTTCCGCTACTGAGGTGAAACTCCAACCGTTAATCTTGAATTCGTTAAGATCAACAGTAAGTTGTTGTGACCTTGATCCATCGGATGGGTCGATGCTAATTCTCCATTCTATTGACCTATGATTAAATGTCAATAAATCAAGTATGTGCTGAATTCGGAATTGTCGGATTGTGGTCCAGCACACGATGCTTTTCTAAGAATCCAATGAGTTGAGTACCTATAATGTTTTTACCTTTTCACCTTCTACACCCGTTTGATGGTAGAGTGAGTGAGGATGAACCGTATGTCGGTCGGAAACTAAATGATTGGACAGTGGCTGTATGACACATGAGTCCTTGATAGTGAACTTTATAACCTTGTGTAGTCTCTTGAGACGGTCAAGTCGTGTCTGTTTTTCATCATGAAATATGAACCTTGTTTTTAATCTCGAAATTTTGTCTTGGACCGATTCGAGAAAAGGAATTGAAAGGAAGTGAATTGAATCGAGTGGAATAGCGGCTTGAGAAGAATTTTTTTTCAGCAAATACTCGCTTTCTTTTCGGCTCAATGTCCCTCCCGATCCCTTTCTCGAACGAACCTAATTATTTTGTTTTAACGGAACCGAACTCAAGCACGGTAAAATTTTGCGAGATTTTGATCGCACAAATGGTTGACTCCAACAAAATAACACCTTTATTCTCACTTTTCGAACTTGCAATTTTTAAAAAAAAAAAAAAAAATTTGAGAATGAGATTCTGCTTTGTTGAAACGTCGTGCATCGAGTAAGGTCATTTATAAGTTGGGGTGAATTAACTTTTGGGATAGTCGTATTTTCAAACTATCGTCATTAGAAATCCCATTGAAAAGAATTTTTATTCAAATGGGACTATTATACTTTCAAGTTTTGGAACCGATTTAATGAAAGAATATTTTGCTATTATTTTAGAGTTTTTCCTGGATTCGGTTGCAAGGAAAAATCGTTTCTAGATTCCTTGGACTGAAAGTCAACCTGTTTTATAAAATAACTCTGTTTGCTTCAGTCGAGATTTTTAGTAAAATGAGTCAAGCGCCTATGTGAGCGTAACTCGGGGAGAAAAGAAAACTTTTCTTCTGGATACCGTATGGTTTGATTCCAAAGAAATTCTCTTAAAGTCATCATTTCGTTCCAATTCAAGCTACGGCTAGGCCGAAACCTTCCGAGTTCCTGACTTCGATAGTGCAGGATGTGTGGATACCATAACTATGAATTCGTGTCCTCGACGGATTGTAGGCATTACATCATCCATAACAATTAATGTCAGCTTTCAAGAGGTCAGAATAGTTAATTTCTGAAGAAAGTCTGTACCTTCATGATGTCTTTCACGTGTCTCAGTTGAGAAAATATATTCCCGACCTACTTCAGCCGTTGAGAGTTAAAACGATCGATCTTCGACCGGATTTATCATTCCAACCTTATCCTAGTCATATCCTAGGGCGTGGTGTGAAGACATTGAGGTCAAGGACTATTCCGATTATCACGATAGTCTGGGAAGGCTTCTTAGCCGAAGAGGCTACTCGGGAACTGGAAGAGGACATGATGACCCGATATCAGTATCCTTTTGCTTAAGGTTCGTCTTGTCAATTTTGAGGACAAAATTTTTAAAAGTTGGGGTGATTGTAACATCCCTAATTTTTAAAGACTCGTACTATGATGCCTAAGACCGAGTAATTATTTGTGGGAATAATTGGTCGCGTCTCGGGGATTAATAATCGAGGAAAAGTCCAAAGAAATCCTACTCTACATTTAATTGTGGCTTAGTCATAAATTAAATGAACAATTCAGCTGAAGGGTAAAATCGTCATTTTGCCTCACATCGAAGACATATCAATTGAGTGAGAAATTAATCTCGAAACGAATAAGGATTAGCCGAGAAACCTAAGCCGAGCGGAAATCCATAAGAGTATTGGGGTTTTAGCCTCAAAACCAAGACTTAATGGGCCAAGGGCATTTTGGTAAATTGACCTCATTAAACCTTCAGCTGGTCAAAACAATTTCCCCCTTCCATATCATCTCATTTATCAAGATTCAGAATTTGAAAGTGAAAGAAAGGAGAGTTGATGAGAAGTTAAGTGAAAAGTTGGTCTAAGGGCAATATGGTGATTTCCTATTGTTTTACAACACCTCAACCATTACTAATTCTGATTTCCCCTCATTTGCCACAACACTCAGCAAAAGTGAAGTTCAGAATATAGAGAGGGAGAGAGAGACTCGAGTGTGGGAAAGAAGGAAGAAGGGAGAAGGAGTTGAAACTCCACTCAAACTTCATTGCATGTAAGCAATGTCTTGACACTTCAATTCAGCTGCTCATTCTCTTTCTAACCAACTAATTTTCATCACCTCATTCTCTTCCAAATTGCAACTCACCATTTCTGGAACTCTTGAGCTCAAATTCGTGATTTGCAAGTAGTTAAGGTTGATGATTCAAGATTCATCAAGAATCCAGCTGGGAAACCGTTTTACATACCTTCAGTGTTTTCTTCGTATTTCCCAGTACACAACTCCGATGATCACGATTTTTGTTTCTCTGGAAAGTAGACAAAAATCTCTTCATTTTAGGCACAAGAATAGTATGATTTCATGGAGAAATGAGAGAGATATCCTGTTCACAAGTTTCGGTTTCAGAATCAAACACTGTCCTGGACCAGTCATCTTGTTTTGGTGATATCTCCCAAACCTCTGGATGCATGCGCGTGAAAATTTGATCATCAGAAAGAAGACAAAATTATCTTCAAAATGGGCACTGATTTGAGTAGATTTGGTTACGGATTGACTGAGATAACTCTGTTTCAAAACTGCTCCTTGATTCTGGAAATTTGAAATAAATCTGGAAATAACGGTTCGTTGGATTAAGGGTTCGATTCGTCATAAGTCTCGAGGGTCGTCAACTCAAGTACCGGATGAGTGTTCAGTAACAAGAATTTGATCGAGTTACTGGTTGTGCATGTGGGACCCATCGAGTTCAGATGCGGAGGCACTAGGAGCGTGTACGTGACTACGGGGATTGTTCGAGTGGTTACAATCCGGCCGTTCGTGTTCCGGCGTGATTTCTCGCGGGATCGTCAACCGGGTGAGTTCTACTCACGGATAGGGATATTTTTCGTGTCTTGAAAATATATCGGTTTTGAGTCATAAGGCAATTATCAATTTTCGAAAGGTTTTGGAACCGAAATCCGTTTTTGAACAATATCGCGTTTTTACGGTTTTTATCGAATTGTTGAACAATTTGCGAAATTGTGATTTTAAGTGCTTTCACTGGAATATGGTCTGGAATGTTGTTTATTAAATCCGTTTTCAGGTTGGAGAACGATCGGAATTCGATTTGGGCGAGAAATGGAAAGCGGAATGAGAAACTAGAATTCAGTAACAGAACAGGCCGCACGGGTCGTGCGCCCCTGGGCACGGACCGTGCGTCCTCTTCGGGTTGGCTGTGTGATTTTGGTAAATCACGCACGGGTCGTGCGCCCCTGGGCACGGACCGTGCGTGAGCTGCTGTTACCGGACTCCGATTTCTCATTTCGTCGCTCCTTTCGATCCCGAATCACTTCTAATTTTCTCCCCAACCCACTTTATGGATATTGCCTTATTGACAACCGTATTTTGAACTTATTCAACTCATGATTTTGAAAGAGAGTTTCAAAAGCATATTTGATTGAAAAACCGAAACCCTAGTATACGTGTGGGTACACCGTCTGATAAACTGACTGAAAATATATATATATGTTTATATATGTCAATTGAATATGATTATAATGCCGGATGTTTATAAATTCATCAAAACGGGTTATAAGTCAATAATACATTACAATATGATTATAATGCCGGATGTTTATAAATTCATCAAAACGGGTTATAGATCAATAAGATATAAATTATCTAAAAAGATATTGTGATTGATCCTTTGGTGATCGGAAAGATATATATTATCTAACTCTCGAGAAATCGTTATGTATTGTCATACATAAATCGCGTTGGGTGACGACCCGACAAGTAGCATACTAGGGAGGGTAGTCATGACCCCTTACCTAGGCCCTGAATGTGTTTTGGCGTGGTCAACTCACGGGTTGCCGGGATTAGCAGAGGTGCAGTCGGCTTGTGCTAAGTTATTGATTATAAGTTAACATTGCCGGGATTAGCAGTTGTGCAGTCGGCCAATGTTAAGCTATAGCTACCGGGATTAGCAGTTGTGCAGTCGGTTGAGCTAAGCTATTAAAAACCATAATTAAGAACATTGCCGGGATTAGCAGTTGTGCAGTCGGCCGATGTTAAGCTATAGCTACCGGGATTAGCAGTTGTGCAGTCGGTTTAAGCTAAGCTATTAAAACATAATTGAGAATACGGTTTGCTTGGTATTTCGATTATAGCTCGTGGTAGCTAATCAAACAGTGTTAACGGTTTAATAAATTGAACCGAGTGTCAGTGAGGGGGCACGGTAGGACTCACTGAGACAAGTTGTCTCACCCAATCCATATTTGTTGTTTTTACAGAGAACAGGTTATAAGGACAGCAGGCGGCACAGTTGGTATGTCGGGTTCGAGAAGAAGACTGAAGATTGATTCTTTGATGGTTGTCCATGTTCTCCTGTGGTTATCTCTGTATTCGGTCGTATGACTCGAGCTTGTATTACTTGTACTTTTATAGTTTCCGCTGTTTCTTGTAAAGATGTATATCTGAACAGGAATTTTTATACTCTGATTTATACCAAATTGTATATTTAAGTATTTCTTTGTTAAAGAAATACCGGGGTGTTACAGGCTTCGGCCTAGTTTTATTTGGTGAGCAGAGGCTTCGGCCTAGTTTTATTTGGTGAGCAGAGGCTTCGGCCTAGTTTTATTTGGTGAGCAGAGGCTACGGCCTATTTGTATTTGGTGACGGATCCGACATGCATGTGCCCGTGGAGTTTGGGTTGCATTTCACGCATAACCATATCTTTTGCATTGTTGTTTGGAGAATTGTAATTGTGATGTGGTTGCGGCCTTTGTTGTGAATCGGTGTTCCTAGTTACCTTTTCCTATGCAGTGCTTGTTCCATATGTTATTAATTATGAAAATAGACTCACCCTACTGCTTTTATGTTGCTTCTTATGTCGGCAACGTGCAGGTATTAGCGAGTGAAGGTTATCCTTATGCCTTCGTCTGGTAGGGAGTGTCATGCTCTAATACGTAGCACCGGGGGGCGTCTTATGTTTATGTGTTATTTTAATTACACTGTTAGACTGTTATTAGTGATGTATTGGATTTGTTTTCGAACTAAATATTTTCCGCTGTGGTAATGACTGTATTTAGTTGATGCGAACTGAACCGGTATTTTATGGTGCTATGTATCTTGTTGTTTTTAGCCAAATTATGCAAATTTGAAGTTGTTGATTTAATGGAGTAAGTGTAGCACTCTCTTATATTGTTTTCAAAAAAAAAAAAGAAACTCTGATTTTTATTAAATAGTAAGGTTATTAGAAAAGGGGTGTTACATTAGTGGTATCAGAGCAATGGTTGGTCCGTCCGGCCCAGTCGTAGAGTCGTTGTGTCGGTGTCCGACCAACTGTTGTCTTTTAAGTGCTGACCAATAATTGTGTTGCAGGTAAACCAAGAGTTGCTAATGGTAAGTGAACTAGTGGGGGAGATGCCCCTACTGGTACTGTGTGTTGTATTGCATTTCTGTGTATGAACTCCTTGGTGGTGTGTCTTGATGTGGAGTCTAAGTGTATTGTGAAAATTGTTTTGGTAAATTACGTCGAACTGTTACCCGACACACAAAAATGTTTTGATCACTCTAAGTGATGTCGTCCATACTTAAAAATGTTGAGTTTTGATGTTCCTTGATTTGTAATTGTTTCCATGATGAGACTGTCTGTATTTATTTTAAGGGATTATGACATCTTCTGCGTTAGTTGTTTATTTTTGGTGTTGTTCCTGATTGTTTTGACATGCAGTGTTGTAAGTTAGGGTCTTCATGAGTTGTTTTGCAATTTCCATGCTACTTGGAGTTTGACATTGTACGCTTGGATTTTATGAAAATTTTTGGTCGTTACTTCTTGAATTGTGTTATGTGGTTTTGAGATCTGAAAAATAAAGTGATTTCTGAAGTTGCTTTTGGACACCCGTAAAACAATTTTGTGGTTGAGTGCTAGTATTGGTGTGAAATTTATTTTAATAAATGAACACTGATTTTGTATAAAGTTTTTACTATGGTTTGGTTTTGATTTCGCATTATATTACGCACTAAGTGCCGTGTGGAATGGTTTTGAAAAGTGGACTATATTTTATGTTGTTGTTATCTACCTTATTCGGTCTTTTGCCTAGTTTTCCTCAACATGTGATGTTTCCAACTCCGAATTTTTGCGAACTACTTCATGACCGTGAGCTGTAATTCCTACGCTGGATTGTCCCTGATTTTGTTTTGACTGTTGTACTCTTTATAATTGGCACGGTTTATGTATTTCATTGGGTTAGCTCTTATTGTGGTATGTTCTTAAGAATGCTTTGTTCAAATTGTTAAAATTGATGTTTAATTGATTGATTGATGTGTATTGTTGTGTTTGTAAAATGTTGAGATGTAGTGCGTAACACTGTTTCGGTTTTCGTGAAACTGGGACTGTTCGGACAGTCCAAAAATTTCGTGTTTAATTGTTCGTGAAAATAGATTTCACGCCGGTCGTTTTGGTACCGGTTTCGTTCAATTTGGATTTGTGTAGCTCTAGTTATAGGCTCCACAAGTGAGGTTAATAATCTGGGAGCATTCTGGACATAGGTTCTGTATTTTTAAAACTGGAAACCTTTCGTTTGTCCAAAAATTATGGGACATATTTTGTTAGGAAATAGACTGAACTCTGGTCATTTTGGCTTTGGTTTGGTCGCATTTGGAGTAGTATAGCTCCAGTTATGGGCTTCGCAAGTTAGGGTAAAATTCTGGGGACCGTCTGGACATGGGGTCAATGTTTTGATCGTGGTGTTTTCAAATGAACTCCTTTTCGAATGGATCCAAATTCTTTGAAAACTAGACAAAATGATTTACTGTTTAGGCTGAAGTTTCGTGTTATTTGGGTTTGTTTTGGGCGTTGTAGAAGAGTCACAACTTCGGACACAGTCGCTGCCCCATTTTCTGGACCAACTGCCTTGTTTGCGAAAACTGTGCTATTCGACTCATCATTTTGAAATTCTAAAAATATAGCCAGAAACTAGACTTCATTAGTTTTCCGTTGAGAGGTTGTTTGCAAAATTCCGATGTCGTTTGATAAGCTAAATAAATTGTTGAAATTTATGTGTGAGTGCTGGAACTTTCTGCGTTGCTTAGTTTGTACTGTCACTGTAACTGAAAAACTGTTTTTGCAATATTTTTTGAACCAGGAGTCCGATTTGAGTAAACTAAAATGTTTCGGAAAGCTTATTCAGAGGCCTAACTGAATATTCTAATTTCAAGGCAAAATTGACTAGTTCTGGTATTGTTGATTTTTAGGCGTGTCGGTTGATTTAAGTTGAAGTGGCGTTGTCGGTGCCGTAGTGCCCGTAATTGTTGTTGTGTTGTCGGTGGCCTAGTGCCCTAGTTGCTGTTGTTGTTGGTTATGAGATTGTTGGTCCCGGAGTTATCTCCGCATTGTTGCTTTGCTGTGCTTTGTGGTTGCCTTGTTGATGATAATGATTTTCTTTGATGTTGTTGGTTGTTGTGTTGTGGGTAACGCCGAATGGCCCACAGTGTTTTGTAGTGGGTACCGCCGATATGGCCCACGTTGTTTTGCTGAGGGTACCGCTGAATGGCCCGAAGCGTTTTGATGAATTTTGTGTTGTAGGCCTATGGCCGATGTGGTGATTCAGTGGTTGATGTCGCCTGAGTGGCAAAGTTGTTTGTTGATGTTGTTGTCGTGTTGCTAAATTATGAGGCTTGTTGTACGACTGTTATGCACCCTGTGAGTTTCGTCGTGATGCTGTGATGATTGATGTATTTTATTGTCCTTAAGGGTAGATGAGTGAGGTGGAATGCGAGCTAGTTTATCAGAGTAGCGCAGCGGAGTCTTAGCATGTCGTATTGGGAGGGGACTTTAGTAGAAGCTCGGGGGGTGATCACGTGGTACCAACGTGATTACGCTCAAATCCCTATCGGAGATCCTTAGGGGGAGGACGTGTCTGGTTGTTATTTCTCAAAGCTACCTGGCTGAATGAGTAGGAGGGACGGCCGCCCAATCACTTACCGCCGGTAATCAGAGAAATGGTGATCAGCATGGTAGATAGAACTAGTTGCCTAGATAGCTTAGTCGTTGGTGGGAGGGTGTTAGCCTTGGCGGGTAAAAATTTCGAGGACGAAATTCCTTTAAGTGGGGGAGAGTTGTAACGCCCCAAAAATAATAGATTAATTTATTTAATTAATTAAATGAAATTGAGTGGTAGAAATAATAATATAATTATTATTTATTACTTAATAAAATAATTATAGGTGTTATTATATGTGAGCCTTAGTTGGGTTGGAAATAATTATTTAATTTGAAGGGAGTGGTGATGGTAATTCCGGATGTTAGGATTGGCCCAAGCCCAAGCCCATTGACTTAGGCCTAGGCGAATTAGTGAGGGTTGGAGACAAGTGTCTCATTTGTGCAAAAGAAAAAAAAAGGATTCGAAGAGAGGAGAGGAGAAAAGAAAAAAGAAACGTAAAAAGAGAGGAGAAGTGAGAAGAGAAGTCGCAACTTGCAAGAGGAAAGGGAGAGGAGCTTCGCGAATCACTCAAGGTGGAAGAGAAGGCTTGTTGGTGTCTTGCAATTCCTTGGAGCTTGCTTGGTGGTCTCGAATTCTAAGAGGTTAGGGGGTCCTCTTTTTATCTTTAATAGCTTATGTGATAGGTAATTTCTAGGGTTAGGTTCTAGGGTGATTTCTAGGATTGATGGGTATACTGTGATGTTATGCTATGCTGAATTTTTAATTGTGCAAAGAGATGTTTGATTTGTGTTGAAATTGTACACAATTGGAATGATGCATGCCCATTGTTTGATGCTATGATTGAATGAATCTTTTTTTGTGGAAAAAGGTGATGGTTACTGTTCATATGATAAATTGGCATTGGTGATTTAATTTGGTGAATTTTGGTTGAGAGGAACTCAAAAATTGATGGAGCCTTAGGCGCCCTAGGTGTGTGTGTGTTGCTGGAAATTCTGCCACTGTTGTGTCTGGGCGCTGGGTGCCCTCCTGGGCGCCTGTGCCACTGTGTTGCCAGTTTTGGCGCTAGGCGCCTTGTGCCATGGGCGCCAAGGGTCCCCATTTTCTGTTGCTTATTTTGTGAAAATTGATACTGGGTTTTCATGTCCAAGTTAAATGGCTCGTGCAAAACAATTTTTGGAGTCATAGGAGTTGTGGTCTGTCCTGGCCTTAGGCGCCTAGTCCATGGGCGCCAAAGATGCGTGTCACTTTTTGCCAAAATTTTTGTTGGGTTCTCATATTCTGAGTATTTGGCTCGTGCAAAATCAATTTCGAAGTAAAATGAGTTTCCTTGCGTGTTTTGCCAAGGCGCCTTATGCATGGGCGTCGTGTTCCTGCGCCAGTTTTGCTAGGCGCTCTGCGCCAGTTTTTCCAGCGCTGTCTGGGCGCTAGGCGCCCTGCGCCAGTTTTGCTAGGCGCTCTGCGCCAGTTTTCCTGCGCCAGTGTCTGGGCGCTAGGCGCCCTGCGCCAGTTTTTGCTAGGCGCTCTGCGCCAGTTTTCCCTGTGCCAGTGCCTGGGCGCTAGGCGCCCTGCGCCAGTTTTTGCTGGGCGCCAAAATCAGGATGTTGCCTAAATTTTTCCAAACTTGTTTTTAATGTAACTTTTGACTCGGTTATCCAAATTTAACGGTTCAAAATGCGTTTCGAAGCTAATTTCGGTGTCTATTTAAATATTCTGGTTTTATGTAAAAATGAGTTATTTTTACTGGTGGTTCTGGACTGAAGTTGTTCAACTGTCTAAACGGCAATTTTTATCCACTTTCCCTATGTCGTGTCAAACCATAAATTGGCCTATTGAAAATTGGTGTTGGTGTGAGTGGTGGGTTGAGTTGCTGTGTGTATTATGGTGTGATTGGTGAGCAGAGGCTTCGGCCTAATTCTAAATTGGTGAGCCGATTAACGAAATGGTGAGAATATGAATAAAATGGTGAGCTGAATTAAATGGTGAATTTGATTGAATTGTGGTGTGTTGTGATGCATTTCCGTAGCATCTCATGATACATGTGCATTATTGGTGAGCAGAGGCTTCGGCCTAGTTTTATTTGGTGAGCAGAGGCTTCGGCCTAGTTTTATTTGGTGAGCAGAGGCTTCGGCCTAGTTTTATTTGGTGAGCAGAGGCTACGGCCTATTTGTATTTGGTGACGGATCCGACATGCATGTGCCCGTGGAGTTTGGGTTGCATTTCACGCATAACCATATCTTTTGCATTGTTGTTTGGAGAATTGTAATTGTGATGTGGTTGCGGCCTTTGTTGTGAATCGGTGTTCCTAGTTACCTTTTCCTATGCAGTGCTTGTTCCATATGTTATTAATTATGAAAAGAGACTCACCCTACTGCTTTTATGTTGCTTCTTATGTCGGCAACGTGCAGGTATTAGCGAGTGAAGGTTATCCTTATGCCTTCGTCTGGTAGGGAGTGTCATGCTCTGATACGTAGCACCGGGGGGCGTCTTATGTTTATGTGTTATTTTAATTACACTGTTAGACTGTTATTAGTGATGTATTGGATTTGTTTTCGAACTAAATATTTTCCGCTGTGGTAATGACTGTATTTAGTTGATGCGAACTGAACCGGTATTTTATGGTGCTATGTATCTTGTTGTTTTTAGCCAAATTATGCAAATTTGAAGTTGTTGATTTAATGGAGTAAGTGTAGCACTCTCTTATATTGTTTTCAAAAAAAAAAAAAGAAACTCTGATTTTTATTAAATAGTAAGGTTATTAGAAAAGGGGTGTTACATTAGTGGTATCAGAGCAATGGTTGGTCCGTCCGGCCCAGTCGTAGAGTCGTTGTGTCGGTGTCCGACCAACTGTTGTCTTTTAAGTGCTGACCAATAATTGTGTTGCAGGTAAACCAAGAGTTGCTAATGGTAAGTGAACTAGTGGGGGAGATGCCCCTACTGGTACTGTGTGTTGTATTGCATTTCTGTGTATGAACTCCTTGGTGGTGTGTCTTGATGTGGAGTCTAAGTGTATTGTGAAAATTGTTTTGGTAAATTACGTCGAACTGTTACCCGACACACAAAAATGTTTTGATCACTCTAAGTGATGTCGTCCATACTTAAAAATGTTGAGTTTTGATGTTCCTTGATTTGTAATTGTTTCCATGATGAGACTGTCTGTATTTATTTTAAGGGATTATGACATCTTCTGCGTTAGTTGTTTATTTTTGGTGTTGTTCCTGATTGTTTTGACATGCAGTGTTGTAAGTTAGGGTCTTCATGAGTTGTTTTGCAATTTCCATGCTACTTGGAGTTTGACATTGTACGCTTGGATTTTATGAAAATTTTTGGTCGTTACTTCTTGAATTGTGTTATGTGGTTTTGAGATCTGAAAAATAAAGTGATTTCTGAAGTTGCTTTTGGACACCCGTAAAACAATTTTGTGGTTGAGTGCTAGTATTGGTGTGAAATTTATTTTAATAAATGAACACTGATTTTGTATAAAGTTTTTACTATGGTTTGGTTTTGATTTCGCATTATATTACGCACTAAGTGCCGTGTGGAATGGTTTTGAAAAGTGGACTATATTTTATGTTGTTGTTATCTACCTTATTCGGTCTTTTGCCTAGTTTTCCTCAACATGTGATGTTTCCAACTCCGAATTTTTGCGAACTACTTCATGACCGTGAGCTGTAATTCCTACGCTGGATTGTCCCTGATTTTGTTTTGACTGTTGTACTCTTTATAATTGGCACGGTTTATGTATTTCATTGGGTTAGCTCTTATTGTGGTATGTTCTTAAGAATGCTTTGTTCAAATTGTTAAAATTGATGTTTAATTGATTGATTGATGTGTATTGTTGTGTTTGTAAAATGTTGAGATGTAGTGCGTAACACTGTTTCGGTTTTCGTGAAACTGGGACTGTTCGGACAGTCCAAAAATTTCGTGTTTAATTGTTCGTGAAAATAGATTTCACGCCGGTCGTTTTGGTACCGGTTTCGTTCAATTTGGATTTGTGTAGCTCTAGTTATAGGCTCCACAAGTGAGGTTAATAATCTGGGAGCATTCTGGACATAGGTTCTGTATTTTTAAAACTGGAAACCTTTCGTTTGTCCAAAAATTATGGGACATATTTTGTTAGGAAATAGACTGAACTCTGGTCATTTTGGCTTTGGTTTGGTCGCATTTGGAGTAGTATAGCTCCAGTTATGGGCTTCGCAAGTTAGGGTAAAATTCTGGGGACCGTCTGGACATGGGGTCAATGTTTTGATCGTGGTGTTTTCAAATGAACTCCTTTTCGAATGGATCCAAATTCTTTGAAAACTAGACAAAATGATTTACTGTTTAGGCTGAAGTTTCGTGTTATTTGGGTTTGTTTTGGGCGTTGTAGAAGAGTCACAACTTCGGACACAGTCGCTGCCCCATTTTCTGGACCAACTGCCTTGTTTGCGAAAACTGTGCTATTCGACTCATCATTTTGAAATTCTAAAAATATAGCCAGAAACTAGACTTCATTAGTTTTCCGTAGAGAGGTTGTTTGCAAAATTCCGATGTCGTTTGATAAGGTAAATAAATTGTTGAAATTTATGTGTGAGTGCTGGAACTTTCTGCGTTGCTTAGTTTGTACTGTCACTGTAACTGAAAAACTGTTTTTGCAATATTTTTTGAACCAGGAGTCCGATTTGAGTAAACTAAAATGTTTCGGAAAGCTTATTCAGAGGCCTAACTGAATATTCTAATTTCAAGGCAAAATTGACTGGTTCTGGTATTGTTGATTTTTAGGCGTGTCGGTTGATTTAAGTTGAAGTGGCGTTGTCGGTGCCGTAGTGCCCGTAATTGTTGTTGTGTTGTCGGTGGCCTAGTGCCCTAGTTGCTGTTGTTGTTGGTTATGAGATTGTTGGTCCCGGAGTTATCTCCGCATTGTTGCTTTGCTGTGCTTTGTGGTTGCCTTGTTGATGATAATGATTTTCTTTGATGTTGTTGGTTGTTGTGTTGTGGGTAACGCCGAATGGCCCACAGTGTTTTGTAGTGGGTACCGCCGATATGGCCCACGTTGTTTTGCTGAGGGTACCGCTGAATGGCCCGAAGCGTTTTGATGAATTTTGTGTTGTAGGCCTATGGCCGATGTGGTGATTCAGTGGTTGATGTCGCCTGAGTGGCAAAGTTGTTTGTTGATGTTGTTGTCGTGTTGCTAAATTATGAGGCTTGTTGTACGACTGTTATGCACCCTGTGAGTTTCGTCGTGATGCTGTGATGATTGATGTATTTTATTGTCCTTAAGGGTAGATGGGTGAGGTGGAATGCGAGCTAGTTTATCAGAGTAGCGCAGCGGAGTCTTAGCATGTCGTATTGGGAGGGGACTTTAGTAGAAGCTCGGGGGGTGATCACGTGGTACCAACGTGATTACGCTCAAATCCCTTTCGGAGATCCTTAGGGGGAGGACGTGTCTGGTTGTTATTTCTCAAAGCTACCTGGCTGAATGAGTAGGAGGGACGGCCGCCCAATCACTTACCGCCGGTAATCAGAGAAATGGTGATCAGCATGGTAGATAGAACTAGTTGCCTAGATAGCTTAGTCGTTGGTGGGAGGGTGTTAGCCTTGGCGGGTAAAAATTTCGAGGACGAAATTCCTTTAAGTGGGGGAGAGTTGTAACGCCCCAAAAATAATAGATTAATTTATTTAATTAATTAAATGAAATTGAGTGGTAGAAATAATAATATAATTATTATTTATTACTTAATAAAATAATTATAGGTGTTATTATATGTGAGCCTTAGTTGGGTTGGAAATAATTATTTAATTTGAAGGGAGTGGTGATGGTAATTCCGGATGTTAGGATTGGCCCAAGCCCAAGCCCATTGACTTAGGCCTAGGCGAATTAGTGAGGGTTGGAGACAAGTGTCTCATTTGTGCAAAAGAAAAAAAAAGGATTCGAAGAGAGGAGAGGAGAAAAGAAAAAAGAAACGTAAAAAGAGAGGAGAAGTGAGAAGAGAAGTCGCAACTTGCAAGAGGAAAGGGAGAGGAGCTTCGCGAATCACTCAAGGAGGAAGAGAAGGCTTGTTGGTGTCTTGCAATTCCTTGGAGCTTGCTTGGTGGTCTCGAATTCTAAGAGGTTAGGGGGTCCTCTTTTTATCTTTAATAGCTTATGTGATAGGTAATTTCTAGGGTTAGGTTCTAGGGTGATTTCTAGGATTGATGGGTATACTGTGATGTTATGCTATGCTGAATTTTTAATTGTGCAAAGAGATGTTTGATTTGTGTTGAAATTGTACACAATTGGAATGATGCATGCCCATTGTTTGATGCTATGATTGAATGAATCTTTTTTTGTGGAAAAAGGTGATGGTTACTGTTCATATGATAAATTGGCATTGGTGATTTAATTTGGTGAATTTTGGTTGAGAGGAACTCAAAAATTGATGGAGCCTTAGGCGCCCTAGGTGTGTGTGTGTTGCTGGAAATTCTGCCACTGTTGTGTCTGGGCGCTGGGTGCCCTCCTGGGCGCCTGTGCCACTGTGTTGCCAGTTTTGGCGCTAGGCGCCTTGTGCCATGGGCGCCAAGGGTCCCCATTTTCTGTTGCTTATTTTGTGAAAATTGATACTGGGTTTTCATGTCCAAGTTAAATGGCTCGTGCAAAACAATTTTTGGAGTCATAGGAGTTGTGGTCTGTCCTGGCCTTAGGCGCCTAGTCCATGGGCGCCAAAGATGCGTGTCACTTTTTGCCAAAATTTTTGTTGGGTTCTCATATTCTGAGTATTTGGCTCGTGCAAAATCAATTTCGAAGTAAACTGAGTTTCCTTGCGTGTTTTGCCAAGGCGCCTTATGCATGGGCGCCGTGTTCCTGCGCCAGTTTTGCTAGGCGCTCTGCGCCAGTTTTTCCAGCGCTGTCTGGGCGCTAGGCGCCCTGCGCCAGTTTTGCTAGGCGCTCTGCGCCAGTTTTCCTGCGCCAGTGTCTGGGCGCTAGGCGCCCTGCGCCAGTTTTTGCTAGGCGCTCTGCGCCAGTTTTCCCTGTGCCAGTGCCTGGGCGCTAGGCGCCCTGCGCCAGTTTTTGCTGGGCGCCAAAATCAGGATGTTGCCTAAATTTTTCCAAACTTGTTTTTAATGTAACTTTTGACTCGGTTATCCAAATTTAACGGTTCAAAATGCGTTTCGAAGCTAATTTCGGTGTCTATTCAAATATTCTGGTTTTATGTAAAAATGAGTTATTTTTACTGGTGGTTCTGGACTGAAGTTGTTCAAGTGTCTAAACGGCAATTTTTATCCACTTTCCCTATGTCGTGTCAAACCATAAATTGGCCTATTGAAAATTGGTGTTGGTGTGAGTGGTGGGTTGAGTTGCTGTGTGTATTATGGTGTGATTGGTGAGCAGAGGCTTCGGCCTAATTCTAAATTGGTGAGCCGATTAATGAAATGGTGAGAATATGAATAAAATGGTGAGCTGAATTAAATGGTGAATTTGATTGAATTGTGGTGTGTTGTGATGCATTTCCGTAGCATCTCATGATACATGTGCATTATTGGTGAGCAGAGGCTTCGGCCTAGTTTTATTTGGTGAGCAGAGGCTTCGGCCTAGTTTTATTTGGTGAGCAGAGGCTTCGGCCTAGTTTTATTTGGTGAGCAGAGGCTACGGCCTATTTGTATTTGGTGACGGATCCGACATGCATGTGCCCGTGGAGTTTGGGTTGCATTTCACGCATAACCATATCTTTTGCATTGTTGTTTGGAGAATTGTAATTGTGATGTGGTTGCGGCCTTTGTTGTGAATCGGTGTTCCTAGTTACCTTTTCCTATGCAGTGCTTGTTCCATATGTTATTAATTATGAAAAGAGACTCACCCTACTGCTTTTATGTTGCTTCTTATGTCGGCAACGTGCAGGTATTAGCGAGTGAAGGTTATCCTTATGCCTTCGTCTGGTAGGGAGTGTCATGCTCTGATACGTAGCACCGGGGGGCGTCTTATGTTTATGTGTTATTTTAATTACACTGTTAGACTGTTATTAGTGATGTATTGGATTTGTTTTCGAACTAAATATTTTCCGCTGTGGTAATGACTGTATTTAGTTGATGCGAACTGAACCGGTATTTTATGGTGCTATGTATCTTGTTGTTTTTAGCCAAATTATGCAAATTTGAAGTTGTTGATTTAATGGAGTAAGTGTAGCACTCTCTTATATTGTTTTCAAAAAAAAAAAAGAAACTCTGATTTTTATTAAATAGTAAGGTTATTAGAAAAGGGGTGTTACATTAGTGGTATCAGAGCAATGGTTGGTCCGTCCGGCCCAGTCGTAGAGTCGTTGTGTCGGTGTCCGACCAACTGTTGTCTTTTAAGTGCTGACCAATAATTGTGTTGCAGGTAAACCAAGAGTTGCTAATGGTAAGTGAACTAGTGGGGGAGATGCCCCTACTGGTACTGTGTGTTGTATTGCATTTCTGTGTATGAACTCCTTGGTGGTGTGTCTTGATGTGGAGTCTAAGTGTATTGTGAAAATTGTTTTGGTAAATTACGTCGAACTGTTACCCGACACACAAAAATGTTTTGATCACTCTAAGTGATGTCGTCCATACTTAAAAATGTTGAGTTTTGATGTTCCTTGATTTGTAATTGTTTCCATGATGAGACTGTCTGTATTTATTTTAAGGGATTATGACATCTTCTGCGTTAGTTGTTTATTTTTGGTGTTGTTCCTGATTGTTTTGACATGCAGTGTTGTAAGTTAGGGTCTTCATGAGTTGTTTTGCAATTTCCATGCTACTTGGAGTTTGACATTGTACGCTTGGATTTTATGAAAATTTTTGGTCGTTACTTCTTGAATTGTGTTATGTGGTTTTGAGATCTGAAAAATAAAGTGATTTCTGAAGTTGCTTTTGGACACCCGTAAAACAATTTTGTGGTTGAGTGCTAGTATTGGTGTGAAATTTATTTTAATAAATGAACACTGATTTTGTATAAAGTTTTTACTATGGTTTGGTTTTGATTTCGCATTATATTACGCACTAAGTGCCGTGTGGAATGGTTTTGAAAAGTGGACTATATTTTATGTTGTTGTTATCTACCTTATTCGGTCTTTTGCCTAGTTTTCCTCAACATGTGATGTTTCCAACTCCGAATTTTTGCGAACTACTTCATGACCGTGAGCTGTAATTCCTACGCTGGGTTGTCCCTGATTTTGTTTTGACTGTTGTACTCTTTATAATTGGCACGGTTTATGTATTTCATTGGGTTAGCTCTTATTGTGGTATGTTCTTAAGAATGCTTTGTTCAAATTGTTAAAATTGATGTTTAATTGATTGATTGATGTGTATTGTTGTGTTTGTAAAATGTTGAGATGTAGTGCGTAACACTGTTTCGGTTTTCGTGAAACTGGGACTGTTCGGCCAGTCCAAAAATTTCGTGTTTAATTGTTCGTGAAAATAGATTTCACGCCGGTCGTTTTGGTACCGGTTTCGTTCAATTTGGATTTGTGTAGCTCTAGTTATAGGCTCCACAAGTGAGGTTAATAATCTGGGAGCATTCTGGACATAGGTTCTGTATTTTTAAAACTGGAAACCTTTCATTTGTCCAAAAATTATGGGACATATTTTGTTAGGAAATAGACTGAACGCTGGTCATTTTGGCTTTGGTTTGGTCGCATTTGGAGTAGTATAGCTCCAGTTATGGGCTTCGCAAGTTAGGGTAAAATTCTGGGGACCGTCTGGACATGGGGTCAATGTTTTGATCGTGGTGTTTTCAAATGAACTCCTTTTCGAATGGATCCAAATTCTTTGAAAACTAGACAAAATGATTTACTGTTTAGGCTGAAGTTTCGTGTTATTTGGGTTTGTTTTGGGCGTTGTAGAAGAGTCACAACTTCGGACACAGTCGCTGCCCCATTTTCTGGACCAACTGCCTTGTTTGCGAAAACTGTGCTATTCGACTCATCATTTTGAAATTCTAAAAATATAGCCAGAAACTAGACTTCATTAGTTTTCCGTAGAGAGGTTGTTTGCAAAATTCCGATGTCGTTTGATAAGGTAAATAAATTGTTGAAATTTATGTGTGAGTGCTGGAACTTTCTGCGTTGCTTAGTTTGTACTGTCACTGTAACTGAAAAACTGTTTTTGCAATATTTTTTGAACCAGGAGTCCGATTTGAGTAAACTAAAATGTTTCGGAAAGCTTATTCAGAGGCCTAACTGAATATTCTAATTTCAAGGCAAAATTGACTGGTTCTGGTATTGTTGATTTTTAGGCGTGTCGGTTGATTTAAGTTGAAGTGGCGTTGTCGGTGCCGTAGTGCCCGTAATTGTTGTTGTGTTGTCGGTGGCCTAGTTCCCTAGTTGCTGTTGTTGTTGGTTATGAGATTGTTGGTCCCGGAGTTATCTCCGCATTGTTGCTTTGCTGTGCTTTGTGGTTGCCTTGTTGATGATAATGATTTTCTTTGATGTTGTTGGTTGTTGTGTTGTGGGTAACGCCGAATGGCCCACAGTGTTTTGTAGTGGGTACCGCCGATATGGCCCACGTTGTTTTGCTGAGGGTACCGCTGAATGGCCCGAAGCGTTTTGATGAATTTTGTGTTGTAGGCCTATGGCCGATGTGGTGATTCAGTGGTTGATGTCGCCTGAGTGGCAAAGTTGTTTGTTGATGTTGTTGTCGTGTTGCTAAATTATGAGGCTTGTTGTACGACTGTTATGCACCCTGTGAGTTTCGTCGTGATGCTGTGATGATTGATGTATTTTATTGTCCTTAAGGGTAGATGAGTGAGGTGGAATGCGAGCTAGTTTATCAGAGTAGCGCAGCGGAGTCTTAGCATGTCGTATTGGGAGGGGACTTTAGTAGAAGCTCGGGGGGTGATCACGTGGTACCAACGTGATTACGCTCAAATCCCTATCGGAGATCCTTAGGGGGAGGACGTGTCTGGTTGTTATTTCTCAAAGCTACCTGGCTGAATGAGTAGGAGGGACGGCCGCCCAATCACTTACCGCCGGTAATCAGAGAAATGGTGATCAGCATGGTAGATAGAACTAGTTGCCTAGATAGCTTAGTCGTTGGTGGGAGGGTGTTAGCCTTGGCGGGTAAAAATTTCGAGGACGAAATTCCTTTAAGTGGGGGAGAGTTGTAACGCCCCAAAAATAATAGATTAATTTATTTAATTAATTAAATGAAATTGAGTGGTAGAAATAATAATATAATTATTATTTATTACTTAATAAAATAATTATAGGTGTTATTATATGTGAGCCTTAGTTGGGTTGGAAATAATTATTTAATTTGAAGGGAGTGGTGATGGTAATTCCGGATGTTAGGATTGGCCCAAGCCCAAGCCCATTGACTTAGGCCTAGGCGAATTAGTGAGGGTTGGAGACAAGTGTCTCATTTGTGCAAAAGAAAAAAAAAGGATTCGAAGAGAGGAGAGGAGAAAAGAAAAAAGAAACGTAAAAAGAGAGGAGAAGTGAGAAGAGAAGTCGCAACTTGCAAGAGGAAAGGGAGAGGAGCTTCGCGAATCACTCAAGGAGGAAGAGAAGGCTTGTTGGTGTCTTGCAATTCCTTGGAGCTTGCTTGGTGGTCTCGAATTCTAAGAGGTTAGGGGGTCCTCTTTTTATCTTTAATAGCTTATGTGATAGGTATTGTCTAGGGTTAGGTTCTAGGGTGATTTCTAGGATTGATGGGTATATTGTGATGTTATGCTATGCTGAATTTTTAATTGTGCAAAGAGATGTTTGATTTGTGTTGAAATTGTACACAATTGGAATGATGCATGCCCATTGTTTGATGCTATGATTGAATGAATCTTTTTTTGTGGAAAAAGGTGATGGTTACTGTTCATATGATAAATTAGCATTGGTGATTTAATTTGGTGAATTTTGGTTGAGAGGAACTCAAAAATTGATGGAGCCTTAGGCGCCCTAGGTGTGTGTGTGTTGCTGGAAATTCTGCCACTGTTGTGTCTATTGCTGTGTCTGGGCGCTGGGTGCCCTCCTGGGCGCCTGTGCCACTGTGTTGCCAGTTTTGGCGCTAGGCGCCTTGTGCCATGGGCGCCAAGGGTCCCCATTTTCTGTTGCTTATTTTGTGAAAATTGATACTGGGTTTTCATGTCGAAGTTAAATGGCTTGTGCAAAACAATTTTTGGAGTCATAGGAGTTGTGGTCTGTCCTGGCCTTAGGCGCCTAGTCCATGGGCGCCAAAGATGCGTGTCACTTTTTGCCAAAATTTTTGTTGGGTTCTCATATTCTGAGTATTTGGCTCGTGCAAAATCAATTTCGAAGTAAAATGAGTTTCCTTGCGTGTTTTGCCAAGGCGCCTTATGCATGGGCGCCGTGTTCCTGCGCCAGTTTTGCTAGGCGCTCTGCGCCAGTTTTTCCAGCGCTGTCTGGGTGCTAGGCGCCCTGCGCCAGTTTTGCTAGGCGCTCTGCGCCAGTTTTCCTGCGCCAGTGTCTGGGCGCTAGGCGCCCTGCGCCAGTTTTTGCTAGGCGCTCTGCGCCAGTTTTCCCTGTGCCAGTGCCTGGGCGCTAGGCGCCCTGCGCCAGTTTTTGCTGGGCGCCAAAATCAGGATGTTGCCTAAATTTTTCCAAACTTGTTTTTAATGTAACTTTTGACTCGGTTATCCAAATTTAACGGTTCAAAATGCGTTTCGAAGCTAATTTCGGTGTCTATTCAAATATTCTGGTTTTCTGTAAAAATGATTTATTTTTACTGGTGGTTCTGGACTGAAGTTGTTCAAGTGTCTAAACGGCAATTTTTATCCACTTTCCCTATGTCGTGTCAAACCATAAATTGGCCTATTGAAAATTGGTGTTGGTGTGAGTGGTGGGTTGAGTTGGTGTGTGTATTATGGTGTGATTGGTGAGCAGAGGCTTCGGCCTAATTCTAAATTGGTGAGCCCGATTAATGAAATGGTGAGAATATGAATAAAATGGTGAGCTGAATTAAATGGTGAATTTGATTGAATTGTGGTGTGTTGTGATGCATTTCCATAGCATCTCATGATACATGTGCATTATTGGTGAGCAGAGGCTTCGGCCTAGTTTTATTTGGTGAGCAGAGGCTTCGGCCTAGTTTTATTTGGTGAGCAGAGGCTTCGGCCTAGTTTTATTTGGTGAGCAGAGGCTACGGCCTATTTGTATTTGGTGACGGATCCGACATGCATGTGCCCGTGGAGTTTGGGTTGCATTTCACGCATAACCATATCTTTTGCATTGTTGTTTGGAGAATTGTAATTGTGATGTGGTTGCGGCCTTTGTTGTGAATCGGTGTTCCTAGTTACCTTTTCCTATGCAGTGCTTGTTCCATATGTTATTAATTATGAAAAGAGACTCACCCTACTGCTTTTATGTTGCTTCTTATGTCGGCAACGTGCAGGTATTAGCGAGTGAAGGTTATCCTTATGCCTTCGTCTGGTAGGGAGTGTCATGCTCTGATACGTAGCACCGGGGGGCGTCTTATGTTTATGTGTTATTTTAATTACACTGTTAGACTGTTATTAGTGATGTATTGGATTTGTTTTCGAACTAAATATTTTCCGCTGTGGTAATGACTGTATTTAGTTGATGCGAACTGAACCGGTATTTTATGGTGCTATGTATCTTGTTGATTTTAGCCAAATTATGCAAATTTGAAGTTGTTGATTTAATGGAGTAAGTGTAGCACTCTCTTATATTGTTTTCAAAAAAAAAAAAGAAACTCTGATTTTTATTAAATAGTAAGGTTATTAGAAAAGGGGTGTTACATTAGTGGTATCAGAGCAATGGTTGGTCCGTCCGGCCCAGTCGTAGAGTCGTTGTGTCGGTGTCCGACCAACTGTTGTCTTTTAAGTGCTGACCAATAATTGTGTTGCAGGTAAACCAAGAGTTGCTAATGGTAAGTGAACTAGTGGGGGAGATGCCCCTACTGGTACTGTGTGTTGTATTGCATTTCTGTGTATGAACTCCTTGGTGGTGTGTCTTGATGTGGAGTCTAAGTGTATTGTGAAAATTGTTTTGGTAAATTACGTCGAACTGTTACCCGACACACAAAAATGTTTTGATCACTCTAAGTGATGTCGTCCATACTTAAAAATGTTGAGTTTTGATGTTCCTTGATTTGTAATTGTTTCCATGATGAGACTGTCTGTATTTATTTTAAGGGATTATGACATCTTCTGCGTTAGTTGTTTATTTTTGGTGTTGTTCCTGATTGTTTTGACATGCAGTGTTGTAAGTTAGGGTCTTCATGAGTTGTTTTGCAATTTCCATGCTACTTGGAGTTTGACATTGTACGCTTGGATTTTATGAAAATTTTTGGTCGTTACTTCTTGAATTGTGTTATGTGGTTTTGAGATCTGAAAAATAAAGTGATTTCTGAAGTTGCTTTTGGACACCCGTAAAACAATTTTGTGGTTGAGTGCTAGTATTGGTGTGAAATTTATTTTAATAAATGAACACTGATTTTGTATAAAGTTTTTACTATGGTTTGGTTTTGATTTCGCATTATATTACGCACTAAGTGCCGTGTGGAATGGTTTTGAAAAGTGGACTATATTTTATGTTGTTGTTATCTACCTTATTCGGTCTTTTGCCTAGTTTTCCTCAACATGTGATGTTTCCAACTCCGAATTTTTGCGAACTACTTCATGACCGTGAGCTGTAATTCCTACGCTGGATTGTCCCTGATTTTGTTTTGACTGTTGTACTCTTTATAATTGGCACGGTTTATGTATTTCATTGGGTTAGCTCTTATTGTGGTATGTTCTTAAGAATGCTTTGTTCAAATTGTTAAAATTGATGTTTAATTGATTGATTGATGTGTATTGTTGTGTTTGTAAAATGTTGAGATGTAGTGCGTAACACTGTTTCGGTTTTCGTGAAACTGGGACTGTTCGGACAGTCCAAAAATTTCGTGTTTAATTGTTCGTGAAAATAGATTTCACGCCGGTCGTTTTGGTACCGGTTTCGTTCAATTTGGATTTGTGTAGCTCTAGTTATAGGCTCCACAAGTGAGGTTAATAATCTGGGAGCATTCTGGACATAGGTTCTGTATTTTTAAAACTGGAAACCTTTCGTTTGTCCAAAAATTATGGGACATATTTTGTTAGGAAATAGACTGAACTCTGGTCATTTTGGCTTTGTTTTGGTCGCATTTGGAGTAGTATAGCTCCAGTTATGGGCTTCGCAAGTTAGGGTAAAATTCTGGGGACCGTCTGGACATGGGGTCAATGTTTTGATCGTGGTGTTTTCAAATGAACTCCTTTTCGAATGGATCCAAATTCTTTGAAAACTAGACAAAATGATTTACTGTTTAGGCTGAAGTTTCGTGTTATTTGGGTTTGTTTTGGGCGTTGTAGAAGAGTCACAACTTCGGACACAGTCGCTGCCCCATTTTCTGGACCAACTGCCTTGTTTGCGAAAACTGTGCTATTCGACTCATCATTTTGAAATTCTAAAAATATAGCCAGAAACTAGACTTCATTAGTTTTCCGTAGAGAGGTTGTTTGCAAAATTCCGATGTCGTTTGATAAGCTAAATAAATTGTTGAAATTTATGTGTGAGTGCTGGAACTTTCTGCGTTGCTTAGTTTGTACTGTCACTGTAACTGAAAAACTGTTTTTGCAATATTTTTTGAACCAGGAGTCCGATTTGAGTAAACTAAAATGTTTCGGAAAGCTTATTCAGAGGCCTAACTGAATATTCTAATTTCAAGGCAAAATTGACTAGTTCTGGTATTGTTGATTTTTAGGCGTGTCGGTTGATTTAAGTTGAAGTGGCGTTGTCGGTGCCGTAGTGCCCGTAATTGTTGTTGTGTTGTCGGTGGCCTAGTGCCCTAGTTGCTGTTGTTGTTGGTTATGAGATTGTTGGTCCCGGAGTTATCTCCGCATTGTTGCTTTGCTGTGCTTTGTGGTTGCCTTGTTGATGATAATGATTTTCTTTGATGTTGTTGGTTGTTGTGTTGTGGGTAACGCCGAATGGCCCACAGTGTTTTGTAGTGGGTACCGCCGATATGGCCCACGTTGTTTTGCTGAGGGTACCGCTGAATGGCCCGAAGCGTTTTGATGAATTTTGTGTTGTAGGCCTATGGCCGATGTGGTGATTCAGTGGTTGATGTCGCCTGAGTGGCAAAGTTGTTTGTTGATGTTGTTGTCGTGTTGCTAAATTATGAGGCTTGTTGTACGACTGTTATGCACCCTGTGAGTTTCGTCGTGATGCTGTGATGATTGATGTATTTTATTGTCCTTAAGGGTGGATGAGTGAGGTGGAATGCGAGCTAGTTTATCAGAGTAGCGCAGCGGAGTCTTAGCATGTCGTATTGGGAGGGGACTTTAGTAGAAGCTCGGGGGGTGATCACGTGGTACCAACGTGATTACGCTCAAATCCCTATCGGAGATCCTTAGGGGGAGGACGTGTCTGGTTGTTATTTCTCAAAGCTACCTGGCTGAATGAGTAGGAGGGACGGCCGCCCAATCACTTACCGCCGGTAATCAGAGAAATGGTGATCAGCATGGTAGATAGAACTAGTTGCCTAGATAGCTTAGTCGTTGGTGGGAGGGTGTTAGCCTTGGCGGGTAAAAATTTCGAGGACGAAATTCCTTTAAGTGGGGGAGAGTTGTAACGCCCCAAAAATAATAGATTAATTTATTTAATTAATTAAATGAAATTGAGTGGTAGAAATAATAATATAATTATTATTTATTACTTAATAAAATAATTATAGGTGTTATTATATGTGAGCCTTAGTTGGGTTGGAAATAATTATTTAATTTGAAGGGAGTGGTGATGGTAATTCCGGATGTTAGGATTGGCCCAAGCCCAAGCCCATTGACTTAGGCCTAGGCGAATTAGTGAGGGTTGGAGACAAGTGTCTCATTTGTGCAAAAGAAAAAAAAAAGGATTCGAAGAGAGGAGAGGAGAAAAGAAAAAAGAAACGTAAAAAGAGAGGAGAAGTGAGAAGAGAAGTCGCAACTTGCAAGAGGAAAGGGAGAGGAGCTTCGCGAATCACTCAAGGTGGAAGAGAAGGCTTGTTGGTGTCTTGCAATTCCTTGGAGCTTGCTTGGTGGTCTCGAATTCTAAGAGGTTAGGGGGTCCTCTTTTTATCTTTAATAGCTTATGTGATAGGTAATTTCTAGGGTTAGGTTCTAGGGTGATTTCTAGGATTGATGGGTATACTGTGATGTTATGCTATGCTGAATTTTTAATTGTGCAAAGAGATGTTTGATTTGTGTTGAAATTGTACACAATTGGAATGATGCATGCCCATTGTTTGATGCTATGATTGAATGAATCTTTTTTTGTGGAAAAAGGTGATGGTTACTGTTCATATGATAAATTGGCATTGGTGATTTAATTTGGTGAATTTTGGTTGAGAGGAACTCAAAAATTGATGGAGCCTTAGGCGCCCTAGGTGTGTGTGTGTTGCTGGAAATTCTGCCACTGTTGTGTCTGGGCGCTGGGTGCCCTCCTGGGCGCCTGTGCCACTGTGTTGCCAGTTTTGGCGCTAGGCGCCTTGTGCCATGGGCGCCAAGGGTCCCCATTTTCTGTTGCTTATTTTGTGAAAATTGATACTGGGTTTTCATGTCCAAGTTAAATGGCTCGTGCAAAACAATTTTTGGAGTCATAGGAGTTGTGGTCTGTCCTGGCCTTAGGCGCCTAGTCCATGGGCGCCAAAGATGCGTGTCACTTTTTGCCAAAATTTTTGTTGGGTTCTCATATTCTGAGTATTTGGCTCGTGCAAAATCAATTTCGAAGTAAAATGAGTTTCCTTGCGTGTTTTGCCAAGGCGCCTTATGCATGGGCGTCGTGTTCCTGCGCCAGTTTTGCTAGGCGCTCTGCGCCAGTTTTTCCAGCGCTGTCTGGGCGCTAGGCGCCCTGCGCCAGTTTTGCTAGGCGCTCTGCGCCAGTTTTCCTGCGCCAGTGTCTGGGCGCTAGGCGCCCTGCGCCAGTTTTTGCTAGGCGCTCTGCGCCAGTTTTCCCTGTGCCAGTGCCTGGGCGCTAGGCGCCCTGCGCCAGTTTTTGCTGGGCGCCAAAATCAGGATGTTGCCTAAATTTTTCCAAACTTGTTTTTAATGTAACTTTTGACTCGGTTATCCAAATTTAACGGTTCAAAATGCGTTTCGAAGCTAATTTCGGTGTCTATTTAAATATTCTGGTTTTATGTAAAAATGAGTTATTTTTACTGGTGGTTCTGGACTGAAGTTGTTCAACTGTCTAAACGGCAATTTTTATCCACTTTCCCTATGTCGTGTCAAACCATAAATTGGCCTATTGAAAATTGGTGTTGGTGTGAGTGGTGGGTTGAGTTGCTGTGTGTATTATGGTGTGATTGGTGAGCAGAGGCTTCGGCCTAATTCTAAATTGGTGAGCCGATTAATGAAATGGTGAGAATATGAATAAAATGGTGAGCTGAATTAAATGGTGAATTTGATTGAATTGTGGTGTGTTGTGATGCATTTCCGTAGCATCTCATGATACATGTGCATTATTGGTGAGCAGAGGCTTCGGCCTAGTTTTATTTGGTGAGCAGAGGCTTCGGCCTAGTTTTATTTGGTGAGCAGAGGCTTCGGCCTAGTCTTATTTGGTGAGCAGAGGCTACGGCCTATTTGTATTTGGTGACGGATCCGACATGCATGTGCCCGTGGAGTTTGGGTTGCATTTCACGCATAACCATATCTTTTGCATTGTTGTTTGGAGAATTGTAATTGTGATGTGGTTGCGGCCTTTGTTGTGAATCGGTGTTCCTAGTTACCTTTTCCTATGCAGTGCTTGTTCCATATGTTATTAATTATGAAAAGAGACTCACCCTACTGCTTTTATGTTGCTTCTTATGTCGGCAACGTGCAGGTATTAGCGAGTGAAGGTTATCCTTATGCCTTCGTCTGGTAGGGAGTGTCATGCTCTGATACGTAGCACCGGGGGGCGTCTTATGTTTATGTGTTATTTTAATTACACTGTTAGACTGTTATTAGTGATGTATTGGATTTGTTTTCGAACTAAATACTTTCCGCTGTGGTAATGACTGTATTTAGTTGATGCGAACTGAACCGGTATTTTATGGTGCTATGTATCTTGTTGTTTTTAGCCAAATTATGCAAATTTGAAGTTGTTGATTTAATGGAGTAAGTGTAGCACTCTCTTATATTGTTTTCAAAAAAAAAAAAAGAAACTCTGATTTTTATTAAATAGTAAGGTTATTAGAAAAGGGGTGTTACATTAGTGGTATCAGAGCAATGGTTGGTCCGTCCGGCCCAGTCGTAGAGTCGTTGTGTCGGTGTCCGACCAACTGTTGTCTTTTAAGTGCTGACCAATAATTGTGTTGCAGGTAAACCAAGAGTTGCTAATGGTAAGTGAACTAGTGGGGGAGATGCCCCTACTGGTACTGTGTGTTGTATTGCATTTCTGTGTATGAACTCCTTGGTGGTGTGTCTTGATGTGGAGTCTAAGTGTATTGTGAAAATTGTTTTGGTAAATTACGTCGAACTGTTACCCGACACACAAAAATGTTTTGATCACTCTAAGTGATGTCGTCCATACTTAAAAATGTTGAGTTTTGATGTTCCTTGATTTGTAATTGTTTCCATGATGAGACTGTCTGTATTTATTTTAAGGGATTATGACATCTTCTGCGTTAGTTGTTTATTTTTGGTGTTGTTCCTGATTGTTTTGACATGCAGTGTTGTAAGTTAGGGTCTTCATGAGTTGTTTTGCAATTTCCATGCTACTTGGAGTTTGACATTGTACGCTTGGATTTTATGAAAATTTTTGGTCGTTACTTCTTGAATTGTGTTATGTGGTTTTGAGATCTGAAAAATAAAGTGATTTCTGAAGTTGCTTTTGGACACCCGTAAAACAATTTTGTGGTTGAGTGCTAGTATTGGTGTGAAATTTATTTTAATAAATGAACACTGATTTTGTATAAAGTTTTTACTATGGTTTGGTTTTGATTTCGCATTATATTACGCACTAAGTGCCGTGTGGAATGGTTTTGAAAAGTGGACTATATTTTATGTTGTTGTTATCTACCTTATTCGGTCTTTTGCCTAGTTTTCCTCAACATGTGATGTTTCCAACTCCGAATTTTTGCGAACTACTTCATGACCGTGAGCTGTAATTCCTACGCTGGATTGTCCCTGATTTTGTTTTGACTGTTGTACTCTTTATAATTGGCACGGTTTATGTATTTCATTGGGTTAGCTCTTATTGTGGTATGTTCTTAAGAATGCTTTGTTCAAATTGTTAAAATTGATGTTTAATTGATTGATTGATGTGTATTGTTGTGTTTGTAAAATGTTGAGATGTAGTGCGTAACACTGTTTCGGTTTTCGTGAAACTGGGACTGTTCGGACAGTCCAAAAATTTCGTGTTTAATTGTTCGTGAAAATAGATTTCACGCCGGTCGTTTTGGTACCGGTTTCGTTCAATTTGGATTTGTGTAGCTCTAGTTATAGGCTCCACAAGTGAGGTTAATAATCTGGGAGCATTCTGGACATAGGTTCTGTATTTTTAAAACTGGAAACCTTTCGTTTGTCCAAAAATTATGGGACATATTTTGTTAGGAAATAGACTGAACTCTGGTCATTTTGGCTTTGGTTTGGTCGCATTTGGAGTAGTATAGCTCCAGTTATGGGCTTCGCAAGTTAGGGTAAAATTCTGGGGACCGTCTGGACATGGGGTCAATGTTTTGATCGTGGTGTTTTCAAATGAACTCCTTTTCGAATGGATCCAAATTCTTTGAAAACTAGACAAAATGATTTACTGTTTAGGCTGAAGTTTCGTGTTATTTGGGTTTGTTTTGGGCGTTGTAGAAGAGTCACAACTTCGGACACAGTCGCTGCCCCATTTTCTGGACCAACTGCCTTGTTTGCGAAAACTGTGCTATTCGACTCATCATTTTGAAATTCTAAAAATATAGCCAGAAACTAGACTTCATTAGTTTTCCGTAGAGAGGTTGTTTGCAAAATTCCGATGTCGTTTGATAAGGTAAATAAATTGTTGAAATTTATGTGTGAGTGCTGGAACTTTCTGCGTTGCTTAGTTTGTACTGTCACTGTAACTGAAAAACTGTTTTTGCAATATTTTTTGAACCAGGAGTCCGATTTGAGTAAACTAAAATGTTTCGGAAAGCTTATTCAGAGGCCTAACTGAATATTCTAATTTCAAGGCAAAATTGACTGGTTCTGGTATTGTTGATTTTTAGGCGTGTCGGTTGATTTAAGTTGAAGTGGCGTTGTCGGTGCCGTAGTGCCCGTAATTGTTGTTGTGTTGTCGGTGGCCTAGTGCCCTAGTTGCTGTTGTTGTTGGTTATGAGATTGTTGGTCCCGGAGTTATCTCCGCATTGTTGCTTTGCTGTGCTTTGTGGTTGCCTTGTTGATGATAATGATTTTCTTTGATGTTGTTGGTTGTTGTGTTGTGGGTAACGCCGAATGGCCCACAGTGTTTTGTAGTGGGTACCGCCGATATGGCCCACGTTGTTTTGCTGAGGGTACCGCTGAATGGCCCGAAGCGTTTTGATGAATTTTGTGTTGTAGGCCTATGGCCGATGTGGTGATTCAGTGGTTGATGTCGCCTGAGTGGCAAAGTTGTTTGTTGATGTTGTTGTCGTGTTGCTAAATTATGAGGCTTGTTGTACGACTGTTATGCACCCTGTGAGTTTCGTCGTGATGCTGTGATGATTGATGTATTTTATTGTCCTTAAGGGTGGATGAGTGAGGTGGAATGCGAGCTAGTTTATCAGAGTAGCGCAGCGGAGTCTTAGCATGTCGTATTGGGAGGGGACTTTAGTAGAAGCTCGGGGGGTGATCACGTGGTACCAACGTGATTACGCTCAAATCCCTATCGGAGATCCTTAGGGGGAGGACGTGTCTGGTTGTTATTTCTCAAAGCTACCTGGCTGAATGAGTAGGAGGGACGGCCGCCCAATCACTTACCGCCGGTAATCAGAGAAATGGTGATCAGCATGGTAGATAGAACTAGTTGCCTAGATAGCTTAGTCGTTGGTGGGAGGGTGTTAGCCTTGGCGGGTAAAAATTTCGAGGACGAAATTCCTTTAAGTGGGGGAGAGTTGTAACGCCCCAAAAATAATAGATTAATTTATTTAATTAATTAAATGAAATTGAGTGGTAGAAATAATAATATAATTATTATTTATTACTTAATAAAATAATTATAGGTGTTATTATATGTGAGCCTTAGTTGGGTTGGAAATAATTATTTAATTTGAAGGGAGTGGTGATGGTAATTCCGGATGTTAGGATTGGCCCAAGCCCAAGCCCATTGACTTAGGCCTAGGCGAATTAGTGAGGGTTGGAGACAAGTGTCTCATTTGTGCAAAAGAAAAAAAAAGGATTCGAAGAGAGGAGAGGAGAAAAGAAAAAAGAAACGTAAAAAGAGAGGAGAAGTGAGAAGAGAAGTCGCAACTTGCAAGAGGAAAGGGAGAGGAGCTTCGCGAATCACTCAAGGTGGAAGAGAAGGCTTGTTGGTGTCTTGCAATTCCTTGGAGCTTGCTTGGTGGTCTCGAATTCTAAGAGGTTAGGGGGTCCTCTTTTTATCTTTAATAGCTTATGTGATAGGTAATTTCTAGGGTTAGGTTCTAGGGTGATTTCTAGGATTGATGGGTATACTGTGATGTTATGCTATGCTGAATTTTTAATTGTGCAAAGAGATGTTTGATTTGTGTTGAAATTGTACACAATTGGAATGATGCATGCCCATTGTTTGATGCTATGATTGAATGAATCTTTTTTTGTGGAAAAAGGTGATGGTTACTGTTCATATGATAAATTGGCATTGGTGATTTAATTTGGTGAATTTTGGTTGAGAGGAACTCAAAAATTGATGGAGCCTTAGGCGCCCTAGGTGTGTGTGTGTTGCTGGAAATTCTGCCACTGTTGTGTCTGGGCGCTGGGTGCCCTCCTGGGCGCCTGTGCCACTGTGTTGCCAGTTTTGGCGCTAGGCGCCTTGTGCCATGGGCGCCAAGGGTCCCCATTTTCTGTTGCTTATTTTGTGAAAATTGATACTGGGTTTTCATGTCCAAGTTAAATGGCTCGTGCAAAACAATTTTTGGAGTCATAGGAGTTGTGGTCTGTCCTGGCCTTAGGCGCCTAGTCCATGGGCGCCAAAGATGCGTGTCACTTTTTGCCAAAATTTTTGTTGGGTTCTCATATTCTGAGTATTTGGCTCGTGCAAAATCAATTTCGAAGTAAAATGAGTTTCCTTGCGTGTTTTGCCAAGGCGCCTTATGCATGGGCGTCGTGTTCCTGCGCCAGTTTTGCTAGGCGCTCTGCGCCAGTTTTTCCAGCGCTGTCTGGGCGCTAGGCGCCCTGCGCCAGTTTTGCTAGGCGCTCTGCGCCAGTTTTCCTGCGCCAGTGTCTGGGCGCTAGGCGCCCTGCGCCAGTTTTTGCTAGGCGCTCTGCGCCAGTTTTCCCTGTGCCAGTGCCTGGGCGCTAGGCGCCCTGCGCCAGTTTTTGCTGGGCGCCAAAATCAGGATGTTGCCTAAATTTTTCCAAACTTGTTTTTAATGTAACTTTTGACTCGGTTATCCAAATTTAACGGTTCAAAATGCGTTTCGAAGCTAATTTCGGTGTCTATTTAAATATTCTGGTTTTATGTAAAAATGAGTTATTTTTACTGGTGGTTCTGGACTGAAGTTGTTCAACTGTCTAAACGGCAATTTTTATCCACTTTCCCTATGTCGTGTCAAACCATAAATTGGCCTATTGAAAATTGGTGTTGGTGTGAGTGGTGGGTTGAGTTGCTGTGTGTATTATGGTGTGATTGGTGAGCAGAGGCTTCGGCCTAATTCTAAATTGGTGAGCCGATTAATGAAATGGTGAGAATATGAATAAAATGGTGAGCTGAATTAAATGGTGAATTTGATTGAATTGTGGTGTGTTGTGATGCATTTCCGTAGCATCTCATGATACATGTGCATTATTAGTGAGCAGAGGCTTCGGCCTAGTTTTATTTGGTGAGCAGAGGCTTCGGCCTAGTTTTATTTGGTGAGCAGAGGCTTCGGCCTAGTCTTATTTGGTGAGCAGAGGCTACGGCCTATTTGTATTTGGTGACGGATCCGACATGCATGTGCCCGTGGAGTTTGGGTTGCATTTCACGCATAACCATATCTTTTGCATTGTTGTTTGGAGAATTGTAATTGTGATGTGGTTGCGGCCTTTGTTGTGAATCGGTGTTCCTAGTTACCTTTTCCTATGCAGTGCTTGTTCCATATGTTATTAATTATGAAAAGAGACTCACCCTACTGCTTTTATGTTGCTTCTTATGTCGGCAACGTGCAGGTATTAGCGAGTGAAGGTTATCCTTATGCCTTCGTCTGGTAGGGAGTGTCATGCTCTGATACGTAGCACCGGGGGGCGTCTTATGTTTATGTGTTATTTTAATTACACTGTTAGACTGTTATTAGTGATGTATTGGATTTGTTTTCGAACTAAATATTTTCCGCTGTGGTAATGACTGTATTTAGTTGATGCGAACTGAACCGGTATTTTATGGTGCTATGTATCTTGTTGTTTTTAGCCAAATTATGCAAATTTGAAGTTGTTGATTTAATGGAGTAAGTGTAGCACTCTCTTATATTGTTTTCAAAAAAAAAAAAAGAAACTCTGATTTTTATTAAATAGTAAGGTTATTAGAAAAGGGGTGTTACATTAGTGGTATCAGAGCAATGGTTGGTCCGTCCGGCCCAGTCGTAGAGTCGTTGTGTCGGTGTCCGACCAACTGTTGTCTTTTAAGTGCTGACCAATAATTGTGTTGCAGGTAAACCAAGAGTTGCTAATGGTAAGTGAACTAGTGGGGGAGATGCCCCTACTGGTACTGTGTGTTGTATTGCATTTCTGTGTATGAACTCCTTGGTGGTGTGTCTTGATGTGGAGTCTAAGTGTATTGTGAAAATTGTTTTGGTAAATTACGTCGAACTGTTACCCGACACACAAAAATGTTTTGATCACTCTAAGTGATGTCGTCCATACTTAAAAATGTTGAGTTTTGATGTTCCTTGATTTGTAATTGTTTCCATGATGAGACTGTCTGTATTTATTTTAAGGGATTATGACATCTTCTGCGTTAGTTGTTTATTTTTGGTGTTGTTCCTGATTGTTTTGACATGCAGTGTTGTAAGTTAGGGTCTTCATGAGTTGTTTTGCAATTTCCATGCTACTTGGAGTTTGACATTGTACGCTTGGATTTTATGAAAATTTTTGGTCGTTACTTCTTGAATTGTGTTATGTGGTTTTGAGATCTGAAAAATAAAGTGATTTCTGAAGTTGCTTTTGGACACCCGTAAAACAATTTTGTGGTTGAGTGCTAGTATTGGTGTGAAATTTATTTTAATAAATGAACACTGATTTTGTATAAAGTTTTTACTATGGTTTGGTTTTGATTTCGCATTATATTACGCACTAAGTGCCGTGTGGAATGGTTTTGAAAAGTGGACTATATTTTATGTTGTTGTTATCTACCTTATTCGGTCTTTTGCCTAGTTTTCCTCAACATGTGATGTTTCCAACTCCGAATTTTTGCGAACTACTTCATGACCGTGAGCTGTAATTCCTACGCTGGATTGTCCCTGATTTTGTTTTGACTGTTGTACTCTTTATAATTGGCACGGTTTATGTATTTCATTGGGTTAGCTCTTATTGTGGTATGTTCTTAAGAATGCTTTGTTCAAATTGTTAAAATTGATGTTTAATTGATTGATTGATGTGTATTGTTGTGTTTGTAAAATGTTGAGATGTAGTGCGTAACACTGTTTCGGTTTTCGTGAAACTGGGACTGTTCGGACAGTCCAAAAATTTCGTGTTTAATTGTTCGTGAAAATAGATTTCACGCCGGTCGTTTTGGTACCGGTTTCGTTCAATTTGGATTTGTGTAGCTCTAGTTATAGGCTCCACAAGTGAGGTTAATAATCTGGGAGCATTCTGGACATAGGTTCTGTATTTTTAAAACTGGAAACCTTTCGTTTGTCCAAAAATTATGGGACATATTTTGTTAGGAAATAGACTGAACTCTGGTCATTTTGGCTTTGGTTTGGTCGCATTTGGAGTAGTATAGCTCCAGTTATGGGCTTCGCAAGTTAGGGTAAAATTCTGGGGACCGTCTGGACATGGGGTCAATGTTTTGATCGTGGTGTTTTCAAATGAACTCCTTTTCGAATGGATCCAAATTCTTTGAAAACTAGACAAAATGATTTACTGTTTAGGCTGAAGTTTCGTGTTATTTGGGTTTGTTTTGGGCGTTGTAGAAGAGTCACAACTTCGGACACAGTCGCTGCCCCATTTTCTGGACCAACTGCCTTGTTTGCGAAAACTGTGCTATTCGACTCATCATTTTGAAATTCTAAAAATATAGCCAGAAACTAGACTTCATTAGTTTTCCGTAGAGAGGTTGTTTGCAAAATTCCGATGTCGTTTGATAAGGTAAATAAATTGTTGAAATTTATGTGTGAGTGCTGGAACTTTCTGCGTTGCTTAGTTTGTACTGTCACTGTAACTGAAAAACTGTTTTTGCAATATTTTTTGAACCAGGAGTCCGATTTGAGTAAACTAAAATGTTTCGGAAAGCTTATTCAGAGGCCTAACTGAATATTCTAATTTCAAGGCAAAATTGACTGGTTCTGGTATTGTTGATTTTTAGGCGTGTCGGTTGATTTAAGTTGAAGTGGCGTTGTCGGTGCCGTAGTGCCCGTAATTGTTGTTGTGTTGTCGGTGGCCTAGTGCCCTAGTTGCTGTTGTTGTTGGTTATGAGATTGTTGGTCCCGGAGTTATCTCCGCATTGTTGCTTTGCTGTGCTTTGTGGTTGCCTTGTTGATGATAATGATTTTCTTTGATGTTGTTGGTTGTTGTGTTGTGGGTAACGCCGAATGGCCCACAGTGTTTTGTAGTGGGTACCGCCGATATGGCCCACGTTGTTTTGCTGAGGGTACCGCTGAATGGCCCGAAGCGTTTTGATGAATTTTGTGTTGTAGGCCTATGGCCGATGTGGTGATTCAGTGGTTGATGTCGCCTGAGTGGCAAAGTTGTTTGTTGATGTTGTTGTCGTGTTGCTAAATTATGAGGCTTGTTGTACGACTGTTATGCACCCTGTGAGTTTCGTCGTGATGCTGTGATGATTGATGTATTTTATTGTCCTTAAGGGTAGATGGGTGAGGTGGAATGCGAGCTAGTTTATCAGAGTAGCGCAGCGGAGTCTTAGCATGTCGTATTGGGAGGGGACTTTAGTAGAAGCTCGGGGGGTGATCACGTGGTACCAACGTGATTACGCTCAAATCCCTATCGGAGATCCTTAGGGGGAGGACGTGTCTGGTTGTTATTTCTCAAAGCTACCTGGCTGAATGAGTAGGAGGGACGGCCGCCCAATCACTTACCGCCGGTAATCAGAGAAATGGTGATCAGCATGGTAGATAGAACTAGTTGCCTAGATAGCTTAGTCGTTGGTGGGAGGGTGTTAGCCTTGGCGGGTAAAAATTTCGAGGACGAAATTCCTTTAAGTGGGGGAGAGTTGTAACGCCCCAAAAATAATAGATTAATTTATTTAATTAATTAAATGAAATTGAGTGGTAGAAATAATAATATAATTATTATTTATTACTTAATAAAATAATTATAGGTGTTATTATATCTGAGCCTTAGTTGGGTTGGAAATAATTATTTAATTTGAAGGGAGTGGTGATGGTAATTCCGGATGTTAGGATTGGCCCAAGCCCAAGCCCATTGACTTAGGCCTAGGCGAATTAGTGAGGGTTGGAGACAAGTGTCTCATTTGTGCAAAAGAAAAAAAAAGGATTCGAAGAGAGGAGAGGAGAAAAGAAAAAAGAAACGTAAAAAGAGAGGAGAAGTGAGAAGAGAAGTCGCAACTTGCAAGAGGAAAGGGAGAGGAGCTTCGCGAATCACTCAAGGAGGAAGAGAAGGCTTGTTGGTGTCTTGCAATTCCTTGGAGCTTGCTTGGTGGTCTCGAATTCTAAGAGGTTAGGGGGTCCTCTTTTTATCTTTAATAGCTTATGTGATAGGTAATTTCTAGGGTTAGGTTCTAGGGTGATTTCTAGGATTGATGGGTATACTGTGATGTTATGCTATGCTGAATTTTTAATTGTGCAAAGAGATGTTTGATTTGTGTTGAAATTGTACACAATTGGAATGATGCATGCCCATTGTTTGATGCTATGATTGAATGAATCTTTTTTTGTGGAAAAAGGTGATGGTTACTGTTCATATGATAAATTGGCATTGGTGATTTAATTTGGTGAATTTTGGTTGAGAGGAACTCAAAAATTGATGGAGCCTTAGGCGCCCTAGGTGTGTGTGTGTTGCTGGAAATTCTGCCACTGTTGTGTCTGGGCGCTGGGTGCCCTCCTGGGCGCCTGTGCCACTGTGTTGCCAGTTTTGGCGCTAGGCGCCTTGTGCCATGGGCGCCAAGGGTCCCCATTTTCTGTTGCTTATTTTGTGAAAATTGATACTGGGTTTTCATGTCCAAGTTAAATGGCTCGTGCAAAACAATTTTTGGAGTCATAGGAGTTGTGGTCTGTCCTGGCCTTAGGCGCCTAGTCCATGGGCGCCAAAGATGCGTGTCACTTTTTGCCAAAATTTTTGTTGGGTTCTCATATTCTGAGTATTTGGCTCGTGCAAAATCAATTTCGAAGTAAACTGAGTTTCCTTGCGTGTTTTGCCAAGGCGCCTTATGCATGGGCGCCGTGTTCCTGCGCCAGTTTTGCTAGGCGCTCTGCGCCAGTTTTTCCAGCGCTGTCTGGGCGCTAGGCGCCCTGCGCCAGTTTTGCTAGGCGCTCTGCGCCAGTTTTCCTGCGCCAGTGTCTGGGCGCTAGGCGCCCTGCGCCAGTTTTTGCTAGGCGCTCTGCGCCAGTTTTCCCTGTGCCAGTGCCTGGGCGCTAGGCGCCCTGCGCCAGTTTTTGCTGGGCGCCAAAATCAGGATGTTGCCTAAATTTTTCCAAACTTGTTTTTAATGTAACTTTTGACTCGGTTATCCAAATTTAACGGTTCAAAATGCGTTTCGAAGCTAATTTCGGTGTCTATTCAAATATTCTGGTTTTATGTAAAAATGAGTTATTTTTACTGGTGGTTCTGGACTGAAGTTGTTCAACTGTCTAAACGGCAATTTTTATCCACTTTCCCTATGTCGTGTCAAACCATAAATTGGCCTATTGAAAATTGGTGTTGGTGTGAGTGGTGGGTTGAGTTGCTGTGTGTATTATGGTGTGATTGGTGAGCAGAGGCTTCGGCCTAATTCTAAATTGGTGAGCCGATTAATGAAATGGTGAGAATATGAATAAAATGGTGAGCTGAATTAAATGGTGAATTTGATTGAATTGTGGTGTGTTGTGATGCATTTCCGTAGCATCTCATGATACATGTGCATTATTGGTGAGCAGAGGCTTCGGCCTAGTTTTATTTGGTGAGCAGAGGCTTCGGCCTAGTTTTATTTGGTGAGCAGAGGCTTCGGCCTAGTTTTATTTGGTGAGCAGAGGCTACGGCCTATTTGTATTTGGTGACGGATCCGACATGCATGTGCCCGTGGAGTTTGGGTTGCATTTCACGCATAACCATATCTTTTGCATTGTTGTTTGGAGAATTGTAATTGTGATGTGGTTGCGGCCTTTGTTGTGAATCGGTGTTCCTAGTTACCTTTTCCTATGCAGTGCTTGTTCCATATGTTATTAATTATGAAAAGAGACTCACCCTACTGCTTTTATGTTGCTTCTTATGTCGGCAACGTGCAGGTATTAGCGAGTGAAGGTTATCCTTATGCCTTCGTCTGGTAGGGAGTGTCATGCTCTGATACGTAGCACCGGGGGGCGTCTTATGTTTATGTGTTATTTTAATTACACTGTTAGACTGTTATTAGTGATGTATTGGATTTGTTTTCGAACTAAATATTTTCCGCTGTGGTAATGACTGTATTTAGTTGATGCGAACTGAACCGGTATTTTATGGTGCTATGTATCTTGTTGTTTTTAGCCAAATTATGCAAATTTGAAGTTGTTGATTTAATGGAGTAAGTGTAGCACTCTCTTATATTGTTTTCAAAAAAAAAAAAGAAACTCTGATTTTTATTAAATAGTAAGGTTATTAGAAAAGGGGTGTTACATTAGTGGTATCAGAGCAATGGTTGGTCCGTCCGGCCCAGTCGTAGAGTCGTTGTGTCGGTGTCCGACCAACTGTTGTCTTTTAAGTGCTGACCAATAATTGTGTTGCAGGTAAACCAAGAGTTGCTAATGGTAAGTGAACTAGTGGGGGAGATGCCCCTACTGGTACTGTGTGTTGTATTGCATTTCTGTGTATGAACTCCTTGGTGGTGTGTCTTGATGTGGAGTCTAAGTGTATTGTGAAAATTGTTTTGGTAAATTACGTCGAACTGTTACCCGACACACAAAAATGTTTTGATCACTCTAAGTGATGTCGTCCATACTTAAAAATGTTGAGTTTTGATGTTCCTTGATTTGTAATTGTTTCCATGATGAGACTGTCTGTATTTATTTTAAGGGATTATGACATCTTCTGCGTTAGTTGTTTATTTTTGGTGTTGTTCCTGATTGTTTTGACATGCAGTGTAACACCCCGTTAATTTCTATCTTGTAGAAATTACCGAAGCGCACTACTGGCATACATCAGAGTGACTTTCCTTTTAACATATTGAACACATTACTAAACTTCGATGAATCACTCATCAAACGTGCTTAAAATAACTGAACTGAATATAAATAAAGTCGGTCCTTACACCCTCAACTAGTGTTCAATACTCAAAACCGAAAGTCTGCGGAAGCGATTTACAACTTGAATTACATAAGTCGTACAATCGAGTAGTCTTAAGATACTGAATACAAAATACAGAGATACAAGGGAAACTGAAATATAAGACATAAAGAAATAAAGATAGCGGCTGCTCCTCAAGCATCTTCATAGCCATGCCTCACGGTCTTCAACTTTCCCTGCTTAACTGAAAACAACAACAATGGATTGGGTGAGACAACTTGTCTCAGTGAGTTCTATCGCGACCCCTTACTAATTCTCTCGGTTCAATTATGCTTGATTCATTATTCTGATTCTAACTCATAGTCCTCAAAATTGACTATGTGGCTAACTAACTGAAGTTGTCCTTATAACCCTTAAGCCGGTTACAAGACGCAACTCATAAACTGAACTAAACGTTGTCCTCATAACCCTTAAGCCGGTTACAGAAACAACACATAAACTGAACTGATATTTTAGCGTGTCACCGGTCACTTGGCATAATAAGCTTCCGGTGAACCCGTCCCCACTAATCGGCTGGGTCCCTGATGGGGCCTAGGTTCATAGGGCTCATGACTTCCCCTCCCCTAGCACACTAAACTGAAATAGGGTCGTCACCCTAACTGAACTGATGTATATATTTTAATATACCTGAACTGAACTGAACAATGAACTTAACATAACGATAAACTGAACATAATCATGAACTTAACTTAACATGAACTGATCCTAACATAAACTTTTTACTAACGTGATCTAATTACTAACTAAGTCTAATTATTAAGTGATCTCTCATGGATTACTAAGGTTCGCTAACTTATCTTATCAATCTTACTAAACCAGTCAATCCAGCACAATACATCAAACACAAATTCATAACATGAAATCAATGGTCAATCACATGAGCATTCACTGCACCTGAACATAATCTAAACATAACCAATCACATGGCACTAATATAACTTGGATTCAATCACAGTCAAACACATGGAATTTCAGTGCTCCCATCCTTGGGGAGATTAGGAGAGTGGATTAGAAGGGACTTGGGACCATTCGGAATAGCTTAGGACATATTATAAAAGTTGGCTTCAGAAGGATACGCACGGTCCGTGCGCTATGGCGCACGACCCGTGCGCGTTTTCAAAAACGGCACCATGAGGTTCAGAGTCTCACGCACGACCCGTGCGCCCATACACACGATCCGTGCGTGACTCTCTGTATTTCAGAAAAACTGTTTTCGCGTTTTCTTTTCTATTCCGATCGTTCCCATGTCCATTCCGATTCACATTCAAACTCGATATCACATCAATACAGACATGGAAACCAGTACATTCAGTACAATCAATAATATTCATTCAACAATCACACTCAATCATGCAATTTTAATCACAATTTCAGTCCAACGATTTATCAATCTCATGATTCAAACGATATTTTCGCAAAACGGTTTCGCACCGGATTTTCACAAATTCGCGACTCAATTAAAATGCAAAGGCTGAAAACAATCCTAGTGAGTATTAGAACTCACCTTTTGGCGATGACAATCGCTCCCAACGCCGAAGCTTCGCAAACTCGAACGAACGGAAATTCCACGAATCTTCCCGAACTCGCTCCTGCTACTTCCAGCAACAAACCGCCAATTTGCAACGAGCGTAACTCACTCAAATCTCCACCAATCTTAGCAAAACGAGGGTCTACGGTGAAGGGAATTTTCTCTACTTTCTGATGGAGAAAGATTCACTTGCATGCAACCAGTAGATTGGGAGATATCAACAAAACAAGGGGACTGCTTCGGAACAGTGGCTGATTCTTAATCCGAAAGTTGTGAGCATGATATCTCTCTCATTTCTCAATGAAATCATGCGGTTCTTGTGCCCAAAATGAAGAGCTTTGTGTCTAGTTTCCAAAGGAACAAGAAGCACGATGATCGGAGGTCAGTACATGGAGATACGAACGAAACACTGAAGGTAGGTAAAACGGGTTTTGCCCAGAATTTTCTGTTGAACCCTTCTTCTCCCTCAAACTCGAATTTGCATGGCTGGTGAAGCTTGGGTATGCCTTCAATGGTGATTTATGGAGGAGGAGGGGGATGATTTCGAGTTGGTGTTCAATGGGAAGAGGAAGGTGAGCTGATCATGGTTGTGCTCTTGGATTGAACATGCAATGGATTTTTGAGAAGCTGCTCCTCTCTTCCTCCCTCACAACCCACGCCCTCTCCCTCTCTTTTTCTCCTACAGCTTGATGTTTTCTTTTTCTTTGGAATGAAGTGTTTTGCACATGGTTCAGCTGGGGGTGGTTTTAAAAGGGATAAGGTACAATGACTAATTCACCCCTCACTTACTAACCCTATTCCATATAACTCCTTTCACTCCTTATCATCCTAACTTAACTTAATTAAACACTCAATCACATATAATTCTATACTTAACTAATCAAACAAGTCATTTTTTATTTAATTAGCTTTCAACCAACTAAATAAATCAATCAATATAATTTCACGCCAAATAATTTAAATAGCGAAAATCGGGGATATTACAATCACCCCAACTTTTAAAAATTTTGTCCTCAAAATTGGACCAATCAAAACAAATAGCTCACAACATACCTTTCCGCTTGCGGAGTTAGAATTCCCTTCTCGATTCCTCTTCTTCACCGGGCATTCGTTAGCATAATGCCCTTCTTCCTTGCAGTAGTAACACACAGTGGATCCCAAACGGCACTCTCCGGTGTGAGGCCTCCCGCATTTCGGACACTTACCGGACCTTAGTAGTTCGGATGCTGTAGGTTGCTTTCCTTTGTTGTAGGTACTCCTCGGCTCATCACTTGGGGATGACAATTCCAAGGTTTTCCTCTTCTCTTTCCGATACGCTTTCCTTTCCTCATACATCTTGTTGAGATCTGCCTCTGCAACATAAGCTTGTTGCACCAATCCAGCATAACTGGTCATAGCATAAGAGCTAAGACCTTGGGCCACATCCGCACGAAGACCTGCCTTGTACATCTGCATCTTCCACTCATCATTAGGAGCATGCTTTGCCAATTGATAAAACTGCGACAGCCTTTCGAACTTGGCGGTGAATTCACCCACTGACATCTCACCTTGCCTCAAGTTAACAAACTCGGCTTGCTTGCTTAACTTCATCACCGGAGGGAAGAAGTGACCAGAAAACATTTCTTTGAAGTTGGCCCAGGTAACCGGAGTTCCCTGATTCACCATTAGTTCATGAGCATTGGTCCACCAGGTTTGAGCATCTTCCTCGAGCATATGGGCGGCAAAGAGAACCTTCTCCTCTTCGCTGCATTGAAGAGTCCTAAAAATTTTCTCCATCGAATCCAACCAGAAATGTGATACCATTGCCTCAGGTTCTCCCTTAAAACTTTGGGGGTTCATCTTCTGGAAACGAAAGTAAGCCCTATTCGGATCTTCCAGAGGAGGTTGTTGAACATTCGGTTGTTGCTGATTCATCGTTTCATGATGCATTTGGGCCATTTGAGCCATCTGCTGCTGCTGCATTTGCATCATGTCATTCATCATCTTTTGTTGCGTCTCGATGACATTCTGCATCCATTCGGATTGAGGATTGACAGGGACGCTTCTCCTACTTCCACCAGCCATGATTCTGCGAAATATGCACAAAGTGTTTAGTTGATCAGGCTAAACGTCTAATAGCATACTAAGAGGAATCACACTTAGAGGACTTAAGAGACTCAAGATTCTAAGCCCGACTAGGTCGAACTGCTCTGATACCAATTGTAACACCCCGTTAATTTCTATCTTGTAGAAATTACCGAAGCGCACTACTGGCATACATCAGAGTGACTTTCCTTTTAACATATTGAACACATTACTAAACTTCGATGAATCACTCATCAAACGTGCTTAAAATAACTGAACTGAATATAAATAAAGTCGGTCCTTACACCCTCAACTAGTGTTCAATACTCAAAACCGAAAGTCTGCGGAAGCGATTTACAACTTGAATTACATAAGTCGTACAATCGAGTAGTCTTAAGATACTGAATACAAAATACAGAGATACAAGGGAAACTGAAATATAAGACATAAAGAAATAAAGATAGCGGCTGCTCCTCAAGCATCTTCATAGCCATGCCTCACGGTCTTCAACTTTCCCTGCTTAACTGAAAACAACAACAATGGATTGGGTGAGACAACTTGTCTCAGTGAGTTCTATCGCGACCCCTTACTAATTCTCTCGGTTCAATTATGCTTGATTCATTATTCTGATTCTAACTCATAGTCCTCAAAATTGACTATGTGGCTAACTAACTGAAGTTGTCCTTATAACCCTTAAGCCGGTTACAAGACGCAACTCATAAACTGAACTAAACGTTGTCCTCATAACCCTTAAGCCGGTTACAGAAACAACACATAAACTGAACTGATATTTTAGCGTGTCACCGGTCACTTGGCATAATAAGCTTCCGGTGAACCCGTCCCCACTAATCGGCTGGGTCCCTGATGGGGCCTAGGTTCATAGGGCTCATGACTTCCTTGATACCAATTGTAACACCCTGTTAATTTCTATCTTGTAGAAATTACCGAAGCGCACTACTGGCATACATCAGAGTGACTTTCCTTTTAACATATTGAACACATTACTAAACTTCGATGAATCACTCATCAAACGTGCTTAAAATAACTGAACTGAATATAAATAAAGTCGGTCCTTACACCCTCAACTAGTGTTCAATACTCAAAACCGAAAGTCTGCGGAAGCGATTTACAACTTGAATTACATAAGTCGTACAATCGAGTAGTCTTAAGATACTGAATACAAAATACAGAGATACAAGGGAAACTGAAATATAAGACATAAAGAAATAAAGATAGCGGCTGCTCCTCAAGCATCTTCATAGCCATGCCTCACGGTCTTCAACTTTCCCTGCTTAACTGAAAACAACAACAATGGATTGGGTGAGACAACTTGTCTCAGTGAGTTCTATCGCGACCCCTTACTAATTCTCTCGGTTCAATTATGCTTGATTCATTATTCTGATTCTAACTCATAGTCCTCAAAATTGACTATGTGGCTAACTAACTGAAGTTGTCCTTATAACCCTTAAGCCGGTTACAAGACGCAACTCATAAACTGAACTAAACGTTGTCCTCATAACCCTTAAGCCGGTTACAGAAACAACACATAAACTGAACTGATATTTTAGCGTGTCACCGGTCACTTGGCATAATAAGCTTCCGGTGAACCCGTCCCCACTAATCGGCTGGGTCCCTGATGGGGCCTAGGTTCATAGGGCTCATGACTTCCCCTCCCCTAGCACACTAAACTGAAATAGGGTCGTCACCCTAACTGAACTGATGTATATATTTTAATATACCTGAACTGAACTGAACAATGAACTTAACATAACGATAAACTGAACATAATCATGAACTTAACTTAACATGAACTGATCCTAACATAAACTTTTTACTAACGTGATCTAATTACTAACTAAGTCTAATTATTAAGTGATCTCTCATGGATTACTAAGGTTCGCTAACTTATCTTATCAATCTTACTAAACCAGTCAATCCAGCACAATACATCAAACACAAATTCATAACATGAAATCAATGGTCAATCACATGAGCATTCACTGCACCTGAACATAATCTAAACATAACCAATCACATGGCACTAATATAACTTGGATTCAATCACAGTCAAACACATGGAATTTCAGTGCTCCCATCCTTGGGGAGATTAGGAGAGTGGATTAGAAGGGACTTGGGACCATTCGGAATAGCTTAGGACATATTATAAAAGTTGGCTTCAGAAGGATACGCACGGTCCGTGCGCTATGGCGCACGACCCGTGCGCGTTTTCAAAAACGGCACCATGAGGTTCAGAGTCTCACGCACGACCCGTGCGCCCATACACACGATCCGTGCGTGACTCTCTGTATTTCAGAAAAACTGTTTTCGCGTTTTCTTTTCTATTCCGATCGTTCCCATGTCCATTCCGATTCACATTCAAACTCGATATCACATCAATACAGACATGGAAACCAGTACATTCAGTACAATCAATAATATTCATTCAACAATCACACTCAATCATGCAATTTTAATCACAATTTCAGTCCAACGATTTATCAATCTCATGATTCAAACGATATTTTCGCAAAACGGTTTCGCACCGGATTTTCACAAATTCGCGACTCAATTAAAATGCAAAGGCTGAAAACAATCCTAGTGAGTATTAGAACTCACCTTTTGGCGATGACAATCGCTCCCAACGCCGAAGCTTCGCAAACTCGAACGAACGGAAATTCCACGAATCTTCCCGAACTCGCTCCTGCTACTTCCAGCAACAAACCGCCAATTTGCAACGAGCGTAACTCACTCAAATCTCCACCAATCTTAGCAAAACGAGGGTCTACGGTGAAGGGAATTTTCTCTACTTTCTGATGGAGAAAGATTCACTTGCATGCAACCAGTAGATTGGGAGATATCAACAAAACAAGGGGACTGCTTCGGAACAGTGGCTGATTCTTAATCCGAAAGTTGTGAGCATGATATCTCTCTCATTTCTCAATGAAATCATGCGGTTCTTGTGCCCAAAATGAAGAGCTTTGTGTCTAGTTTCCAAAGGAACAAGAAGCACGATGATCGGAGGTCAGTACATGGAGATACGAACGAAACACTGAAGGTAGGTAAAACGGGTTTTGCCCAGAATTTTCTGTTGAACCCTTCTTCTCCCTCAAACTCGAATTTGCATGGCTGGTGAAGCTTGGGTATGCCTTCAATGGTGATTTATGGAGGAGGAGGGGGATGATTTCGAGTTGGTGTTCAATGGGAAGAGGAAGGTGAGCTGATCATGGTTGTGCTCTTGGATTGAACATGCAATGGATTTTTGAGAAGCTCCTCCTCTCTTCCTCCCTCACAACCCACGCCCTCTCCCTCTCTTTTTCTCCTACAGCTTGATGTTTTCTTTTTCTTTGGAATGAAGTGTTTTGCACATGGTTCAGCTGGGGGTGGTTTTAAAAGGGATAAGGTACAATGACTAATTCACCCCTCACTTACTAACCCTATTCCATATAACTCCTTTCACTCCTTATCATCCTAACTTAACTTAATTAAACACTCAATCACATATAATTCTATACTTAACTAATCAAACAAGTCATTTTTTATTTAATTAGCTTTCAACCAACTAAATAAATCAATCAATATAATTTCACGCCAAATAATTTAAATAGCGAAAATCGGGGATATTACATGCAGTGTTGTAAGTTAGGGTCTTCATGAGTTGTTTTGCAATTTCCATGCTACTTGGAGTTTGACATTGTACGCTTGGATTTTATGAAAATTTTTGGTCGTTACTTCTTGAATTGTGTTATGTGGTTTTGAGATCTGAAAAATAAAGTGATTTCTGAAGTTGCTTTTGGACACCCGTAAAACAATTTTGTGGTTGAGTGCTAGTATTGGTGTGAAATTTATTTTAATAAATGAACACTGATTTTGTATAAAGTTTTTACTATGGTTTGGTTTTGATTTCGCATTATATTACGCACTAAGTGCCGTGTGGAATGGTTTTGAAAAGTGGACTATATTTTATGTTGTTGTTATCTACCTTATTCGGTCTTTTGCCTAGTTTTCCTCAACATGTGATGTTTCCAACTCCGAATTTTTGCGAACTACTTCATGACCGTGAGCTGTAATTCCTACGCTGGATTGTCCCTGATTTTGTTTTGACTGTTGTACTCTTTATAATTGGCACGGTTTATGTATTTCATTGGGTTAGCTCTTATTGTGGTATGTTCTTAAGAATGCTTTGTTCAAATTGTTAAAATTGATGTTTAATTGATTGATTGATGTGTATTGTTGTGTTTGTAAAATGTTGAGATGTAGTGCGTAACACTGTTTCGGTTTTCGTGAAACTGGGACTGTTCGGCCAGTCCAAAAATTTCGTGTTTAATTGTTCGTGAAAATAGATTTCACGCCGGTCGTTTTGGTACCGGTTTCGTTCAATTTGGATTTGTGTAGCTCTAGTTATAGGCTCCACAAGTGAGGTTAATAATCTGGGAGCATTCTGGACATAGGTTCTGTATTTTTAAAACTGGAAACCTTTCATTTGTCCAAAAATTATGGGACATATTTTGTTAGGAAATAGACTGAACGCTGGTCATTTTGGCTTTGGTTTGGTCGCATTTGGAGTAGTATAGCTCCAGTTATGGGCTTCGCAAGTTAGGGTAAAATTCTGGGGACCGTCTGGACATGGGGTCAATGTTTTGATCGTGGTGTTTTCAAATGAACTCCTTTTCGAATGGATCCAAATTCTTTGAAAACTAGACAAAATGATTTACTGTTTAGGCTGAAGTTTCGTGTTATTTGGGTTTGTTTTGGGCGTTGTAGAAGAGTCACAACTTCGGACACAGTCGCTGCCCCATTTTCTGGACCAACTGCCTTGTTTGCGAAAACTGTGCTATTCGACTCATCATTTTGAAATTCTAAAAATATAGCCAGAAACTAGACTTCATTAGTTTTCCGTAGAGAGGTTGTTTGCAAAATTCCGATGTCGTTTGATAAGGTAAATAAATTGTTGAAATTTATGTGTGAGTGCTGGAACTTTCTGCGTTGCTTAGTTTGTACTGTCACTGTAACTGAAAAACTGTTTTTGCAATATTTTTTGAACCAGGAGTCCGATTTGAGTAAACTAAAATGTTTCGGAAAGCTTATTCAGAGGCCTAACTGAATATTCTAATTTCAAGGCAAAATTGACTGGTTCTGGTATTGTTGATTTTTAGGCGTGTCGGTTGATTTAAGTTGAAGTGGCGTTCTCGGTGCCGTAGTGCCCGTAATTGTTGTTGTGTTGTCGGTGGCCTAGTGCCCTAGTTGCTGTTGTTGTTGGTTATGAGATTGTTGGTCCCGGAGTTATCTCCGCATTGTTGCTTTGCTGTGCTTTGTGGTTGCCTTGTTGATGATAATGATTTTCTTTGATGTTGTTGGTTGTTGTGTTGTGGGTAACGCCGAATGGCCCACAGTGTTTTGTAGTGGGTACCGCCGATATGGCCCACGTTGTTTTGCTGAGGGTACCGCTGAATGGCCCGAAGCGTTTTGATGAATTTTGTGTTGTAGGCCTATGGCCGATGTGGTGATTCAGTGGTTGATGTCGCCTGAGTGGCAAAGTTGTTTGTTGATGTTGTTGTCGTGTTGCTAAATTATGAGGCTTGTTGTACGACTGTTATGCACCCTGTGAGTTTCGTCGTGATGCTGTGATGATTGATGTATTTTATTGTCCTTAAGGGTAGATGAGTGAGGTGGAATGCGAGCTAGTTTATCAGAGTAGCGCAGCGGAGTCTTAGCATGTCGTATTGGGAGGGGACTTTAGTAGAAGCTCGGGGGGTGATCACGTGGTACCAACGTGATTACGCTCAAATCCCTATCGGAGATCCTTAGGGGGAGGACGTGTCTGGTTGTTATTTCTCAAAGCTACCTGGCTGAATGAGTAGGAGGGACGGCCGCCCAATCACTTACCGCCGGTAATCAGAGAAATGGTGATCAGCATGGTAGATAGAACTAGTTGCCTAGATAGCTTAGTCGTTGGTGGGAGGGTGTTAGCCTTGGCGGGTAAAAATTTCGAGGACGAAATTCCTTTAAGTGGGGGAGAGTTGTAACGCCCCAAAAATAATAGATTAATTTATTTAATTAATTAAATGAAATTGAGTGGTAGAAATAATAATATAATTATTATTTATTACTTAATAAAATAATTATAGGTGTTATTATATGTGAGCCTTAGTTGGGTTGGAAATAATTATTTAATTTGAAGGGAGTGGTGATGGTAATTCCGGATGTTAGGATTGGCCCAAGCCCAAGCCCATTGACTTAGGCCTAGGCGAATTAGTGAGGGTTGGAGACAAGTGTCTCATTTGTGCAAAAGAAAAAAAAAGGATTCGAAGAGAGGAGAGGAGAAAAGAAAAAAGAAACGTAAAAAGAGAGGAGAAGTGAGAAGAGAAGTCGCAACTTGCAAGAGGAAAGGGAGAGGAGCTTCGCGAATCACTCAAGGAGGAAGAGAAGGCTTGTTGGTGTCTTGCAATTCCTTGGAGCTTGCTTGGTGGTCTCGAATTCTAAGAGGTTAGGGGGTCCTCTTTTTATCTTTAATAGCTTATGTGATAGGTATTGTCTAGGGTTAGGTTCTAGGGTGATTTCTAGGATTGATGGGTATATTGTGATGTTATGCTATGCTGAATTTTTAATTGTGCAAAGAGATGTTTGATTTGTGTTGAAATTGTACACAATTGGAATGATGCATGCCCATTGTTTGATGCTATGATTGAATGAATCTTTTTTTGTGGAAAAAGGTGATGGTTACTGTTCATATGATAAATTAGCATTGGTGATTTAATTTGGTGAATTTTGGTTGAGAGGAACTCAAAAATTGATGGAGCCTTAGGCGCCCTAGGTGTGTGTGTGTTGCTGGAAATTCTGCCACTGTTGTGTCTATTGCTGTGTCTGGGCGCTGGGTGCCCTCCTGGGCGCCTGTGCCACTGTGTTGCCAGTTTTGGCGCTAGGCGCCAAGGGTCCCCATTTTCTGTTGCTTATTTTGTGAAAATTGATACTGGGTTTTCATGTCGAAGTTAAATGGCTTGTGCAAAACAATTTTTGGAGTCATAGGAGTTGTGGTCTGTCCTGGCCTTAGGCGCCTAGTCCATGGGCGCCAAAGATGCGTGTCACTTTTTGCCAAAATTTTTTGTTGGGTTCTCATATTCTGAGTATTTGGCTCGTGCAAAATCAATTTCGAAGTAAAATGAGTTTCCTTGCGTGTTTTGCCAAGGCGCCTTATGCATGGGCGCCGTGTTCCTGCGCCAGTTTTGCTAGGCGCTCTGCGCCAGTTTTTCCAGCGCTGTCTGGGTGCTAGGCGCCCTGCGCCAGTTTTGCTAGGCGCTCTGCGCCAGTTTTCCTGCGCCAGTGTCTGGGCGCTAGGCGCCCTGCGCCAGTTTTTGCTAGGCGCTCTGCGCCAGTTTTCCCTGTGCCAGTGCCTGGGCGCTAGGCGCCCTGCGCCAGTTTTTGCTGGGCGCCAAAATCAGGATGTTGCCTAAATTTTTCCAAACTTGTTTTTAATGTAACTTTTGACTCGGTTATCCAAATTTAACGGTTCAAAATGCGTTTCGAAGCTAATTTCGGTGTCTATTCAAATATTCTGGTTTTATGTAAAAATGATTTATTTTTACTGGTGGTTCTGGACTGAAGTTGTTCAAGTGTCTAAACGGCAATTTTTATCCACTTTCCCTATGTCGTGTCAAACCATAAATTGGCCTATTGAAAATTGGTGTTGGTGTGAGTGGTGGGTTGAGTTGGTGTGTGTATTATGGTGTGATTGGTGAGCAGAGGCTTCGGCCTAATTCTAAATTGGTGAGCCCATTAATGAAATGGTGAGAATATGAATAAAATGGTGAGCTGAATTAAATGGTGAATTTGATTGAATTGTGGTGTGTTGTGATGCATTTCCATAGCATCTCATGATACATGTGCATTATTGGTGAGCAGAGGCTTCGGCCTAGTTTTATTTGGTGAGCAGAGGCTTCGGCCTAGTTTTATTTGGTGAGCAGAGGCTTCGGCCTAGTTTTATTTGGTGAGCAGAGGCTACGGCCTATTTGTATTTGGTGACGGATCCGACATGCATGTGCCCGTGGAGTTTGGGTTGCATTTCACGCATAACCATATCTTTTGCATTGTTGTTTGGAGAATTGTAATTGTGATGTGGTTGCGGCCTTTGTTGTGAATCGGTGTGCCTAGTTACCTTTTCCTATGCAGTGCTTGTTCCATATGTTATTAATTATGAAAAGAGACTCACCCTACTGCTTTTATGTTGCTTCTTATGTCGGCAACGTGCAGGTATTAGCGAGTGAAGGTTATCCTTATGCCTTCGTCTGGTAGGGAGTGTCATGCTCTGATACGTAGCACCGGGGGGCGTCTTATGTTTATGTGTTATTTTAATTACACTGTTAGACTGTTATTAGTGATGTATTGGATTTGTTTTCGAACTAAATATTTTCCGCTGTGGTAATGACTGTATTTAGTTGATGCGAACTGAACCGGTATTTTATGGTGCTATGTATCTTGTTGTTTTTAGCCAAATTATGCAAATTTGAAGTTGTTGATTTAATGGAGTAAGTGTAGCACTCTCTTATATTGTTTTCAAAAAAAAAAAACTCTGATTTTTATTAAATAGTAAGGTTATTAGAAAAGGGGTGTTACATTAGTGGTATCAGAGCAATGGTTGGTCCGTCCGGCCCAGTCGTAGAGTCGTTGTGTCGGTGTCCGACCAACTGTTGTCTTTTAAGTGCTGACCAATAATTGTGTTGCAGGTAAACCAAGAGTTGCTAATGGTAAGTGAACTAGTGGGGGAGATGCCCCTACTGGTACTGTGTGTTGTATTGCATTTCTGTGTATGAACTCCTTGGTGGTGTGTCTTGATGTGGAGTCTAAGTGTATTGTGAAAATTGTTTTGGTAAATTACGTCGAACTGTTACCCGACACACAAAAATGTTTTGATCACTCTAAGTGATGTCGTCCATACTTAAAAATGTTGAGTTTTGATGTTCCTTGATTTGTAATTGTTTCCATGATGAGACTGTCTGTATTTATTTTAAGGGATTATGACATCTTCTGCGTTAGTTGTTTATTTTTGGTGTTGTTCCTGATTGTTTTGACATGCAGTGTTGTAAGTTAGGGTCTTCATGAGTTGTTTTGCAATTTCCATGCTACTTGGAGTTTGACATTGTACGCTTGGATTTTATGAAAATTTTTGGTCGTTACTTCTTGAATTGTGTTATGTGGTTTTGAGATCTGAAAAATAAAGTGATTTCTGAAGTTGCTTTTGGACACCCGTAAAACAATTTTGTGGTTGAGTGCTAGTATTGGTGTGAAATTTATTTTAATAAATGAACACTGATTTTGTATAAAGTTTTTACTATGGTTTGGTTTTGATTTCGCATTATATTACGCACTAAGTGCCGTGTGGAATGGTTTTGAAAAGTGGACTATATTTTATGTTGTTGTTATCTACCTTATTCGGTCTTTTGCCTAGTTTTCCTCAACATGTGATGTTTCCAACTCCGAATTTTTGCGAACTACTTCATGACCGTGAGCTGTAATTCCTACGCTGGATTGTCCCTGATTTTGTTTTGACTGTTGTACTCTTTATAATTGGCACGGTTTATGTATTTCATTGGGTTAGCTCTTATTGTGGTATGTTCTTAAGAATGCTTTGTTCAAATTGTTAAAATTGATGTTTAATTGATTGATTGATGTGTATTGTTGTGTTTGTAAAATGTTGAGATGTAGTGCGTAACACTGTTTCGGTTTTCGTGAAACTGGGACTGTTCGGCCAGTCCAAAAATTTCGTGTTTAATTGTTCGTGAAAATAGATTTCACGCCGGTCGTTTTGGTACCGGTTTCGTTCAATTTGGATTTGTGTAGCTCTAGTTATAGGCTCCACAAGTGAGGTTAATAATCTGGGAGCATTCTGGACATAGGTTCTGTATTTTTAAAACTGGAAACCTTTCGTTTGTCCAAAAATTATGGAACATATTTTGTTAGGAAATAGACTGAACGCTGGTCATTTTGGCTTTGGTTTGGTCGCATTTGGAGTAGTATAGCTCCAGTTATGGGCTTCGCAAGTTAGGGTAAAATTCTGGGGACCGTCTGGACATGGGGTCAATGTTTTGATCGTGGTGTTTTCAAATGAACTCCTTTTCGAATGGATCCAAATTCTTTGAAAACTAGACAAAATGATTTACTGTTTAGGCTGAAGTTTTGTGTTATTTGGGTTTGTTTTGGGCGTTGTAGAAGAGTCACAACTTCGGACACAGTCGCTGCCCCATTTTCTGGACCAACTGCATTGTTTGCGAAAACTGTGCTATTCGACTCATCATTTTGAAATTCTAAAAATATAGCCAGAAACTAGACTTCATTAGTTTTCCGTAGAGAGGTTGTTTGCAAAATTCCGATGTCGTTTGATAAGGTAAATAAATTGTTGAAATTTATGTGTGAGTGCTGGAACTTTCTGCGTTGCTTAGTTTGTACTGTCACTGTAACTGAAAAACTGTTTTTGCAATATTTTTTGAACCAGGAGTCCGATTTGAGTAAACTAAAATGTTTCGGAAAGCTTATTCAGAGGCCTAACTGAATATTCTAATTTCAAGGCAAAATTGACTGGTTCTGGTATTGTTGATTTTTAGGCGTGTCGGTTGATTTAAGTTGAAGTGGCGTTGTCGGTGCCGTAGTGCCCGTAATTGTTGTTGTGTTGTCGGTGGCCTAGTGCCCTAGTTGCTGTTGTTGTTGGTTATGAGATTGTTGGTCCCGGAGTTATCTCCGCATTGTTGCTTTGCTGTGCTTTGTGGTTGCCTTGTTGATGATAATGATTTTCTTTGATGTTGTTGGTTGTTGTGTTGTGGGTAACGCCGAATGGCCCACAGTGTTTTGTAGTGGGTACCGCCGATATGGCCCACGTTGTTTTGCTGAGGGTACCGCTGAATGGCCCGAAGCGTTTTGATGAATTTTGTGTTGTAGGCCTATGGCCGATGTGGTGATTCAGTGGTTGATGTCGCCTGAGTGGCAAAGTTGTTTGTTGATGTTGTTGTCGTGTTGCTAAATTATGAGGCTTGTTGTACGACTGTTATGCACCCTGTGAGTTTCGTCGTGATGCTGTGATGATTGATGTATTTTATTGTCCTTAAGGGTAGATGAGTGAGGTGGAATGCGAGCTAGTTTATCAGAGTAGCGCAGCGGAGTCTTAGCATGTCGTATTGGGAGGGGACTTTACTAGAAGCTCGGGGGGTGATCACGTGGTACCAACGTGATTACGCTCAAATCCCTATTGGAGATCCTTAGGGGGAGGACGTGTCTGGTTGTTATTTCTCAAAGCTACCTGGCTGAATGAGTAGGAGGGACGGCCGCCCAATCACTTACCGCCGGTAATCAGAGAAATGGTGATCAGCATGGTAGATAGAACTAGTTGCCTAGATAGCTTAGTCGTTGGTGGGAGGGTGTTAGCCTTGGCGGGTAAAAATTTCGAGGACGAAATTCCTTTAAGTGGGGGAGAGTTTTAACGCCCCAAAAATAATAGATTAATTTATTTAATTAATTAAATGAAATTGAGTGGTAGAAATAATAATATAATTATTATTTATTACTTAATAAAATAATTATAGGTGTTATTATATGTGAGCCTTAGTTGGGTTGGAAATAATTATTTAATTTGAAGGGAGTGGTGATGGTAATTCCGGATGTTAGGATTGGCCCAAGCCCAAGGCCATTGACTTAGGCCTAGGCGAATTAGTGAGGGTTGGAGACAAGTGTCTCATTTGTGCAAAAGAAAAAAAAAAGGATTCGAAGAGAGGAGAAGAGAAAAGAAAAAAGAAACGTAAAAAGAGAGGAGAAGTGAGAAGAGAAGTCGCAACTTGCAAGAGGAAAGGGAGAGGAGCTTCGCGAATCACTCAAGGAGGAAGAGAAGGCTTGTTGGTGTCTTGCAATTCCTTGGAGCTTGCTTGGTGGTCTCGAATTCTAAGAGGTTAGGGGGTCCTCTTTTTATCTTTAATAGCTTATGTGATAGGTAATTTCTAGGGTTAGGTTCTAGGGTGATTTCTAGGATTGATGGGTATACTGTGATGTTATGCTATGCTGAATTTTTAATTGTGCAAAGAGATGTTTGATTTGTGTTGAAATTGTACACAATTGGAATGATGCATGCCCATTGTTTGATGCTATGATTGAATGAATCTTTTTTTGTGGAAAAAGGTGATGGTTACTGTTCATATGATAAATTGGCATTGGTGATTTAATTTGGTGAATTTTGGTTGAGAGGAACTCAAAAATTGATGGAGCCTTAGGCGCCCTAGGTGTGTGTGTGTTGCTGGAAATTCTGCCACTGTTGTGTCTGTTGCTGTGTCTGGGCGCTGGGTGCCCTCCTGGGCGCCTGTGCCACTGTGTTGCCAGTTTTGGCGCTAGGCGCCTTGTGCCATGGGCGCCAAGGGTCCCCATTTTCTGTTGCTTATTTTGTGAAAATTGATACTGGGTTTTCATGTCCAAGTTAAATGGCTCGTGCAAAACAATTTTTGGAGTCATAAGAGTTGTGGTCTGTCCTGGCCTTAGGCGCCTAGTCCATGGGCGCCAAAGATGTGTGTCACTTTTTGCCAAAATTTTTGTTGGGTTCTCATATTCTGAGTATTTGGCTCGTGCAAAATCAATTTCGAAGTAAAATGAGTTTCCTTGCGTGTTTTGCCAAGGCGCCTTATGCATGGGCGCCGTGTTCCTGCGCCAGTTTTGCTAGGCGCTCTGCGCCAGTTTTTCCAGCGCTGTCTGGGCGCTAGGCGCCCTGCGCCAGTTTTGCTAGGCGGTCTGCGCCAGTTTTCCTGCGCCAGTGTCTGGGCGCTAGGCGCCCTGCGCCAGTTTTTGCTAGGTGCTCTGCGCCAGTTTTCCTTGTGCCAGTGCCTGGGCGCTAGGCGCCCTGCGCCAGTTTTTGCTGGGCGCCAAAATCAGGATGTTGCCTAAATTTTTCCAAACTTGTTTTTAATGTAACTTTTGACTCGGTTATCCAAATTTAACAGTTCAAAATGCGTTTCGAAGCTAATTTCGGTGTCTATTCAAATATTCTGGTTTTATATAAAAATGAGTTATTTTTACTGGTGGTTCTGGACTGAAGTTGTTCAAGTGTCTAAACGGCAATTTTTATCCACTTTCCCTATGTCGTGTCAAACCATAAATTGGCCTATTGAAAATTGGTGTTGGTGTGAGTGGTGGGTTGAGTTGGTGTGTGTATTATGGTGTGATTGGTGAGCAGAGGCTTCGGCCTAATTCTAAATTGGTGAGCCGATTAATGAAATGGTGAGAATATGAATAAAATGGTGAGCTGAATTAAATGGTGAATTTGATTGAATTGTGGTGTGTTGTGATGCATTTCCATAGCATCTCATGATACATGTGCATTATTGGTGAGCAGAGGCTTCGGCCTAGTTTTATTTGGTGAGCAGAGGCTTCGGCCTAGTTTTATTTGGTGAGCAGAGGCTTCGGCCTAGTTTTATTTGGTGAGCAGAGGCTACGGCCTATTTGTATTTGGTGACGGATCCGACATGCATGTGCCCGTGGATTTTGGGTTGCATTTCACGCATAACCATATCTTTTGCATTGTTGTTTGGAGAATTGTAATTGTGATGTGGTTGCGGCCTTTGTTGTGAATCGGTGTGCCTAGTTACCTTTTCCTATGCAGTGCTTGTTCCATATGTTATTAATTATGAAAAGAGACTCACCCTACTGCTTTTATGTTGCTTCTTATGTCGGCAACGTGCAGGTATTAGCGAGTGAAGGTTATCCTTATGCCTTCGTCTGGTAGGGAGTGTCATGCTCTGATACGTAGCACCGGGGGGCGTCTTATGTTTATGTGTTATTTTAATTACACTGTTAGACTGTTATTAGTGATGTATTGGATTTGTTTTCGAACTAAATATTTTCCGCTGTGGTAATGACTGTATTTAGTTGATGCGAACTGAACCGGTATTTTATGGTGCTATGTATCTTGTTGTTTTTAGCCAAATTATGCAAATTTGAAGTTGTTGATTTAATGGAGTAAGTGTAGCACTCTCTTATATTGTTTTCAAAAAAAAAAAACTCTGATTTTTATTAAATAGTAAGGTTATTAGAAAAGGGGTGTTACATTAGTGGTATCAGAGCAATGGTTGGTCCGTCCGGCCCAGTCGTAGAGTCGTTGTGTCGGTGTCCGACCAACTGTTGTCTTTTAAGTGCTGACCAATAATTGTGTTGCAGGTAAACCAAGAGTTGCTAATGGTAAGTGAACTAGTGGGGGAGATGCCCCTACTGGTACTGTGTGTTGTATTGCATTTCTGTGTATGAACTCCTTGGTGGTGTGTCTTGATGTGGAGTCTAAGTGTATTGTGAAAATTGTTTTGGTAAATTACGTCGAACTGTTACCAGGCACACAAAAATGTTTTGATCACTCTAAGTGATGTCGTCCATACTTAAAAATGTTGAGTTTTGATGTTCCTTGATTTGTAATTGTTTCCATGATGAGACTGTCTGTATTTATTTTAAGGGATTATGACATCTTCTGCGTTAGTTGTTTATTTTTGGTGTTGTTCCTGATTGTTTTGACATGCAGTGTTGTAAGTTAGGGTCTTCATGAGTTGTTTTGCAATTTCCATGCTACTTGGAGTTTGACATTGTACGCTTGGATTTTATGAAAATTTTTGGTCGTTACTTCTTGAATTGTGTTATGTGGTTTTGAGATCTGAAAAATAAAGTGATTTCTGAAGTTGCTTTTGGACACCCGTAAAACAATCTTGTGGTTGAGTGCTAGTATTGGTGTGAAATTTATTTTAATAAATGAACACTGATTTTGTATAAAGTTTTTACTATGGTTTGGTTTTGATTTCGCATTATATTACGCACTAAGTGCCGTGTGGAATGGTTTTGAAAAGTGGACTATATTTTATGTTGTTGTTATCTACCTTATTCGGTCTTTTGCCTAGTTTTCCTCAACATGTGATGTTTCCAACTCCGAATTTTTGCGAACTACTTCATGACCGTGAGCTGTAATTCCTACGCTGGATTGTCCCTGATTTTGTTTTGACTGTTGTACTCTTTATAATTGGCACGGTTTATGTATTTCATTGGGTTAGCTCTTATTGTGGTATGTTCTTAAGAATGTTTTGTTCAAATTGTTAAAATTGATGTTTAATTGATTGATTGATGTGTATTGTTGTGTTTGTAAAATGTTGAGATGTAGTGCGTAACACTGTTTCGGTTTTCGTGAAACTGGGACTGTTCGGCCAGTCCAAAAATTTCGTGTTTAATTGTTCGTGAAAATAGATTTCACGCCGGTCGTTTTGGTACCGGTTTCGTTCAATTTGGATTTGTGTAGCTCTAGTTATAGGCTCCACAAGTGAGGTTAATAATCTGGGAGCATTCTGGACATAGGTTCTGTATTTTTAAAACTGGAAACCTTTCTTTTGTCCAAAAATTATGGGACATATTTTGTTAGGAAATAGACTGAACGCTGGTCATTTTGGCTTTGGTTTGGTCGCATTTGGAGTAGTATAGCTCCAGTTATGGGCTTCGCAAGTTAGGGTAAAATTCTGGGGACCGTCTGGACATGGGGTCAATGTTTTGATCGTGGTGTTTTCAAATGAACTCCTTTTCGAATGGATCCAAATTCTTTGAAAACTAGACAAAATGATTTACTGTTTAGGCTGAAGTTTCCTGTTATTTGGGTTTGTTTTGGGCGTTGTAGAAGAGTCACAACTTCGGACACAGTCGCTGCCCCATTTTCTGGACCAACTGCCTTGTTTGCGAAAACTGTGCTATTTGACTCCTCATTTTGAAATTCTAAAAATATAGCCAGAAACTAGACTTCATTAGTTTTCCGTAGAGAGGTTGTTTGCAAAATTCCGATGTCGTTTGATAAGGTAAATAAATTGTTGAAATTTATGTGTGAGTGCTGGAACTTTCTGCGTTGCTTAGTTTGTACTGTCACTGTAACTGAAAAACTGTTTTTGCAATATTTTTTGAACCAGGAGTCCGATTTGAGTAAACTAAAATGTTTCGGAAAGCTTATTCAGAGGCCTAACTGAATATTCTAATTTCAAGGCAAAATTGACTGGTTCTGGTATTGTTGATTTTTAGGCGTGTCGGTTGATTTAAGTTGAAGTGGCGTTGTCGGTGCCGTAGTGCCCGTAATTGTTGTTGTGTTGTCGGTGGCCTAGTGCCCTAGTTGCTGTTGTTGTTGGTTATGAGATTGTTGGTCCCGGAGTTATCTCCGCATTGTTGCTTTGCTGTGCTTTGTGGTTGCCTTGTTGATGATAATGATTTTCTTTGATGTTGTTGGTTGTTGTGTTGTGGGTAACGCCGAATGGCCCACAGTGTTTTGTAGTGGGTACCGCCGATATGGCCCACAGTGTTTTGTAGTGGGTACCGCCGATATGGCCCACGTTGTTTTGCTGAGGGTACCGCTGAATGGCCCGAAGCGTTTTGATGAATTTTGTGTTGTAGGCCTATGGCCGATGTGGTGATTCAGTGGTTGATGTCGCCTGAGTGGCAAAGTTGTTTGTTGATGTTGTTGTCGTGTTGCTAAATTATGAGGCTTGTTGTACGACTGTTATGCACCCTGTGAGTTTCGTCGTGATGCTGTGATGATTGATGTATTTTATTGTCCTTAAGGGTAGATGAGTGAGGTGGAATGCGAGCTACTTTATCAGAGTAGCGCAGCGGAGTCTTAGCATGTCGTATTGGGAGGGGACTTTACTAGAAGCTCGGGGGGTGATCACGTGGTACCAACGTGATTACGCTCAAATCCCTATCGGAGATCCTTAGGGGGAGGACGTGTCTGGTTGTTATTTCTCAAAGCTACCTGGCTGAATGAGTAGGAGGGACGGCCGCCCAATCACTTACCGCCGGTAATCAGAGAAATGGTGATCAGCATGGTAGATAGAACTAGTTGCCTAGATAGCTTAGTCGTTGGTGGGAGGGTGTTAGCCTTGGCGGGTAAAAATTTCGAGGACGAAATTCCTTTAAGTGGGGGAGAGTTGTAACGCCCCAAAAATAATAGATTAATTTATTTAATTAATTAAATGAAATTGAGTGGTAGAAATAATAATATAATTATTATTTATTACTTAATAAAATAATTATAGGTGTTATTATATGTGAGCCTTAGTTGGGTTGGAAATAATTATTTAATTTGAAGGGAGTGGTGATGGTAATTCCGGATGTTAGGATTGGCCCAAGCCCAAGCCCATTGACTTAGGCCTAGGCGAATTAGTGAGGGTTGGAGACAAGTGTCTCATTTGTGCAAAAGAAAAAAAAAAGGATTCGAAGAGAGGAGAGGAGAAAAGAAAAAAGAAACGTAAAAAGAGAGGAGAAGTGAGAAGAGAAGTCGCAACTTGCAAGAGGAAAGGGAGAGGAGCTTCGCGAATCACTCAAGGAGGAAGAGAAGGCTTGTTGGTGTCTTGCAATTCCTTGGAGCTTGCTTGGTGGTCTCGAATTCTAAGAGGTTAGGGGGTCCTCTTTTTATCTTTAATAGCTTATGTGATAGGTATTGTCTAGGGAATGTTACACATACTTCAGTAAAACGTCGCTTATCATTTTAAAACAGTTCAACTCAATAATTATGCATTCACGTAGCACGTCACAAATAAAAGAATCTCAAGCCTCAATTTAACGTCGCTTATAAAACTCAACATAACAAAACCAACTACGCAGCGGAAATTAAATAAACATAACAGAAGAGTCCACATGGACATAACAACCAAAAATCATTATTAAATATATCGAGTTCGTTTTCCCCCCTGAGTGCTAGGTATCAGAGCATGACGACTCGACTCAATAAGTGAAGCTAAGGCATTCACTGGGAATCACCTGCACGTTACCAACACGGGGGTAACATTCAAACAGGAAAGGGTGAGCATCATTTCAATCCATATAATAGAAAATATGATAAGTACTAATCATAGGCTACGCACTAGAACAATCAGCATCCAAAACACCAAATATCCACATCACAGTCATCATTCACATCACTTACAATAACTCGTCTCATGTCATGTAGGCTTATGAAATGCAACCCACTCGCGGGTATATGCATGAGGTACCTTTTCACAAAACGTCGCTTAGCCCTTAAGGCCTCATCGTCACTTAGCCACTCAGGCCCCAAAACGTCACTGGGTTTATGCATATGGGCATGAGACACTATGACATGCACCACTCACAATACACAAACACACAATTATTCAAATCATAGTCAACTATGTGACCCGTCACTTACCGGTTTGCTCGCAAAGAGCACAGCACCTGTCAAATTCACAATCAGCACACAACGTCACTATGCCATTTAGACCTTAACATCACTTAGCCCTTCGGGCCCCAAACGTCACTGGGTTTTCATCGTCACTTACACATAAATATCAATCAACTCAAATAATAGCCACTGAGGGCAAAAACGTCATTTGACTAGCCACCAAGGGCATCCTCGTCTTTTACACATCATTATCATCAACTTTGGCCACTAGGGGCAAAACAGTCATTTGACTAGCCACCAAGGGCATCCTCGTCAAAATCATCATTTTTGACACTACCACGTTAAAACTGTTGTTTATACACCAAAAGGGATTTTTAAAGAGCTCCATGTCATTTTTCAATGTCACTGGGACGATCACCGGGGACGGCCACTTGGGCGCCCACAAACAATCAGAAAATAACAATTTTTCATTTTAAAAATTGGACCCATAGATAAACAACGTAAAAAGCTTCACGACACTTTTCGAATCGTTCAAAACGGACGTCTGAGTCAAAAGTTATGTTAAAAATAAGTTTGGGAAAAATCAAGCAACATTCTGAAAATAGGCGCCTTAGGCGCCCAGGCAACACGCGCACTGGCGCCCAGCGCCCAGGCGCGCAACACAACGCACACACGCAACACAACGGGCGCTCAGCGCCCAGGCGCGCACACACGCGCAACACAACACGCCACAGGCGCCCAGCGCCCAGGCGCGCACACACGCACAACACGACACGCCACAGGCGCCCAGCGCCCAGCACAGGCGCTTAGCGCCCAGAAAACAGCAGCAACAATCCAGAATTTTGTTCAACAACTTTTCAACACTAAAAATTGATTCCTAACAATTTTAAAGTGTAAAAACTCAAATTTTTCCAGCAACCAAAAATGCACCTATTTGATGTCGAAATCACCAAAACTCAATTTACCAAAAACTCAATTTAAAACGTCACCAACATCATCATGGCGCCCTAGGCGCCCAAACACCCACAACCCCTATGCGACCTCATCTCAAACAAGCCAAACACATAGATCGAAATTATGGTTCTCAACATATGCGCATATCACCACCAATAAGACAATTTCATAGATCATACCCAAGCAATGAATCAAATTCGCATACACTCATAATGAACATATATGAAAGTTAACATCAAGAACATCAAGAACGCAAAAGAACATCAAGAACATCATGAATCTAGTATAAACCTTAGATCTAGGACCTATCATAAGATTTATTAGATGGAAGGATAGAGCTCCCCTAACCTTTTCAAGAAGAAGAATTCGATGCCCTAGGAGAAGTCACCTACAGAGCCACAGCAACAACGGAGATCCCTTCCTCTTGATCTTCGAATCCTCTTCTCCTTCTCCTCTTGGCCGCCTCCTTGCTCTCTCTCTCTCTTTCTCACGCTCTTCTCTTTCTCTCTTGCTCTCTCTTGCAATTCGCAACAACTAGCCAAAAAAACCCTAACCCCCAATCACTAGTCCACTTCGCATACTAGTGGATCATGGGCTTGGGCCTTCCACTCAAGCCCAAGTCATGCAAGTGGCGCCTCCACCCCCTCCTAATACCACCATCATTAAATAAAATTCTAATTAATTACATTATATCAAATAAATTAATTTAAATCCCCAATTACTTAATTAAATAAATTAATTAAATATTTTAGGGTGTTACAACTCTCCCCCACTTAGAATATTTCGTCCTCGAAATTTACCTGATCAAACAACTCTGGGTAGGATTCTCGCATCTTGCTCTCTAGCTCCCAAGTCATACTCTCGCCAGCAGCTCCTAGCCAGACCACTTTCACTAATGCAATCTCCTTGCCTCTAAGCGCTTTCACTTCACGATCCTCAATCCGTACGGGCATCGTCTCCACAGTGAGATTATCCCGCACCTCTACATCGTCCATATGGATCACATGAGATGGATCCGAAACATACTTTCGAAGTTGTGACACGTGAAACACGTCATGCAAGTTCGAAAGATTTGGCGGTAAAGCCACTCTATAAGCCACATTTCCGATTCTTTCAGAAATCTGATAAGGACCAACAAATCGAGGAGTGAGCTTCTTCGATTTCAACGCTCGCCCAACACCGGTAATAGGAGAAACCCTCAAGAACACATGCTCACCCTCCTGAAACTCTAAATCCTTCCTCCGCTTGTCATGATAACTCTTCTGACGACTCTGCGAAACCTTCATCTTTTCACGGATCATCTTGATCTTCTCTGTAGTCTCCCGGACAATCTCCGGTCCCAATACTACACTCTCTCCCGACTCATACCAACACAATGGCGTCCTACACTTTCGACCATACAATGCTTCAAACGGTGCCATCCCAATACTGGAATGGTGACTGTTGTTATAAGTAAACTCAATCAACGCAAGGTAGGAATCCCATGAACCCCGCTGTTCCAATACACAAGCCCTCAACAAATCCTCTAACGACTGAATTGTCCTCTCTGACTGACCGTCTGTCTGGGGATGATACGCCGAACTCATTTTTAACTTTGAACCCAATTCTTTCTGCAAACTCTTCCAAAACTCGGAAGTGAACCTCGGATCCCTATCTGACACAATACTCTTCGGAACACCGTGCAGCCTCACAATTTCTTTGACATAGACCTCTGCCAACCTCGACACCGGATAAGTGATGTTAATAGGAATAAAGTGGGCAGATTTCGTCAACCTATCAACGACCACCCAAATAGTGTCATAACCCTTAGCTGTATTCGGCAATCCCGTCACAAAATCCATCGCGATGCTATCCCATTTCCACTCTGGAACTTCCAGCGGTTGCATTAACCCTGCAGGCTTCTGATGCTCAACCTTAGATTTCTGACAGGTCAAACAGGCATACACAAACTGTGCCACATCCCTCTTCATACCATACCACCAAAACAACTTTTTCAGATCTTGATACATTTTCGTCGCTCCAGGATGGATACTCAACTTGCTACGGTGACCCTCCTCTAAAATTGCCTTTCTCATCTCTTCATCGTCCGGAACACAGATCCTACCCCGGAACCTCAACACGCCACTGGAATCTAATTTGAAATCTTCATCTTCAGACTGACCGACCCCATTAATTAAATCCACTAGCTTGACATCTGTCTTCTGAGCTTCCCTGATGCTGCCCAGGAAATCATTATCGATCCTTAACATCCCCAGCTTGACACTGCGAGGTGTCATTTTACAAACCAAACTCAAATCCCTGAATTCCTCGATCAGCTCTAATTCTTTCACCATCATATCCGACATATGCAAAGACTTTCTGCTTAAAGCATCAGCCACGACATTAGCTTTGCCGGGATGATAATTCAAACCAAAGTCATAATCCTTCAAGAGCTCCAACCACCGACGCTGTCTCATATTCAACTCTTTCTGATCGAACAGATACTTTAGACTCTTATGATCACTGAACACTTCGAACCTCGAACCATAAAGGTAGTGCCTCCAAATCTTGAGCACAAATACCACAGCAGCCAATTCCAAATCGTGCGTAGGGTAATTTTTCTCATGAACCCGCAACTGCCTCGACGCGTATGCAACGACTTTCCCATCTTGCATCAACACTCCACCGAGACCCATCTTCGAAGCGTCACAATATACAACGAACGGTTCCTCTGGATTAGGCAACGTCAAAACAGGCGACGTCGTCAATCTCTTTTTCAGTTCCCTAAAACTTTCCTCACACCGGGCATCCCAAACAAAAACTTTACCCTTGCAAGTCAACTGAGTCAACGGAAGGGCCAACTTGGAAAAACCCTCTATGAACCTCCTGTAGTACCCAGCCAAACCCAAAAAGCTTCTAATCTCTGTTACGGACTTCGGAGACTCCCACTCCAACACTGCTTCTACTTTTGCCGGATCAACCGCAATACCATTACCAGAAATCACGTGCCCAAGGAAACTCACCTCTTTCAGCCAGAACTCACACTTCGATAACTTAGCGTACAGCTTTTTCTCTTTTAAAACTTCCAACACTGACTTCAGGTGCTCAGCATGCTCTTCCTCTGACTTAGAATAAACTAGAATATCATCTATGAAGATCACCACAAACCGATCTAGGTAATTATGGAAAATACGGTTCATATATTCCATAAATACACCAGGAGCATTGGTCACACCGAACGGCATCACTGAATATTCATAATGCCCATACCTTGTCCTGAACGCTGTTTTCTGAACATCCTCATCCTTTACTTTAATCTGATGATATCCGGACCTCAAATCAATTTTGCTGAAAACACGGGCACCCACTAACTGATCCATCAGATCGTCGATCCTCGGAAGCGGATACTTATTCTTGATAGTTACCTTATTCAACTGACGATAGTCCACACATAACCTCATGCTCCCATCTTTCTTCTTCACTAACAATACCGGAGCTCCCCACGGCGACACACTCGGTCTCACAAACTTTTTCTCAAGCAATTCTTCAAGTTGCGTCTTTAACTCAGACAATTCCGACGCCGACATCCTGTACGGTGCCATTGACACAGGCCTCGTACCAGGTACAAGGTCAATCGAAAACTCAACTTCTCTTTCCGGTGGCACACCCGGAATTTCATCAGGAAAAACTTCAGGAAACTCGCGTACCACTTCCAGTTCCCCAATAACAGCCTGACTCTCAGCAGACAACGAAGCCATCAACGCAAATAACTGGACTCCTTCTTTCTTCAACTTCTTCAACTGACCAGCAGATATCAAAACAGAACTCTCTTCACCGAAACTAACCGACTTGCTACGACAGTTGATATGAACGTGATTATCCTCTAACCAGTCCATGCCTAAGATTACATCCAGACCTCTCAACGGCAAACAGACAAAATTCACAATAAAGTCCCTGCCGAAGATCGACACGGGACACTGAGAACACACCTGGGACGTAATCACCGACCCCTTCGCAGGAGTATCGACAACCATATCCCCACACATAGCAGATAAAACAAGACCCAATCTCTTACAACAATCAACAGATATAAAACAATGGGTAGCACCAGTATCAATAAGAGATTTCAGAGAAGTACCATTAATAAAACACGTACCTCTAATCAGACCATCATCATCCTGCTCCTCTCCTGCCAATGCAAATACCTTCCCAGTAGACCTTTCCTTCTTCGGCTTTGTACACTTTGTACTGATATGCCCAGACTCCCCACAGTTGAAACACACCATATCCTTGACCTTACACTCGGCTGCCATATGACCCTTTTTACCACAACGGTAGCAATTCCTTTCATCAGACCTGCATGTAGTACTCTTGTGGCCAGGCTTGCCACACTTATAACAGACAATGCTAGCAGGGGCATCTCCCCCACTAGAACCCTTACCTCCAGCAGCCCTCTGATAACCCTTACCCGCAGGAACCTCATACGGCTTGCTTCGACTCTGAAACTTGCCCTTTTTCTCAGAAGTAGCTTTGTAATGAGCAGTACTGTCCTCCTCGAAGATTCTGCAACTGTCAACCAGATCTGCGAACACACGAATCTTCTGATAACCAATGGCCTTTTTAATATCAGGCCTTAACCCATTCTCAAATTTGATGCATTTTGAAAATTCAGCTGTAGCCTCACTGTAGTGTGGATAAAATTTTGCTAGTTCCACAAATTTTGCCGCATAGGCAGTCACAGACATACCACCCTGCTTCAGCTCTAAAAACTCTATCTCTTTCTTCCCTCTGACGTCTTCAGGAAAATATTTTCTCAGAAATTCCCTGCTGAATACCTCCCAAGTAATCTCTTCCTGCACAGCCTCTAACCTCTGCCTAGTAGCCAACCATCAGTCGTCGGCCTCCTCGGCTAACATGTGGGTACCAAAACGGACCTTCTGCTCAACAGTACAGTCCATCACCCTGAAAATCCTCTCGATCTCCTTCAACCAAGCCATAGCACCATCTGGATCATATTTGCCCTTAAAGGTGGGCGGGTTCTCTCTCTGGAAGGTAGTTAGACTCCGAAAACCAGCATTATCTCCAGCATTCTGCTGACCCTGCACAGCCTGAGCCATAGCCTGCAATGCAGCAGCAAGAGCAGCGTCGTTCCTTCCAGCCATTACGAACTATCACTGCAGCACAAACCAAAGATTCAGAACTAATCTATTGTCATAAGACACTATGACAAGACAACCTTGGCCGGACAGACCGAACTGCTCTGATACCACTAATGTAACACCCCTTTCTACCCGTCACTTTATTTATAAAAATCAGAGTTTAAAAATTTCGTTCATAGGGAATGTTACACATACATCTGTAAAACGTCGCTTATCATTTTAAAACAGTTCAACTCAATAATTATGCATTCACGTAGCACGTCACAAATAAAAGAATCTCAAGCCTCAATTTAACGTCGCTTATAAAACTCAACATAACAAAACCAACTACGCAGCGGAAATTAAATAAACACAACAGAAGAGTCCACATGGACATAACAACCAAAAATCATTATTAAATATATCGAGTTCGTTTTCCCCCCTGAGTGCTACGTATCAGAGCATGACGACTCGACTCAAGAAGTGAAGCTAAGGCATTCACTGGGAATCACCTGCACGTTACCAACACAGGGGTAACATTCAAACAGGAAAGGGTGAGCATCATTTCAATCCATATAATAGAAAATATGATAAGTACTAATCATAGGCTACGCACTAGAACAATCAGCATCCAAAACACCAAATATCCACATCACAGTCATCATTCACATCACTTACAATAACTCGTCTCATGTCATGTAGGCTTATGAAATGCAACCCACTCGCGGGTATATGCATGAGGTACCTTTTCACAAAACGTCGCTTAGCCCTTAAGGCCTCATCGTCACTTAGCCACTCAGGCCCCAAAACGTCACTGGGTTTATGCATATGGGCATGAGACACTATGACATGCACCACTCACAATACACAAACACACAATTATTCAAATCATAGTCAACTATGTGACCCGTCACTTACCGGTTTGCTCGCAAAGAGCACAGCACCTGTCAAATTCACAATCAGCACACAACGTCACTAGGCCATTTAGACCTTAACATCACTTAGCCCTTCGGGCCCCAAACGTCACTGGGTTTTCATCGTCACTTACACATAAATATCAATCAACTCAAATAATAGCCACTGAGGGCAAAAACGTCATTTGACTAGCCACCAAGGGCATCCTCGTCTTTTACACATCATTATCATCAACTTTGGCCACTAGGGGCAAAACAGTCATTTGACTAGCCACCAAGGGCATCCTCGTCAAAATCATCATTTTTGACACTACCACGTTAAAACTGTTGTTTATACACCAAAAGGGATTTTTAAAGAGCTCCATGTCATTTTTCAATGTCACTGGGACGATCACCGGGGACGGCCACTTGGGCGCCCACAAACAATCAGAAAATAACAATTTTTCATTTTAAAAATTGGACCCATAGATAGACAACGTAAAAAGCTTCACGACACTTTTCGAATCGTTCAAAACGGACGTCTGAGTCAAAAGTTATGTTAAAAATAAGTTTGGGAAAAATCAAGCAACATTCTGAAAATAGGCGCCTTAGGCGCCCAGGCAACCAGGCAACACGCGCACTGGCGCCCAGCGCCCAGGCGCGCAACACAACGCACACACGCAACACAACGGGCGCTCAGCGCCCAGGCGCGCACACACGCGCAACACAACACGCCACAGGCGCCCAGCGCCCAGGCGCGCACACACGCACAACACGACACGCCACAGGCGCCCAGCGCCCAGGCGCGCACACACGCACAACACAACACGCCACAGGCGCCCAGCGCCCAGCACAGGCGCTTCGCGCCCAGAAAACAGCAGCAACAATCCAGAATTTTGTTCAACAACTTTTCAACACTAAAAATTGATTCCTAACAATTTTAAAGTGTAAAAACTCAAATTTTTCCAGCAACCAAAAATGCACCTATTTGATGTCGAAATCACCAAAACTCAATTTACCAAAAACTCAATTTAAAACGTCACCAACATCATCATGGCGCCCTAGGCGCCCAAAACACCCACAACCCCTATGCGACCTCATCTCAAACAAGCCAAACACATAGATCGAAATTATGGTTCTCAACATATGCGCATATCACCACCAATAAGACAATTTCATAGATCATACCCAAGCAATGAATCAAATTCGCATACACTCATAATGAACATATATGAAAGTTAACATCAAGAACATCAAGAACGCAAAAGAACATCAAGAACATCATGAATCTAGTATAAACCTTAGATCTAGGACCTATCATTAGATTTATTAGATGGAAGGATAGAGCTCCCCTAACCTTTTCAAGAAGAAGAATTCGATGCCCTAGGAGAAGTCACCTACAGAGCCACAGCAACAACGGAGATCCCTTCCTCTTGATCTTCGAATCCTCTTCTCCTTCTCCTCTTGGCCGCCTCCTTGCTCTCTCTCTCTTTCTCACGCTCTTCTCTTTCTCTCTTGCTCTCTCTTGCAATTCGCAACAACTAGCCAAAAAAACCCTAACCCCCAATCACTAGTCCACTTCGCATACTAGTGGATCATGGGCTTGGGCCTTCCACTCAAGCCCAAGTCATGCAAGTGGCGCCTCCACCCCCTCCTAATACCACCATCATTAAATAAAATTCTAATTAATTACATTATATCAAATAAATTAATTTAAATCCCCAATTACTTAATTAAATAAATTAATTAAATATTTTAGGGTGTTACAACCTTTACGTAGTCGGGTCGGTGTCTGCTCTGATAAGTAACACTCGGGGAAAGTCGTTGTTTAATGTTTTGGTTACTTTAAACCTTGTACTAAAGACGCATGTTTTGACTCCGCTGCTTGTTTTAATGAAGTTGTTTTATATTTAAAAACTCGGATTTTATGTTGTTAACAATGTAACACTTCTTTGGCGCGAAAAACTCTGATAATTCTAAATAAATCTATTGGGTAGAAAAGGGGTGTTATAGCTGGGAGGAACGACACTGCAATTGCTGCTGCTTTAGTTGCCATGGCTCAGGCCGTGCAGAATCAGCAGAATGCTGGAGAGAACGCTGGGTTTCGGAGTCTGACTACATTCCAGAGAGAGAATCCGCCCACTTTCAAGGGCAAGTATGACCCAGACGGTTCCATGGCCTGGTTAAAGGAGATCGAGAGAATTTTTAGAGTGATGGACTGCACTGTGGAGCAGAAGGTCTGTTTTGGTACACACATGTTGGCAGAGGAGGCCGACGATTGGTGGTTGGCTACTAGGCAGAGGTTAGAGTCTGCTCAGGAAGAGGTTACTTGGGAGGTGTTCAGCAGAGAGTTTCTGAGGAAATATTTTCCGGAAGATGTCCGAGGGAAGAAGGAGATAGAGTTTCTGGAGCTGAAGCAAGGTGGCATGTCTGTGACTGAGTATGCGGCGAAGTTCGTGGAGTTGGCGAAGTTCTATCTGCACTATAGTGAGGCTACAGTTGAGTTCTCAAAATGTATTAAGTTCGAGAATGGTTTGAGGCCTGAAATTAAAAAGGCAATTGGCTACCAGAAGATCCGTGTGTTCGCTGACCTGATAGATTGTTGCAGAATTTTTGAGGAGGACAGTACTGCGCACTACAAAGCTGTGACTGAGAAAAAGGGAAAATTTCTGAGTCGAAGCAAACCGTATGAGGTTCCTGCGGGTAAGAGTCATCATAGAGCTGCTGGAGGCAAGAGGGCTAGTGGGGGAGATGCGCCTGCTGGCATTGTATGTTTCAAGTGTGGCAAGGCTGGCCACAAGAGTTTCATGTGCAAATCCGATGGGAGGGTTTGTTACCGTTGTGGTAAGGAGGGTCATGTAGCGGCTGAGTGTGGGCGCAAGGACATGGTGTGTTTCAACTGTGGTGAGTCTGGGCATATCAGCGCGAAGTGTTCAAAGCCGAAGAAAGAAAGGTCCAGTGGAAAAGTGTTCGCATTGGCAGGAGAGGAACCTGCTGAGAATGATGGTCTCATTAGAGGTACGTGGTACATTCATGGTACTCCTCTGAAATCCCTTATTGATACTGGTGCTACCCATTGTTTTATCTCTGATGATCTATGTAGCCCCGATACTTCAAAAATGGAGACGTACCCGTGTCGGATACGTATCCGATACCGATACTCACCCGATACTTCTCGATACGTATCCAAAGAGTATCTAATAATTTTTTAATTCTTTTTAAAAAATATTTGACTCGATACTTTTCAGATACATCGTTGATACTTCTTACCAACTAAGGATACTTCTCAGATACTTTTTCGATACCTCTTACCAACTAAGCACATGATTGTCACTCATATATATATGATACACTTTAATACCTCAATAACTAAAAGACAAAATTATATGTTTTTTCGTAATACAATAATAGAAGAAATAATACATTGTGATATGAGTGGGATAAATATACGTAACTATCTCTACTTGATAAGATCACAAGTATTTATTTCTACAATGTGATGAATATATATTGACTAATGATATGCTTATGTTTTATTGACCAATTACGAACTAATATGAATATCTTAGTCTATAAAAAGTCATCTATTTCTGCCACTGACTATTCGTATTATACGATTTCGGGTGGTCCCAGTTACTTGTCCACCATTACTTTTTATGACTAGTCACTCATACATAGGTGTGTCGGTTGTCCTCTTCCTTTCATCCATATATTTTGTGTGATTTTTTTATCTATTTGGACAGTTTTTTTTTCATATCTATAAAATGCAATATTTCAGTTTTTCATCCTTGTTTTTTTCTATTTGTGTTTCTATTCTATTTTATTTTTGTTATGTTTTTATATATTTAAATTTTAATTTAATTTTTTATTAAAGTATCCCAGTCGTGTCGTATCTTGATTTTCAAAATTTTCCCATATCCCCGTATCCGTATCGTGTCGTATCCCGTATCGTATCCGGTATCCAGGTTTCATAGCTGATGATTGTTGTAAAAGATTGGGCCTCGTTTTATCTGCTATGTGTGGGGACATGGTTGTCGACACTCCTGCTAAGGGGTCGGTGACCACTTCTTTGGTGTGTTCTCTGTGTCCCTTGTCGATCTTCGACAGGGACTTTGTCGTGGATTTTGTTTGCTTGCCATTGAGAGGATTGGACGTAATCTTGGGCATGGACTGGTTAGAGCATAACCATGTCCATATCAACTGTCGTAGCAAATCGGTTAGTTTTGGAGAGGAAGATTCTGTTTTGTTATCCACTAATCAGTTGAAGAAGTTGATGAAGGAAGGAGTTCAGCTATTTTCGTTGATGGCTTCGTTGTCTGCTGAGAGTCGGGCTGTCATTGAAGAGTTGCAGGTGGTGCGCGAATTTCCAGATGTTTTTCCCGAGGAGATTCCGGGTGTGCCGCTGGAGAGAGAAGTTGAGTTCTCTATTGATCTTGTACCTGGTACGAGGCCTGTGTCTATGGCACCGTACAGGATCTCGGCGTCAGAATTGTCTGAGTTGAAGGAGCAACTTGAAGATCTGCTTGAGAAGAAGTTTGTTAGGCCGAGTGTATCGCCGTGGGGAGCTCCTGTGTTGCTGGTGAAGAAGAAGGATGGGAGCATGAGGTTGTGTGTTGATTATAGGCAGCTGAATAAGGTGACCATTAAGAACAAGTATCCACTACCGAGGATAGACGATTTGATGGATCAGTTAGTGGGTGCTCGAGTGTTCAACAAGATTGATTTGAGATCAGGTTATCATCAGATCAAGGTGAAGGATGAAGTTGTTCAGAAGACTGCTTTCAGGACGAGGTATGGGCATTATGAGTATTCGGTGATGCCGTTCGGTGTCACTAACGCGCCGGGTGTATTTATGGAGTACATGAATCGTATATTCCATACTTACTTGGATCGGTTCGTAGTTGTGTTCATTGACGACATCCTGATTTATTCGAAATCGGAGGAAGAGCATGCGGAGCATTTGAGACTAGTTTTGGAGGTCATGAGAGAGAAGAGGCTGTATGCAAAGTTGTCTAAGTGTGAGTTCTGGCTGAGAGAGGTGAGTTTCCTTGGGCATGTTATTTCTGGTAGTGGTATTGCAGTTGATCCGGCAAAAGTAGAAGCGGTTTTAGAGTGGGAAGCCCCGAAGTCCGCGACGGAAATCAGAAGCTTTTTGGGTTTGGCTGGTTACTACAGGTGTAACGCCCAAAATAATTGATTAATTATTTAATTAATTAATTAATTAGGATTTATGTGGTAGAAAAATAATAAAATAAATATATATTATTATGTGTGTTATTTTGTGTGGGGGTTGGTATTGGTAAGGAGTGAGATGTTAAAAGGAAAAGGGCTTGGGTTAAGTCGCATAAGCTAAGTAGAAAAACCCGTAAGACTATAAGTATAAATAGGTAATTTTTAGGGTTTTGCTCACATAATTAGAAAAACAAAGTGAGAGAGTGAGAATAGAGAGAAGAGGACGGCGCTAGAGAGGAGAAGAGAAGAGGGAAGTCGCGAATTGAGAGGGGGCTAAGGCAAGCAAGGATTTCGAGTTCTTCAAAAACAAGGTAAGGGTGGGGTTCTATCTATCTAATGGGTTATATGAATGTCTCTATGTGGGGTGGTTAATGGAACCCTAGGTGATTAAGATTAGAGAACCTTAGTTTTAAGGATTGATTATGTTTGATGATGAATATATGTGCTTAAAAGTGTTTAAACATGAATTGATGATGTCCAAGCATGATTGATGATGATTGTATGTGATTGGTGATGATTAAATGTGTTTTGACGGTGATTAAATGTGATTAATGGTGTTTAGACATGATTGGTGACGATTAACATGTTTGATGATGATTTGGATGTGATTGTTGGTGTTTGGTGTTGTGTGTTGTTGATTTTAAACAAAATTTCTGGTTGTAGGGCGCATAGGGCGCATTCTGCGTGTATTCTGGAAACAATCTAGCAGTCCGAAAATTATGTGGTTTACCTTTTTAGAAACTAGACTTAATGCTTGTTAATTTGGCGCTAGTTTGGTTGCATTTGGAGTTGTATATCTCGAGTTAAAGGTGTTGCAAGTTAGGTTAAAATTCTGGAAACGATCTGAGTATAGGTTCGGTTATACAGTAACTGGGAACAACCTAGTGGTCCGAAAATTATGTGGTTTACCTTTTTAGAAACTAGACTTAATGCTTGTTAATTTGGCACTAGTTTGGTTTCATTTGGAGTTGTATAGCTCGAGTTATAGGTGTCACAAGTTATGTTAAAATTCTGGAAACAATCTGGATATAGGTTCGGTATTTCGTGTATAACGTTTTCGTTTGAACTCCGTTTTGAATGATTCTTGATTCATTGAAAACTACACTCAATTGTTTTCGGGTTAGGCTCAAGTCCCATGTCATTTTACTGAGTTTTGATAATTCTAGAGGTGACACAAGCTAGGTCATGTTTGCTGTCACTGTTTTTGCTGTCACTGTAAAAAAAAAAAATTTCGCAATATCTTTTGATCCGGGAATCCGATTTGGACGTTCTAAAATGTTTTGGAAAGCTTATTCAGAGGCCTAACTGAATATTCTAATTTTAAGGCAAAAAGTGACTGTTTCTGGTGTCGTTAATTTTTAAGCGTGTCTGTTGATTTAATGGTTAAGTGTCGGCTGCTTGTCCGTGGTTGTTGATAGCTGGGCGCCCGTGTGGCTGCCCGGTAGGTGCTGTCCTAGGTGTTGTCAATTAAAATGATGTTGAGTATGTGATTAAGCCAAATTGTTGTGATGTTGCAAATTGTGGTGATGTGGCCAAAGCGCTATAAATTGTTAAGTTGTAATTGTTGACGACGATGTTTATATGACGACGACGAGTTGCCTCTATTTATGGGCAGGTGATGTGATGTAGGCCTATGGCCATTGTTGTTTTGATGTTGTTGCGTGCTATGCAGTTGTTGTTGTTTGTTTGTGCATTTGCATAGTGTCGCATGCATAGCATATTTACGACGAGGAGCTATGCTCAAACACGACGAGTTATGATTACGACGACGACGAGATGCCTCTATTTATGGGCTTGATTTTGGTACCACATGCATTCAGGGGCGGTGTGCCGTGCATTTGAGTCTCATCCGCATTGTGAGCATAACTGTGTGTTTATAATGATGTTGATTGCTGTATGTTGCTGAATGGATACCATGACGTGCCTTTGTATATTGATTTTCATGTATCCTATTATATAGTGTGATATCTCGCCCCTTCTGTTTGAATGTTACCCCTATGTTGGTAATGTGCAGGTAACCGTGAATGAAGGCAGTTCACCTTCATGTAATCGAGTCGGGTCGTGTCGCTCTGATATGTAACACTTGGGGATGGGCGAACGCTTATTTATGGCTATGAATTCCGATGTTGTTATTTTATTGAACTGGAGTTATGGTTGTTCGATTATTCTGCTGTGAACCATTTTTGAAGTTACTGTTGTCGAAGTTGAAAACCCCTTTATTTTCTGCTGCTTATTGAATGAAAGATAATTATTTTTGCAGTATGTTTTTGTGGTGATTTTCAAGATGTAAATGTGGCGCTCGTTTAATTGTTTAAAAACTCTGATATTTTTACCAATAATATGATGGGTAGAAACGGGTGTTACAACAGGAGGTTCATCGAAGGTTTTTCCAAGTTGGCCCTTCCGTTGACGCAGTTTACTTGTAAGGGTAAGGCTTTCGTGTGGGATGCTCGTTGTGAGGAAAGTTTCCTTGAGTTGAAGAAGAGATTGACGACGTCTCCTGTTTTGACGTTGCCAAATCCGGGCGAGCCGTTCGTGGTGTATTGTGATGCTTCGAAAATGGGTCTAGGTGGCGTGCTTATGCAAGATGGGAAGGTGATTGCTTATGCGTCGAGGCAACTAAGGGTTCATGAGAAGAATTATCCAACGCATGATTTGGAGTTGGCTGCAGTAGTCTTTGTGTTGAAGATTTGGAGGCACTATTTGTATGGTTCTAGATTTGAGGTGTTCAGTGATCATAAGAGCCTGAAATATTTATTTGACCAGAAGGAGCTGAATATGAGGCAGCGAAGGTGGTTGGAATTGTTGAAAGACTATTATTTCGGTTTGAACTATCATCCGGGCAAAGCTAATGTCGTGGCTGATGCTTTAAGCCGGAAGTCTTTGCGTATGTCGGCGATGATGGTCAAAGAGTTAGAGTTGATTGAGGAATTCAGAGATCTAAGTCTGGTTTGTAGGACGACACCTCATAGTGTCAAGCTGGGGATGTTAAGGATCGATAATGATTTTCTGGGCAGCATCAGAGAGGCTCAGAAATCAGATGTTAAGTTGGTGGACTTAATGAATGGGATTGGTCAATCTGAGAATGAAGATTTCAAGTTGGATTCCCAAGGTGTGTTGAGGTTCCGTGGTAGGATCTGCATTCCGGATGATGTAGAAATGAGGAAAACAATTTTGGAAGAGGGTCACCGAAGTAAGTTGAGTATTCATCCTGGAGCGACAAAGATGTATCAAGACCTGAAGAAGATGTTTTGGTGGCATGGCATGAAGAGGGATGTAGCACAATTCGTGTATGCCTGTTTGACTTGTCAGAAGTCGAAGGTGGAGCATCAGAAGCCTACTGGATTGATGCAACCGTTGGAAATTCCAGAGTGGAAGTGGGATAGCATTTCGATGGATTTTGTGACGGGATTGCCAAATACAGTTAGAGGTCACGATGCTATTTGGGTGATCGTTGATAGGTTAACGAAGTCTGCTCACTTTGTTCCTATTAATATCACTTATCCGGTGTCGAGGTTAGCAGAAGTTTATGTCAAAGAGATTGTGAAGCTTCATGGAGTTCCCAAGAGTATTGTTTCGGATAGAGATCCGAGGTTCACTTCAGATTTCTGGAAGAGTTTGCAAGAAAGGTTGGGGTCTAAGCTGAGGTTGAGTTCGGCGTATCATCCTCAGACAGATGGTCAGTCAAAGAGGACAATTCAGTCATTAGAAGATCTGTTGAGGGCTTGTGTTTTGGAACAGGGAGGTTCGTGGGATTCCTACCTTTCGCTGATTGAGTTCACGTACAACAATAGTTACCATTCTAGTATCGGGATGGCACCTTTTGAGGCATTGTATGGTCGGAAGTGTAGAACCCCGTTGTGTTGGTATGAGTCTGGAGAGAGTGTGGTGCTTGGACCAGAAATTGTTCGGGAGACAACCGAGAAGATAAAGTTGATCCGTGAGAAGATGAAGGCTTCGCAGAGTCGTCAGAAAAGTTATCACGACAAGAGGAGAAAAGATTTAGAGTTTCAGGAGGGTGAGCATGTATTTTTGAGGGTCACTCTAGTGACCGGTGTTGGCCGTGCTTTGAAGTCGAAGAAGCTCACTCCTCGATTCATTGGTCCTTATCAGATTTCCGGGAGAGTTGGGAATGTGGCGTATAGAGTGGCTTTACCGCCAAACCTTTCGAATTTGCACGACGTGTTTCACGTGTCGCAACTTCGGAAGTATGTTTCGGATCCATCTCATGTGATCCACATGGATGCTGTGGAGGTGCGGGATAATCTCACGGTGGAGACGATGCATGTACGGATCGAAGACCATGAGGTGAAGGTGTTAAGAGGCAAGGAAATTGCATTGGTAAAGGTGGTCTGGCTAGGAGCTTCTCCCCAAGTGTTGTTGCTGTCCCTGTTGCAGAAAATGGCGCCATGTGCCTGGGCGCCATCCTTGGTTGTGTTGCGTTTGGTGTTGGTGTTGCAGGAAATGGCGGCCTATGCCTGGGCGCCGTGCTTGTCCATGTTTCCTGAAGTTCTGTTGCTGTTTTTGGCGCCCAGTGCATGGGCGCCGTGTCTGCTGTGTGTCCTGTGTGCCAGTGTGCTGTGCGTGTGTTCCTGTGGTTGGCGCCCTGGGTGTGGGCGCCGTGTGCAAAGTTGTTGCGTTGCTGTTTTTAGCGCCCTGGGTGTGGGCGCTGTGTGCCAGGGTGTGTGTGTTGTTGTGTCTTGGCGCAGGGGCGCCTTGGCGCCCTGTGCCTGGGCGCCAGAATCCTGTTGTTTGCCTGCTGGGCGCCTCCCTGGGCGCCAGTTTCTGCATTGTGTTGCCTGTGGGCGCCATGGGCGCCAAATCCCGTGTCTGGTTGTGTTTTGTGTTGCCTGGGCGCCAAGGGCGCCAGTTCCTGTTGCTGGCCAGTTTCCAGCGTGTTCCCTGCTAGGCGCCCAGTGCCTGGGCGCCATTTTCAGGATGTTGCTCAAATGTTCCCCGGTTTTGTTTTTGACATATCTTTTGACTCGGGTGTCCGTTTTAAGTGTTTCGAAGTGCGTTGTGAAGCTTATTCCGTTTCCTACCGATATATTCTACTTTAAGGTAAAAATTATTATTTTTCTGATAGTTTCTGGGCTCCTCAAGTGGCTGTCCCCGGTGGTCGTTGTTGTTGGCGTTGTAAAACTATTTCGGTGTTTAAAATCCCTTTTGGTGTCCTTTTTGGTGTCGTGAACTGAAGTAAAACCTTTTGGTGTAATCGGTAATCATAGTGTCCAGTGTCAATAACGATGTGTTGATGGTTTTGACGACAATGCCCCTAGTGGCTATTATTTTGATTGACGATGGTATTGATGATGAATAAAAGTTGCGGCCTTATAAGTGACGATGATGCCATAAAGGCTACTAGCGATGATGATATTAATGATGGTGAATGTTAGTGGCAACGATATGTGTGACGATAACCTGACAGGTGATGTGCCTTTTATTGGCAAATTGGTAAGTGATAGGTCACTAAGTTGATTGTGATTGTATGTGACTGTCTCCGGTGCATATCATGGTGCTTCATACATCTCATGTGCATAAACAAGTGACGATGACGCCATAAAGGCTATTTAGTGACGATGATGCCATAAAGGCTATTTAGTGACGATGATGACAGGTACCACATGCATACGCCCGTTGTAGTGGGTTGCATCCCATACATGTTCACGACATTGTGATGACTTGCAGTGATGACTGATTTGATGCTGCGATGTGGTTTATATAGCTTTGTAGCTCTAGCACAATACTTATTATATGCACTATTATATTGTTAGATGAACTCACCCCTTCTGTTTGAATGTTACCCCTATGCGGTAACGTGCAGGTGATCTCGAGTGAAGGCTTAGGTACCTTCGTTAGCTGAGTCGGGTCGTCTGCTCTGATACGTAGCACTCAGTGGGGAGGGAATGAACCTTAGTTCTTTTGATTATTTGACTGTTGTAGTTGATGTTTTTATGACTTTCCGCTGCGTAAATGCTGAGTTTTTACTATGTTGATTGAATTGAGCGTTTTGAGCTCACCCCAGTGGTGATGTGCTATGTATCGCATTATTATTGACGATGAACTATTTTATATTGATGCATGATGTGGTGTGGATTTATGTGTGACATCCCGTGTGGTGAAAAATGATTTATTTTGAAAAAAAAAAAAGAAAACTCTGACTTTTAGTAAATAAATTACCGGGTAGAAAAGGGGTGTTACATCGCCCACCATCCGTTCTCAGCACCGACCCTCATTTTTCCTCACCATCACCAAATCATCAAACCCCTCTTCAGTCAACACCACCGCCCTTCGTCTTTCCTCTTTCTTCGCACCATTTCATCACCGAATCATCAGGCACCCCTCCTCAATCAACACCATCATCCTTCAATATAAACACCCACATTCGCAAGAGCCATGAGAAAAAAGGCAGTTTCCGTCAAGACCTCAGGGAGATTTGCTCAGAATCCACCCCTAAGAACTCTGGAAATTATGAAGGGACAACAATGAAGGGAAACCCGATTGCTGTTGGGTCAAAGAAGTTCATGGGCAGGTTAATCTTGGCTGAAAGGGGATTCAAATTGAAGGGAGCTCCCGAGAACTTTGTCAAGACAGTCACTGCTATGGGCTGGGATAAGTTTATTCAGCATCCGGCCTCGTACAATGTACCTATTGTGCGTGAGTTCTATGCCGGCATTCCGGAGGGCGTCAACGACGGTAATCCTTTCACTCATTCAATTGTTCGAGGTAAAAAGGTGTATTTTCATTCTAAGGCTATTAATGACATTCTAGAACTTGATTGCAATAGCCCTGAATTCACTAGGACAGTAGATAGTGCTGGTTCAAAAGAAATGGAATTAATTAAGAATAGGGTGTCTGTTGAGGGTTCTAAGTGGAGAAAAAGGTCTAAAAATGAATTTAAATTGCCAAAGAATTGTTTGATTAATGATGCTCAGGTCTGGTTTCCATTTGTGCAACACACAATATTGCCTACATCTCATACTGAAACCATTAGCAAAGAAAGATTGGTCCTGTTTGATCACATTTTGGCAGGTAAGCCGGTTGACATTGGAAAGCTAATTTGTCAAGAGATATTGGTGTGCAAAGCTAAAGAAAAGGGATACCTGTTCTATCCTTGTCTAATCACCGAAGTGTGTAAAAGCTGAAGTGAATTTGATGCCCGGTGAAGAGAAAGGGTTCCCTCTAGGCGTCTTGCCTACTGTCTTAAAGAAAAAAAAGATCAATGTTGCAGCAACTGGCTGTCTGGAACAATTCATGAATCAACAAAGGGTTGTTTGGCAGTTCCAAAAAGAGCATTTTGAGTGGCAGAAAAAAGTTTGTACTGAAAGCTTGAAAGGGAAATTGGTTGAGGATCCTCCTCAATTTCCTGATTGGGTTCTAGAGGAAACTCTAGTTAATGAAGAATCTGAGCAAGAGCTAGATGAAGAGCCTGAGCCATCCAAGGCTAAGAGAGTTAGAAAAGGGAAGAAAAAGCAAGTTGAGGAGGAGACAGAAGCACCTGAATGTGAAAAGAAAAAAGAGAAATTTGTTGATGACTCTTTAGAGAAAAACCTAGCCAATGAAGAAGCTGACCAAGAGAATCCTAGTGACCAAAATGAGGAAAGTGTTGGAAAAGAGAATGAAGAGCATCAAGTTGATACTAATCCGGAAACCCCCACACCACCTTCCCATACCATAGCTTCTCCCCAAAAATCCACCAATCCACCACCGCAAGCCACTTCACCCACAAATCAACCAACCAAATCACCCCCACCAGCAAACCATACACCATCCCAGCCACAAAATAAGCATAACTCACCACTAATGCCTGATCTGAATCACCCAACTCCAGGCATTGAAATTTTTCAAAGCAACACTGTAGCTTCTAGTGCTGCAGCACCTGCTGCTGCCTCAAAAAGGAAGTTTGTGACAAAAGTGCACCTTTCTGCTGTTGAGGAATCTGATGATTGGGTCCCCCCACTTCCACCTGTGCAAGAAAGTGAAAAAGAGCAAGTGCAAGAAACTGTCCGGGAAAAAGTTGATGCTGCAGCACCTGAAGACAGCACCAAGGTTAATGTCAAGGAGCCTCCAAAGAAAAAGCCAAAGGTCTATCAAAGTAAATCAAAGAAAGGAGGAGTTGTTTAATTTGCTGTTTTTAAAATAACTGCTAGGTGCTGTAGCATCAGTTCTAGCACCTGGCAGAAGTGTAGTTTTGTTGTGTCTGGCTTATTTTGTGTTGTTGTGTCTTGCCCTCCCCTTAGTGGATGCATGTTGCAGTGGGGACACTGCAAGGTCTTAGGTTGGGGGGAGGGTCTTTATGTTTTATTTTTGCTGTCTTAGTCTAGTATGTTAAAAAAAGGTGTTCTAGATGGGCCAAGCTTAATGATGATAACATGCATGTAAGTGATTAAACTGTGCTTGAATAATTGACTGAGTTGCTAACTACTTCCACACCTTTACCCTAGACTTAGGTAGAAGCTTAGTGAGCTAAAAATGATCTGATGCTGAGATTAGTCTTGGTTAACTTAGGTTTTTGCCAAGTTTCTACTAAAAACCTTGGGTAGCATATGAAACTAAGTTTGAGGGTGAATCAGCTGTATTGAGGTTAAACATAAAAGAATAGTAGGTCAATGCACTGGGCAAAAGGCTTATATATATAAAAAAAAGAGTGGAAAAATAAGCCGCTTTTTCTCGCCAAGTAGGGAGGCTACTCTGTGGGTGACACATTGTTGTTTCAGTCGAAAGGAAGAATTTGTGGTTAGGTTGGACATGAAGTAGGGAGGCCAACTTGTGGGTGACACACTTTGGTTTCAGTTGAAATAAGTGGCTAACCTGTGAGAAAAGTAAGGATTAATTAGTAGCTAGTGCATTGACAATAACAAAAAAAAAAATCCTCTATTAAGCTTTGAAGCCCCCGTCCCTGAGCTCGAATTATTAGACTACCCTTCTTTTTGAAAAATCCTTGGCATAACCTAAAGAAGACCTGTCTTTCCCAAGCTAAGTGAAGTTTTGAAAATTGCTAAGAATTGAACTGAGTCTAGTAGTCACACACTCACCATTGAGCAGTTAATAACTCAGGAAATTTTGAAAGGCACGGTATGGATTGAGTGAGTTCTGAAAGTAAAGACCATTTAGATTACAACTTGAGTAGGTCTCTGTGTCTTTGTTTTTGTTGCCTTGTTAAGTGTCATTGCTTGAGGACAAGCAACGGTTTAAGTTTGGGGGTGTGATAACTCTTAATTATAAGAGTTATTTATACTTTAATAGCTTAAATTATTGTTTGTTTAAAAGTAATTAGTTTAATTAATTAATTGGAATTATTGAGTTGAGGTTAGTTATGGAAAAATTCTAGTTAAAAATTAATGGGCACTTTGGTGCTCATTTATTGTGCTTTAATGTGTGTTTTAGTGCAGTGCAGTATTCAGGTGCTACAGCATCAGTTCGGATTCCTACAACTAGATGAGAGAGAAAATGTTGGAAAGGGAGTCTGCACCTGACGTACTGCGCCTGTTGTGCGTGAGCAGCGGGTCAGTGTATGGGGTCCAGCTGGTTTTTATTGTGCTGTCCTTTTTATTAATGACCCATGTATTTGGGCCCAACGAAAAGACAAAGAATTGGCCTTGTAGGGTTTTCTTGGATCCCACAACCCTACCTCTATTTAAGGATACTGTTCAGCTTTCTTTTGGGAGGCGTGCTGGACAGTGGAGAGAACAGTGAGACATCACTTTCCTTGCTGCCATTTTCGTTTTTACGAAGGTTTATACACTAAAAGGGAATTTTGCATAACAGTGCTGGAAACAGTGCTGGAAACAGAGCTGCAGCATTGCTGAAACTGTCATTCTTGGAGTGTAGTGCGAATTTGGAGCTGGTTTCTCTTCTTGGGCTGAGATATTCAAGGCTTAGACAGTATAAACCTCTTCTCCTCTTCATCTCTTTTGAAATTTCAGTAGTATGGAACTAGATCTAGCATCCATGCTTTTCTTTTTGTGTTTATTGCTCACTATGAGCTAAACCCTTTTTTGGTTGGAATGCTATTAATTATGTAATGGATTTTTAATGGTTGTAATGTTAAGATTAATGCTTAGTATCTTTAATCCTTGTGTGTTAATATTTCCAATTTTGTTTTAGGAATGGCCAACTAAAATAAATACTCGTTTATGAATATTGAAAGAGTTTGTAAACTTACTTCAAGGATTAATATGAATAGTAATTAGTAAATGATACTTTATTAATTCTTGTTTGCACCTAGACATAGGAGAACAAAATTCATAGGGTGAAATGTGGGTGTTTAAATAGCCAAGGGTGAACTTAATTAGAGCTTAGACATAAGTGATTTTAATGAACCCTTTGTGAATAGTGACTGAAAGGCACGTACTGTTGCTACAGCACCCAGATGCTACAGCATCAAAATTAACATTAAACCATTATTTCGAAGTTACTTAATGAAAGGCATTCGAACTCGTTTCCAAATCTGAATTTCCACCAATCTTTACTTATTTACTGTTGATTATACTCATGGTTACAACAACTTATTTTGTTTAATTTTTCATCACTAATTTGTTAACCAAATTAAGCATTTAGTAAACGTCAATCCTCGTGGGAACGAACTTTACTTATCATTTTACTACTTGTTGGACTGTGTATACTTGCACATTAATTTTCACAACAGAGGGATTCCTCGAAATTTAATGAAGCCGGCACCAACGTTTAGTTTAAGGGAAAACGTTGGTAAATCCCTTTGGATTGGATAAGGGTCTTTACGGACCAGATTAGGGTTCGGGAGTCGATTATGGGTGGGGAAGTTATTAGCACCCCACGACATCCTTCCTAAAGAAGGTTACCTTTTAATTAATTGCGTAAATAAATCTTAATTTCAAAAGTTAGCTATATCATGGTGAAAACAACATTATATAAAAAAACATAACATTATTAAAGAAAATAATGTAAGAGAGGAGCATACATTGTGAGCTAATCCACTATGAAAGAGCTTTCTGGTGACATGAAGTTTCCAAGGTATGCGAAAGGTGAAGGTGAAATTTGGGGAGAGAGATAGAGGAAGATAGGTGTTGTGCGAAAAGTAGTTTGTGCAAGTATACACAATCGCAACAAGTAATACAATGATAAATAGAGATCGTTCCCACAGGGATTGGAATTAATCTAGTAGTTTAAGAGATTAGCAACTTAGTGGATCAAGTTAAGTGACAAATAAAAGTGTGGAGTTGTAAACATAATGAGTTGTGAATAAACAGTAGTGAATTGAAAGTATTTAAGAGTGAGTTGGATGGCTCATTCGTTATGTAAATTTTCAAGAGTAGAGTTCTATAACATTAGATGCTGTAGCGTTAAGCGCTGTAGCGGTATGGCAGCGTGCCTTTCAGTGACTATCGCCAGGGTTATGTTACAAGACTCCTATGTCTAGGCTCTAAATAAGTTTTACCCCTGTATAATAAAGATCTTACAGCATTTACCTTATGAACTATTACTTCCCTATGTCTAGGGTTAAGTACAAGCCATTTAAATGTCTTTAGATGAGCTTTCATTCATATCAAAACCTTGAAGTCTCTTCGTGAACCATGTCTGTACCCACAAAGTCCCTTATTTTAGTTGATCATTCCCAAAATAAGTTTGAAAGCATTATAACACAAGGAATGAAACACAAACATCATAATATTATATAAAAGCTACTCAAGGTTCATTACAAACTAAGAACAATCCAACTACAAAGTGGTTAGCTCATGGCAAGCTTCATCAACACAATATAAACTGGGACTGTTTTACTAGTTGATAAATTATGTAGCTCACAATTTTAGAAACTAGGCTGAACGCTGGTCATTTTGGCTTTGGTTTGGTCGCATTTGGAGTAGTATAGCTCTAGTTATGGGCTTCGCAAGTTAGGGTAAAATTTCGGGGGACCGTCTGGACATAGGGTCAGTGTTTTGATTGTGGTGTTTTCAAATGAACTCCTTTTCGAATGAATCCAATTTCTTTGAAAACTAGACAAAATGATTTACTGTTTAGGCTGAAGTTTCGTGTTATTTGGGTTTGTTTTGGGCATCGTATAAGAGTCACAACTTTGGACACAGTCGCTGCCCCATTTTCTGGACCTACTGCCTTGTTTGCGGAAACTGTGCTATTGGACTCATCATTTTGAAATTCTAAAAATATAGCCAGAAACTAGACTCCGTAAGTTTTCCGTAGAGGGGTTGTTTGCTAAATTCCGATGTCGTTTGATAGGGTAAATAAATTGTTGAAGTTTATGTGTGAGTGCTGGAATTTCCTGCGTTGCTTAGTTTATGCTGTCATTGTAACGGAAAAATGTTTTTGCAATATCTTTTGACCCAGGAGTCCGATTTGAGTAAACTAAAATGTTTTGGAAAGCTTATTCAGAGGCCTAACTGAGTATTCTAATTTCAAGGCAAAATTTACTGTTTCTGGTGTCGTTGATTTTTGGGCGTGTCGGTCGAATTAAATTGTTGTTGTGTTGTCGGTGGCTTAGTGTCCCAAATCGTTGTTGCAGTGTCGGCGCTTTGGTGCCTGAAGTTGTTGATGTGTTATTGATTATAGGATTGTTGGTCCCGGAGTTGTCTCCGCATTGTTGCCTTGTTGTTGCTTGTGGTTGACTCGTAATAATGTTGATGTTTTGGTGTTGTCTTGGGTACCGCCGAATGGCCCAAGTTATATTGTTATTGATGATGTTGCTTTGCCGTTGGTTTATCGTTGTTGATGTCGCCTGAGTGGCAATTTTAGTCGTTGACGTCGCCTGAGTGGCAATTTTAGTTGTTGATGTCGCCTGAGTGGCAAAGTTGTTCGTTGATGTTGTTGTCATGTTGCTAAATTATGAGGCTTGTGGTACGACTGTTATGCGCCCGGTGAGTTTCGTTGTGATGATGTGATGATTGATGTATTTTGTTATCCTTAAGGGTAGATGAGTGAGGTAGAATGCGAGCTAGTTTATCAGAGTAGCGCAGCGGAGTAGAGAGTGAGTCTGATTATTACTGCTTGAAGTTACCTGGCTGAACGAGTAGGAGGGACGGCCGCCCAAGCACTTACCGCCGGTAATCAAAGCAACAGTAATCAGCATATAGAATGGCCCTAGTTGTCTAGGTGGCCTTAGAGGGAGAGTGTTGGCGTGGCAGGTAAATTTCGAGGACGAAATATTTTAAGTGGGGGAGAGTTGTAACACCCCAAAAATAATAGAATAAATTATTTTAATTAATTAAAAGAGATTTTGGTGGTAGAGTAATAATATAATTATTAATTATTATTTGTTGAAGTAATTATAAGGTGTTTTAAATAAAATAAGGAGTGGTATTGTATTAGGAGGTGGTGCTGCAAATTAGTTGGGCTTAAGCTGCGGGAAAGCCCGCAATCCAAGCCCAACAACCTAAGCGCATATTTAAGCTAAAATTTTAGGGTTTAGTTCATTTGCGCAAAAAGAAAAGAAAGTGGCGAATTGAGAGAGAGGGGGAAAGGGGGCCGTGAGGGTGAGAAGAAAGGGGAGAGGAGGCGCGCACATGAGCAAAGGGAAAGGATCGTGTTGCGGTGATCTTTGGAGCTTACGTATACGGAGATAGCGTGTTCGTCATAACCTAAGGTAAGGGTGGGTCTCATCTTCTCTATAATAGGGTTTTATGATGGGGACTAAGTAAGGGTAGGCTCTATGTGTGCCGTTTTATGCATTTCTAGAGATTATTGATGAACCCTAGGCATATGATAACTTGTTATTTGGGAAATTGTGGTTGATGATGATTTTGAGATAAATGTGATAATGTGTATGTTCAAGGTGATTGGACGCGTTTTGATGATGATTTGGTTGTGTTAGATGGTGTTCATATGCAATTGGTGATGATCGGTATGTTTGAGAATGGTTTGATTATGTTTGATGATGTTTTGGCATGATTTGTGGGTGTTTAGAGCAAGAATTCTGGTTGCTGGGAGTGTTCTGGGCGCCAGGCGCCCTTGTTGGGCGCTGAGCGCCCGTGTGTGTTGCTGTCTGTGGAGCGCTAGGCGCTGGGTGCCAGCGCTGGGCGCTGAGCGCCCGTGTGTGTGAGTGTGTGCGTTGCGCTGGGCGCTGGGTGCCAGCGCTGGGCGCTGAGCGGCCGTGTGCGTGTGTTGCGTGTGGGTGTGTTGCGTTTTGCTGGGCGCTGGGCGCCAGTTTTTCAGGATGTTCCCAAATGTTTTCGAAAACTGTTTTCGCTATATCTTTTGACTCGGACATCCGTTTTGAACGATTCAAAAAGCGTTGTGAAGCATTTTCAGTTGTCTATCTATGTGTTCCATTTTTAAAAATAAAAACTTATAATTTCAGAAGGTTGCTGGGCGCCCAAGTGGCTGTCCCCTGGGGTCGTTGCTGTGATATTGAAAACGCGTTTGGTGTCTTTAAAAATCCTCTTTTGCGTACGACCAGTGGTTTTAACGAAGTAATGTCAAAAATGATGATTTTGACGATGATGCCCTAGTGGCTAGTTAAATGACTGTTTTGCCCTTAGTGGCTAATATTATTTATAATGACGTGTAAATGACTGTTTTGCCCTTAGTGGCTAATATTATTTATAATGACGTGTAGATGACTGTTTTGCCCTTAGTGGCTAATATTATTTATAATGACGTGTAAATGACTGTTTTGCCCTTAGTGGCTAATATTATTTATAATGACGTGTAGATGACTGTTTTGCCCTTAGTGGCTAATATTATTTATAATGACGTGTAAATGACTGTTTTGCCCTTAGTGGCTATTATTATTTATAATGACGTGTAGATGACTGTTTTGCCCTTAGTGGCTAATATTATTTATAATGACGTGTAGATGACTGTTTTGCCCTTAGTGGCTAATATTATTTATAATGACGTGTAAATGACTGTTTTGCCCTTAGTGGCTATTATTATTTATAATGACGTGTAAATGACTGTTTTGCCCTTAGTGGCTAATATTATTTATAATGACGTGTAAATGACTGTTTTGCCCTTAGTGGCTAATATTATTTATAATGACGTGTAGATGACTGTTTTGCCCTTAGTGGCTAATATTATTTATAATGACGTGTAAATGACTGTTTTGCCCTTAGTGGCTATTATTATCTATAATGACGTGTAAATGACGATGATGCCCTTGGTGGCTAGTAAATGACGTTTTTGCCCTCAGTGGCTATTGTTTGAGCTGATGATATTCATGTATAAGTGACGATGAAAACCCAGTGACGTTTGAGGCCCGAAAGGCTAAGTGATGTTAAGGCCCAAAAGGCTAAGTGATGTTGTTGCTGTGTAAATTGTGAATTGACAGGTGCTGTGCCTCTTATTTGGCAAACCGGTAAGTGACGGGTCACACAGTTGACTGTGATTTGGTGTATTTGAGTATTTGTGTGTTTGTGAGTGGTGCATGTCATAGTGTCTCATGCCCCATATGCATAAACCCAGTGACGTTTTGAGGCCCAAGTGGCTAAGTGACGATGAGGCCTTAATGGCTAAGCGACGTTTGTGAAAAGGTACCTCATGCATATGCCCGCGAGTGGGTTGCATTTCATACTCCTGCATGACATTGTGACGACTGGTTGTGCCGAGTAACTTGATGATGGAATTGACTGTTTTATCCTTGATGATTGACTTGACGTTTCATGGTGTGGTAGATATAGTGTCGTAACTCTAGCTTAGTGCTTATCATATGCTTTATTATATGGTTAGATGAACTCACCCCTTCTGTTTGAATGTTACCCCTATGCGGTAACGTGCAGGTGAGCTCAAGTGAAGGCTTAGGCATCTTCACTAGCTGAGTCGGGTCGTCTGCTCTGATTATGTAACACTTGGGGGAAAATAGAACGTTGTTTTAGTTTATTCAAGACTGTGTATAATTGTTGGATTTTCCGCTGTGAAATTGTATTTTTAATTTACAATGACGTGTTGTAGGTATTATAAGACTGTTTTCGAAAAGCGAGTAATTTGGCGCGTGATGTTTAACGAAGTAAGTGTGACATCCCTTGTGGTGTAATTAAAATTTGAAAACTCTGATATTTTACCAATTAAATTAATGGGTAGAAAAGGGGTGTTACAGTTTGATGAACAAAGTCAGTTACTGCCTTTATTGTTGAACTCCTTATTTGCATTCTTTCTTTTGATTCTTCGTTTCTTTTTCTGCATTTTGGAACAGTTCAGCATTATATTTTTCTTAGGCATTTTGCAACAATTTTCATGACCATTTTTTCACTATTTTTAGATCTTATTGCACTGACCTACTATCATCTTAATACCTAGCCTTAATATAACTGATGCACCCCTAAACTTAGCTTCAAAAACCACTCTCACTTTTTAGTCAAAACTTGACTATCCATTGGTTAACTAGGACTATATTCAGCTTTGGATGATCCCTAGCTAACTAAGTTCTTTGCATAAGTTTGGAGTTTTAGTGTAAAAGCAGCAATTAAAACTATTTCATTGAAAACACAAGGCTACTTTACTCAAAAACATCCAGTCATAAGTTCAATTTTTGTTACTATAAAATTTAAAAAGTGCAGCTACTCATCTCTTACATTTAAACAAACATAACATGGCATAACATTTATAATAAAACATGATTGTACTTAACAAAACATAATTTAATATCCATAAGGTCCTCCCCCAAACTTTAAAATGTAGCAGTGTCCTCACTGCTTCATGCATGGCAAAAGGGAGAGGCCTTAAACAAAATACAATACACAATACAGCACCAGGCTTGAATAGCCAATTACACTTGCCTTTTTAGGCCTTCTTGAGCCTCTTACTTACTCTTGAAGGGACTGGGGCTGCTCTTGCTGCCTTTTTCTTCTTTGGGGTAGGGGTTTTGTCTTTTCTGCCGCTACAGCGGTTGACGCTGTAGCGCTTCCTCCTCTCTGCTCAGCTTCCTTCAGCTCCACCTCTTTGCAGCTTTTCATCTCCTGTAATTTCTCTGCTGCCTTTTCCTCTGGTGTCGTCTCACTAGCCTCTTCTGCTTTCTCTTCAGCCTCAGGGTTTGCGTCGCTAAATGCTGCAGCATTAGCCGCTGCAGCGCTTGCTGGTTGAATACCTTCTTCTGGGTAATCAGCCAACTTGACTCCTGGGTTTCTCCTAGCCCTAGTGTAAGACTTCTTCAGAGATGGGGCTCCAGTTTGTTCTTTCTGAGGTGGGGGCTGTGGTTTCTTAGTCACTTCTTCTTGGACTTCCTTGGGTGGGGATTTTCTTGGGGATTGATGGTCTGATTCTGGGATGGGAGAGGGGCTTGTTGGGGGTGTGATTTGGGCTCGGGTGGAATGTGTTTTAGGTGGGGATTTCATGGGGTTTGGGGTTGGATCTCTGTACACCTCCTCTGTTTCAGAACTTGTTTCTTCCTTTTGGGATGATTCTTCATCCCCATCCCTCTCCATTTTCTTCATTACAGCCTTAGTCTCTTCCTCATCTTCCTCACTAATTTCTTCCATTTCCTCAGAATTCAGACTTTCTTCCTCTACAATTATTTTCCTCACTCTCTTAGCAGGGCTTTGTTTTGGTTTCTTTGCTGGGCTTTCCACAGATTTCTTCTTTTCCTTCTTATTTCCCTTTTCTTCCACCCCTTTAGATGGCTCTTCATCCATTAGCCATTCTGGAAATTCTGGTGGTGGGACAGATGTTTTTCCCTTGGAGATTTGGGCATACGTAGCCTTTTCCCATTCAAACTTCTCTTTTACAAAACGACAGAGAGACTGCTGCTGCAGCGCCAGGCGCTGTAGCATCACAGAGTCAACAGACGCTGTGGCGGCAGGCTTCTGCTTAGGTTTGAACATGCAGGGAAAAGCTCTCTGAGGGGATCTCCTTTCTTCTTTCTTTTGAACTTCAACATCAGCATTCAAACATAACTCAGTAACTAAGCAAGGAAAGTAAATGTTACCTCCCTTTTTGATCCTGCACTTTTCTATTTCCTTCGCAATCAACCTACCCACATCAATGTCTTCCCCTGCCATGATAGCATCTATTAGGATTAGCCTCTCTTTCTCCACAAATGTGGTGTGAGAGGTTGGTAGCAGTGAGTGTTTGATGAAGCTACACCATAGATTGGCTTCTTCACATAGGTAGGACTTCTTGATCTTGTATTCAACCCCAAATTTGTCCCAGCTGGATCCTTCTACACAAATCATTGCTCTGACTCCTTCCATTTCCTCTTTTCCCCAAAATTTTACCTTGTTTTCCAGCGCCTTTCCTTGATAACCAAGATGGAGTAGAACATTGATGGTCCTTGCGTTGAAGTTCACAGTTTCACCCCTAACCAGAGAATAGGTTTGGGGCTTTCCATCCTTGGGATCTTCTATTCCTGCGTAGAACTCTCTCACCAACGAGACCACAAACTGCTTTCTGTGCTTGATAAAATGCTCCCACCCCAGCGCTGTAACGGTTGTTGTGAAGGCTTTAGGAGCTTTCTCAGTTTTGAATCCTCTCTCAGCTATAAACTCCATCTGCCAAAATTTCTGAGGATTTGTAGTAGCCATGGAAGGTTTAGATGTTTCTGGGTCTATGTTGGCTCTTTTCCCAGATTTCTTGTCAGCAACTTGCTTTTTAGTCATGGCTGGTTTTGGTTAAGAAGCGCTGAGTATGGACGGTTAGGTTTTTGGAAAACGCTGGGTTCTGCGTTGGAAAGAAGAGAGAAGAAAAGGATATGGCTTGTGAGTGTAACGGTGAAGACGGTTATGGCTTGCAAGTGGAGTGGTGAAGGCGGTTTTGGAAACGCAATAGTAAATGCGTGCGTGGGGAAATGAGAAGTGACCGGTGTGAGTGAGTGATGGGAGAGAGAGAGAAAGTAAAGTGGTTGAGTTGGCTGTTCACTGTTGCAGGAGCAGTCAGGATAAGGTTCTGAGAATTGCCACGTCATTATTGGGTGGAGAACATTTTATTTTATTGTTTGACTCTGGTCTGCTCCCCACAACAACCGCTGTAGCGCCTTGACAACGTTATACAGTGCAGCTTCTATTGATAAGCTGAATTCCTGCAGAAAAATAGAAAAACACAACAGAACAGAAAATTGTTAAAATCCTTGGGGTGCCTCCCAAGAGCGCTTGCTTTAAGAGTCTTCAGCCAGACTTTCTCTTTCATTTAGAGATCTTTAAACTCAATTGTGGTTTTGTTCCTTACCACATCTCCACCAAAGTATTGCTTGACTCTCTGACCATTTACTTTAAAGGTAGTGTTAGTTGCTGCATCATAGAGGTCTAATGCTCCATGGTTGTATATATTCACCAATTTGAATGGGCCAGACCATCTAGACTTTAACTTCCCTGAAAATAACCTTAATCTGGAGTTGAACAACAACACCTGCCCTCCTTCAGTCAGTTCTTTTCTTAGCAGTTTCTGGTCATGCCATACTTTAGTTTTCTCTTGGTAGATTGCTGCATTCTCATAGGCAAAGTGTCTAATTTCTTCCAATTCATGTAATTGCAGCAATCTAGCACCTCCTACTTCCTTATAGTCAAAATTGAGTTTTTTCAGTGCCCAATGGGCTTTGTGCTGAAGCTCAATTGGCAAGTGACTGGATTTTCCATGAACCAGCCTATAGGGAGACATCTCTAAGGGTGTTTTGAAAGCAGTCCTGTAGGCCCACAAGGCATCATCTAAATGTATTGACCATTCTTTCCTTGTTGGCCCTACCATCTTTTCAAGTATCCTCTTGATTTCTCTGTTGGATAACTCTGTTTGACCACTGGTTTTTGGATGGTATGCAGTGGCTATTTTGTGTTTGACTCCATACTTAGCCAAGAGAGTTTCTGTAACATCCTCAAAATAATTAGTAGAATTATTTGGGTGTTAACCTAATTAAACCAATTTAGTACTTAACTGGTAAATTTATCGAGTGCTAAAATTATTTATTTGTTGTCATCGGATCGTTAACCGGATAATACGGACCAAGGAAGTTTTGGAATCGAAATAGGAGATTTCGATCAATATGGTAATTTGACCGCGTTACAGCTTATATATTAAATAAATATATATATGTATATGTGTGTGTGTGTGAGTGAAGAGGAGAAAGAATTAATTAAAAGAATTAAGAGAAGAAGGAAAGAGGAGGCGAGAAACAGAGGAGAAAAAGAGAGAAAAGGAGAGGGAAAAAGAAGAGAATGGCGTGAGGGAGAAGAGAAGACGGAGAGAGAAGACTTCACCGAAACGACTTCCGTCCAACACGAAAAATGTTCAGCACTACTTCCTCTTCGTTTTGGTACCAATTTCATGACGATCAACTCACTCTCTCTCACTTGGCCATTTTTGTGTTTTGGAGGTTTTGTGGGAAATCCGATTTTGGGTTGGTTTTGAAGGTTTAGGTTCAGTTAGGAACGAACCCATGGTGGATTGCTCGAGTATTAGAGTTTGATTGGATGATTGGGAGCTAGTTGGGTGAGTTAGGTTGAAAAATCAAAATTATTGGGATTATGTGTGAATAGTGTCATGGAGGTTAGAGGAGGAAGATGATGAATAGTATCCGTGGAGAATTTCGGGGAATTCGGTATTTCGGTCAAAATGAGGTTTCGCGATCAAGTGGAAAGCTTTGAAAGCAGATTTGGCGTCGTCGGAACGGAGAGTTTAAGCGGGGAGCGTTCGTGTGGCTACTCGGTGATTTCGGCTCGATCGTGGTTCACGCTTCAAGGGTGAGTTCTACTCACGTTTAGGATTTTTGTTTTTCGAATTAATTGATTAATCGTTTTATCGCTTTTGCTGGTCTGGAATATTACTGGATATTGTCTGTTTCGGGTTAGGAATCGATCGGAGCGAGTCTCGAGTTGTGTCGTGTGGAAACGGAATTTTTGGTGATTCGATTTCGAAAGATTTTGACTTAAAAACCGTTAATCGGAAAATATGTCGCGTTTTGATACAATTCGTTTAAAATGAGTTTTTGATTGATTTGATTGATTGTGTGACTTTGATTGAAACTGTTTTTATAGTTGTCAAAACTGTTTTCAATCGGAACGAGAATCGGAATCAAGCGGAATCGCGGTTTTCGCGCGAAACCGCCAAATTCTGCACTTGACAGACCCCCCCTACTGTCAGTCCACGCGCCACTTGCGCGCCGCGCGCCACTCGCGCGCCACTTGACAGATCCTACTGTCAGCTCGCGCGCCACTTGCGCGCCACGCGCCACTCGCGCGCCGCTTTGCAGATTTTCAACAGTTTTTCACTGATTTTGTTTTCGCGATAACTTTTGATCCGGGAACCCGATTGAGGTGTTCTAAAATGCTTTTGAAAGCTTATTCCGAGGCCTAACTAAATATACAATTTAAAAAGGTAAAAAGAACTGTTTTTGAAGTTCAAATTGTTTCGAAAGACCGAATAATAGTACACGTGTGCGGATATGTTTTATTGATAATAAAACGAATTATAAGTTCTATGTGGGGTTGTACCATTGACGCGGAATGATTATTATTCATTCGTCTAAACCGGTTAATAATTCACGATATATAAATTATATCGATTATAGGAGTCGGCCCAGCGTGGGTGGTTATATATGATGGTAGATATATATATTATATCGAGTTTGGGTGACGACCCATGTTAACATACTAGGCGGGGAAGTCATGATCCCTTACCCTAGGCTCCGTGCCATTAGGAAACACTATTGGTATTGGGGTTCACCGGGATTTAGCACTGGATTGCAGTCGGTGTTATGTTGAAAGTTCTGTCGTACGATACACAGGGATTTAGCACTGGATTGCAGTCGGTGTCGTACTGTACGGTTCACCGGGATTTAGCACAGGATTGCAGTCGGTGCCGTACTGAGTCACAACACGTTCACCGGGATTTAGCACTGGATTGCAGTCGGTGTCGTGTTGAATTAAAATGCACGTGGTTATAAATTAAACCACGATTGAAAGAAAGTCTTATAATACGGTTCACCGGGATTTAGCACTGGATTGCAGTCGGTGTCGTGTTAAGTTAAATAGGATTCATAAACGAACGATTCATAATTGAACCGAGAGTGTTAGTAGGGGTCTCGGTAGAACTCACTGAGATTGTATCTCATTGTTTATATGTTGTGGTTTTACAGATAAACAGGGAAAGTGGAGATCCAAGAGGCACGAGTAGGTGGTACTCGGATGGTTGCTGAAGACTTAGCGCTTTGCTAAAGTTTATATTTCCTTTTGTTGTCTGTGTACTACAACTCTATGTATTAATGTTATGTATTTATTTCCGCTTTCTTGTACGATATTGAACACTGTATTTCACTGATGGTTTATGGTCTTATTTATGTTTAAGACTGTTCTATTGTTATTCAGTGAAAATTTTATAGTGGCTTTCAGTATTTAAACAGGAAATATATCTCTGATGTTTTAGGAATGGTACACTTGGGTATTTTTAGTCGATAGAAATACCGGAGTGTTACAGTTGGTATCAGAGCAGTTCGACCTAGTCGGACTTAGTTTAGGGTTGAGTCGATTCCTTGTTAGTCCTTTTTGTAATTACACTTGTGATGCTAAGAGACATTGAGCCTGATCAACTTAATACTTAGTGCATCGTAAGCGGAATTATGGAAGGATGATCAAGACGCAGTCCTCGACCAAAACCGGAATCTCCAACCGGTGCATCCTCAGGAAAGGTGGCATGACGGTGGAAGAATACGCCGCTAAGTTCGAGAAGTTGTCTCAGTTTTACCAAGGGGTAAAGTAAGATTCGAATGACGAATGGAGAACGCAGAAGTATAAGAGGGGCCTTAGTGGTTTTATGACTTAGGGTCTCAGTTCTTATACTGCTACCAATTATGTTGCCTTGGTGCAATCATCCTATGTCGCCGAGGATGATCTCATACGAAATATGGGAAAGGAAAGAAGGTAGTTGAAATATCAACTCCGAATGCAAAGTCCTAAGATAATTTCATCAAAGGAAAAGCAGATGCAATTCTTTGATTCTCCAAAGGGTCAAGATATTCAAATTGTGGAAAGCAACACAATTTAGAAATAGTAGTATATGCGGAAGAGGGTCACTATGCAAAAGAGTGCCCTGCGAGGAAGAGTTCCCGGGAGTCACAAGCAGCTCCAAGACGAGGACGAGTCAACACTCTGGATGTTTAGACAGTTACAACTGCAGACAATCTACTGAGGGGTATGGGATCAGTTTTCAATAACTCGATCAGTATATTATATGGTTCGGGTGCAACCTATTGCTGTATATCCCGATCGCGTGTGAATCGGTTGGGATTAGCCTTATCATCGCTATCCGAGCCGATGACTATTTTAACTGCGGCTAAGGGTCGTGTCCAGACCTAATCTTTGTATAGAATTGTCTACTTGTCATACGAGGCAGAAATTTCGTTGTAGAATTTATTGTTTGCCTATGAGAAGTGTGGATACCATTTTGGGTATGAATTGGATGACTGCAAATCATGTTGCAATCGACTGTGTTAATCAACTATCAGTTTCTCTTCAGAATCAGTTGAATTGTCTAAGACAAATTCTGAAGCGGTTACCTAGCTCACCTTAGACGGTCAATCTTCATTCCAAGGTGCGGGAGCACATGTTAGTATGTTATCTGCATCCACTGAAACTAGTTTAGATTTGGCGAACGTTCAGGTCGTGAATGACTTTCTGGATGTTTTCACGATGAAGTTTCTTCTGGACCTCCAGAGCGAGAGGTAGAGTTTCTGTAGAATTGGTTCCTGGCACGGGATCGATATCTATTGTTTCTTATTGAATGTTCCTTTAGAATTAAAGGAAATGGAGTCTCAACTTGAAGAGTCGATGTTAAAGAAATTCATTCGACCGAGAGTGCTTCTCTAAGGAGTGCTCTGGTGTGGTTAGTCAAAAGGAAAAATGGTAGCATGAGATTGTGCATTGATTATCGACAACTCAACAAAGTGACGATCAAGAATAAATATCTCTTACCAAGGATAGACGATTTGCTTGAGCAATTTGAGGTGCTGCAGTGTTTTCTAAAATTGATCTGAGGTCAGGATATCATCAAATAAAAGTTAGAGCCTTAGATATTCCGAAGACAACTTTCCGTACTAGGTATGGACATTACGTGTTTGTAGTGATGCCCTTCGGTTTGACTAATGCTCCAGCGGTATTCATTGACTACATGAACGGAGTTTTTTCCACACGTACCTAGATCAATTTATAATCATTTTCATTGATGGTATCTCGATGTGCTCGAAGACCATTGAGGAGCATGTCCAACATCTCCGCATTGTTCTGAAAGTACTCCGAGAAAAGAAATTGTACTTGAAACCTTCGGAGTGTGATTTTTGGGTGTCAGAGGTAAAGTCTTTGGGACATGTGATTTCCCAAGTCGGGAGTTTCTATAGATCCCAGTAAGAAGGAAGCGGTGTTGAATGGGAGTGACCGACATCAGTCGAAGAGATCAAAAGTTTCTGGGTCTAGCCGGTTACTATAAGAGATTTGTTAAAGGGTTCTCACAGTTAGTTTTCCATTTACTCGGTTAACTCGTTAGGGTCATCCGTTTACTTGGGATGCCGATTGTGAAGAATGTTTTCAAGAGTTGAAGATTTTGACTTCTGCTCGAATCCTGATTCTTCCGGATCCGTCATTGGAATTTCACATTTTCTGTGACGCTTCACGGAAGGGTTTAGGATGTATTCTCGTGCAGAATCAGCACATGGTAGCTTATGCGTCCAGGCAGTTGAAGATTCATGAGGAGAATTATCCAACTCATGATTTGGAATTGGCAGCTATTGTGTATGCACTGAAGATTTGGAGACGTTACCTGTAAGGGTCTCGTTTCGATGTCTTTAGTGGTCACAAGAGTTTAAGGTATCTGTTTGATCAGAAAGAACTGAATAGCAGGCAGAGAAGTGTGGAGTTTCTGGAGGATTATAAATTCGTGTTGATGTAGCATTCAAGAGAGGCCAGTGTTGTAACTGATGCGCTGAGTAGGGAATCCATTCACATGGCAGAGTTAATGACGCAAGAAATGGAATTGTTAAGAGTCTTTTTAGATCTAAGTTGGAGTACATCCATAAGTTTCCACTTTGGTGGCGAGGTATTAGTTTGTTAACCTCTCCTTGGTGAAGGTTAACAATGAGATTGTCTTACGAGATTTCGTTTGACAAGACGAACGTGAATACGAATATGTAAGTGGGGTAACTGCTGACTGTTTTCACGTTGCGAATAGCCATCAAAGGATTGATTGATGGATCTGCTTGCAAGTGAGTGAAATTTCCGGAATGAAGCTTGGCGTGCGGTGTAATAGTTTTGAAAAAAAAAATCGTTTTTGTGAAAACCCGCATGCTAAAGTTAATTTTGGGAACGAATTAAGAGGCTAATAGGATATGATTGAGGAGGAAAATCCTAGGAGGATTACTTAGGTTGAGGGGAAGCTCTCAACGCTATTAACTAATTCGGAAAGGAGCTCTGAGTTCTGTTTGATAGTTGTTTGGAGAACAACTGAGGTGATTTTCATTACGTTCAATTTCTTTGATGTCCCCGTGGTTTATTTCTACGTTTAAGATAAACGTTTCGGGTAAATCCTCATTTTATCTTCTTTTGAAAAGTGCTATCTCGAAGTCATGGGGGCGAATCAAAAAGTTTAACAAGTGACTTTTTCGTCACATTGTCGGTGTGTACGAGAATTGTTATGGATTTTATAAGATTTGTTGAGAACGCGTTTACACCCTCCGAGGAAATCGTGTTTGTTTTTACCTCTACCAAGGAGTACCAGTATGTGGATCTCATTTTCCAATCCGTATTTCTATCAAGTGTCTTGTATTAGACCCTTTGATTTAGATTAGTCAAAGTTGGGTAGTAAACGAGGATAATTGGAATGAAGCTTCGAAAGTGTTTTCAAACGCGGTGTCGAGCCTATGAAGGCGAATGATGAGTTTCTCGTGTTGATTCGTAACAAGAGAGTTCGGACTGTAATCTTAGAAGCGTTCTAGGGTAGTAGTCGAACATACTTAAAGATTGGCGTGCCAACTTGGGAAGATTTTCTACACTCATTTCGTTAATTCAAGAATGTTTTCTAGCAAATTTGGACCTTTCGGAGAATGTCGATCTTCGGTTAGTCAGATGAAAGACTTAACGAAATTTTGAGGACAAAATTCTTTCAAGTTGGGGAGAATGTAACATCCTCAAAATAATTAGTAGAATTATTTGGGTGTTAACCTAATTAAACCAATTTAGTACTTAACTGGTAAATTTATCGAGTGCTAAAATTATTTATTTGTTGTCATCGGATCGTTAACCGGATAATACGGACCAAGGAAGTTTTGGAATCGAAATAGGAGATTTCGATCAATATGGTAATTTGACCGCGTTACAGCTTATATATTAAATAAATATAAGTATATATATGTATATGTGTGTGTGTGTGTGAGTGAAGAGGAGAAAGAATTAATTAAAAGAATTAAGAGAAGAAGGAAAGAGGAGGCGAGAAACAGAGGAGAAAAAGAGAGAAAAGGAGAGGGAAAAAGAAGAGAATGGCGTGAGGGAGAAGAGAAGAGGGAGAGAGAAGACTTCACCGAAACGACTTCCGTCCAACACGAAAAATGTTCAGCGCTACTTCCTCTTCGTTTTGGTACCAATTTCATGACGATCAACTCACTCTCTCTCACTTGGCCATTTTTGTGTTTTGGAGGTTTTGTGGGAAATCCGATTTTGGGTTGGTTTTGAAGGTTTAGGTTCGGTTAGGAACGAACCCAAGGTGGATTGCTCGAGTATTAGAGTTTGATTCGATGATTGGGAGCTAGTTGGGTGAGTTAGGTTGAAAAATCAAAATTATTGGGATTATGTGTGAATAGTGTCATGGAGGTTAGAGGAGGAAGATGATGAATAGTATCCGTGGAGAATTTCGGGGAATTCGGTATTTCGGTCAAAATGAGGTTTCGCGATCGAGTGGAAAGCTTTGAAAGCGGATTTGGCGTCGTCGGAACGGAGAGTTTAAGCGGGGAGCGTTCGTGTGGCTACTCGGTGATTTCGGCTCGATCGTGGTTCACGCTTCAAGAGTGAGTTCTACTCACGTTTAGGATTTTTGTTTTTCGAATTAATTGATTGATCGTTTTATCGCTTTCGCTGGTCTGGAATATTACTGGATATTGTCTGTTTCGGGTTAGGAATCGATCGGAGCGAGTCTCGAGTTGTGTCGTGTGGAAATGGAATTTTTGGTGATTCGATTTCGAAAGATTTTGACTTAAAAACCGTTAATCGGAAAATATGTCGCGTTTGGATACAATTCGTTTAAAATGAGTTTTTGATTGATTTGATTGATTGTGTGACTTTGATTGAAACTGTTTTTATAGTTGTCAAAACTGTTTTCAATCGGAACGAGAATCGGAATCAAGCGGAATCGCGGTTTTCGCGCGAAACCGCCAAATTCTGCACTTGACAGACCCCCCCTACTGTCAGTCCACGCGCCACTTGCGCGCCGCGCGCCACTCGCGCGCCACTTGACAGATCCTACTGTCAGCTCGCGCGCCACTTGCGCGCCACGCGCCACTCGCGCGCCGCTTTGCAGATTTTCAACAGTTTTTCACTGATTTTGTTTTCGCGATAACTTTTGATCCGGGAACCCGATTGAGGTGTTCTAAAATGCGTTTGAAAGCTTATTCCGAGGCCTAACTAAATATACAATTTAAAAAGGTAAAAAGAACTGTTTTTGAAGTTCAAATTGTTTCGAAAGACCGAATAATAGTACACGTGTGCGGATATGTTTTATTGATAATAAAACGAATTATAAGTTCTATGTGGGGTTGTACCATTGACGCGGAATGATTATTATTCATTCGTCTAAACCGGTTAATAATTCACAATATATAAATTATATCGATTATAGGAGTCGGCCCAGCGTGGGTGGTTATATATGATGGTAGATATATATATTATATCGAGTTTGGGTGACGACCCATGTTAACATACTAGGCGGGGAAGTCATGATCCATTACCCTAGGCTCCGTGCCATTAGGAAACACTATTGGTATTGGGGTTCACCGGGATTTAGCACTGGATTGCAGTCGGTGTTATGTTGAAAGTTCTGTCGTACGATACACCGGGATTTAGCACTGGATTGCAGTCGGTGTCGTACTGTACGGTTCACCGGGATTTAGCACAGGATTGCAGTCGGTGCCGTACTGAGTCACAACACGTTCACCGGGATTTAGCACTGGATTGCAGTCGGTGTCGTGTTGAATTAAAATGCACGTGGTTATAAATTAAACCACGATTGAAAGAAAGTCCTATAATACGGTTCACCGGGATTTAGCACTGGATTGCAGTCGGTGTCGTGTTAAGTTAAATAGGATTCATAAACGAACGATTCATAATTGAACCGAGAGTGTTAGTAGGGGTCTCGGTAGAACTCACTGAGATTGTATCTCATTGTTTATATGTTGTGGTTTTATAGATAAACAGGGAAAGTGGAGATCAAAGAGGCACGAGTAGGTGGTACTCGGATGGTTGCTGAAGACTTAGCGTTTTGCTAAAGTTTATATTTCCTTTTGTTGTCTGTGTACTACAACTCTATGTATTAATGTTATGTATTTATTTCCGCTTTCTTGTACGATATTGAACACTGTATTTCACTGATGGTTTATGGTCTTATTTATGTTTAAGACTGTTCTATTGTTACTCAGTGAAAATTTTATAGTGGTGTTCAGTATTTAAACAGGAAATATATCTCTGATGTTTTAGGAATGGTACACTTGGGTATTTTTAGTCGATAGAAATACCGGAGTGTTACAGTTTCAATTAATTTGTTGCAAAAATGAGATCCCTCATCACTGATGATGACTCTTGGAGTTCCAAACCTTGTAAATATGTTTTTTAACAAAAATTTTCTCACAGACTTAGCATCATTATTGGGTAGAGCAACAGCCTCTACCCATTTTGAAACATATTTCACAGCTACTAAGATGTACAGATTTCATGAGAAGGGGGGAAAGGTCCCATGAAATCCATTCCCCAAACATCAAAGAGTTCTATCTCTAAGATGTTTGTTAATGGCATCTCATGCTTACTTGATATGTTCCCCATTCTCTGGCATCTATCACAGCCTTTCACAAAGTCCCGAGCATTCTTAAAAAGTGTAGGCCAATAATAACCGGATTGCAATACCTTAGCAGCAGTTCTGATCCCACCAAAATGCCCACCACATGGTGCAGAATGGCAGTGTTGTAGCACTTGGTCTTGTTCTTCCTCTGCAAGGCATCTCCTCATCAATTGGTCTTGGCATTTCTTGTAGAGAAAAGGTTCATCCCAGTAATATTGTTTCACTGTGTGGAAGAACCTTCTCTTCTGCTGATAATTCATCTCAACAGGTACCACCTTGTTCACTAGAAAATTTACTATGTCAGCATACCAAGGTGTTGCAGGGTCAGGCGCTATAGCGTCTAGCGTGTTAGCGCTAACCGCTACAGTGGTTGATGCTTCAGCAGCTATTACCAATAGCTGTTCATCTGAAAAGTGCTCCCTGATCTCTCCTCCTGCTGTACCTGCATTTTCTCTTTCTATTCTAGATAAATGATCAACAACTTGGTTCTCCACTCCCTTTTTGTCTCTAATTTCTAAATCAAACTCTTGGAGTAGGAGAACCCACCTTATTAGCCTTGGCTTTGCATCCTTTTTTGTGATCAAGTACTTGATGGCAGAATGGTCAGTGAAAACAATTACTTTTGTCCCTACCAAGTACGATCTAAACTTGTCAAATGCAAAGACAACAGCCAATAATTCTTTTTCAGTGACAGTGTAATTCAGTTGAGCTTCTACAAGTGTTCTACTAGCATAATAGATTGAATGGAAAATTTTGTCATACCTTTGCCCAAGCACAGCTCCAATGGCAAAGTCGCTAGCATCACACATAAGCTCAAAAGGCTTACTCCAGTCAGGAGCTATAATAACTGGTGCTGTTATTAAAGCTTTCTTCAGTTTCTGGAAGGCTTGAATGCATTGATCATCAAACATGAAAGGGACATCACGCTGCAGTAATTGACACAGAGGTTTGGAGATTTTTGAAAAATCTTTTATGAACCTCCTATAGAATCCAGCATTCCCCAAAAAGCTTCTTATGCCCTTAATGTTTGTTGGAGGAGGTAGCTTCTCAATGACCTCTATTTTTGCCTTGTCCACTTCCAGCCCCTTCTTGGATATTCTGTGACCCAGAACAATTCCCTCTTGTACCATAAAATGGCATTTTTCCCAATTTAGCACAAGGTTTGTTTCTTCACATCTTATCAGAATATCTTCCAAGTTGGATAAGCACAAATGGAATGTTTCCCCAAACACAGAGAAATCATCCATGAAAACCTCCATGGATCTCTCAATGAAGTCAGAGAAAATTGTCATCATACATCTCTGGAAGGTGGCAGGTACATTACACAATCCAAATGGCATCCTTCTAAATGCAAAGGTGCCATATGGACATGTGAATGTAGTCTTTTGCTGGTCTTCGGGAATTATTGCTATTTGATTATAACCAGAATAACCATCTAGAAAGCAATAAAATTCTTTACCTGAAAGCCTATCCAGCATTTGGTCAATGAAAGGCAAGGGGAAATGATCTTTACTTGTAGCCTTATTTAACCTCCTATAATCCATGCAGATCCTCCATCCTGTTACTGTTCTGGTTGGCAGCAGTTCATTCATTTCATTAGTGATCACTGTTATCCCTCCCTTCTTTGGAACACACTGCACAGGACTAACCCATGCACTGTCTGAGATAGGATAAACAATACCTGCATCCAACCATTTGATGATCTCTTTTTTCACCACCTCTTTCATGATAGGGTTCAACCTCCTCTGTCCTTCAATGCAGTTCTTGGAGTCTTCTTCTAACACAATCCTGTGCATACAGATGGTGGCGCTTATTCCCTTAATATCAGATATCTGCCACCCAATTGCTCCTTTATGTCTGAGCAGCGTATCAATCAAATCCCGCTCCTGTTTTTCAGAAAGATCAGAGGCTATTATAACTGGCAAAGTGCTATTTTCTCCCAGATATGCATACTTGAGATGGGTAGGAAACTCCTTCAGCTCTAAGGTAGGTGGTTGTTCAATGGAAGGCAGATTCTATTTTATTTCAGAGTGTTCTTGTTCAAGAGATTCATACTTCCTAGCCCAAACTTCCTTTACTTCTTCTACAGTTTCTATGTCAGATTCTGAATTTGCATTGCTGCTCAGTAACTGCTCTAGATGATCAGCGCTTTCCTGAAAATGATTCTGAACAACTTGGTCAAGAGCAGTCACAATTGAGCACTCTTCTGTATTGGGGTCTGGAAACTTCATGGCATTGAGGACATTGAATCTGACTTCTTGGCCATTGACTCTCATGGTCAATTCTCCTCTTTGCACATCTATCAGTGTTCTTCCAGTTGCTAGGAATGGCCTTCCCAATATTATAGGCACTTCCTTGTCTGCTTCAAAATCCAGAATTACAAAATCCACAGGGAATACAAATTTATCTACCTTGATTAGAACATCTTCTAGTATTCCTTCTGGATAAGCAAGGGTTCTGTCAGCTAGCTGCAGAGTAACTGATGTAGGCCTGGCAGTTCCTACTCCCAACTATGTGTATATGGACTTTGGCATTAGATTTATGCTAGCACCTAAGTCACATAAGGCACGGCCAGAGTAGAAATTTCCAATGGAACAAGGGATAGTAAAGCTGCCAGGGTCCTTTGATTTCAATGGAAGTTTATTCTGCATAATCATGCTGCACTCCCCTGTCATTGCTACTGTTTCAAATTCCCCAAGTCTTCTCCTCTTGGTGAGCACATCCTTCATAAACTTTGCATAGTTTGGCATTTGTTGGAGGGCTTCCACCAATGGAACATTAATGTGCAGTTGTTTAAGGACTTCCAGGAATTTGTTGAATTGTTTGTCTTCCTGAGCCTTCCTAAGCCTCTGAGGATATGGAGGGTCAGGATATGTTGGAATAATTTTGGGTGGTGGTATTTGGGCAGCAACCGGCGCTGTAGCGTCAGCTTTAGACGCTGTAGCGTCTGGTTCAGAATTTTTTTCTTTATCAGATTTTGTATTTTTTTCATCACCTGAAACAAGTGATGGCCCTTGCAAATCTTTCCCACTCCTTAGAGATATGGCTTTGACATGCTCCTTCCCTTGAGTATTAGAAGTTGAAGCTTCAGTAGTGGATGGCAATGATCCACTTGCTCTTTGGGTAAGAACATTAGCTATTTGCCCCATTTGTACCACCAGGTTTTTTATGGAAGCTTCATGAGTTTTCAAGGTTGTCTTACAGTCGCTCATGAAACTTCTTAACAGACCTTCCATGGAATTGTCAATAACAGGGGCATTCTGCCTTTGATAGTTTTGAGTAGGGAATCCTGGTGGATTAGCTGGAGCACTATAAGTTGGTGCTGTAGCATTGTTGGCTCCCCATCTGAAGTTGGGGTGATTCTTCCAACCAGGATTATAAGTATTTGAGTAGGGATTATTATTCTTGTTGAATCCCACATAATTCACAGAGACGGGATTACCTGGACAGTCTTCATAGAGATGCTCTCCTCCACAATAAACACAGCTAGTTAAACCTAGAGCAGCTTGCTCTATAACAGCCACAGTTGGCTTAACTGGCGTTGTAGCGGTAACCGCTACAGCGTTAGAGGTACTCATGTTTTTTATCATATTGGTGAGGGAAGCAACCTGAGCTGACAGGGCTGAAACTTCACTAATTTCATGGACACCAGCTACCTTTTTCTGTAGAGCTAGCCTTTCTGTGGGCCACTGGTAGCTATTGGTGGCAATGTCATCTATTAAGTCACAAGCTTCATTATTGGAAGTTTTCAGTAGTACTCCCCCAGAAGAAGTATCAAGCGTTAGTCTGGTATGGGGATTCAATCCATTGTAAAAAGTCTCCATCTGAATGATCACTGGAATACCATGATGGGGACATATTCTCAACAGTTCTTTCCATCTCTCCCAAGCTTCAAACAGTGTTTCAGAATCTTTTTGTTTGAATACAGTAACTTCATTCCTCATTCTTGCATTTTTACTAGGGGGAAAATATTTTGCCAAGAATTTCTCAGCCATTTCATTCCAAGTATGGATAGAGTTAGACTCTAGAGAAGTTAACCAGGCCTTTGCTCTATCTTTCAAGGAATAAGGAAAAAGTTTTAGCCTAAATGCATCATCACTTACCCATGGAATGATGAAGTTACTGCAAACCTCCAAAAATTATTTTAAGTGTAGATATGTGTCCTCTTGGGGAGAACCACCAAACTGACCTACTGTTTGGAGCATCTGGAACATCATTGGTTTGAATTCAAATTGAGCTATTTGAAGAGTAGGACTAGCTATGCTTGTCTCCATGGTTAGTGGATCAAACACAGCATAGTCCCTCCTGGGTCTGTCCCTGTCATTTACCATGTCAACTGGGCCTCGATTTATGAATTGTTGCCTATACCAGTCTTCATCATTATGCAATGTAGGAGTGGGCGGTTGATATCCTCTACCTCTACCTCCTGGATCAGATCTTCCTCTACCCTGGTTAGATCTACCACCCAGGGTGGTACCTCTGCCTGAGTTTGTTCTGCCACCTTGTTCAGACATTGTGGGTCTAAGCTGTCTTAGCCTCTGAAGTTGTCTCAGTCTCCTAAATCTCCTTTCTTGTTCTGGATCCAACTCGAACTCTGATGGTTGGGACCTGTGTTGCCTGGGCATGCGTTGTAGCGTCTACCGCTGTAACGTCAAGAAACAACACACCAGCATGAAATCTTCACTAATATTGCTAAAAACTTAAACAAAAAAAATTAAATGCAATCCCCGGCAACGACGCCAAAAACTTGTTGTGCGAAAAGTAGTTTGTGCAAGTATACACAATCGCAACAAGTAATACAATGATAAATAGAGATCGTTCCCACAGAGATTGGAATTAATCTAGTAGTTTAAGAGATTAGAAACTTAGTGGATCAAGTTAAGTGACAAATAAAAGTGTGGAGTTGTAAACATAATGAGTTGTGAATAAACAGTAGTGAATTGAAAGTATTTAAGAGTGAGTTGGATGGCTCATTCGTTATGTAAATTCCCAAGAGTAGAGTTCTATAATATTAGACACTGTAGCGTTAAGCGCTGTAGCCGTATGGCAGCGTGCCTTTCACTCACTGTCACCAGGGTTATGTTAAAAGACTCCTATGTCTAGGCTCTAAATAAGTTTTACCCCTGTATAATAAAGATCTTACAGCATTTACCTTATGAACTATTACTTCCCTATGTCTAGGGTTAAGTACAAGTCATTTAAATGTCTTTAGATGACCTTTCATTCATATCAAACCTTGAAGTCTCTTCGTGAACCATGTCTGTACCCACAAAGTCCCTTGTTTTAGTTGATCATTCCCAAAATAAGTTTGAAAGCATTATAACACAAGGAATGAAACACAAACATCATAATATTATATAAAAGCTACTCAAGGTTCATTACAAACTAAGAACAATCCAACTACAAAATGGTTAGCTCATGGCAAGCTTCATCAACACAATATAAACAAACAAGCTTATATTACTGTAGGGATACAAGAGGAGAATGGTTGCAAAAGATGCACTCCAAGAATCCCAAATCACATACGATGGATGAAGCTATGGCGTGAGCACCCTTTTAGTGAAATCTAAAGACTATACTAAAAATAAAAGCTTCAAGAGTGGAATAACAATAGAGGAAGACTAAAATGTCAACATAGTTTTCTCTATGTTAAAACTCTCTCTATCTTCGCGTGTGTGTGTCTCATGAAGATGATAGACTCGATATATCCCTTAATAGTTATTATAATAATTAGATATTATCCTAATTATCCATAAAGCTACTTTACAAAAAGGGGTGATGATTAAAATCATCACCAACTATCACATGGGCTTCAATTAGGAGGCGCCAAGTGTACTATTGCATCCACTTGGAGGCTGAAATGTTATGCTGAGAAGAAGAAGATTAGATTGGTGACTCATCACTCAGCAAGTGGCTTTACAAATATCCAAGTGGTCAACGCTCCATAACGCTGTAGCGCTTACTACAGGCCTACCGCTGCAGCACTCAGGCAAAACATCAACATATTCACAAAGGCACCTATTATGCCCAATATTTTAGGAAATCAAGTCTGAACCTATATTAATACATTCAACTACATATTTACATATGAAAGTACTAAAATTACTTGAGAACTCAGTTTGATTTACATCATAAGAGCATAAATAACCCATATAAATATGAGTTATCAATAGGGAGGGAGAGAGGTAGTTTGAATTTATGGGCAGATAGAGGGTTTTGATTTGTAGTGAAGAGAGGTTTGGGTTGACTGGTTAAAAAGGGTGGATGTAGATACAAATAATGGCTTATTTTTTGGTGGAAAAGGGAAAAAGAGATGAAAGAGACATCAACTTCTAACTCAAACTAGAAGATGCTCATTTGCATTTGTATTTTTTACTAGTTTTTAGGACCTATGCATTGCTTGGCAAGAAGTTCGTTTAAGAATTATTTTGTTCAATATGTATTGATTTTCGTTTGCACATACATTTGGCATTACATTTGCGTACAAAACACATTTAAGAACTTGTGCAATGCACGAAGAGACATTCGTCGAAAGAAACTACGCTAATTACGATTTACAATTTTGTGTTCATTTATTGAGTAGCAAAGACATTTAACAATAAATTACAATATCACATTAAGAAAACATAAATATTGCATTAAAACCACCAAGCATATTTACTTCTAGGAACAATTATAGGAACAACTTTCCCTATAATTGTTCAACATTCACTACCAAATTAGCGGCTCTTTACCACACTAAAATAGCCACATTTATTTTACACGTGGGTAAAGATTGGATGAGCCACGCTGTTGACAGTGGCTAAATAACCGGGAAAGGGTGTGAAATAATTTCGTTTCTCGCTCACTCCCTCCCTCCTTAATCGCAAATCGCAAATATCACTTCTGAAAACCTCTCCTTCTGAAACACTTCCTCTACACACGATTCCTCTCCCTCAATTCCTCTCCCTTCCGAAAACCTAGATCCACGATGAAACACGATTCCTCCTCTCCCATTTGAAAACCTCTCCTTCACGATGAACCTCTAGCTCCTTCAGTTGATAGAAGAAAACCCAGCCTCCACGATGAAACACCAAGAAACCTCTCCAATTCGTCCCTGACCAGAAGTGAAGAAGTGAACCTCTCTTTCGGTGAAGCTCTCTCTCGCAACTTCCTTCTCATCGTAGGTACCAATCGTCCCTCGTTTCTTTCTTTCTTTCTTCTTTCTTGATTTTAATGTTTCTTGTTCACTGCATTTATGGTGATTTGGGAGGGGAAACTGATTTGATGATCTCTAAATTGATGTTTTCTTGTTCTCATCGTACAGTTCCTTCTTTCAGTTTGATTTTTGCTGCTTTCAATTTGATTTTTGCTACATTCAGTTAGATTTATTTGCTGCTTTGGTTCACTGATTTGTTGCTTTGGTTCCAAATGTGTGTATTCTATTTTTGCTGCTTTGGTTCACTGATTTGCGATTCTATTTGCTGCTTTGGTTCACTGATTTTTGCTGCATTCAATTAGATTTATATGCTTGATACAAATGTTTGTATTCTATTTTTGCTCGATACAAATGTGTGTATTCTATTTTTACGAAAACCACTTTGATGATACAATTAGCTTTTTGCTGCTTTCAATTTGTATTCTATTTTTTTAGTCTAAAAATGTGTGTTTTGCTTTGTTGTGAATCGTGATTCTCATTCACCTCGTTATTGACTTCATTCTTTCTTGTTGTTGTCTTGATTGCTGCATTCACTGTTCCGTCATCTTGTTGGCTCACGGCGGTTTCGTTGATCTCAGTTGCGGCGAGGACGGCGAGCGGGCGAGGACGAAAGTGTGGTTCTCATCAAGGTCAATTTCAAACGCAGCGGCGGTTTCATCGATTTCTCCAATTACGAGTATCGTCTTTGAGGTTTGGCTCTTCAAGTTCCAATTTCCTTCACTATTTTGAGGTCCTTGATACATTCTAATGCATCCGGTTAATTAACTATATATGGTGTTTTTTCTTCCGAAGTAATTATGTATTGTTCCTATTTGTTGTATGTAGTCGTATAATAAATTGCGAATGAAAGAAAAGACTAGAAGAGCATGTTGCTAATATGCTTTTTATTAATCATTTAATATTTTTCTGCTATTAAGGCAACATGTTGCTAAATGATATCAAAAGGCTGCATGCATAATCAGTAACCTCTATAAATTATTCATTACTTGATGTTTTATTTGAAGTAGTATTGATGCAATAGTGAAATGCTTACTTTATTTTTTATATTTGTGGACCTGTATGTAGCTGGCCAACACTTAAGAGTATATTGAAGATTTAAACATTTGAACTTAGTTTATAGGTTGTTTTCCTGATTGAGCAAGGTGCATATAATTGTAGCAATTTTCCTGATTGTATCGCTACTAGAAGAATTCTGTTTTGAAGCTACTCCAATGATGCAATTGTGAATCTATCTTCATTTGCTACCTTATTGTCATTTGCTATTTCAAATGCTTGAATAATTTCATTTCAATTTGCAAACAGATTATGCAATTATGATTAATAAGAGTTGGATTGATAAGCCAATAAAATCAAAAAACTTCTTGGATGGGGTAGTCCAATTTTTGGACTTTGCCTTTTCAAATGCATCAATCAATGGACAAATATTATGTCCTTGTAATACATGTCGATTTTTTCCTCGTAATAGAGTTGAAGTGTTCAGTCATCTCCTTGAAAAGGGTTTTCCAAGCAAGTACACATTTTGGAACATGCATGGGGAAAAGCATGTTCAACCAAATGTTGAATCAGTGAGCCAAGTAAAAGAAGCGTCTGCTAGACAACATCCAATGCAAGATATGTTAAACGATGTCTTTGGCGTCTTTGGTGACCAAGGAAATCAAGATTCTGGTCCATCAAGTATTCCTAACAGCGACAACGTAATGGACACTGTTGCACCCCGAAAAATCCCTGGTTTGGGGTTTCTCAATGTACAACGTGGAAAATTTTGGAGCCGCCACCAATATTTTAATTTTAAGACCAAAACATTGAAAAAAGGTCTTTTGGATAAGGCGGATAGTCTTTGAAAACTAGAGATATAGGTTCGGGGGTCGATTACGTGCGAGGAAGGTGTTAGCACCGCGCACGTCCTTTCTACCGAAAGGGAACCTCTAATTAAATGTGTGGTTTTAACACTTGATTTGAAAAATACCTAGATTTGCCTATTTATTTCTTATTTGGAGATGAATAGGAAATCTTTAATGGCAATTTTATTTTAGGTGAGAAAAGGGGAAAAAAAAGGTTTTTAGAAAAAAAGTGCTTGACGGGACATGGCCCGCTCCTACGTATCTCCCGGTGCGATGGAGAATTCAAAGCTACGTAGTTCTTGGTTCTTTTTGAAAAGTTTTTTGTCTTTTATCTTTTTTAGTGAGTTTTTGAAATAGGACGAGCATTAGCAAATGATTAAACTAGCAGAGGCTATGATGAATCACTACTAAATACTCAGAAAAAGAGAATTGTACCGCTAGTCAAACGAACAAAGGTTCTGATGGACTATTGATAACAACTCGTTTTTATTACCTTTTTGGAAGTGATTTTCGAAAGAGATTGATTTGCACAATGATCAAACTAACAAAGGTTATGATGGACCATCGTTTATTATTCTTATGAGAAAAAGACATTGTCACTAATAGCTAAACGAACAGGGGCTCTGATGAGCTATTAGCAACAATGGGTTGGAAAATGATTCTTTTTGTTTGTTTTTATGAAAATAATTTGTTTATGGGGATGAAAAGAATTTTTATTTGTTGCGCTTGACGAGAACGTGGCTCGCTCCTACGTATCCCAAATGGGAATCAAAGCGACGTAGTTCTAATTAAAAATGTTTTTTTTTGAAAGAGTTTGAAAGGGGAAGGTTGAATCATCTGAGACCATCTTCACCACTTAGACAATAATGCACTAGGTATAAGTGGGAATCATGTGGTTCATCATCAACAATGACACTATAGCTAGATTAAATCACATAGGGCAATTTTGGCATGGATCACAATAACTAAATATTAACAAATGAAAAGACCGAAATACCTCTGATGAAGACAGATATTACAGATCTGAAGAACAAAAATGAAGCGGAGAACTGGAAAATGAGATTTGCGAGAGCTGTCTTCCCAGATCTCGTGAAAATGTTTCTGGAGCAATTCTTCTCAGATCTTGTGAAAAAATGTGTGTAGCAATTCTTCTCTCTGATCTCGTGTGAAGTGTTCGTGTAAATCTCTGTCTGCCTTTCTCTGATCTCGTGAAGTCCGTCCCCAAAATGTGACTTGAGGCTGCCTATTTATAGGCTCAGGAAAGCGTAGGAATTTTAAAAAACATTTATTGCAAGGATGAATCGATTGTTTGATGAAGGCAAAATATAGTATAATCGATTCTTTGCTTTTAAAAAACATAGGAATCGATTCCTTGGGCTTTAGAAATTAGTGGGAATCGATTCTTGGACTTCCTGAAATGATAGGAATCGATTTCATTGTGTTTTAAAAAAGAAGGAAATCGATTCTTGAGACATCCTAAATAGGTGGGAATCGATTTCATGTTTAGCTAAAGTATGTGGGAATCGATTCTTAGCCTTTAGGAGAGCTTAAAAATCGATTTCAATGCCCTTGCAAGATAGTAAGAATCGATTCATGGCTTTTAGGAGAGCTTAAAAATCGATTTTAATGCCTTTGCAAAATAGTAAGAATCGATTCATGGCTTTGGCTTATGTATAGGTGTGAATCGGTTCTTTGTTTCCAACATAGGATAAGGAAATCGATTCTTGGCCTATAGGTGAGCCTAAAATCGATTTCATAGCCTATATAAATTGTATAAATCGATTTTTGGTCATTTGGAACAAAATAGAAATTGTTTTTTTGCTTTCCACCAAAATGTTTTTAGGTCTTTGCCATGCATGCATGAGATATTTTCCAAAGCTTGCCATGCATGCATAACATATTTTCAAAAACCCTAATTTGATGCATGAGGCTTATTGCAAAAATTATTTTTATAGACCCTTTTGTGAGAAATGACCAAAATGCCCTTTTTGACCCTAAAAACCCTAATTTCCCAAAAAGTGCATTCTAACCCTAAAAATGATTTTAAAAACTTTGGAATGGTATCTAGGACCCAAAATGCAATGAATAAGTTATTTTTTATATTTTTTCTTTTTGTGCGGAAAATTAGGGTTTGGACCTAAGCCGGACAAAATTGGGGTATGACAGACACCAATGACGTCAATAATAAGGAGCTGAAAACAATTAAAGAGCTCTATCAGGGTTGCACCAAATATAGCAAACTATCCTTCATCGTTCGTCTCTACCATATAAAAGTTTTGTGTGGCGCAACAGATAAAACATTTTCAATGATCATTGAGCTTCTAACTGATGCTTTTCCCCATGCTAAACTACCTTCATCTTTCTATCAAGCAAAAAAGATGATTAAGACGTTAGGTTTAAGTTATGATAAGATTCATGCTTGGCCGAAACATTGCATGTTGTATTGGGGATCACTAGAGGATGAGAAGAGAGATAAATGCAAGATTTGTAATGAATCTAGATGGAAATCACAGGAAAATGATGGTGCGGCACATGATGTGATGGACGACAAAAAGAAAAAGAAGCCCCAACCAGCAAAAGTATTGCGATACTTCCCACTTATACCAAGGTTGCAAAGGTTGTACACATCCTCTAAAACTGCAGAGCTATTGAAATGGCATGCTACAATGGAAAATCCAGATGGGTTGTTAAGGCATCCTAGAGACACTAAAGCATGGAAGAACTTTGATTTGTTGTATCCCGATTTTGCTTTAGATCCTCGTAATGTGCGACTCGCATTAGCTACAGATGATTTCAACCCATTTGGGACTTTAAGTTCTTCTAATAGTGTTTGGCCTGTGATGTTGTATGTTTACAACTATCCTCCATGGTGTTGCATGAAGCAAACTTCTCTTATAATGTCAATGATAATTCCTGGTCCTAAGATGCCTGGCAATAATATTGATGTTTACTTACAGCCTCTAGTTGCAGAGTTAAAAAACTTGTGGAATGGTGTTGATGCTTATGATTCCTCTGCTAAAGAAACGTTTCGAATGAGAGCTGCATTGTTTTGTACAATTAGTGACTTTCCTGGCCTTGACAACCTATCTGGGTGGAATACACATACATTGTTTTCATGTCCGTCATGTAAGTTTGATACAGAATCTAAAAGGCTGAAATTTGGTAGGAAAAATTGTTTCATGGGACATCGTGGATATTTACCTCTTGATCACAAGTATAGATACAATAAAAAGTCATTTGATGGCTCAATAGAGCTTAGACCTTCCCTTGTTCCAATGACAGGCTCAGACATATTGAGACAAATTGATGATAATCTCAAAACGCCACATGATGAGGGTACGAGTGCGGTTGGCCCACAACAATGGAAAAAAAAAGAGTATCTTCTGGGATTTGCCTTATTGGGAGCATAATCTTATTCGCCATTGCCTTGATATGATGCACATAGAGAAGAATGTTTGTGACAATGTATTGTTCACAGTGCTTGACGATAAAAAACGAACAAAAGACAATCTTCAAGCTCGCAAAGACCTGCAGGAAATGGGAATTAGAGAAAGACTTCACCCATATCCCAATTCCTCTAAGTTTCCTCAGTCGTGTTTTAAAATGAAAAATATGGAGAAAGATATGTTCCTAAAAATTCTCAAAAATGTGGTTTTCCCAGATAGTTATGCATCAAATATTTCTAGATGTGTTGATACTAAGAAACGCAAGGTCTTTGGTCTGAAGAGTCATGATTCACATATCCTGATGGAACACCTTTTTCCAATTGCTTTTAGAAAAACTCTTCCTAAAGAAGTTGCTTCAGTGTTGATTGAGTTATGTAACTACTTTAGAGAAATATCATGCAAGGTTCTAGACGTCAAGAATATAGAGAAACTACAACAGCGAATTGCTGTCACCCTTTGCCATATGGAAATGATATTCCCTCCTTCTTTTTTCACTGTTATGGTTCATTTAGTTATTCATCTTGGAGAGGAAGCAATGATTGCTGGTCCCGTGCATTATAGATGGATGTACCCTGTTGAAAGGTATATTGTATTTATCATTAAGTTGATGATAAACTATATGGTTTAATTTTTACTAGGCTCACTTTCTTTTATTTTAGGACCCTTGGCCATTTAAAATCCTATGTTCGTAACAAGGCTACACCAGAAGGATGTATAGCTGAAGGATACATTATGGATGAATGTCTTATGTTTTGTTCAAGATATTTAGAGGATGGTGAGATTGAAACAAGGTTCAATCGTCCAAGACGCAATGACGATGATAATGGAGTCAATTCTAGTAGTGAGTCTGCTATTCTATCAAATTTGTTTCCTACATCAGGTAGGCCTATTGGAGCTATCAAGACATTTCACTTTCACCATTTGAGAAGATACAAGCTCATCGCTATGTGTTAACTAATTGTGAATTAGTTGATCCATTTCGTGAGTAAGTTTTGTGCTTTTATATAAAGTAAAATTTTAAATTATCCATTTCAATACCATTTTTAATAACTAAGAAAATTTTCATCCAGCAAGTGTAGAGTTGAGGTTTCTAGGATGCATCGTGGCAAGAGAAACTCCTCTAAAATTGTGGAAGAATATGTTCACAAACATTTTCACGAATGGTTCAGTGAATATGTAAGGACATATATTGAGTTTCGCTTAATTTTTTCATCTCAAAGTATTGTGATCTATATATATATATATATATATATATATATATATATATATAATTGTCCTAATGATTCCCAATATATACTAGGTTGCAAGAAAGGATGATCCACATATTACAGCTGAAATTGATTGGCTCGCAAAAGGGCCAAATGACATTGCAAGGAGATTTAATGGGTATAACATTCATGGATTTAAGTTTCATACACAAAAGAAGGAACAAGGATTGAAAACCCAAAATAGTGGTATCGTTATGTCTGCTATTACAAAGAGATTTTCAACCGGCAAGGAACCTTTTGAAAAATCAACCGATGACAGGTATTATGGGAAATTGGTTGACATCATAGAGCTTTATTACTATGGTAAGCTAAGAGTTGTACTATTCAAATCTATTTGGGTAGAAAATAGACCTAACAAGGGAATCAAGATAGATCAATTTGGGATAACAAGTGTGAATTTTTCTCGCTTGATGCATACTCGTGTTAATGAAGTAGATGAACCGTTCATCCTTGCAACCGATGCTAGAATGGTATATTATGTTGATGATCCATTTGATGAAGGCTGGTCTTGTCTATGTCATATGAAGCCTAGAGACATATATGACATGGGAAATGTGAACTTGATGGATTCAGAAGAGATCCTAATGGAAGACATACCTTTTTGCGAGCAAAATGTGCAGAACATTGAAGAATTACAATTAGTGCAAGATGATGACAATGAACAAGAACAAGGACAAGAACGCGATGAATCAAATTTTGATGAAGATCACAATAGCTCTAGTGAAGGAGATGATAACATGATGTTAGATTAGTTTGATTATGAGCTTTGTAATTCAGCCACAATTCATTTTGTACATTTCAATTCATTTGTTGTTTAAGAAGTTTATCCTTTTTCAGCTTTTGTAATGACATGACCACTTTATGATTTATTTAAGACACATTTTTTTATCTATGGTGTATGCTAGGACTTGTAATAAGGAAGATATCTATGTATAGGTGAGACATGTATGTTTCAATAGTTAGTGACTGGAAGTTTTTCTTTTGTGAAAGGAGTATTCTCCTTTGTGACACATCGTCCCTTTCTTCAGTTTTCAAATATTCAGTTCCTCACATGTTAGCTTTTTTGCAAATCATGCAGATATTTTATTTGAGATGAGGCAAAAATGAAAGCTTTCAGGAGAAGATGTGTTGCGAAGGGTACGTGGACAAAAAAATCAAAATGATGTGGAGACCCTTCAAGATCCTCATCAACAGAGTATCAACAACCAATTTGATGATCAATTTCAAAATGTAGACATAACTAATAGTTCTTCTTATGATGATTCATTTGACGCTTCCTTAAGTCCAAATGAGGTTCAACCACAACAGAAAGAGGAGGGCCCTCTACTTGTCATAGTCAAAGGTAAAAATAACATATCATTGATAATCTTATTCACTGATTTTTTTAGTAGAAAAATATTACGTAACTATAGTTTTTCTATATAATGGTAGATACCTGTACCGGAGAAACTATTACTCGAAAAATGGTAGCAAGTCAGGTTTGGCATTTGGAAAAAACCAAAAAAGTACTTGTGGAAATCAATGGTAATGGACAAGGAAATGATAGTGGGTCAAACTTACTTGAAAGGTTTCTTGGCCAAGTCGCTGAAAGGTCCGCCTTCTATCCTTTATCAGTTACAAGATGGGATTTGATGTCAGAGGACAATAGCATGCAGCAATGGAAGTGTATTGAGGTTACTATCCAAACTCTTAACACTTTTATTCTTTTATTGCGACTTTTATAATTGAATATTGACCTATAAATATAACATTTCAAGGATCATTTTGAGTTTGATTATGCTGCTGGTATTAAATGGGTGATGAGTACATTAGGAGATAGATGGAAGGCCCATAAATATAAGATAAGGTGTCAATACTTCTACCCGAACAAAAGTAAGGCCGAAATACTTGCCAATCCTCCTCCAGGTGTTAATCCCGTTGAGTGGGCTGCATTTGTGCATTACTATCAAACTGACGAGATGAAGGTATAAGTATTCTATATAAACTTATCTTATTATTTTCTATTCTTGTTTGAAATAAAGTGAGAACTTTGGAGACATATTGACTCTCTTAGTTAAAAATTGTAGAAACTAAGTCAGCAAAATACAACAAATCGTGGGAAGCTTAAAGTCTCACATGCTGGTGGTAGTAAGAGTAATGCAAGAAGGGCTCGTCAGATGGTATGTTGTTTTAAAGAATTTCTATCTTATAGTAAAATAAGTTTTAGTATAAGATAACTAGTTGTATTTTATTAATGATGTTAGGAGCTAAAATTAGGAAGACCTGTATGTCGAAGCGAAGTTAAATTGGCAACATTACTAACACTACTAGAAAAACAGTTTTTAGCGTCGGCCAAAAGCCCACGCTAATTGGCCAAAAGCGGATGCTAACTGTGAATTAGCGTCGGCCACGTATCGACGCTAAAATGTTCGAAGGTAATTTTAGCGTCCCGTTAATTTAGCCGACGCTAATTTTAGCGTGGGCCTGGCCGACGCTAAAGCTGGCGCTAACATTTGGACCGACGCTACAAAGTCAACTAAATTTAGTCAACGAAATAATTCGCGTCGGCAAGCCGACGCTATTTAGTCAACGAAAGAGAGTCAACAAAAGCATTTGCGTCGGCCTGGCCGACGCTATTTAGTCAACCAAAATAGTCAACCAATTAATTTGCGTCCACGAAGCCGACGCTAAAATGCATCTTTGTTAGCGTCGGAATGGCCGACGCTAACTTTGGTTGTTTTTTTGTAAATATAATATAATTGTCCTAATGCTTTTTACCCCGTACCCTGTGTCTTTACTACCACCACTACTCCTAAAGAATTTTTAATACAATCATCCAGCATACCATATCAAAATGCTTAATACCATAAAACAAAATTTTCTTAAAACAACAAAATATAACATATTCTTGAAACAACAAAATATAACATAGTCTTGAAGCTCCAAAATATCAAATGTTTTGTCATCCTACAAATACATAAAAGTAAGAGTAACAACATCAAGTCTCGCCATCAAGTGAGTCTTCATCCAAATCTTCATCATAATGAGGATGAGAATGAGAATGGCTAGCACCACATGATCCACGCTCCAAAGCATCCAGGCGATCCAAAAATAATTTTCTCATCTCATCTAAATCATTTTGGCACTTCTGAGAATGCTCATTCGCCTCTTGAGCCTGGGCTACTGCATCTTGAGCAATCTTCTCAGCTCTAAGTCTAGCTTCCCTGTCTGCTTCCAAAGATATCCCAAACATGAAACCAGAAGGATTCTGGGATTCTTCGATAAGCGATTTGGACCTAGGTCGGGCGTTCACAGATAAACCTACTGTGCCATAGAGGCAACCACGGGTGAGAGGCCCTGCAGCCAACGTCCAGCACTCAACTGCTACCGCTCCATCTACCTCTTGAACATCATCTCCAACCAAGTCAACCACATTTTGTTTGTATGTATCCTGAACAAACAGAACATCAACAACAATAAATACAATAAACATTTTTCATATTCCTGTCACTGATAACTCAAGCCTTTATCTTGCCCTGCACAGGTTTTTGGAATTGACATTCATCCTGGTAAGTTGGTTTTATCTTTGCATGCAGTATTATTATAATTCAAAGGTTCATTCATAGTGAGAGGAAATAGTATTGTGAAGCCTTCATTTAATTAAATTGATCACAATGATTTCTCTTTAATGCAGGGGATATTGAGTCTATGCTCTTTAATGCAGGGGATATTGAGTCTAACACCAAAGTAATTAGAGAAATAATTAAAACTGTAATGAAGTGTTTAAGCATTGACATGATTTGTCCCAGAAGGACACGCACGGACCGGGCTTAAACACGCACGACCCGTGCTTCCAGTACAGAACCAGAAAACCATTTTTAAAACTTCTTTAAGTATCCCTTGAGCACCCAATCGATCCCATATACCTTTTCAGTCAACAAAACCACAGTGTCACACTCAAATTCAAACCGAACATGTGCACAAACACATCTACAATATCAAATAACTTCATTTAAACATTTCATAGACCACACACATGCAAATCACTTATTTATGGACACCAATTCCGTAAAAAGTAATCCAGACCACATGCATACATCCATTCATATTCTCAGCAACTTTAAAATACAATTTATCATTTAAAAACCACATGCATTGACTGAAAATAAAAGAAATAGGCAAGGGACTCACTTGAATACCAACTTGTCTTCGTTAAGGAAAACAAAACAACGGATTTGAAAAATAATAATTAAGGATCATCGAAATTCAAAACGATTAGATAAATAACTTTATGATCGAAAGCAAAACCAATTGAAATAATCCAAATCCTTCTTGTGCTGAATTTTCCAGCATCACTAATGTGAGTTTCTAAGAATTGAAATAGAACAGTTTATTTATCACTTTATTGGCCTCATTAAACAAAATTATTAAAACGATGTTTCGATTTAGAAAATGGAACAGTTTGCGTTATCTTACTGAGGAAAGATTTTGAGGCATGAAAACTGAGTTAAGGAAAACAGATATAACTACTTAAAAGGCATATATAGTTCAAAAGGGATCATAGGTGAAAAGAAAGGTATTTCAACTCATAAGACCATGATCACCAAATTAAAACAAAGGTATTTCAACTAACAGTTATATTGTTCCCTAATGTATTCATATTGTTGTACATGATCTGACTTTTTCCCTATTGTCCTTACAGATCATGTAACATCCTCAAAATAATTAGGCGAATTATTTGGATGTTAACCCAATAGGAATAATTTAGTGCTTGATTGGTAAATTTATTGAGTGCTAAAATTATTTATTGGATGACATTAGATCGTTAACCGGATAATACGGATCGAGGAAGTTTTGGATTCGAAATAAGGGATTAAGATCAATATGGTAATTGGACCACGCTACCACTTATTTATTAATTAAATATGTGTGTGTGTGTTGAAAGAAAGAAAAGAATAAAAGAAAGGAAAGAAGGAAAGGGATACGCAGAGAAGGAAAAGAGAAGGAAAAGAAGAGAAAAGAAGAGAAAGAAGAAGAGGAAAGAAGAAGAGAAAGGAAGAAGAGGAGTGAAGCCCATCCCTCCAAAATTCATCATCTTCATCATCTTCCCTCCCTCATCATAACCCAAGAACTTGGTAAGATTTCCCTCCATTTTTCCCCTTCCTTTTTGATTTCGAAAATTGAGGGTTTTGTGGGGAAATTTGTTGAAATCAAGGATTCATAGGTTGTATCAATGATTGGGTTATGTTTAGGATCGAAGCTAGGAGCGGATTGAACGTGATTGGAAGCTCGAAACGAAGTTAGGAGCGGTTCGGTGTTGATTGGGTTCGATTCGGTGATTTTGTCATATCGGTGATTTCGGCTCGGCAACGACTCTCGCTTCAAGGGTGAGTTTTACTCACGTATAGGTTTATTCCGTTTTGAAATGAATTGTGTCACTTGGTTTCGAAAGATTTTAAGTCGAAAACGTTATTTTGAAATATATCGCGTTTTGATGAAATTCGTAATCGTTGAGTTTTTGATTGAATTACTTGATTGTTTGATGTTGATTGGACTGGAATATTGCCTGGTATTGTCTGTTTTTGAGTTAGGAATCGATCGGGGCGAGTTTCGGATTGATTGGAAAGCAAATTTTCATAAAACAGGTCATTTTTGCAATGCTGTCAAATGCGCACGACCCGTGCATCCCAGGGGCACGACCCGTGCGCCTGGTTCTGTTTCAGTGTTTAAAAATGTCTAACAGGACGCACGACCCGTGCGTCCAGGGGCACGACCCGTGCGCCTAGTTCTGTCCAAAATTTTCAAAGTGCCCGAAATGATTCCGTTTCCATTCCAATCCTTTCCTAATCCTTTCCTAACCCTTTTATAATGATATTAGGCTTATAAAGTCATGATTTTGGGTATGTTTCAAAAGAGTTTTATGATATACTTTTGAAGTTAAAATTCTTTCGAAAAGCCGAACAATAGTATACGTGTACGGACATGTTTTATTGATAACAAAGTAAGTCCTATGCGGTAAAGTATAATGGAAATGAACTATGAGTCCATATGATTGTAGATATATATATTATATCGAGTTTGGGTGACGACCCATGTTGACATACTAGGAGGGGCAGTCATGATCCCCTACCCTAGGCTCCGAGGCCAATAGTGAAACTATTATTGGTAAGGGGTTCGCCGGGATTAGTCTTGGGGCAGTCGGTGGTGTGTCAAAGAGTATTGAGTAACGTTCGCCGGGATTAGTCTTGGGGCAGTCGGTGGTACGTTACTGTTGTTCTGTAGTGTGATTCACCGGGATTAGTCTTGGGGCAGTCGGTGACGCACTGAGTTATAGCAGATTCGCCGGGATTAGTCTTGGGGCAGTCGGTGAAATGCTATGTGTAAAATAATGCGGTTCATCGAGAGTTAGCGTTCGCGCAGTCGATGCCGTGTTGAGTTAACAACGTTTTAAAACTGGATCGAGAGTGTTAGTAGGGGTCTCGGTAGAACTCACTGAGATTGTATCTCACTGTTTAAATGTTGTTGTTTTACAGATAAACAGGGACAGAAGAAACCTCAGAGGCACGGGTAGGTGGCCCCGGGAGACGGATGATGACTTAGCTTTATGTTTAAGTTTATTTTCCTTCTGTTGACTATGTATCACAGTACTATGTCATTAGTGTCACATTTATCTTTCATTCCGCTTTCTTGAATGACTCTGACTACCACATTTGCTGACAGTTTATGGTCTGAGAACCGTATGGTCTTAATTGTGTATAAGACAGTCTTGTTATATTCAGCAAAAATTTTATAGTGGTATTCAGTGTCTGAGCAGGAAATATTATCTCTGATGTCTATACTTCCTCTCACTTGGGTATTCTTACATGTTAAAAATACCGGGGTGTTACAGATCATATCTGATCTTGGGAACAAATTACTATTGTTACACATATAGCTTAGTAATGCAGATTTCTTTCAATTGGTATTTCCTACTATTGTTACAGGTGGAAGAATTGGTATTTCCTACTAATACAATTTCTTTCAATTGCTTTGCTGATTTTGTAGTTTTTAAATAAGCATCTAAAGTAGATAGAGAAGCAGATAGAGATAGCAGAAAGCAGAAATAGAGGCAGCAGAAAGCAGATAGAGATAGCAGCGAAGCAAAATAGGATGAATCACACAGAATCCAAGGACAAATCAGATCAAATACAGAATCCAGCAATCCAGCAATACAGAATCCAGTAATACAGAATCCAGCAATCCAGCAATACAGAATCATTTACAGAATCCAGCAATACATTCAACTTACAAAAAATGGTAAACTCAAGGACAAATCAGATCAAATATAGAATCCAGCAATCCAGTAATACAGAATCCAGCAATACAGAATCAGAATAAATGGCAACATATTGTGTTGATGTGTTTTATGCCTAAAAAGCTACATGTCTAAATACAGAATCCAGCAATCCTATACAGAATTCATCAACAGAATCCAGAAGCTACATGTCAGATCAAAGCAAGAAATTAACATTTCACTATAATAATTTCAATTCAGCAATCCTAATTACCATCAACAGAATCCAGAAAATACAGAATTCATCTAATTAACAACAAATGTAATTCAGAGTAGTGGCAACAACTTACATAGGTAGTTTCCGCTCGATGATCAACCCAAACACCGGATTTCTTCTTGTGGGTTATCAAAAATAATTCATCTGGCCGCACATCTCTATTATACTCATTGCACTACAAATAAAATAAAGATGCAATTGATCAACTCAAAGAAATAATTAATGATAAAGTACAAAACAAAGCAGTCATTAAAAAGCTATTACTCAGTTTAATACTTACAAGCTCAAGTGCCAAGTCAACGTGAGCCTTGCGGCCTGAGGTGTGGACCGCTCCACCTCTTGTTGACGCTCTATTAACCTTGTTTTGATTGGAGAGGTCCTTGAATTTTTGTCCACCCCAATATTCTTGAAGACCCAAGTAAGCTTTCTCGCGCATCCAACCAGGCTGAGCACCTTTCTTTCTTACCTTCGTAAGCATATCATTGAGCCTTTTCTTGGCCTTTTGTTCAAACAAGTGTTGGATGACATGATTATAACAAGGATCCCATGTCACCTTTTCCTGCAAATTACAATACAATCATAAAAAACTATTCCTTTCACAATGATTGCAATACATACTTCTTACAAAACAAATATGTACTTACCCCAAATTTCTTAAACCATTCCTTTCGAATATCTTCGGTTGTTGCACTCCAATCATAGATAGCCTCATCAAAGGAGCTTTGTATGGCAAATCTAATGGCATCTGCAACTTCTTTGCTAGGAATGAGCATGCAAAATTTTCATTAACAATTCACATGCATTCAAAAATATCAAAAATCACAATTTCTATACTCTTAACACTATAAGCATTTTTATAGTTTAGCTTCATTTCAATTTTCAATTCCTAAGATCTCTAGAATCTAAAATAATATACATTGTAACTTACCCTTTAGCGAAAGGTCGTACAATGACCTTCCCATCTCTTCTTGGCACGGGAGGAGGAACTGGCCCTTCACCCACCTCATCTTCATCCTCTTCGTCGTGGTCCTCATCTTCATCATCTTCATCGGGCACATCCTCCGCTACCGGAGCCTCATGTGGGGTATGTTGTGAAGAGGCACCCATGGTTTGAAGGTTTATACTTGGATTTCGCATAAACACGAATGCCTCGGGGGTAGAGGCATAGATGGGTGATGGAGTCTCAGCAGGTGCCACAATGTTGTTGGTCGGTGCGGGAGGTTCATTAGGGGGTGGAGATGATCGGCCAAGTGACCTAGTGTTAGACAAGTTTCGCCGGATGGCATTCTGCTGCCCAAGTTTGCCCGGTTGTATCATCCTTGGCTTGCCCCTAGTAGGATGGGCCTTTTGCTTGCCATTGCCACCTCTGTTATTCATCTGTGCTCATAAAATACAAAATGCATTACAATACAAAATAGAAATAAGATATATGTTTCACACAAGTGATAGAACAAGTGCAATAATAAATACTTATATAGTGAAGAGACACAAAAGTTCCTTAGTCTATCTCAAAAGCATTGTGCAATACAAAATACTTATATAATAAAATTCTGAATTTAAGTACACCAAGTAGTCTTAATCATGATAGTGCAATACAAAATACATATGATAAGCTCTAATAATGTGCAATACAAAGTACTATAATAAAATACATCCTCAATCATTGTGAGGCGAATGATCAAAAATCTCTTCGAACACATCTACTTGTGAGTCGTCACGTAAACAAGATATTGATTCAATTTCTGCAATAGGGAGAACAGGTGACATCCCATCAGACTGATAAGCCATTTCATCCTCCGTGTTGTCAATCTCCACATGACCCCTTGGTTTTGTGGTGATTGCCGCACACCATCCACGCATATCTCTACACATTTCTGGATAGGGAACGAAATACACTTGTCTTGCTTTTTGCGCAAGGATAAAAGGATCGTAAAGACTATAACGCTTATCCATTTTAATATCCACAATTTTATAATGTGGATGAACCTTTGTGCCCTAATTTTTTTTTGGGTCAAACCATTCACAATAAAATAGTGCAATCTTGTCCTTCAGACCAAAGTAATCTACTTCAAAGATATGGTTGATTGTGCCATAATAATCATCTTCTCCTCCTTCATTAAGACCCTTTACGTGCACCCCAATTGACAGTTTTTTTACCAATGCTCCAGGCCTTACTATGAAACTTGTATCCATTGACAAAGTACATGTTCCATGACATTGCCATTGATGAAGGACCGCGAGATAGTGCCCTTATGTCTTTATTGGTCACTCCATTTGCCTCCTCATCTACATATGCCTTTAGCCATATGGGAAACTCTGAAAATATACGTCCATATGCGTCTTCTTCATTGATCGAGTGGTTCTCCAAGAAAGTGCTGACATCAATCACATAATTCATAAGTCAATATAGGATATGATGGGTATCAAACTCATGATTGATGTGTAATGAAGGATACTTACTCAAGATATGGTTTGATCTCATCACAGTTAATCAAGACATGCACATGAGCAGATTGCCACTCCTTATCTAATAGATACTGCTTTCTTGGCTTCCCACTCGGAACCTTCAACCCTAGCCTTATTTGTCACTGCTCGCTTTGAGACTCCCATACATCTGCACATTCAATCATTCCATGTCTATTAAGTTACAATAAACATATAACCGTTAAAAAAACAACCACAACAATTACCTTTCAAATGGATACATCCAACGGTAATGTACGGGACCACCTAGCATTGCTTCATTGGCAAGATGGATTGGAAGATGCTCCATTGAGTCAAAGAAACCCGGTGGGAAAATCCTTTCTAACTTGCATATGATAATTGGAATGTTTTCATCCAACTTAACTGAGTCGTCCATCCTCAACGTATTGGAACAAAGATCCTTGAAGAATCGACTTAGCTCAGTTAATGGTTTCCAAACAAATTCTGGCAAGGAACGAAATGCAATTGGGAGTAAACACTCCATGAAGACATGACAGTCGTGGCTCTTCATCCCATGCATTGTGCCCTTTTCGACATCCGCACACCTAGCAAGGTTTGAAGCATAGCCATCAGGCATTCTAAGTTCCTTAAGCCATTTACAAACCAGCTTTGCATCAGATAATGTCAAAGTGTAACTTGCCTTTGGTTTACCCATCTTTCCGTTAGATAAGGTTTGCATCTCCAAGTCCCCACGACAACATAATAAAGACAAGTCTTTTCTTGCCTTTTCATTATCTTTTGTTTGGCCTTTAATATTCATGACAGTCTTAAATATATTGTCGAAGAAATTTTTCTCTATGTGCATCACATCAAGGTTGTGCCTTAACAAATTATCCTTCCAATATGGAAGATCCCAAAAAATACTTCTTTTAGTCCAATTATGACCAACTCCATACCCATCAAATCCCTTTTTCCAACCAATCTCAGTCACCTTTGGGAAACCACTTACCATCTCCAATACATCTTGCCCTGTGTAAATATAAGGTCGACCGTCTTTCTCATCCCTGTTTTTTGTAAATCTTCTTTTACTTCTTCTAAAAGAGTGATTTTCTGGCAAGAATCGACGATGACAATCAAACCATGAATTCTTTCCGCCATATTTCAAGGTGAAAGCTTTTGTGTCTTCCATACAATGAGGGCATGCCAGCTTTCCTTGTGTTCCCCATCCAGATAACATACCATAGGCCAGAAAATCATTGATTGTCCACATCAAGCATGCTTTCATGATGAAGTTTTGTTTTGTGGATATAACATAGGTCAAAATTCCATTAGACCACAATCGTTGCAGATCATCAATCAATGGTTGCAAGAAAACATCTATCATTACTTTAGGGTTACGAGGTCCAGGTATGAGACAAGTCAAAAACAAGTATGGTTTGATCATGCACATTTTGGGGGGAAGATTGTAAGGGGTAACTATTATCGGCCAACAAGAGTATGGAGAAGCAGAGGCTTGAATGTAAGGATTAAATCCATTTGAACACAGACCTAGCCTTACATTTCTAGGCTCACTAGCAAATTCGGGATATACATCATCAAAGTGTTTCCATGCTTTTCCATCGGACGGATGTCGAAGGACATTTGAGCTCTTTCTGTTTTCGTGATGCCATCTCATTCCAGTTACAGACTCCGGTGATGTATATAGTCTTTGTAATCTGGGAATGATAGGGAAATAGAACATTCTCTTCACTGGGACATCTTTGTACTTTCCCGTACCAATCCTACGAGGAAGGAACCTAGGAGCATGACAAATTTTGCACTCAGATAACTTGCTATCATCCTTGTAATATAACATACAACCTACCTCACAACAGTCAATCTGCTCAACCTTCAGCCCTAACTTAGACACCAACTGTGATGCTTGGTAATAGTTCTTGGGCAAGCATTCTTGAACTGGACATACACTATTAAGCATATGAGCAACAAAATCTATACCTTTTTGTGGAATATGCCAATTAGTCCTAATTGCCAGAAGTTGAACAGATATTGACAATATAGACTGCGTAGCCCCCTCATAGATGGGCTTGTTAGCGCATATCAACTTGTCGTAGAACTGCTTTGCATCTTCGTTGGGCAACTCATCCTCACGAGGGACATCTTCATCTTCATACGACCTAAAAACATCAAACACCATCTGATTTATTGAATCAAAATGGTCGTCACGATGCACATGCCCACTACTATTCGAACCACCCCTTGTATCAAGATCGTGGTTCACTTCTCCGTGTTCAGTCCAAATCCAATAGCCTGGTTGAAATCCATGTCGGTACAAGTGAAGCCTAACATTAGTTGGCGTAGATTTCTTCCTACACTTGCATTTTCTACACGGACAACTTATCCCTCCGTCAGATATATAAATGGGTAGCTTCCTGGCCCTCTTCACAAAGTTTTTAACACCACGAACAAACTCTTTTTTCAAGCCGTGCCTATTAGCATTTGTCCTATTATACATCCAAGTACGATCCATTTTCTATAAGGCAAACACTTAACTTGTCAAATACTAAATAAGTTAGAAAAATACAAATCACTAAATTCAAGGAAACACTTTCACCTATGTGTAAAACACAATACACTCACATAACTCAACAAATTGTTGTAAAGCACATTTACCATCCAACCATCCAGAAACCAATATCATTTGTTGAACAAAAACTCTTGAGCAACTATGTCCTAATTTGCAAAAAATCAAATCATACACAAATCGATAGCAATATATTCCTATCAAAGTTAATTCGCTAATAACTTATATATCAAAAGAAACATGAACAAAACACTGTCCACAAAATCAACAAAGGAAAATCAACATACACAAAATACACAAAATCTATTTTGAGGAACCCTATCAACAAAACACTGTCCAATAAACCCTAAAATCAAAATACACAAAATCAAAAAAACTGTTAATACAGAAACCAGAATATATTTCACTTTTAATATAGAAAAAAACTGTCAAAAAAACTGCTAATACAGAAACCAGAATATACAGAAACCACAAAATATATGTTTGTCAAAAAAATATTTTGAGAGAGATAGAGTGAGAGAGAGAGAACGAACCGTGAGAGAAGAAATTTCACTTTGGTTCCTTGGAGTGAGAGTGAGGCGGCGCACGGTGAGAGTGAGGTGGCGCACAGTGAGAGTGAGGCGGAGGAGAGGTGACCGGAACGTGAGTGACCTAGAAAACCAGAATAGAGTAAAATGAAAAAAACGAAAATGGCGAAAATGAAATAGAAACAGGTGGAGAGACTACTAACCTGCGAGAATGGATGGCGGGGCACGGTGGTTGCTGGTTGCGAGGACGGATGGCGGCGCACGGTGTTGAGGAGAATGAGGGCGTAGGTGATGTTAGGGTTTCGCCGAAGTTGAGGAGAATGAGGGCGTAGGTGAGGCGATTGGCGAGGGAGTTTGGAGGTGGAGGTGAGGTGGGGGTGATTGAGAGTGAGGGACGGAGGAGAACGGAGGAAACGACGATGAGATGAGAGTGAGGGACGATGAGATGTGAGAGTGAGACGGCGTGAGAGTGTGAAACTGAGAATTGGTAAAGTAACATAGGTAGCGTCGGCCAATCCGACGCTAAGGATAATATTTAAAAATTGGAAGATTAGCGTCCACCAGATCAAGATTAGCGTCTGCCATAGCCGACGCTAATATTTTTTTTCCAACAGAAAAAAATTCGTCTGTTGCGTGGGTCAAGCCGACGCTAGGCCGACGCTATTAGAGTGGGTGTCGTGGCCGACGCTAAATAATGGATGCTAAAAAGCCATTTTCTAGTAGTGTAAAGAAGGATGGAAGCTATGTGAATGGAGAAGGAAAAGCCATGGCTGTAAGTACATCTTATATCTTACACCATGACTTTGTTTTTGTTACTCTGATAGATTAAATTTTGTCACTTTTATCATTTTCATGAGTATCTGCTTCTAATGAATCATTTTCAAGAATGCTTGTTATGTTGTTAGAAGCAAAAAGTGTAGCTTGCTCCTTAGCATCTTTGTTATTAGTGTAAATCTTTGTATAGTTATGAGGAGTCTCAGTTCTCTAGTCTGTGGTCTGTTGCTTATTGACAAGCCATTCTTGTTTATGTTGTTCAACACCAGATTTGAACTATATAGTAAACTTGAATTATGTTTGTGTGGTTGTTTGAATTACTTTATGAATGTTTCTGATTGTAGGTTGTATGTTTGTGTTATGTTTTTGGCTACTTTGTTGATATCTAGAATAATCTGTTTTAGAAGATGCTTTTGTAATTAACTAAGATAGAATAATCTGTTTTAGAATAATCTTCTGCCTATGTATCACTTGTAACACCCCGATTTTCATATTAGTACGTTTTTGCTTTATACGCGAATATAATAGTAATTCTAGTGATATATTGTGCGTCGTAGTAATTACGTATTTTAAATAATATTTAGTGATTTAATCGATTTTATATATTCACGAGTGTTGGAGTTATCAAATATGTCTAAATGATATTAAACCGTATTTTTATACTATGTTGGTACTATATTATTGTTAGTATTTATTTATGTTGTTTATAAAATATTTATATTTGAAATATAATTGTTTTAGTTGATTACTTTATTTTATAAAATAATTGTATTCGAGATATTATTTATTTATAGAAATTATTTTGGCCTATTGAGGTGTTAAAATAATCGGTATAGAGAAGTTAGGCTTTAAAAACGATTCGAAAGTGATTTTGGACTTTTCTACTCGCATACACCTCCATCCTGTCGGCTAAACGCACCCCTACACTAAGTGAACAACTCCAGCCCATGCGAACAACAGAGCCCAAACGCGAAGTCCATTCACCGTGACCCGACCCGCTCCTATCATATTCTTCCTCAGCAAAGAAGCGCTGTTCTACACGCAAAAACAACAACAACAAATAAAACCCTTATGGCTCTCTTCTTCCAATTCGCTGCCTTGGTCGAATGTCAGCCACATCTTTGAGTCTTCTCCATGAACCTCTATTACTAGAATCCTTGATTGGCGTTACCTCTTTGACATTACGCTTTCCTTCCATTCCCTGTTGTATTATAGTGTCGTTTACATCAACTATGATCACCCAAGCTTAAATATTAGGTGCTCCTAAGTTGACCAACAACAACGACTTATCCATATTGGAACCAACACCTCATTATTTTGTTGGAAGCTTAATTCAATCATGGGGGTTAGAATCGTGGAGTTCAATGCAAAATTCTGTGGATAGTTGAAGCAATTGGCACACGTGTATTTGTTGAATTCTTGGGCTGGTTTTATTGGTTGAGTTTCTTTTCTTTAAGACTTTGAGCCATCAAGAAATAATTCAATGCAAGCTGTCATGTATTGGCTTATGTTTTTGGGTTAGTACTTTTCTCAAGAATTGGTTAATTTTGTCATCTAGCTACATAATTATTTAATTGGTTTTAAGTTGTTTTATGATTAATATATGATTCTTTTATGTGCGGTCCTCGGGGTCCCTAATGATCGGATGGTGGGGTGTCTTCATCCGTGACTTTTGATTGGGAGCAAGAGCTAAATTTTGAGTATTGACGCTATGAGTGGTTGCCGTGCTGTTCGTGGGATGTCCGAAACAAGGAATCGCGTTCATTGATTTCAAGCTAGGCAAAGGTACGGGGGGATCACGTAGCATAAGTGGTTACGGTTGCGGGGGAATCGAGAGGCAAAACCAAGGAAGCTTGCGCAACCTTCAATCCAAGGTAAGGGTGGGTCTCATCTTCTCTATAATAGGGTCTTATGATGGGGACTAAGTAGGGGTATGCTCTATGTATGCCGTTTTATGTATTTCTAGTGATTATTGATGAACCCTAGGCATATGACAACTTGTTGTTGAGAAATTGTGGTTTGCGTGCTAAGTGCTTGGATACTCCTTGATGGTATTGTGATTGATAATGATTCAGTGGATGATTTTTTTGATGACTCCTTATGTGTTCGTGATTGATTTGTGATGTGATATTATTTTTACGGTTGATATGCGATTTTAAGTTGTTTGTATGAGTGTATGTGATTTGATGAAGTTGTGTTGCTCGAATTCGTTGTTGTTGGTGTCATAGGCGCATAGGGCGCCATTTTTGTGTTTCTGATGTTGCTGGATTTTTGTTGTCTAGGTGCAGAATTAGGCGCCCTTGAGTGGGGCGCCCTGTGCCAAGCGTTGTTGTTGCTGGAATTTTGGCCACGGAATTAGGCGCCTCGTGATTGGGCGCCCCGTGCCAAGTTGTTGCGTTTTTGGTTGAATTTTGCATTTCAGGAATCGGCGCCCTTGTGCTAGGCGCATGAGCCAAAGTTTGTGTTGCTAAATTGTGCTTGTTGTTGTGCTGAATTGTGCTTGCTGGGCGCCCCAAGTGGCTGTTCCCGGTGGTCGTTGCTGTGACATAGAAAAATCGTTTTGGTGTCTTTAAAAATCCCCTTTTGCGTATAATCAGTGGTTTTAGCGTCCAAGTGTCAAAAGTGATGATTTTGACGATGATGCCCTTAGTGGCTAGTTAAATGACTGTTTCGCCCTTAGTGGCTATTATTACTATTTATGACGTGTAAAAGACTGTTTTGCCCTTAGTGGCTAAAAATTATTTATAATGACGTGTGAATGACTGTTTTGCCCTTAGTGGCTAATCTTCTTTCTAATGACAAGTAAAGGACGGTTTTGCCCTTAGAGGCCAATATTATTTATGGTGATGTGTAAATGACGCTGATGCCCCTAGTGGCTAGTAAAATGACTGTTTTGCCCTTAGTGGCTATTATTATTTATAGTGATGTGTAAATGACGATGATGCCCTTGGTGGCTAGTAAATGACGTTTTTGCCCTCAGTGGCTATCGTTTGAGTTGATGATATTATGTATAAGTGACGATGAACACCCAGTGACGTTTGAGGCCTGAATGGCTAAGTGATGTTAAGGTCTAAATGGCCAAGTGACGTTGTGTGTTGATTGTGAATTTGACAGGTGCTGCGCTCCTTGTGAGCAAACCAGTAAGTGACGGGTCACATAGTTGACTATGATTTGAGTACTTGTGTATTTGTGTGTTTGTGAGTGGTGCATGTCATAGTGTCTCATGCCCATATGCATAAACCCAGTGACGTTTTTGAGGCCTGAGTGGCTAAGTGACGATGAGGCCTTAAGGGCTAAGCGACGTTTGTGAAAAGGTACCTCATGCATATGCCCGCGAGTGGGTTGCATTTCATACTCCTGCATGACATTGTGATGACTCGTTGTGCCGAGTAACTTGATGATGAGATTGACTGTTTACCCTTGCTGATGGAATTGACTGTCTTATTCTTGATGATTGACTTGATGTTTCGTGGTGTGGTCTATATAGTGTCATAACTCTAGCTTAGTGCTTATCATATGCTTTATTATATGGTTAGATGAACTCACCCCTTCTGTTTGAATGTTACCCCTATGCGGTAACGTGCAGGTGAGCACAAGTGAAGGCTTAGGAACCTTCGCTAGCTGAGTCGGGTCGTCTGCTCTGATATGTAACACTTGGGGGAAATAGAACGTTGTTTTAGTTTATTCAAGACTGTGTATAATTGTTGGACTTTCCGCTGTGAAGTTGTAATTTATTTGACAATGACGTTTTGAAAGTATTATAAGACTGTTTTCAAAAAGTGAGTAATTTGGCGTGTGAAGTTTAACAAAGTAAGTGTGACATCCCTTGTGGTGTAATTAAAATTTTGAAACTCTGATTTTACAAACAACTTAGCGGGTAGAAAAAGGGGTGTTACATTAGTGGTATCAAAGCAATGGTTGGTCCGTCTGGCCGAGTCGTCGAGTCGTTGTGTCGGTTAACGACCAACTGTTGTCTTTTGAATCTAACAGTAGTTTGTGTTGTACTAACGCTTCTGCAGGAGAAGGTAAAACAAAAATTGCTAATGGTAAGAGTACTAGTGGGGGAGATGTCCCTACTAGCGTTGTGTGCTGGTATTGTGTGTTTACCGTGATTCTATGTGTGATATGCTGTATGAAACTAAGTGTGTCTTATTCTTGTAAATTGAATTTGGGATTAATTAGAGACATTTTATAAAACTGAATTTATGTGGTTTATTTGGAGAAAATTTTATAAAGCTGTATTTTTGGGTTATTTAGTGAAACTAGTGAGGTACTGGCTGAAAGTTATGATTGATGTAGTTGTGTTGGCTCGAATTGCGTGTAAGTGTAATTTAGTCGAAAAACCGTAAAACCGACAATTAATGAATTTTGTGGAAATTGACGTTTGAATATATATGATTATTAGTAAGTTTAGACTATGCTTGATGGCTGAATTTGTGGTTGCTTGGATGCTTAATTTGTTGCTAAGCTCACTGTGTAGGCACTTTCTGAGTAGGTTTGACTTTCGCCTAAACTAGGACTGTCTTACTAGTTGATAAATTATATAACTTACAATTTTAGAAACTAGACTGAATGCTTGTCATTTTGGCTTTGGTTTTGTCGCATTTGGAGTAGTATAGCTCCAGTTATGGGCTTCGCAATTTAGGATAAAATTCTGGGGACCGTCTGGACATAGAGTCAGTGTTTTGATTGTGGTGTTTTCAAATGAACTCCTTTTCGGATGAATCCAATTTCTTTGAAAACTAGACAAAATGTTTTACTGTGTAGGCTGAAGTTTCAGGTCGTTTGGGTTTGTTTTGGTCATTGTAGAAGAGTCACAACTTTGGACACAGTCGCTGCCCCATTTTCTGGACCTACTTCCTTGTTTGCGAAAACTGTGCTATTGGACTCATCATTTTGAAATTCTAAAAATACAGCCAGAAACTAGACTCCGTAAGTTTTCCGTAGAGGGGTTGTTTGCTAAATTCTGATGTCGTTTGATAAGGTAAATAAATTGTTGAAGTTTATGTGTGAGTGCTGGAATTTCCTGCGTTGCTTAGTTTATGCTGTCATTGTAACGGAAAAATGTTTTTGCAATATCTTTTGAACCAGGAGTCCGATTTGAGTAAACTAAAATGTTTCGGAAAGCTTATTCAGAGGCCTAACTGAATATTCTGATTTCAAGGCAAAATTGACTCGTTCTGGTGTTGTTGATTTTTAGGCGTGTCGGTTGATTTAAGTCGTTGTGGCGTTGTCGGTGCCGTAGTGCCCGTAATTGTTGTTGTGTTGTCGGTGGCCTAGTGCCCTAGTTGCTGTTGTTGTTGGTTATGGGATTGTTGGTCCTGAAGTTGTCTCCGCATTGTTGCTTTGCTGTGCTTTGTGGTTGCCTTGTTGATGATAATGATTTTTCTTTGACGTTGTTGGTTGTTGTGTTGTGGGTAACGCCGAATGGCCCACAGTGTTTTGTAGTGGGTACCGCTGAATGGCCTGAAACGTCTGGATGAATTTTGTGTTGTAGGCCTATGGCCGATGTTGTGATTTAGTGTTGATGTCGCCTGAGTGGCAGCGTCGTTTGTTGATGTTGTTGTCGTGTTGTTAAATTATGTGGCTTGTTGTACAACTGTTATGCACTCTGTGAACTTCATTGTGATGCTGTGATGATTGATGAATTTTGTTATCCTTAAGGGTAGATGAGTGAGGTAGAATGCAAGCTAGTTTATCAGAGTAGCGCAGCGGAATCTTAGCATGCCGTATTGGGGAGGAACTTTGATAGGGCTTGGGGGTGATCACGTGGTACCAACGTGATTACGCTCAAATCCCTATCGGAGGTCCTTCGGGAGAGGAGGTGTCTGGTTGTCATTTCTCAAAGTTACCTGGCTGAATAAGTAGGAGGGACGGCCGCCCAATCACTTACCGCCGGTAATCCGAGAAATGGTGATCAGCACGATGGATAGCATTAGTTGTCTAGATGGCTTAGTCGTTGGTGGGAGAGTGTTAACCTTGGCGAATAAAAATTTCGAGGACGAAATTCTTTAAGTGGGGGAGGGTTGTAACACCCCGATTTTCATATTAGTACGTTTTTGCTTTATACGCGAATATAATAGTAATTCTAGTGATATATTGTGCGTCGTAGTAATTACGTATTTTAAATAATATTTAGTGATTTAATCGATTTTATATATTCACGAGTGTTGGAGTTATCAAATATGTCTAAATGATATTAAACCGTATTTTTATACTATGTTGGTACTATATTATTGTTAGTATTTATTTATGTTGTTTATAAAATATTTATATTTGAAATATAATTGTTTTAGTTGATTACTTTATTTTATAAAATAATTGTATTCGAGATATTATTTATTTATTTATAGAAATTATTTTGGCCTATTGAGGTGTTAAAATAATCGGTATAGAGAAGTTAGGCTTTAAAAACGATTCGAAAGTGATTTTGGACTTTTCTACTCGCATACACCTCCATCCTGTCGGCTAAACGCACCCCTACACTAAGTGAACAACTCCAGCCCATGCGAACAACAGAGCCCAAACGCGAAGTCCATTCACCGTGACCCGACCCGCTCCTATCATATTCTTCCTCAGCAAAGAAGCGTTGTTCTACACGCAAAAACAACAACAACAAATAAAACCCTTATGGCTCTCTTCTTCCAATTCGCTGCCTTGGTCGAATGTCAGCCACATCTTTGAGTCTTCTCCATGAACCTCTATTACTAGAATCCTTGATTGGCGTTACCTCTTTGACATTACGCTTTCCTTCCATTCCCTGTTGTATTATAGTGCCGTTTACATCAACTATGATCACCCAAGCTTAAATATTAGGTGCTCCTAAGTTGACCAACAACAACGACTTATCCATATTGGAACCAACACCTCATTATTTTGTTGGAAGCTTAATTCAATCATGGGGGTTAGAATCGTGGAGTTCAATGCAAAATTCTGTGGATAGTTGAAGCAATTGGCACACGTGTATTTGTTGAATTCTTGGGCTGGTTTTATTGGTTGAGTTTCTTTTCTTTAAGACTTTGAGCCATCAAGAAATAATTCAATGCAAGCTGTCATGTATTGGCTTATGTTTTTGGGTTAGTACTTTTCTCAAGAATTGGTTAATTTTGTCATCTAGCTACATAATTATTTAATTGGTTTTAAGTTGTTTTATGATTAATATATGATTCTTTTATGTGCGGTCCTCGGGGTCCCTAATGATCGGATGGTGGGGTGTCTTCATCCGTGACTTTTGATTGGGAGCAAGAGCTAAATTTTGAGTATTGACGCTATGAGTGGTTGCCGTGCTGTTCGTGGGATGTCCGAAACAAGGAATCGCGTTCATTGATTTCAAGCTAGGCAAAGGTACGGGGGGATCACGTAGCATAAGTGGTTACGGTTGCGGGGGAATCGAGAGGCAAAACCAAGGAAGCTTGCGCAACCTTCAATCCAAGGTAAGGGTGGGTCTCATCTTCTCTATAATAGGGTCTTATGATGGGGACTAAGTAGGGGTATGCTCTATGTATGCCGTTTTATGTATTTCTAGTGATTATTGATGAACCCTAGGCATATGACAACTTGTTGTTGAGAAATTGTGGTTTGCGTGCTAAGTGCTTGGATACTCCTTGATGGTATTGTGATTGATAATGATTCAGTGGATGATTTTTTTGATGACTCCTTATGTGTTCGTGATTGATTTGTGATGTGATATTATTTTTACGGTTGATATGCGATTTTAAGTTGTTTGTATGAGTGTATGTGATTTGATGAAGTTGTGTTGCTCGAATTCGTTGTTGTTGGTGTCATAGGCGCATAGGGCGCCATTTTTGTGTTTCTGATGTTGCTGGATTTTTGTTGTCTAGGTGCAGAATTAGGCGCCCTTGAGTGGGGCGCCCTGTGCCAAGCGTTGTTGTTGCTGGAATTTTGGCCACGGAATTAGGCGCCTCGTGATTGGGCGCCCCGTGCCAAGTTGTTGCGTTTTTGGTTGAATTTTGCATTTCAGGAATCGGCGCCCTTGTGCTAGGCGCATGAGCCAAAGTTTGTGTTGCTAAATTGTGCTTGTTGTTGTGCTGAATTGTGCTTGCTGGGCGCCCCAAGTGGCTGTTCCCGGTGGTCGTTGCTGTGACATAGAAAAATCGTTTTGGTGTCTTTAAAAATCCCCTTTTGCGTATAATCAGTGGTTTTAGCGTCCAAGTGTCAAAAGTGATGATTTTGACGATGATGCCCTTAGTGGCTAGTTAAATGACTGTTTCGCCCTTAGTGGCTATTATTACTATTTATGACGTGTAAAAGACTGTTTTGCCCTTAGTGGCTAAAAATTATTTATAATGACGTGTGAATGACTGTTTTGCCCTTAGTGGCTAATCTTCTTTCTAATGACAAGTAAAGGACGGTTTTGCCCTTAGAGGCCAATATTATTTATGGTGATGTGTAAATGACGCTGATGCCCCTAGTGGCTAGTAAAATGACTGTTTTGCCCTTAGTGGCTATTATTATTTATAGTGATGTGTAAATGACGATGATGCCCTTGGTGGCTAGTAAATGACGTTTTTGCCCTCAGTGGCTATCGTTTGAGTTGATGATATTATGTATAAGTGACGATGAACACCCAGTGACGTTTGAGGCCTGAATGGCTAAGTGATGTTAAGGTCTAAATGGCCAAGTGACGTTGTGTGTTGATTGTGAATTTGACAGGTGCTGCGCTCCTTGTGAGCAAACCAGTAAGTGACGGGTCACATAGTTGACTATGATTTGAGTACTTGTGTATTTGTGTGTTTGTGAGTGGTGCATGTCATAGTGTCTCATGCCCATATGCATAAACCCAGTGACGTTTTTGAGGCCTGAGTGGCTAAGTGACGATGAGGCCTTAAGGGCTAAGCGACGTTTGTGAAAAGGTACCTCATGCATATGCCCGCGAGTGGGTTGCATTTCATACTCCTGCATGACATTGTGATGACTCGTTGTGCCGAGTAACTTGATGATGAGATTGACTGTTTACCCTTGCTGATGGAATTGACTGTCTTATTCTTGATGATTGACTTGATGTTTCGTGGTGTGGTCTATATAGTGTCATAACTCTAGCTTAGTGCTTATCATATGCTTTATTATATGGTTAGATGAACTCACCCCTTCTGTTTGAATGTTACCCCTATGCGGTAACGTGCAGGTGAGCACAAGTGAAGGCTTAGGAACCTTCGCTAGCTGAGTCGGGTCGTCTGCTCTGATATGTAACACTTGGGGGAAATAGAACGTTGTTTTAGTTTATTCAAGACTGTGTATAATTGTTGGACTTTCCGCTGTGAAGTTGTAATTTATTTGACAATGACGTTTTGAAAGTATTATAAGACTGTTTTCAAAAAGTGAGTAATTTGGCGTGTGAAGTTTAACAAAGTAAGTGTGACATCCCTTGTGGTGTAATTAAAATTTTGAAACTCTGATTTTACAAACAACTTAGCGGGTAGAAAAAGGGGTGTTACAGCACTCACTTGAGTTATGTTTGTGTGGTTGTTGAAAGGCTTCATCTTTGTTATTAGTGTAAATCTTTGTATAGTTATGAGGAGTCTCTGTTCTCTGGTCTGTGGTCTGTTGCTTATTGACAAGCCATTCTTGTTTATGTTGTTCAACACCAGATTTGAACTATATAGTAAACTTTCTCTCTCAGTGATGCAAATAAGAATAATGAAAATAACCAAGTAAGATAGCTGAGAGAATATAAGACATTCCACTAAGCTTTTTTCTTCTCTCTTCACATCATTTTTGTGGTCCCTTATAGGTAAATATGTAGTGTATGCTGGGAGATACCTGATAAGAAAAGAAAATTCAAATTAAGTCCCACATAAAAAAGGAATGATAGTCAAATTCATTAATTCCTTATTTACATCTAATAGCTTAGTGGAATGTCTTATATTCTCTCAGCTATCTTACTTGGTTATTTTCATTATTCTTATTTGCATCACAGAGAGAAAGCTTAAAAGAAGATCCTCTCAATTTTAATGTGTTCAACATCACCTTAGAAGTCATCAGGCTGAAAACTTGAGTTATGTTCAAGGTAGTTAAAATCGCGAGCTAGTTCGTAAACTCGCACGACTTTACGAGTTTTGATGGCCTTTGCGAGTTCAGTCACACATAAAATCGCATCTAGAAGAGAAAAGTAAGATCGTCGTGCTAGTTCGTATACTCGACAGAAGCGGCGTGCCGTAATGGTGTCTGTTTTAGGGTTCTGTAATTTGTTTACCCGTTTCGCTGTTTCGGGTCGGGTCCTAGACGCCTGTGTTTTCTCAACAAAAAGGAAAAAGGTTGAAGAAGAGATTGAAATTATCAAAAAGCCCTTCAGTTTAGATTGTTTTTTTGACCAAAGCCCTTCAGTTTAGATTGTTTTTTTGACCAAAGCCCTTCAGTTTAATGAAACAGTGCGTTTTACACTTCCTCTGTATTTTCTTTTGGTAAATACCTCTGTTTTTTTAATAATATAGGTTAAAACTCAAAAGTTACTGCTCATTTTTACCTCTGCTGAACGTGACTCTATTTCTTCGTTATTGTTCTTCTTCTACGCGAGGACTCAGTTTCTCTTCTACACTGGTTTACTCTGACTCTTCTCTACCACTCTCTGTCTCTCTCTGTCGTGCCCCACTGTGCTTCTGGCGCGCAACACCTTCCTCCTGCTGGTGGGAAGCTTGCTTCTCTCCTCTCTATTTCAGTAACCATTCTTTTTATTATCAGTTTTTGCTCTGTTTTTTATTTCAGTTTGTTTCTTTGTGTTTTGCTTCTCTATTTCGTTACCCATGTTCTTACGCTGCTTCTCTTCTTCTGTTTTCATTTAGTTTCAATTTGTTTTTTTATACTTCTCTGCTTCTTTTTTATGTGTTCTGCCTCTGTTTTTCAGTTTCTCTTTTCGGTGAGAGAATATAAGACATTCCACTAAGCTTTTTTCTTCTCTCTTCACATCATTTTTGTGGTCCCTTATAGGTAAATATGTAGTGTATGCTGGGAGATACCTGATAAGAAAAGAAAATTCAAATTAAGTGATACCCACATAAAAAAAAATTCTCCACATAATTATTGTGCTGCCTGTATTTTTAACAGGTGCAATTAATTGATGGATGTTTCTGATTGTAGGCTGTATGGTTGTGTTATCAGTTTATATACTGCTCTGATCAGTATCAGTCTATGCTAATATCAATATCAGTCTATGATCAGTATCAGTATCTGCCAATACATTTCACTTAAAGTATCAGTATCAGTCTGCTAATATCAGTTTAAATACTGCTCTATGATTTTAATGATTCTGTCTGTTTCATTCAATCCAAATTAGTAAGTATGTGATTTTACACGTGGGAGATTCCACTAAATATTAATGATTATTTTTCCCAACAGGAGAAGATTTCAGAGAGCTTATCTGAAGACCAAGAACGTGCAGCTACCATAGGTGTTCCGTCAAAGATTAATGCTTATCCTAATGACGCCATTGGAAAAGCATGTGGAGCTGAACACTCAGGCCGAGTTCGTGTTTTAGGTCCAGGTGTTTGTCCAACTGTTGTTTTTGGAAATCGTAGGCATTTCGCTGATTTTATCCAAGTTGGTAACTCTGACCAAGTGAACGTCGAAAAACTAAGAAAACACATTGAAGATTTGGAAGAAAAACTAGTTGGATATGAAGAAACCAAAGAAGAACTTGCTAAAACCAGGGAGGAGCACACACAAACCAAGGAGAAGCTTACACAAGCAACAAATAAATTGGAAAATCTTCACAACTTCTTGCAACATAAATTTGGAGATGAATTATCTTTGTTTAACTTAGGTTCCTCATCTTAGTCTAGATATTTAGAATATCTATTAGAATCTGTAATTACTTGTTGCTTGGGTATTATTGTAGTTGTGCTTTTTTGGTAACTATATACGGTTGAATATTACTTTTGGATGTTAGAGTTTTATCTTAAGTACTTAGCAATATATGCAAAATTTTATTATCTAACTTAATTTTGATTTGTTATTGTAACATCCCTAATTTTTAAAGACTCGTACTATGAAGCCTAAGACCGATTTAATTATTTGTGGGAATAATTGGTCGTGTCTCGGCGAAGAATAGTCGAGGAAATTGTCAAATAAATCACATTCTCTAATTAATTATGGCTTAGCCATGATTTAATGAAGAGTTTAAGTTGAAGGGTAAAATGGTCATTTCACCTCACATCGAAGATGAATCACCCAACAATATAATAACTGGATCTTAGTCATGATACGATCATGAAAATGGTATTTACATTCATAAGTCTGGTGAATTAATGAGTGCTTGATTGAATAAAATGAATTTAAATGAGAACTAATGAGTAAGGGTATTTCGGACATTTCCCTTTTTTTAAGCACTTCAGCTCACTAAACTAGCTGAGCACCCTCATTTCCCCCTCATTCAGCAACTTAGCCAAAACAGAAATGTGAGAGTGAGAGAAAGGAGAAAATGCGAGAGAGAGAAGAGAAGAAGAGGTGAAGAAGAAGAATTCATCAAAAACCATTGCATGTAAGTGAATGTGTATCCCTTCAATTCAGTTTTTGATCCTCTTTCCAACCATCTAACTATCATCATCCCATTCCTTCTCATTCAGTTGTTACCATTTCTGAACCTCCTAGCTCTCAAGTAGCAAAGATGGAGTTTTGAGGAGTTTAGTGCTTGCATGTTGATTTGTGAAGTTCATTAATCAAGTGAGAAGTCAACATTCAGTATTTGAACCTTGTAAAGGTCTCCCTTCTGGTTTGGGGTTGTAGTGGATAGAGGAGGATCCATGGAGGAATTGCAATTCGGTTTTGGAGCTCGAATTCGTAATGAGAAGTGATGAAGTAGATGATTCAAGATAATCAAGATTTCTGGGTAAAATCCGTTTTACATACCTTCATTGTTTTCATCGTATCTCACTGTAAACTAACCCTATGAACGTGATTCTTGTTTCTATGGAAACTAGACAAAAATCTCTTCATTTTGGGCACAAGAACCGTATGATTTCATGGAGAAATGAGAGATATATCATGTTCACAACTTTCGGATTAAGAATCAGCCACTGTTCCGAAGCAGTCCTCTTGTTTTGTTAATATCTCCCAAACCACTGGATGCATGCGTGTGAATCCTTGACCATTTGAAAGTAGACGAAATTTCCTTCACAATGAGCACCGGTTTGGATAGTTTTGGTCACGTATTGACCAAGTTATGCCTGTTGCAAAACTGAATCATGTTGCTGGAAAACAGAAAGAAGAAGCTGGAAATGTGATTCGTCGGATTTGGGATTCGAGTTGTCAAGTCGCGCGAGACGTCAATTCTATCCACCGGAGATGAAGTCAGTATCAAGAGGGGTGTTGGTTGCGGAATTCAGTTGCGGAGGCATTCGGAGCGGGTACGTGACTACGAGGATTGTTCGAGTGGTTACGGTCCGGTCGTCCGTGCTCCGGCGTGATTTCTCGCGAGATCGTCAACCGGGTGAGTTCTACTCACGGATAGGGATATTTTTACATGTCTTGAAAATATATCGGTTTTGAGTCATAAGGCATTATCCGTTTTCGAAAGATTTTGGAACTGAAAACCGTTTTTGAGAAATGTTACGTTTTTACGGTTTTTATGGAATTATTGAACGATTTACGAAATTGTGATTAAATTGTTGAAATAAAATGATTTTTGTACTATCTGGAATATTTGAGATTTTCTGAGTTTCAGGAGTGATCGATATTAGAAATCGAATTGGGCGAAAACGGAAAGCGGAATTGAGAAATAGGAGAATTGGAGAAACAGAACCAGACGCACGGATCGTGCGCCCCTGGGCACGGACCGTGCGCCCTATTCAGGTTGACTATATGAATTTTGATGCATCACGCGCGGGTTGTGCGCCCCTGGGCACGGACCGTGCGTGAGCTTCTGTCACCGATTCCCGATTTCTCGTTCCGGAGCTCCGTTTGATCCCGAACCTTTTCTAATCTCTTTCTCAATCATTTAAAAAGGAATTGCCTTATTGAAAACCGTATTTTGAACTTATTCAACTCATGATTTCGAAAAAGAGCTTCGAAAGCGTATTTGATTGAAAAATCGAAACCCTAGTATACGTGTGGGTACACCGTCTGATGGACTGACTGAATATATATGTTTATATATGTCAATTGAATATGATTATAATGCCAGATGTCAAATTATGAATTCCTCAAAACGGATTATAGATCGATATGGATATTGTTTATCCACTTACTATGTGAGTGATCCTTTGATGATCGAAAGATATAAATTATCTAATGAGCTTTTATGACTGATCCTTTGGTGATCGAAAAGATATAAATTATCTAACTCTCGAGAATTGATACGTATTGTCATATGTATCGCGTTGGGTGACGACCCGACAAGTAGCATACTAGGGAGGGTAGTCATGACCCCTTACCTAGGCCCTGTATACGTTTTGGCGTGGTCAATTCGTGGGTTATCGGGATTCGTAGTCGTTGTACAGCCGATTTATGCTAAACTAGAACCCTGGCATTATTCGGATAGAACTCCGAATTGGGGATTATCGTAGATATTGGGCAAACTAGATTGTCTGGCATTATATCTCGGGGATTACCGTAGATATTGGGCAAACTAGATTGTCGGGGATTACCGTAGATATTGGGCAAACTAGATTGTCTGGCATTATATCTCGGGGATTACCGTAGATATTGGGCAATCAAGTTGTCTGGCATTATATCTCGGGTTGTGTTAACTAAAGAAAACTTATTTGAGAACACGATTTGCTTGGCATTTCGATTGGTAGCTTATGATAGCTAATCATCTATAGTTGATGACGGTTTAATAAATTGAACCGAGTGTCGGTGAGGGGGCACGGTAGGACTCACTGAGATAATGTTATCTCACCCAATCCATATTTGTTGTTTTTACAGAGAACAGGTTATAAGGACAGCAGGCGGCACAGTTAGTCGTCAGGCTCGAGGAGAAGTTGGAGATGAAATCTTCCTTCTGTGTTTTGGATTCTTCTGATGTAGTCTCTGTATTCGGTTTTATGACTCGAAGTTGTAAAAAGTTATCTTTATAGTTTCCGCTGTTTCTTGTAAAGATGTATATCTGAACAGGAATTTTTATACTCTGATTTATACCAAATTGTATATTCACTACTACAATTTAGGCTTTTCGCATCGGTTAAAAATGACTTTTCGCATCAGTTCCGTGTCCGTTATAGATTCAGGTGATGTTAAAAGTACGCACATTTTGCATCAGGTACGGACCTGATGCGAAAAGTATTTTTCGCATCAGTTGTATTACCACCCGATGCCAAAAGTCCTTTTTAATTAGATTTTAGCACCTTTTTGGCATCGGATTTTCAGAACCACCTGATGCGAAAAGTACTTTTCGCATCAGGTCCTGATGGGAACCGATGTTAAAACTAACTTTTTTTTTAAAAAAAAAAAAATTCACAATTTGTACGTATATTCATTTATTTATAAATTACTCACCAGTTTTGCTTTGTTAAATACCAAAAACAGAATATATATATTTGCTAACTCATGCTACAATTATGTCTACAAACAGAGGATAACATAAAAAAAATGAGAATCACAATGCAAATATCAGTCACAATATCCTCCTGGTTTCAATAAACCAATAATCATTGAATTCATTTGCAAAAGCAAGATTGGTTATATCAATCCATTAAACTCAACAACAACAAAAAAGATGAGAAAATAGAAAGAACTAACAATGTTTGTACTCGACATATAACATAATACAAAACATAACCAAAAAATTACTTAAACATAACCTAAGCAAACACCAAACTTGTTCAGCTGGCTCATCCTTCTTCTCCTCCTCCTTAGCATTACCTCTCCTAGAAACTCTCAACAAAACCATCTTCAACAAAGCCTTCTTCCTTGTTGCAAACAACACCAAGCCCCTGCATGAACTGACCAGGGAGGGATTTTCTGCAACATGAACTTGAGTGACTTGTAATAGCTATGCAGTAACATATGAACTGAATATCAAGGTTCCTACCAATTTGAGAAACTCCTCCCATGAGAAGCAGGATGTACCAAGTTCCTCAGCTTCCTTCTTTTGTGTGGTTGAAACATTACCAAAACTCACAATAGCTAAACCATTAAAATACAAAGAGTGATCAACATTAAAAGATGGATAGACCCTAAAACTAATAGTAGCAGAGAGAACATAGAGAGGTTTGACATACTTTTAAGATTTGAACACCGATCAAGACATGACAAAATCTGTGGAAACAGTTATTACTAATAACTTCAGTGGAAACAAAATTAAAAACAAATAATAATGAATCAACAAAAGATGGGCAAAGCTGTCTAAAACTCTAAGCTAATTATCTTCAAGAAATTCAATGGATAAATTAAACTTACAAGAAGTAAAGTAAAAAACTTAATAGAAAACGATTAGCAGAATATGTAACATTTCTCAGCTTCAACTGGAATACCTGATTTCAATCACTATTCTAAGCCAGTGGCTTACAGAAACATCAGAAAATAATTTTGTACATAAGTCATTTTACAAAGCTGCTAATGGCTTTTCATCCTACAATTTCTTAAGAAACAACTCAGACAAATTATAATTGATAGCCAACTGAAACACTTTTATATTGAAGTTAGCACACAGAATAATAGAGGGAATAATCACTGTCAGACAGTTCATCATGCTGAAATAAAAGCCCCTTTAAGGAAACAATAATGAAAAGGCCAAATGTAAAAGATTGTGCTCCAAGAAATAGGAAAGAACTTACAGAAGGAATCTTGCTTTCCTGTACAAATGCTATTGAAAGTTCAGCGTGATTTATGATAAACTCCACGGCATTAGGTCCTGTTAGGCATAAACATAAAGTCATTAGGACCTGTCAAACATAAGAGCCCGTCGACAAACACTCGAGTTCCTATGTTCTTTGGAAAAAATTTAGAAATAACAGAAGCAACCAAATTGAAACTGATAGGGAAGGCACAAAACACAAACCGAGCGTGTCATATAACGGGACATATGTTACTGCATAGCTATTACAAGCCTGCAAACAGCAAATTTGAATCAAGTCACTCAAGTACCAATAAAATAATTAATATAACCTTGGATGAGGGGATTCTTTAATTGGTTTCTGACCATATTTTCTCCATGAATAATCATGCTTAAGCCAATGCATTCTCTTTTCCTCGAAACCTCGTAAAGAAACAAAGATCTCTCTTGTTGGTTTATACACCATTAACTGACAACACTTTGCTGGTTTATAGACCAAGTAATAATGAACTTAAGAAATCAGCACAAGCAATCAGCATCGTAGATACTGTGAGCTTGTCTATATACTTACTACTCCAAAGTAATTCAGTAAAACTACTTCAGCAACATAATACTTATATATACTACTCAAAAATAGCAACATGATATATAAATACTTAGCAACATGATATATAAAATAGCAACATGATATATATAACTACTTCAGCAACAAATAATGATATTCCAGGTACACTTGCACAGCAGAAAAAGGATAATTCTAAATGCTACTAGAAACAAACTTTTGATAGGCTTTCAACCACACATAACTTATAGTTCAAAAAGAAAAATCAGATTGCACATTCCAAGCTTCAAGTCAAAGATGCAGAAATCAAACTATCCAATCATCCATTAAAAAATCCTAGCTGACGATGCATGAAGGAGGGAGGGGGCAGTGATTACTAAGATTAAATCTAAAATCAGATGCTACTCTTCAAAACCTTATAAACAAAGAATGAATAACAAATCCATGTTCAGAGAGAAATGGACATGTCTCTAAAATCTAAAGTCACACAACAAACCTGATATTGGATATCCGCCCTATTGTTGTCTCCGAATCCAGTGATAAAGCTTTTCCTAAAATCAGAAAAACATCCAACATTAACAAAATGTCAACACAAGCATATTCATAAAAGCAAGTTGCTGAAACAGAAAAGCTACAAAAAGCAGCTTCTCTCAAAATCGATTTTGGGAGGGTGGAATCGATTCCATTGAAGAAACCCAAACATCAATCTACGCCTCTGAAATCACCGTAAAAGCTACAAAAAGCAGCTTCTCTCAAAATCGATTTTGGGAGGGTGGAATCGATTCCATTGAAGAAACCCAAACATCAATCTACGCCTCTGAAATCACAAAAGCAGCTTCTCTCAAAATCGATTATACTCACCGTAAAAGCTACAAAAAGCAGCTTCTCTCAAAATCGATTTTGGGAGGGTGGAATCGATTCCAATGAAGAATTCCAAACATCAATCTACGCCTCTGAAATCACAAAAGTCGAAGCAAAAGCGATTTTCTCCCTCTCCACCTCTAACCAAACGTACGCGAAATGTGTTGGTTCTTGAGAGTGTAAGAGAGTACCGAGGGTTTTTGATGTTTGTTCGCTGGTTTCTGATCCTAAAAAATTTGGGGCTTTTCAACATCAGGTGCAATGAGAGCTGATGCGAAAAATGTTTACATAATTTCAAAAATGCCACCGCCTTTTAATCAACATCAGTTAGTTTATGAACCGATGCGAAAAATGTTTAAATAATTTCAAAAATGCCACCGCCTTTTTATTAACATCAGTTAGTTTCTGAACTGATGCGAATTCCTGATGTAGATTCCGTTTTTTCCACTAGTGATTTAGGTATTTCTTTGTTAAAGAAATACCAGGGTGTTACAGTTATCTATTAGTTACATATTAGGGCCAATGGAATATTAATGTGCCATTACCAGATCAGCTTTGTTTTACCAGGAAGAATAAATTTAAAAAAAAAAAGGTTATTGAGTTAGCCACGGTTTAGCCGTGGGTAAATACAGACTGAATTTCCCGCGCCAATCCCGCCAATTTAGCCACGATTGTAACCGTGGCTAACAGTTAAATCTTAAAGGTTTCGAAGGAGGAGTTAGCCACGGTTTGGCCGTAGTTACAAACAAATAACCGTGGCTAAGTGGATGTCACCAGGGTCAATTTGGGCGTGGCTAAAGTCAATTTTGGCCGTGGCTAATTATTTGTGACGTCCTTTGTTTCTACGGCTAGCGTAACCGTGGCTAAGTGTGTTTGCCACGGTTTTAGGGACTGTTTGCCACGGTTTTGACCGTGGCTAATCACCGCTTTTTTTGTAGTGATTTTGCTTTCCTCCACATAGGAAATACTTCTTATATTTGATTTTTGCTCATTTTCTAAACTAAGACACTGAATTCTCCCCAAAGGTTCTGATGTTCAAGTAGGTTGTTGTGTCCCAGGAAGGTAGCTCAGTTGGCGAACTAAGGGACATGAAGGAGTTGCAAGATTGCACCCCCTAACTAAGACACTGCATTCTCCCCAAAGGTTCTGATGTTCAAGTAGGTTGTTGTGTCCCAGGAAGGTAGCTCAGTTGGCGAACTAAGGGACATGAAGGAGTTGCAAGATTGCACCCCCTAACTAATTACTAACTACCACTACAACAAATTTGACCTATACCAACAGCAAAAATCCGTGGGTAAAGGGTTAAATACCGTGGGTATAGCACCGAAAACCTATACCAACAGACGATCTTCCCGTGGTCTTTATTTGGCTATACCCACGGCAAAAATGGCGTCGCTATAGCCTATACCGACAGACGATCTTCCCGTTGGACAAAACCTAAGAGCTATACCCACAGTCGCGTTGCTGTTGGTATTGGTTTTAACATCACTGTTAATTTTGCTATACCCACAGTCGAGTTGCTGTTGGTATAGGTTTTAAAATCACTCTTAATTTTGCTATACCCACCACTTCCTTTTGTTGGTAAAAAAATTGATTAACAATATTTATGATAATCAATTAAAAGCTAAATATAAAATAAATACATTTATGAAACAATAAAACTAAAATCATATTGAAAATTAATCACAAAACATGTCTTACAAGCATGTCACCATATTGCAAATTAACATTTACTTCTACATCAACTCTTAAGATAATCTCAAAAGCATATAACATAGTGGAAATTAACATTACTCCTACATCAACTCATAATCTCAAAAGTTACAAAGCAAATACATACTAAAAAGGAAATGAAAATGATAGATATAATGTCTCAGAGTCAGCCATGCCCCAACCAAAAAACGATCTTCAAAGTCCTAAAGCTGAAGCAGCTGCTCCCTTCTTCCTGGGTGCAGCTTCAGTACCTCATCCTACCAGTTCCACTGGTCTTTCTTCTAATTTTCATTGGCGCCATTATCTTCATTAGTGTCTGGACTTGGAGAATTCATTTGCTCGGGAGCACTAGAAGCGTCTGTAACCTATTGAAAGAAAAATATACAACTCAACTTGGTTGATTTTTCCATACCTCATTTATAAAAACTCTAGGAGGATAATATATTATACCTGTCTTGCCACTTGTAAAATATCATCTACATCTTCTCCAGAAAATCGATTTTGAATCAATGTCATAATATTTCCCAAGAGGCTTTCCATTTGACTAACTCTATTGCGTAACTCTTGATTTTCAGACAAAACAACCTTTGATTTTTTAGGCTTAGGAATCCTGCCCATACAACGCACACGTTCTCTTTTTCTGGTCCTTGTACTTTAGAAAATATGTCATCCTTCCAATGCATGTGATTTTGTGACTTTTGGGTTGATTGAGATGTTCCAGCTTCATTATTGTATTTGTCTAGTTTTTCCTGAAACATTAAAAGTGCATAAGTATGGAGGTACTATTACTGCTGGAATACAGAATACAGAATGCATATGAATGCATATTCAGAATACAGAATGCATACAGAATGCATACATAATGCATAATCTCATAATACAGAATGCATATGAACAGAACAGCACAATCTCAGAATGCATATGCAAACCTGTGTAAAGTACAGTACAGCACAATCTCAACATATATGAACAGAACAGAAACACTAAATGAACAGAACAGAACAAAACTGTGTAAAAATAAAGTACATGTATTTGAATGTACAGTTACTTATAGATTACATTCATCTTGATCCGGTGTACAGTTACTCCTAAATGCCACAAGTACATTCATCACACACAGCACTTACTGGAGGATTTGAAGGAAACAACACTGAAGCTGAGCAAGAAGATCTTGTAGATGTTCTTTTGAGAATCCAACAAAGTGGCAGCTGGAACATATATTTACTTAATTATTTTGTCTACTTTTAAAAAAAATTGTCTTTTTCCTAATTTTCAAAAGTTTCTTGTTGATGTACTAGGATGTGTTTGGAGCTGGAACAGATTCATCAGCAACAACAATAGAGTGGGCAATGTCAGAAATGATGAAAAACCCAAAAGTGATGGAGAAGGCACAAGCTGAAATAAGGCATGCAATTCAAAGGAAAAGAAACAATATCAGAAACTGATTTCCGGTGTACAGTTACTCCTAAATGCCACAAGTACATTCATCACACACAACACTTACTGGAGGATTTGAAGGAAACAACACTGAAGCTGAACAAGAAGATCTTGTAGATGTTCTTTTGAGAATCCAACAAAGTGCTGGAACATATATTGATTTAATTATTTTGTCTACTTTTAAAAAAAATTGTCTTTTTCCTAATTTTCAAAAGTTTCTTGTTGATGTACTAGGATGTGTTTGGAGCTGGAACAGATTCATCAGCAACAACAATAGAGTGGGCAATGTCAGAAATGTGAAAAACCCAAAAGTGATGGAGAAGGCACAAGCTGAAATAAGGCATGCATTCAAAGGAAAAGAAACAATATCAGAAACTGATTTCCGGTGTACAGTTACTCCTAAATGCCACAAGTACATTCATCACACACAGCTCAAATAAGGGAAAGCAAACCAAACTCCTATATACTAACTGTAACATCCCTAATTTTTAAAGACTCGTATTATGATGCCGGAGGCCGATTAATTATTTGTGGGAATAATTGGTCGCGTCTCGGGGATTAATAGTCGAGAAATTTGTCAAGAAATCCTATTCTCCATTAAAGTGTGGCTTATTCATAATTTAAATAAGGAATTGGGGATGAAGGGAAAATCTGTCTTTTCACACCCCTAGTTATTAAAACACAATTATGAAGGTTATAATTAATTACGAACCGAAAGAATTGAGGAACTTCGGGTCGGAACCGGAATAATCGAGGAAGTTTTGTACCGAGGGGAGTCTTCAACACCTAAACTATTATTTTATGGACCAAGGGCAAAATGGTCTTTTCACCATCATTTAAACCCTCAGCCTTATTCACTCAACTGAACCCTCACCCACTCATTTGACCATTTCTCCAGCTGAAAGAAAGAAAGGAAAACAGAAGTGAGGGAGAGGAGAGTGGGGCGAAGGGAAGAGGAAGGAGAGGAGAGAAGAGCTTCTCAATTGGTCATTGCATGTAAGTCTTCTAAACCTCTCTCTACTCCATTTTTGATTCTGAATCCAATGGTACCAAGGACAAGGGCTGATTCTCACTCTTTCTCTACACACCATTTTCGATTTTTGAACCTTCAAGGTGGAAGACAATGGAGTTCTGAGTTGTGGTGGCTTGCATGATCACATTTTGTTGTCAAAGAAGAAGGGCTGTCATCACATTTCGAATTTGGGGGAAAGTTCAAGCTTAGGATTGCTATCTAAGTTGCTATTTCAGTGGCTTAGTGGAAACGAGTTGCTGTCCTAGTGATTTTGCGGTGGTGACTTTTGTTGGTGCCTTCGGTTCTCGTTCGCGCGCTTTTCGTTTCGGTCTTTCCGTGTCTCGGTGGGAGCTCCTAGCGAAATCGACATCACGGTGAGTTCTACTCACGGATTAGGGAACCAAATTTTGATGATTTGAACCCTTGACATAATCTGATATGTTGTGGAAAATATGCCTTGGAAGCTAAATTCTGAGTTTTGGAAAAAATGGTGTTTTACGGTTTTGAAATCTATAAACGAATCGAAATGGCTTTTGATGGAAATTTTGAAATGAATATATATTCTGGAATGCTTGGATATTTTGAGTTTTAGGTGTGATTGATATTAGGAATCAAATTCGGGCGGAAACGGAAAGCGGAATTGAGAAATAAGCGGAATTCGGTAACAGACACAGGTCGCACGGACCGTGCGCCCCCGGGCACGGACCGCGCGCCTGCTACGGGTTGGTTCTGTTGAAAATAAAATGGAACGCATGGGTCGTGCGCCCCTGGGCACGGACCGTGCGCTCCTTTCGGTTTAGCTGGGTGATTTTAATAAATCACGCACGGGTCGTGCGCCCCTGGGCACGGACCGTGCGTGAGCTTCTGTCACCGCTTCCCGATTTCTCGTTCCGGAGCTCCGTTTGATCCGGAACCTTTTCTAATCTCTTTCTCAATCATTTAAAAAGGAATTGCCTTACTGAAAACCTCATTTTGAACTTGTTCAACTCATGATTTTGGAAAAGAGCTTTGAAATCCCGTTTGATCGAAAAACCGAAACCCTAGTACGCGTGTGAGTACACCGTCTGATGGACTAACTGAATATATATGTTTATGTATGTCGATTGAATATGATTATAATGCCGGAGGTCTAATTTTATGAATTCCTCAAAATGGATTATAGATCGAAATGGATATTGTTTATACCATAACTATGTGAATGATCCTTTGGTGATCGAAAGATATAAATTATCTAACTCTCGAGAAATCGTTATGTATTGTCATACATATATCGCGTTGGGTGACGACCTGACAAGTAGCATACTAGGAAGGGAAGTCATGAGCCCTCACCCTAGGCCCTGAATGTGTTTTGGCGTGGTCAACTCACGGGTTACCGGGATTAGCAAGCGTTGTGCAGCCGGTTTGTGCTAAGGTTAAAAACATGGTTTCCGGAATTAGCAATCGTTGTGCAGCCGGATCATGTTAAATAAAATTCACGAATTGCCGGGATTAGCAATAGTTGTGCAGTCGGCATTTCGATTAATAAATAAGACATTGTTAGGTCTGCTTTGTTGTAACGGTTTAATGAATTGAACCGAGTGTCAGTGAGGGGGCACTGTAACACCCCTTTTCTACCCCTCAATTTACACGTCGTTATCAGAGTAATTTCCTTTTTTAAAACAGCTGACCCGCCATTCTAGTACTGCAACAGAAAACAGAAATCAGAAACGAGTAACAAAACTCAAATGTTACTCAACTTGACGACTCAACCACCGGCCGGACAGACCGAACTGCTCTGATACCACTAATGTAACACCCCTTTTCTACCCCTCAATTTACACGTCGTTATCAGAGTAATTTCCTTTTTTAAAAATATTAACTTAATTGATAGAAAAGAAATGTCACATCGTCATAAGAAACTCATCGTTTGCACTCATTAAAGTTTGTGCAACAAGCCACCGTCATAAAAATTAAACCTCATAAATCAACACGTCACAGCGGAATAAGATAATAGCTCACTAAGCCTCTCCAACACATCTCATATTCTCAATATAGTCATTAAACAGTCAATTAACAACTAACAAACTTCAACTACGCCCCCTAGGTGCTACAGTATCAGAGAGCGACTCGACAGACATCCCAATAGCTATCACAGAAGGCAGCAAGACCTTCACTCGCGGTTACCTGCAGCGTTGCCACAATAGAGCAACATTTCAAGCAGAAGGGGTGAGAATTTCAACAAAACATAATCAAGCACATAGCAGAGTAATGAAGACAAACAGTCACACAACATCATTATCAACACCACATCATCACCGCCAAACACCAACTCAACCACAATTTGCCAACAAGTCACAGTCATGAATATGCATGATAATGCAACCCACACCTGGGTATATGCATGATGGTACCATACTCGTCATAATAAGCCACTAGGGGCACACCGTCATCATTAAGAGGCCGAAGCCTATTCGTCACAATGTGCACATGCTATGAGACTCTATGGACACATGTGCAATTTTCACCAAAAGAAAAGACACTCACCTGGGGTACTCATCATCATCGTCATAAAACACTCATAGAGTGTATTCGTCGAAATTCATCACATTCACATTACAGCACCATTATAATCATACCCATAGAGTATATTCGTCACGAATCACCATAATTCATGTTACATCATCATCATACATATCACCTTTGAAATTTGGGTAACAACACGTTTAGAGTTTAGAAAAACATCTCGTTTTAATTTATAAAACATCACATCTTAATTTGAAGGACATCACATTTTAAATTCGGAAAAACACCACATTTTCAAGCTTGGGAAAACACTACATTTGAATTGGGAAACGTCACATTTTTATTAGTGGAAACATCACATTTTTATGGAGGAAACATCATATTTTTGTGGAGAAAACATCACCTTTAAAAACTGAGAAAACAGTGTTAAAACAGCAAGAAAACAGTGGGAAAGAGTGACTCGCGCTTGAAGCGCGAGCTGGGCGCAACTGAGGCGCGATTGGGCAGCAACAACGTGCCACAGCGCAGCGCGCTTGCGCCTGGAGCGCGACTGCAGCGCGAGCAACGCGCGAATGGGCAGCAACAGCGTAACGTGCAGAAAATTCAGAAAAACTTAATTTTTCACCCCAACCCGATCACATCACAATTCTTTTCCGCACATCACCAACACGAAAAACACGTTTTATTCACCAAATCAATCATCAAATTTAATCAAAGACACCATCGAATTTTCATTCCAACAAATCATCAAATTCTTCAAATAACATCAATCTCATCAAAACAACATCAGAACTCTTCAACAATATCAATTCATCAAACATCATCAATTTCATCAACAATATCATTTCATCAAAACGTCATCAATTTCATCAACAATATCAAATTCCCACAAACCCCACAAAACCCCACTATACACCCAATCATGTTAAACCGAAACGCTCACCCTTACCTCTTAAACGTAGGCTCCGTAGAAGACGAATGGAAACACGTACAAAACCACAGCAACCCACGATCTCAGCTTCCCTTGGAACCCGCGACTTCTCCTTCTTTTTCCTCTTCTCAGCGCGCCGTGGCTCTCTCCTCACTCTCTCAATTCGCAGCTCTCTCAATTTTGCGCAAGTGAGAGAGTTTGGCTTAGACTCCTAGGGTTTAAGCTGCGGGCTCAGTGAACACTGGGCCATCCACGCCAACACCACTCCCTTTACTCGTTTCACCTCCTGTATAACACATATTATTTCTCTTGATTTAATCACACCTCTAATAAATTTAATAACTCAATTGAATAAATTAATTAAATTATTTCCGGGGTGTTACAATCCTCCCCCGCTTAGAATTTTTCGTCCTCGAAAACATACTTGGTTCAAACAACTCCGGATATGACTCTCGCATCTTATCCTCCAGCTCCCATGTCAGACTTTCACCAGTTGCTCCAAACCAAAAAACCTTCACCATATTGATCTTCTTACCTCGCAGGGTCTTCACCTCCCGATCCTCTATTTTATGAAGTAATGTTATTCCGATTATGTTGTTATTTCGGAAAAAGTTTGTATGTCCAATACTTAAACAGGAACTGTGTCCTCTGAACTTCCGCATCTGTGCACCTTCGGTCTCTCTACATGTTAGAAATACCGGGGTGTTACATTTGGTATCAGAGCGATTCGACCTAGTCGGACTTAGTTGTTAAGAGTCTTTTACGTCTTCTAAGTCTGATTTTTCTTAGTATGCTATTAGACATTGAGCCTGATCAACTTAATACTTTGTGCATACTTCGCAGAATCATGGCAGGAAGAGGTAGGAGAAACCCACCTGTTGATCCTCATCAAGAATGGATGCAGAATGTCATCGAGACTCAGCAGAAGATGATGAATGACATGATGCTAATGCAACAGCAACAGATGGCTCAAATGGCCCAAATGCAGCAGATGCATCAGATGCCTCAACCACAACCAGCAGGGCCAATCAATGTGCCAACACCTGAGGATCCCAACAGGGTGTATTTCCGGTTTCTGAAGATGAAACCCCCAACCTTCAAAGGAGGATCCGAGGCAATGAAAGCCCATTTTTGGGTAGATGCCATGGAACGGATCTTTGATACCCTTCAATGCAATGAAGGAGAAAAGGTAATTTGTGCTGCTAACGCTCTGGACGAGGATGCTCACACCTGGTGGGTTAACGCTCGTAGAATGCTTCAAAATCAAGGGACTCCTCTTGAGTGGAGTAATTTCAAGGAATTGTTTTTGGGACATTATTTTCCCGACTCCCAAAGACTTGACAAGCAGATGGAATTTCTAAGTTTGAAACAGGGAGAGATGACAGTTGGGGAATACGCTGCAAAATTTGAGAGGTTGTCACAATTCTATGAATTGGGGACCACCGCTCCTGATGATAAGTGGGAAATGGTGATGTTCAGACAAGGTCTTAGAGGCAATGTGAATCAAGGTCTCAGCTCTTATTCCATGACCACCTATCCCGCTTTGGTTCAACAAGCTCATTCAACTGAGAGCGATCTTAAAAGAATGTATGCTGAGAGGAAAGATTTCTGGAAGGATAAGAAGAAGGGTAATGAGCCAACTTCTTCAAACCCGAGGTATAAAGGGAATTCAGACAAGGGGAAACGAGTACAGTCAAGAGACTCTGCAGGATATGACCGATGTCATGTGTGCAAGAAGTTTCATAAAGGCAAATGCCAGGTGGGACCGAACCAATGTTACCTTTGCAAAGAAGTGGGCCATTATGTTAATAATTGTCTGTCAAGGAAAGCTTTCTTGGAGTCTCCTGATGCTCCGAGGCAGGCTCGAGTCAACACTTTGGATGCCAAGACCATCAAGCCAGCTGATAATCTTATAAGGGGTACAGGTTCTCTCTTTAATCAAACTGTTAATATTCTGTATGATTCTGGTGCTACTCACTGTTTTATCTCCGAAGTATGTGCTGAACGGTTAGGATTAGAAGTATCTCCTATATCTGAACCAATCACCATTGGTACTGCTGCAAGGGGTCGTGTTCGAACCCAATCATTGTGCCTTAACTGTCTACTTACCATAGGAGGCAGGGATTTTGTTGTTGATTTTATCAGTTTGCCTATGAGGGGAATGGAAATCGTTTTGGGAATGAATTGGATGACTTCAAATCACATTACTATTGACTGTTTCAATCGTGCAATTAATTTTCCTTCTGAAGTAGCGGAGCATTCACTACCTGCAGATGATGGTGTTATTTCATTCGCTTCAGCCAGCCAGTCTCTATTCCAAGGTGCGGAAGCTTTTGTTGTTATTTTGTCTCCATCAACTGAAGCTGATTTGGATTTATCGTCTATCCAAGTTGTTAATGAATTCTTAGATGTTTTTCCCGAGGAAGTCTCCTCTTTGCCTCCAGAACGAGAGGTAGAATTCTCTATAGAATTGGCGCCTGGTGCAGGGCCAATATCCATAGCACCTTATAGGATGTCTCCTCTCGAACTGAAGGAATTGAAGTCCCAACTTGAGGAATTAATTTCCAAGAAGTTTATTCGACCGAGTGCTTCTCCATGGGGTGCTCCGTTATTGCTAGTCAAGAAGAAGGACGGAAGCATGAGATTGTGCATAGACTACCGTCAGCTGAATAAAATCACTATCAAGAATAAGTATTCATTACCAAGGATAGATGATCTACTTGACCAACTCCGAGGTGCTAAAGTTTTCTCCAAGATTGATCTAAGGTCAGGGTACCATCAAATCAGAGTAAGAGCCTTAGACATTCCGAAGACTGCTTTTCGTACGAGGTACGGACACTACGAGTTTGTGGTGATGCCCTTCGGATTGACTAATGCTCCAGCCGTATTCATGGATTATATGAATAGAGTATTTCATTCCTACCTAGATCAGTTTGTGGTCGTTTTTATTGATGATATATTGGTTTACTCAAAGTCAGTTGAGGAGCATGCCCAGCATCTCCGCGTTGTCCTAGGAGTACTCCGAGAAAAGAAACTCTATGCTAAACCGTCGAAGTGTGACTTTTGGATGTCTGAAGTAAAGTTCTTGGGTCATGTGATTTCCCAAGAAGGGGTTGCAGTTGATCCTAGCAAAGTGGAAGCAGTTTTGAACTGGGAACGGCCGACGTCAGTGACTGAGATCAGAAGCTTTCTGGGTTTAGCTGGTTACTATAGAAGATTCATTGAAGGTTTTTCGCAATTGGTACTTCCGCTTACTCGGTTGACTCGCAAAGGTCAACCGTTTACTTGGGATGCCGATTGTGAAGAGTGTTTCCTTGGATTGAAAGAAAAGTTAACTTCTGCTCCAATCCTAATTCTTCCGGATCCGTCATTGGGATTTCAGATTTACAGTGATGCATCTGGGAAGGGTTTAGGATGTGTTCTCATGCAGAATCAACACGTTGTGGCCTATGCATCTAGGCAATTGAAGACGCATGAACGGAATTACCCAACTCATGACTTAGAGTTGGCGGCTATTGTGTTTGCACTGAAAATTTGGAGACATTACCTTTACGGTTCTCGTTTCGAAGTTTTTAGTGATCACAAGAGCTTGAAGTATCTGTTTGACCAAAAAGAGTTGAATAACAGACAGAGAAGGTGGACTGAATTTTTGAAGGACTACGACTTCGAATTGAAATATCACCCTGAGAAAGCCAATGTGGTAGCAGATGCTCTGAGCAGAAAGTCTATCCACACATCAAAGTTAATGGTTCACGAGATGACTTTGTTAGAGTCATTTAGAGACTTGAAGCTCAAGGTGGTAAGAAAGAGGGACCGCATAGTGTTGCGGCATATACGGATAGCCAGTGTGCTAAGGGAGCAAATTCGTGTAGCTCAAGGAGCTGATATGAAGTTACAGTCTCAGAGAGGATTGCCAGATTTTACCGAGGATGGTGATGGCATGGTTTGCTTTAATGGGAGGATTTGTGTTCCCGATGATTATGATATCAAAAGGCAAGTATTGGAAGAAGCCCATAGGAGTCAGTACTCTGTACATCCGGGATCCACCAAGATGTACCGAGACTTGAAGCTAATGTATTGGTGGCCTGGGATGAAAGCCGAGGTTGCAGAATTTGTTTCTCGGTGCTTAACTTGTCAGAAGGTTAAGGCGGAACACCGGAGACCGGGCGGTCAGTTACAACCGCTAGATGTACCAGTTTGGAAGTGGGAAGATATCTCAATGGACTTTGTTATGGGTTTGCCGAGGTCACAAGCCGGCAATGATTCTATTTGTGTAGTAGTGGACCGATTGACTAAATCCGCTCACTTTATTCCCGTTCGCTCGACTTATAAGGTTTCCAAGATAGCAGATGAATATGTGAAGAACATTATCAGACTGCATGGAGTTCCAACGAGCATTGTGTCAGACCGAGATCCCAAGTTTACATCTAGATTTTGGAAGGCATTGAATGAAGCTTTGGGAACTAGAGTGCTGGTTAGCACTGCTTATCATCCTCAGACTGATGGTCAGACGGAGAGGACTATTCAGACTCTAGAGGACATGCTTCGGGCTTGTGTGCTCGATAGCAGGAGAAAATGGGAGGACCATCTTCCGTTAGTCGAATTCTCCTACAACAACAGTTACCACTCCAGCATTGGAATGGCACCGTTTGAAGCACATTATGGTAGGAAGTGTAGAACTTCGTTGTGTTGGTGGGAGATTGGTGAAGATAAGTTTTTGGGACCTGATATGGTTCGCGAAACTACTGAGAAGATCAAGCTAATTCGAGAAAGGATGAAGGTTGCTCAGAGTCGGCAAAAGCGCTACGCTGACAACCGAAGGAGACCGTTGGAGTTTGAGGTTGGTGATCATGTGTTCTTGAAAGTTTCTCCAACCATAGGCACCGGGAGAGCCTTGCGAGCGAAGAAGCTCAGTCCTCGATATGTTGGACCTTTCCAAATCATCGAGCAGATTGGGCCAGTTGCCTATCGCCTCGCCTTGTCTCCATCCCTATCAAACCTCCATGATGTGTTCCACGTGTCTCAGTTGAGGAAGTATGTTCTCGATCTGCATCAACCGTTGAGTGTTGATACAATTGACCTGCGACCGGATTTGTCATTTCAACCATATCCTAGCTACATTTTGGAGCGTGGCGAGAAGACGCTACGGTCAAGAACTATTCCTATTGTCAAAGTGGTCTGGGATGGATTCTCAAGCGAGGAGGCTACCTGGGAGATGGAAGATGACATGCGGATCCGATATCCATATCTCTTCAATTGAGGTACGTCTTGTCAATTTTGAGGACAAAATTTTTAAAAGTTGGGGTGATTGTAACATCCCTAATTTTTAAAGACTCGTATTATGATGCCGGAGGCCGATTAATTATTTGTGGGAATAATTGGTCGCGTCTCAGGGATTAATAGTCGAGAAATTCGTCAAGAAATCCTATTCTCCATTAAAGTGTGGCTTATTCATAATTTAAATAAGGAATTGGGGATGAAGGGCAAATCTGTCTTTTCACACCCCTAGTTATTAAAACACAATTATGAAGGTTATAATTAATTACGAACTGAAAGAATTGAGGAACTTCGGGTCGGAACCGGAATAATCGAGGAAGTTTTGTACCGAGGGGAGTCTTCAACACCTAAACTATTATTTTATGGACCAAGGGCAAAATGGTCTTTTCACCATCATTTAAACCCTCAGCCTTATTCACTCAACTGAACCCTCACCCACTCATTTGACCATTTCTCCAGCTGAAAGAAAGAAAGGAAAACAGAAGTGAGGGAGAGGAGAGTGGGGCGAAGGGAAGAGGAAGGAGAGGAGAGAAGAGCTTCTCAATTGGTCATTGCATGTAAGTCTTCTAAACCTCTCTCTACTCCATTTTTGATTCTGAATCCAATGGTACCAAGGACAAGGGCTGATTCTCACTCTTTCTCTACACACCATTTTCGATTTTTGAACCTTCAAGGTGGAAGACAATGGAGTTCTGAGTTGTGGTGGCTTGCATGATCACATTTTGTTGTCAAAGAAGAAGGGCTGTCATCACATTTCGAATTTGGGGGAAAGTTCAAGCTTAGGATTGCTATCTAAGTTGCTATTTCAGTGGCTTAGTGGAAACGAGTTGCTGTCCTAGTGATTTTGCGGTGGTGACTTTTGTTGGTGCCTTCGGTTCTCGTTCGCGCGCTTTTCGTTTCGGTCTTTCCGTGTCTCGGTGGGAGCTCCTAGCGAAATCGACATCACGGTGAGTTCTACTCACGGATTAGGGAACCAAATTTTGATGATTTGAACCCTTGACATAATCTGATATGTTGTGGAAAATATGCCTTGGAAGCTAAATTCTGAGTTTTGGAAAAAATGGTGTTTTACGGTTTTGAAATCTATAAACGAATCGAAATGCTTTTGATGGAAATTTTGAAATGAATATATATTCTGGAATGCTTGGATATTTTCTGAGTTTCAGGTGTGATTGATATTAGGAATCCAATTCGAGCGGAAACGGAAAGCGGAATTGAGAAATAAGCGGAATTCGGTAACAGACACAGGTCGCACGGACCGTGCGCCCCCGGGCACGGACCGCGCGCCTGCTACGGGTTGGTTCTGTTGAAAATAAAATGGAACGCACGGGTCGTGCGCCCCTGGGCACGGACCGTGCGCTCCTTTCGGTTTAGCTGGGTGATTTTAATAAATCACGCACGGGTCATGCGCCCCTGGGCACGGACCGTGCGTGAGCTTCTGTCACCGCTTCCCGATTTCTCGTTCCGGAGCTCCGTTTGATCCCGAACCTTTTCTAATCTCTTTCTCAATCATTTAAAAAGGAATTGCCTTACTGAAAACCTCATTTTGAACTTGTTCAACTCATGATTTTGGAAAAGAGCTTTGAAAGCCCATTTGATCGAAAAATCGAAACCCTAGTACGCGTGTGAGTACACCGTCTGATGGACTAACTGAATATATATGTTTATATATGTCGATTGAATATGATTATAATGCCGGAGGTCTAATTTTATGAATTCCTCAAAACGGATTATAGATCGAAATGGATATTGTTTATCCCATAACTATGTGAATGATCCTTTGGTGATCGAAAGATATAAATTATCTAACTCTCGAGAAATCGTTATGTATTGTCATACATATATCGCGTTGGGTGACGACCTGACAAGTAGCATACTAGGAAGGGAAGTCATGAGCCCTCACCCTAGGCCCTGAATGTGTTTTGGCGTGGTCAACTCACGGGTTACCGGGATTAGCAAGTGTTGTGCAGCCGGTTTGTGCTAAGGTTAAAAACATGGTTTCCGGAATTAGCAATCGTTGTGCAGCCGGATCATGTTAAATAAAATTCACGAATTGCCGGGATTAGCAATAGTTGTGCAGTCGGCATTTCGATTAATAAATAAGACATTGTTAGGTCTGCTTTGTTGTAACGGTTTAATGAATTGAACCGAGTGTCAGTGAGGGGGCACGGTAGGACTCACTGAGATAATGTTATCTCACCCTATCCATATTTGTTGTTTTTCAGAGAAGCAGGGAAAAAGGAAGACTATTGTGCACGAGTAGTTGGTATACTCTTGGAGGTGCTGAAGACTTAGTCATTTAATCCTTTGTTCTTTTGTTGTCCTATTGGTTGTATAAACTTGTATTGATTATGAGTTATATGAACCGTTTTATGTTTCTGTTTTGTATTTGGACTTGGATATTGTAATCCATTCGGTATGGAACCGATAAACTTCTATTTTATGAAGTAATGTTATTCCGATTATGTTGTTATTTCGGAAAAAGTTTGTATGTCCAATACTTAAACAGGAACTGTGTCCTCAGAACTTCCGCATCTGTGCACCTTCGGTCTCTCTACATGTTAGAAATACCGGGGTGTTACACTAACACAGCTCAAATATCAATTTAGCAAACCAAACTCCATACTTATTGATTTTTAACCACCCACTATTCAGTTTAGTAAAGTTTACTTTCTTGTTGATTTTTAACCACCCACTATTCAGTTTTATTACGGTGGACCAAATTTTCCTTCAAACTTAAAGGCTAGTGTGGTTCCTTTAGTAAATGACTTGCATAAATGGCTAGGATTCTATAAAGCCATTAACTGGAATGCTACTACTCCTGCATATAAAAGGTTTTCTTCAAAAATAACGGAGGTGTCAAGGAGATGATCAAACTCAAAACTACTACCGTACATACATACCACTGGGAAGAGTGTATCCCATTAAATATCAAAACTACTTTACGAGAATCAATTTAGCTACAAGTAACATATGAAGGTAAACTAATTTGGAAACTAAATAGTAATGGATGAAAGAAAATCTTACAATCAATTCTGCAGCTTTTTCATTGACGATTGATCCATCTTTACGAGTGTGGGTATCAATGTAAATCTCTTTACGTTCAGGTGATACACCTTTGGCTTTTTTTTTCTAAAACCAAACATATAAGTTAGATGTATTTTGTTTTATAAATACATTTTACTCATTGAAAAGTAGAAATATAAACAAACCTTTTCATCAATCAGTTTTGGGAGACTTTTTGTACCCATGCAATGGACATCTTCATACTTAGCACGATTTCGTTTATTAGTTTTACTTTGTTTCTACAATTTATACAACCAAATATTAGTTGAAGAAAGAATCAAAGTTGAAGCACTACTCATAATATGCAAAAAACTATTTGCTAGATGACTTACTTGTCCTTCTTCTGAAAACCAATGATGAACCAATTCACGATACTGATTAGGTTCAACACTGCCATCAGGTAATGCAGCTGCAATCTCTTCTTCAGTTTTACTCGGATCATATGCCATTGACATTAAATCACTCTTCCATTGCCTCCACTTCTCATTCAACTCAGATTTCAACAATTCTCTTGTTGTGTCACTTATAGGAGGAATGAACTGAAATTTGGACTAAATAGTGATAAATGTTAGATACATACAACATAAATTAAGTCATATTGCAACTTTTGATGCATCAAAATTTAAGTATATAACAATAATACCTCTATTAGTTCCAGCATTGCATCTTTATCCTTCTTTGGCATTTCTTTCCAGGATTTGTAGTTGATTGGAGCATATTGATGCCTTCGAACTATACTTCCTATGAAACGGGTAAGATTTGTCCCTTCCTCACCAACAGGCCGACCATACTTATCTAAATTAACAATTATGAAATCACCATCTTCCATCTCCCATACATCTAACATTCTTGTTGGGCCTCTCAACCGCTTAGGTTCTACATCTACAAGTAATATAGAAGGCGTAAAAACATAAAATATTATGTTTACAAAAATGAAATATAAACAACAGAAACTAAATATAATTTATACCTTTCTCATTTTGTGCTTCTTCTGCTTCTATATCCGAAGGAACCGAGTGGGAATCAGCAGACTCGCGTATGACAGCATCAGAATTACTTCCTTGGGCATGAGTTGGTATTGTGTCAGTAGGAATAGATTGTGTTCCTTCATTGTTACTTGCTTGTATGTGTTGGTTTGAGTCTTCTGGAATGCAACGCCCAATATTTAACTTTCTTTTTCTTCCCATTTCTGCATTACTTTACAATAAGCGACTGAAATATTGAATCATAACATAAGTTTGAACTAGCTTATAACGTACAATAGTGTTTCATAGAAATACAATGTCTAACTATCTTAACTAAATATTTTAGTAAACAAAGTAGCATTAAGATTACCATAAAACACAAAAGAAAAGAAAGGATGTAAAAAACATAAACGAACATGGAACAACTTCATATTCAAAACATCAACAAAAAATAGTCAAGTCTACGTGCATAGAAAAAATATAAAATCTTTCACAACTAAAACATATCCTCGCCCTCGCCCTCATCCTCTACATCCTCATCATCAATATGATTATCAACGGAAACTTCAAAGAAATCATGATCATCTTCGATTGAAAGTCCAATCAAATCGTTATCATTTTGAGTAGCTTCGGTTGAATCATGCATTGGTTGCTCACAGATTTCTTCAATTTCATTGGATTCCTCATCACCCATATCATAAATATCCCTAACTTTTGCATTCAAAACAACGGGCCAATCCTTGTTTCTCTCATCATATACATAAAACACCTTCTTAGCTTGTGATGCAAAAATAAATGGGTCATCACAAATATCTTTACCCGTGTGTTTCAAAAAGTTGAAATTCACAAGTGTCATCCCAAACTTATCTTTCTTAACACCTTTCTTGATATCAACCCAATCACATTTGAATAGCACAGCCTTGAACTTGCCATAATAATCCAATTGGAGTATATCAGTTATTGCCCCGTAGTAGTTAATTTCATCTTTCGATGTCTTAGTCCTTACAATTACCCCACTATTTTGTGTTTTCAAGTATCTCTCTCTTTTCTTTGTGTGGAACTTAAAACCATTAATGGCATAACCACTGTATCTCCTTACTACCTCAAACGGCCCACGAGATAACCATCTAAGTTCATGAGTAACTTGTGGGCTCCTCTGTTCATCCAAGCGATGTATCTAAAATGTTTCAAGAACAAAAGTTAGTTTCACTAAAAATAACCACTAAAATTCAAATAATTCAATTCTTTTGTGCTCACCCTATCTCGAAACCAGTCACTAAATTTTTGACTGTGTTGCTTATCGATTTCAAGTTGCGACAATCTTCGCGGTCGGGACTGTCTCTTAAGAAGTACAATGTGTTCCCTAAAATTAATGATATCAAAATTAAAGGAGTTATAAATACTCTTAAACTAGTATAAAAGGGAAATAGTATTGGTCTTACTCTATAAATGGACTGACCGCGTCACAGTTAGAAAGAACATATCTATGAGCTTGCATTAACTCTTTCTTGTCGAGCTTAGTTCGGCTCACTCTCTTGCGCTTCCCTAACTGTAACTTCTGTGGTTTTTTCCTGCCTAGCGGTCTTCCAATAGGATGTAAAAAGGTCACATCATCTATTGATGTAGAATCATTTCCATCATCATTTCTGCTAGGTCTATTGAACCTAGTTTCCACCCCAGATAGATATTGCGAACAAAAGGTCAAACATTCATGGGCCAAAAAACCTTCTGCAATTGACCCTTCTGGATGTGCTCTATTGCGCACAAATGACTTGAGAATAAGAAGAAACCTGAGAGTAAATTTAGTATTAGATATCTAACCTCTTAGCACCCTAATAGCTTCTTTAACGGTATTAAATAAGATGTTATATGTTAAAATAAAGAATTCATACCTTTCAATAGGATACATCCACTGATATTGTACTGGCCCAGCAACCTTGGCTTCATATGCCAAGTGAATTACCAAATGCATCATAACAGTGAAAAATGATAGAGGAAAAATTGTTTCCAATTGACAAAGTGTTATAGCTATTTGAGACTCCAATTGTGCTAGAAAATCCACAGTAAGTACCTTAGAGCATATTTGCTTAAAGAAATTGCAGAAATCAACAATAATTGAAGTGACTTTATCTGGCAATGAACCCCTTAATGCCACTGGGAGAAGTTGTTGCATCAAAACATGACAATCATAACTTTTTAAGCCAAATATCTTGCGCTGCTTGACTTGCACAGAACGTGAGATGTTCGATGAGCATTCCTCTGGAACTTTTACATTCTTGAGGATGCTGAGAAAAGCATCCTTTTCTTTGACAGTCATTTGATAACATGCTCTAGGCAAAAGCATTGTACTACTTCTAGGACTGGGTTGGGGGTGAAGCATACTTCTTATGCCCATATCTACAAGGTCAGCACGGGCCTTATAATTATCTTTAGATTTTCCCTCTTGGTTTAACAATGTACCAATGATGTTGTCACATACATTTTTTTCAATATGCATTACATCAAGATTGTGACGCAATATATTATATTGCCAATAGGGTAAAGTGAAGAAAATGCTTTTTTTTCCAAGGTTGTGACCCATCTTCTAGACCCTCTTCTCCAATTTCATCTAATTGCCTTAAAATTTCACTCCCTTCAAGTATTTTAGGAGGATTCCTTAACTCCCTTGCTCCGTCAAAATCCTTACTATTCGACCTCCACTTGTGGTTAGGGGCTAACCAGCAGCGATGGCACATGTAGCAAAATTTTCGACCATGGCGCAGCCATCGCGGGGCAGTTTCAATCCCACAAATTGGACAAGCAAATTGACCTTTGGTACTCCATCCAGATAAGTTTGCATATGCCGGAAAGTCATTAATAGTCCACATTATAGCAACACGAAGTTGGAATGTCTCTTTCTTGTAGGCATCAAAGGTTTCAATTCCGTCATCCCATAACTCTTGCAGCTCTTGTACTAATGGCTGTAGATAAACATCAATCTTATTTCCGGGACCTTTAGGTCCTGGAATTAGTAGTGATAACATAAAGAATGTTTGTTTCATGCACATCCAATGAGGTAGATTATAAGGAACTAGCATGACTGGCCAAGTGCTGTGGGTAATGCTCATAGTCTTGAAAGGATTGAAGCCATCAGAAGTCACTCCTAATCGAACATTACGAGGATCTGCTGAAAATGTTGGATATCGAGCATCAAATTCTTTCCAAGCAAGTGAGTCAGCTGGATGCCTAAGAGAACCATCATTCAATCTACCATCATGGTGCCATCTCATTGATTCTGCGGTTTTGGATGACATGAACAACGTTTGCACCCTCGGTTTCAAAGGAAACCATCGAAGGACCTTTGCGGGTAAGTTCTTTCTCTTTCCTGAAGTCTCTGATCCATTAGCCTGCACATCTTCATTTGTTGTTTTCCACCTTGACATACCACACTTTGGACAGACTTGATCATCGATATACATATCCCGATACAATATGCAGTCATTAGGACAAGCATGGATCTTCTCATACCCCAAACCTAACCCTGAGATCATCTTCTTTGTTTCATAGTATGAGCTTGGAAAAACATTTCCTTCTGGTAGAGCATCTCTTAATAAATCTAGTAACATAGAGAACGATTTGTCACTCCACCCGTGGAGACACTTTATATGATACAAATGGACCATAAAGGATAGCTTGCTATATTTCTTACAATTTGGGTAGAGCATTTGCTCATTCTCTTTCACCAATTGGTAAAACTTAACACTTTCTCTTGCTTCGGGATTAATTTCCTCTTCACCACAACTTGGCTCTCCTGTAGGATGCATGGCATAAACATCACGTATTAACCCATCCATGTCATGTTCCATTTCTGAATGTAGCTCATTTGTACTACTTGAAGTGGTAGGCCTTTCACCATGAAATATCCATTGTTTATAACCTCTAAGAAACCCACATCGTGGATCAGTCAAGTGTTCATAAACACTTGTGCGAGAGCGTTGCTTACAATTGGCACATATTATACAAGGGCAAAATATTTTTCCATTCGTTTCAGAATTTTTAAAAGCAAATTCAAGAAATCCATTAACCCCCCGAATATATTCCTCACTCTGTTTTGATGGATCACACATCCATCCTCTATTCTCCATACGACAAGTAAAACTGAAATAAATAAAGGGTTTGTTGTGACTAAATTAATGAACAAAGAGAGAAAGGGTATGCAATCCAATATAAAGAAAATAGAAAACAAAGCAATACCAACACATTAAAACTATGAACACAACACCTACAACCATAATCACACATAGACAAACAATACAAGTGCTCCTAACCAAAAACAAACATCAAACATGCTTGCACAAATGCACACCAATTACAAACAAGTAGTAGGATTAATCTAGCATCAGTTACAAACAAACAGTAGGATTAATCTGGCCCCAACTTCATATTGTAAAATCAAAAGTGACTACCAAATTTATGCTTACAAGTTGCAATAAGTTTATTTGTGATATAAAAACTAGTTTAGACCCAAGTAATTTCCTACACGCTACAGCCTACAAGCAAGAAAAATACCTAAAATTACTGTCAAAGGGGAAAATAAAAATTATCAACAAAGAGATACTCACCTCTCAGAACAAACAAGATAAGACAAGATCCAAACGGCTTCAAAACCTCAATCGCACCTAAATTCCCTTCTGTAGCTGAAAAAAATCAAACCAGGGGTATAAGGAACTAAAACAGAGGTATAACGAATCATCCCAGAACCCATCAGAATTTTTTTTAAAAAATGAAGATAGAATGATTTCAGTTGGAGATTTCAGTGAGGGAGAAGAAAAATCACCTTCTGTGTGTGGGTGAGGCTATGGAATAGACAAAGGTGAGAGTTGTTTCCTTCAGAGGCGGAGGTGACGATTTCAGAGGCGGAGGTGACGATTTCAGAAGCCGACGCGAACTTTCGTTTTCCATAGGTGAGCGCTTTTTCCGTCTTTCCTTCAGGTCAGGGGCGAGATTCTGCGAGAGTTAGGTTTTGCCATTGGATTGATTTGAGAAGGAAACTGAGAGAGTTAGGGTTCAGCGAGAGTTAGAGAAGGAGCTTCTTCGTCGAAGAGAGAGGTGGCGACAGGGAGGCGATGGTGGATGACGGCAACAGGGAGGCGATGGTGGATGACGGCAACAGGGAGGCGATGGTGGATGGTGGATGACGGCAATTCAGAGACGCGCAGTGAGGGAGGGATGCGAAATTCGCGAATAGAAAAGAGAAAAGAAAAAGAGGATCGATGTAAAAGAGAGTTAGGTTTCAGCCAAAATATTTTATTTTGGAATAAAATATTTTTTTTAAACAAAAAGGAAAGGAGCCTCGTTAAAACCTTCTGATGCAAAACCCTCCTTAGGGATAAAAACACCAAGAAGGAAAGAGTACTCCCCCCTATTTCATTAAAAAATAAAAAGCAAAATTACAAAAAGCAAGGGGGGGACATAAACCAAAACCCCTGCAAACAGAAATTACAAAAATTATTGTCTGAAACGAAAAGAAGGAAGACCAACCATATTACGGTTAAAATCATTCTGAATAAAAGTGGGAATAGAATTCCACCATTGGAAGCCAGATAGGGTAGTTCCATGAGACGCAAGCTTATCAGCACAGTGATTTCCTTCCCGAAAAATATGAGTGCAACTGAAAGTCATGGATTTTAGAAGACCCATGCAATTCAGCCAGCGGTTGCGGATACTCCAAGGCACAATGGAATGAGACGAAATGGCCATAACAGCAAGCTGAGAATCACTCTCAATCCATAAACGATGCCAACCTTTATGGAAAGCCACCTCAATGGCTACCATGATTCCAACAAGCTCAGCATGCAGAGCGTAATTTGTACCAAGAGGAAGCATGAAGCAACCCAGAGATTCAGCATTACTATCGCGAAAGATACCCCCACAAGCAGCTAAACCAGGCGAGCCCCTAGCAGCGCCATCTGTATTACACTTAACCCACAAGCAAGGAGGGGACTTCCAAATAACCTCAATAATTGTCGGAGCCTTACGAGGCTTGCAATCAACCGAAAACGCTTTAAGAATCAAAAAATCATGCATGGAGTTTGACGTGGAGCCCTTGCTGAGATTACCAGAAATGCTCACATTTGCCGTGATCAAGTTCTTCATGTGAGTGGGCAAGATCTTCTTGTTGTCAAAACGAATCTGATTCCGAGAGTGCCAAATAGCCCAAAATACATTAATAACAGCGGTGGTAACAACATCTTTCACTTGGTTGGACCAAGGGCGCTGACAAACCTCAAAAATCATCTCCGGGGAGGAAACATTAATATTAATTGAAAGCTTACCACTAAGCCAGTCCCAGAGCTTCTTAGCGAAAGAACACTCACAGAAAAGGTGCAATGATGTCTCATATTCCGCTTCACAAAGACTACACATGGAAACAGTTCCACAACCACGGTTTCTAAGCTGCTCATCTGTAGGCATACAGTTATGAAGGATACGCCAGACAAGAAGAGATTTGGAGGGAGGGATGACACTACTCCAAATATTTCTAAACCGCCTAATAGGCTGCCCAATAGGCCTATAATGAAGATAAGCAGTCTTAAAAGTAAGCATACCATCTGTAGAGTTTTTCCAAATCAGTTGATCCTGAGAGTCAAATGAAGGCAGATCTTTTTTACGAAGTAGCGAAGCCAGCTGAGGAAAGATATTAGAAAGAGATGCTGGAATACGCCAGTGACCATTCTGAATGAAGTCACAAACACGGGCTTTTAGAGAGTTCTGACGATGCTCAGAGACATTGAGAAGATTTACCAGAGGGTCCGATATCCACGGATCTATCCAAAAGTTGATACAGTCACCTTTCCCAATTTGCCATATGCAATTTTCATGGATATCGGATAAATGAGCACGCAAAGTACCCCACAAAGACGAACTGATATGATAAGAGATCGTAGTCCTATTTCTGAAAACTCGAGATCTTAATAAGACAGCCCAACTGTTCTGGGAAAATTTTACTTCTCCCACGGAGTTGATTTAGCCTATACCAATGGAGTTGATTTCGTCGCTAATGCCTATACTAACAGATTTTGTTATCCATAGGTATAGACAAACTATACCCACGGTTTTAGAAAACGTTTGTGGGTAAATGATACATATACCTACGGTTAAAGCAGTGGTCACTATAGGCTTCCACAGTTATTTTTCCACAATATTTCCTGTGAACCTATACCCATGGTTTTTTTAACTTGTTGTAGGTGTAGGATACCTATACCTACAGTTTTATTTACCATTGCTATAGGCGTCTGTTGGTATATGTCAATTTTCTTGTGGTGCACTAACATTGCTTATCAAAAAAAAGTAGGTTGTTGTGCGTAGAAATGCAACTTCCCTTAATTCGTTAATCTCTTAAATGACTACATTCATCATGGCACACTTTATAAGATAAACAGAAGATATCAATTTCTTCTTTTTTATTTCAAATGTCTATAGATCTTTCATTGCAAACCAATTTTATGTCGGAGATAGATAGCATTTGGTAGTGATATTAAGAAGTTTTGAAATGGTATCGGGTTTAAAGGTGAACTTTGCAAAAAGTAGTGTATTCGGGTTGAATATTGGCGAAAGAGTGACGGAGGGTATTTCCCAATTTTTGGCATGTAAGGAGGGAGTGTTTCCTTTCAAATTCTTGGGGGTTCCGGTTGGGGAAAATCCACGAAGAATGTGCACTTGGCAACCAATTATTGATTCTATGAGAGCAAGGTTGAACAATTGGAAGAGTAGACAACTATCTATAGGGGGTCGCGTAATGCTCATCAATTCGGTACTTGCATCCCTCCCCTTGTATCTCTTTTCTTTCTATAGAGCTCCAAAAACAGTCATTACGGAGATTACAAAGTTACAAAGAAGGTTCTTGTGGGGGGGATGATGAAAACAATAAGTTGGCTTGGGTGAAGTGGGAAACAATTTGCTTACCTAAAGACAAAGGGGGTTGGGCTTAAAGAATTTGGAGTTGTTTAATGTGGCTCTATTAACAAAATGGCGTTGGCGATTGTTGAGTGAAGATCGTAACTCTATCTGGAGGGATTTAATGGGGAGATGGCCCGATATGGGGAGATGGCCCGATATGGTTGAGAGAAGAAGTGGGTGGGAGAAGAAGTCTTTATGGTGGAGGGATTTATGCTTACTAGGAACGGATAATAATAATCAAGAAGATTGGTTTAATCAATTAGTTAAAATTAAAGTGGGTAACGGTAATATGGCGAGGTTTTGGAAGGATGTTTGGTTAGGACGGAATCGGTTGGAGGATTTATTTCCGGATCTATATAATTATTGCAGGTCCAAGGAGGCTACGGTCGATAAATTTGGTGAATGGACGAGCGACGGTTGGAGGTGGCAAAGGGAGTGGACCGTCGGCCTGCTGCAGAATTCTGCAGACCCATCGGTTTCTAGTGCAGACTTGCAGCAGCTGCTGCTGCCGGTGGCGCTGTCACAGCGCGCGGATAGGTGGTCTTGGGTACCGGACGCGTTGGGAGGCTTCACAGTGAAAAAATGCTATGATTGTTTGCTGAGTTTTTCTGCAGGTGGAGGGTCTATGCAGCAGGCCAAAACTGTTGCAGCATGCAGGAAAATTTGGAAATGTGATGTTCCATCCAAAATTCAAATATTCGCGTGGAGAGTAATGCTACAGCGGGTTGCTACTAGGGTCGCATTGCATAGAAGAGGTATTCTCCAATCACAAAATGACTTAAGTTGCGTGTTGTGCTTTCGGGAATAGGAGTCGGTGGAACACTTATTCGTGTCTTGTGGTGTTGCTAAGTGTCTATGGAGAAGTGTTTTCACTTGGATGGGGTCTTCGGTTGCCGACACAGAGAATATTGTTACTCACTTTGTGGAGTTTGGGAAGTTGGTGAAGGGTAAAAGGCAAAAAGGGGTTAAGCATATCATATGGCTGGCGGTAATTTGGAATCTTTGGATGGCACGTAACAAGGTAATCTTCAAAGGCGGGGTTGATTCCGCTCCAACAATATTGGCGGGTATTAAAGATCTGGCTTGGAGTTGGTTCAAGGCAAGGAAGGGGAGGAACTGTAAGGTGACTTGGGTGGACTGGTACAATTGCCCACTGGGTTGTTTATCTCTGTTGTAATCCCATGAATTTCACTGTATTGCTTAAACTATAACTATTTCACTTTTTAGGCGGCGGAGAAGCAATGGGTTAGGACATTTAATTCCCATTGTTGTACATTCTCTTTATTGTAAGAGGTACTCTTTTTCCTCTGAGTCTTTTTCCCAAAGGGTTTTGGCTCTGGGAGGTTTTGAAGAGGCCCTCCCCCTTCCCATTGTAATGGTTGGGCACGCCTTGTGCTCCGCCTTCAATAAATCAATTGCTTATCTAAAAAAAAAACAAAACATATAATGTAAGGGAAAAAGAATTTATTCTAATGTATATATAAGTTCTATTAAGTTTTGTACACAAAACAGATCATGACATACGGTAAGAAAAATTGATATATTTTGGTTCTACCGAAAAGGGTAATGCTAAAAAGAGTCTACTTTGCCCAAGTATAAAAAGTTAGCTATATCATGGTGAAAGCAACATTATATAAAAAAAACATTATTCAAGAAAATAATGTAAGAGTGGAGCATACATTGTGAGCTAATCCACTATGAAAGAGCTTTTTGGTGACATGAAGTTTCCAAGGTATGCGAAAGGTGAAGGTGAAATTTGGGGAGAGAGATGAAGGAATATAGGGAGGGAGAGAGGGTAGTTTGAATTTTGAATTTGCTGAGAGCTAATTTGTCTAGCTTGCCTTATTATCTGACAAAGTGGGAGGTAGGGGTGTTGCTTTCAAAGTTTTTTATTTCGTGTGTCCAGTCAATAGCTGAGAGAGAGGCATATGCTACTTTATTTTTGCAGGGAAATGCAGGTGAAAGTTTCACCGAAGTAGTGTGTTTTCTGGTAACGTTGATTTTTTACATAGTTCAGGGGTAAAGTAAAGTTAAATTAAATATAGTTGAATCAATCTTTGAAAAAAGAGTGTAGTGAGTTTCACCGAAGGAGGGATTCTTCGAAATTTAATGAAGCCGGCACCAACGTTTAGTTTAAGGGAAAACGTCGGTAAATCCCTTTGGATTGGATAAGGGTCTTTACGGACCAGATTAGGGTTCGGGAGTCGATTATGCGTGGGGAAGTTACTAGCACCCCACGACATCCTTTCTAAAGAATGTTACCTTTTAATTAATTGCGTAAATAAATCTTAATTTTAGAAAATACTTTATTTTACCCTTTTTATTATAAATTAAGAAAGAAAGAATTATAGAGGACTTAAAAAAAGGTTTTTATTAATGCACTTGACATATGTGGGCCCCCCTCTTCTCCTACGTATCTCCTGGTAGAGAATCAAAGGCTACGTAGTTCTTGGGTAGAAAATATTTGTGTGTTGGGTGTTTTTTATTTGTGAGAAAATTATTTTGATTGAGTAAAGAAGACAAAACATAGTGAGCTGTAAAACAGAAATAAGGGAGATGCAATTAACAGTTGAGGTGATGTATTAAAAAAAGGAGATGCGGATAGCTAACAGTCCAAATCACTTTTGGATTTCTGTGCTTATGCGCAGGGGTGAATCTGATGTTTTTATTAAAACAGAAAAAACAGAAAATAAAGAAAAGGAGAGGGGGAAACGGCCGGAGGGAACAACCACGGTGGGGCCGGGCGGTGCGAAATACATGCATCTAAAAATATATTAAAAAGATTTGGGGAAGCAACCTCGTTTTCCAGCTTCTGAAAGTTCCTTTTTTTTATTGCTTCTACTCCACCTGCCACTATGCAACTCTTGCTGCTTCTGAATAACCCTTGTTTCTTTTTCTTCTAAATTTCAAACAAGTGTTTTTGAATGATTAGGGTTGTGATGTGAACCACTAACCTTTTAGGTGATCTCTAAATTTTGTGTGTTCTTGTTGTTGATTTGCTCTGTTTTTATAGGTGTGGAAACTTGGTGGGCAAGTAGGAGTATGGAGACTTGGTGGGAAAGTAGGAGTATGGAGTCTTGTTGGGCAAGTATAGGAGTGTAGAGGCTTGTTAGGCCGTTGGTTGCTGTTGTGCGGGCTCTCAATCTCTCAGCTCTACAAAGCTATTTTTTTTTACTTTTACAACCCTGTACCATATTATTTATTTGTAATTTAAATTTTTTTGATGTTGTAAATATCCTTTTTGATTTTGTAATTTTTGATAAAAGAGTCCATAAAGATAAATATTTTTTTAGATTTTCTCTATTTTCTATTTTGTTTTGTCTTTTTAACAAAAATAAATAAAATTACAGTTTAAAACATAAAAACCGAAAAGTCCATATTATTCTATTTTGTTTAAGATATTTTAAATTAGTCGAACAAAATTAGGGTATAACAGCTGCCCCTCTTTATTTATATCCTACTAGAGAATGTGAAGAGTTTTCACAATTTCATAGTAGGAATAGAAATAAAGATAAAACAAATACTAATTTTGTCTGATTAGAAGGAAAATTAGGGGGCTTGAGAATAAACAAATAGTGGCCGACACTTGGTGTGTTAACGAGAAAGCAGTAAAGAAGGATCACTAGGGATCTGAAGTACCACTAGGAGTCTGAAGGACCACTGGGGGTCTGAAGGATCAACGTTGTGATTTGGTTTATTGATAAATGTCGTCCGGACTTCTGGACCGATATAGGTCTGATTTATGGACAAATATCGTCCTGACTTCGTAATAAATAGCATCGCCGTTTTGGTAACCTCTTATTTTCAATTTTAGTGAGGGACATTTCTGTCAAAAAAAATATGACACGAAAAAATGAAATTCCCTTTATAATAGTTAGGCTAAATTATAGTTTTCATCCCTCTATTTTCAAAAATTCAGACATTTAGTCTCCTTATTTTAAAAAATTCAGATATATAGTACAAAGAGGGTTTTTTTTGCTGATTTAGAGACCTGCCAACAGAAGAAAAAAATATGATGTGGCGTTCATTAAATAACGTGGCGCCTGCACTACTACAATTTAGGCTTTTCGTATCGATTAAAAATGACTTTTCGCATCAGTTCTGTGTCCGTTATAGATTTAGGTTGGGGTGGACAAAAATAAATACCCGCCCGAAAATCCGAGAAAACCGAGGTGAATAAGTTGGTACGGGCGGGTTAGTTCGGTGGACGGGTGGGCGGGTGTCAAAATCCGGTTTGAAGAGGGTTAAAATGGGCGGAAATGATGACATGATTGGTAACCCATACCAATCTTAACCCGCCAGCTGCATTGCTTTATTCATAGTCAGTAATACTAATCACACATTGAAAAAAAAGAGAGATAAAAATCTGCCACACACTGCAAAAAAGAGAGATAAAGATGCATCAATACTTACGCACATCTCCTGCCACACGAAACTTCAAATCAAGTTACAAAGTTACAATAAAATAATAATATATGAGTTAAAATAACTATTGTTTGACTTTTCCAACAGAAAAAAAATGACATTTTTCTCAAAAAAAAAAGTAAAAGAGAGCCCTGCACATTCATCTTCTTCCCCTCATCTCTCTCTTTCCCCCATTTTCTCCGTAATTTTCTTTTCAGTCCATCTCTCATCCTTCTTTCTAGCAACCTCCCTCACTGTTTCGCAGCCTCCATTCAACTCGAGTAAAACCACCCGCTAGAACCGGCACCCGGCGAAACCGCCACCTGTTGAAACCGCCTCCAAAACGGTCTGAAGTGGATGCTTATTCTGGTCATCGATTTTCCTTCGGTTGTGGTATTTTGAAACCGAATCCGAACTACCCGGCCGTTTGTCCACCCCTAGATTTAGGTGATGTTAAAAGTAGACACCTTTTACATCAGTTACGGACCTGATGCGAAAAGTATTTTTAATATCAGTTGTATTACCACCAGTTGCCAAAAGTCTTTTTTAATTAGATTTTAGTGCCTTTTTGGCATCGGATTTTCAAAACCACCTGATGCGAAAAATATTTTTAATATCTGTTGTTTGTAGAGACCATGGTTGTTAAACTCTCAAGTCAACTCTTACGAGTTTACGAGTCTAGATCACAAAAATGAGTCAACTAGCAGATAAACTCTCTTTTTCGTAAACTCGTACGAGTTCAAGTAAACTTTGATAGAATCGGTAAACTCTTGATTTTACTGCGAGTTTACGAGTCTACAATTTTTCATTTGAATAGACCTTAAAATGTAAATTATTGGTCAATATTGGTAGCTACTTAGGTTGAATTACCTAGATTATTGGTCAATATTTGCAGGGACGAAAAACATATTTAAACCTAGATTATATATTATTAATTATAGATTATAAAGCAGAAAAATTGGGGTTTTTATTTTGGCTTTGACTTTGGTTTTCAATTTTTATTTTCATATCGTTTAGAAAAAGACTTTTGTTCGTAAGACTTAATTATAGTGATTTGATTCGTGAAGTACAAATTCTCAATATTTAAATATGTTTTTCATCGCTGCAAATATAATCGTTTTTCAAATAAGTCCTTGCATTTTTTTTAAAAGTCTCTACAAAAATAATTTTTTTAAAAAATATATCCTTATCTAAGTGAGACGTTACATAAACACTAATGTGTCTAATGGAGCTTATAAAAAAAACTAACGTGTCGAATGGAAATCTGAGGTGGCAATATGGGGTTGACACATCATTATTTTTTATTTGTATTTAATTTTAAATATCTCCTCATCTCCCTCCTTCCTCACTGATCCTCTCTCATCCGCTGTCTCTCGCTCTCACTCTCTTCACCACACCCCCATCACCACCTTACCGTCCCCATCACCACCTTACCGTCCCCATCACCATATCTATCTCTCAAATCTCTACACAATCTATCCCCTTCATCTACAAATCCGCCAACCCCAAAATCAATTTCTGAAATTACGATGGTGTTGGGATTCCATTCTAACCCCTTAATTCATTAACCTCAAAATCACTATCTCTGATTCTCTAATAAACCACATATGAAACCCAGAACCCCAAAGCATAAACCCAAAAACTTCAAACCCTTAACCCTAATGTCTTCTTCATTCTTCTCGCGAGAAATAGAAGGAAAAGGTCAAAAAAAAGAAACGGAGAATAGGGTGATTCGAGAAGGAAACCACGTGGTGGTGGCGGCCGATTTCGAGAGCAAAACGAAGAAGAATATAGAGCTGTGTTATGGTGGTTCCGGTAGTGAGGAAGAAGAAGCATCATCGACACCTTCTCTCTCACAAGATGGTCCCGGATTGTCTCGACGTACAACTCAATAGGACTTAGCATCTGGAACTCCTCATGGATGTATATCATTTGCCTCACGTCATCACTGTTCTTAACATCCATCTGTGACAAGGAAACACACACATCGTCTCCCCTGCTGGGTTTGCAAAAAATAATACGCTCAATTGGTCGGTGACATGCTATCCGTTGAACCTTATGACCACTTTATCTTTCAAAACACTGAAGGTGATGTCGTGCTTGAGCCTCCATAAAACAGGAACTGGACACTCAAATCAAACACCATCTTCTTTTCTTGTGGTTTTTCCATGATGGTGAAGGGCGTTAAGTGTGTTGTCTCATGAGTACTGAGTTGAATAAGTGTTCATTTTGGAGTGTGTTGGTGTGAAAGAAGTAAATTTGTAATAAACCAGAGTGACATGTTGGGGTGAAAGAAAGTAGGCTAATGTTCATTGATTCTGTGTCGTTGATCAATATTGCCAATGAGATCTAGACCGTTAAAAATCTATCCGTTCGAGCATAATTATCAAGACGAACAAAAGTGGACTGTTGATCAAAGTTGTAAGTGGGATTTTGGTCCTCAAAATTATTTCTTTTAAAAAATCAACAACGGATTTATCATCTAATAAAGAGATAAATCTATTATCTATTATTTAATACATAATAGCGAATTTATCTCTTAAGTAGATAAATTCGTTCTACAAATATCATGTTAAATGGATTTATCTATGTAAGATATAAATCCGTTTTGAATTTTTGTAACAACGAATTTATCTCGTTGTTAGATTAATCCTTTTAACAAAATTCACAGGGGTAAAATGGGAATAAACAAATTGGTGGGGGGGGGGGGGTATAAGAGGTGACGGGGGTACAAAAAATATGGGCAAAATCAAAATCCAGAAATCAAATAGTAGGGTCAAAAACAAAAATTAGGTCCAAGCCCAAAATTGTCAACCTAAGAAGTTAGAAAATCCGTAGAGTGCGCTAGCCCTAAATTTGTTTTCCTTATATTTGAGCGGAGAAAGTAGCGATAATTTAACTTTGTTCTCCTTCGTTACGTGATTCCTTCTTACCCAATGTCGATCGATGATGTCTACTCGAGGTATGTCAAATTTCCGCGACCGATAATCGAAACAGAGGAATGGTATTATGGACCGGAATCGGAGTCTGAATCGGAATCTGAATTACAATCGGAAGCAAAAACGGAATCTGAATTGCAATCGGAAGCTATAGCGGAATCAGAATTGGACTGGAAGAGGGCTCCTTGGGAATTGAAACTCCACCATGATGTTGAAGAGAGCGAGTTGTCGTCTATATATGACGATTCTCCTGTGCCTTTTTGTTTTAGCAATATACACTTTTCGTATAAGAACAGGGCCATGATCGAACAAGAACAGGCTCTAGCTGAATATAGGGAGCGCACCCGTAATCTACCAAACTGGGTAAGTACATTCAATTTGATGTAATTCTTTTAATTAATTCTCTTAATTAATTAATTAATTAATTAATTAATCAATTCATTCATATTTACTCACTCACAGCCTTGGGATGCTCTCCCCCTTCCACCCAATGTAACGCTATGCGGCGGTGTCAGACCCATGGATATAACTGAAAATAATCGCCCTCGTTTGATTCATTTCTGCAACCTCGCTTTGAACAAGTACAATGCCGATCAGGTTCAAACAAGTTGAAATCTTTCATTATGTTTACGCGCATTTTTGTTTTTGTTGTTGGAATAGTTATAGATCGAAATTGATTATTGTTATCAACAAATTAGTTCATTTATCAGGCTTCATGTTAACTTTGACTGCATGATCAATTAAATATAAGCCAAACTTGTATGAAATTAAGCTGCATAATTTAGAAACTGTTGCTATGCATATTAAACAGTATCCCAAATAAAATCCCTCTAAATTTGCATGGTATTAGTCTAGAGGAAATCAATGTCAGTGCCTATACATTGGACTTTACTTCAAACGAAAAACAGCACCAAAAAAAGGATAGTCAAAGCTGGATATGAACAGCAAAACTCTTGCACTACTTTCCTTCATAAAAGGTCCTATTGATGTGCACAGAGTATTCTTAGGTTCTACTCTATTAACACCAATGATCAACATCATTTAAAGTCAAATGACATTTGTTTCAAGAACGATAACTATTAAATCTCAGTATCATGTTTCAATACCAATTACTTTCTAAAGACAAAGAATAACTATTGTAATGTAAATTTATTTAACTATTAACAGATCTGATAGGGGAACAGTTACGGATGGGGGCCACTTGCTAAGCCAAGACAGTGTAGAGTGTATGAGAGGAGGTTTAGGAGATAGAAGGAAAGGAGGCAATTGTTTGATGTATAGCGGTTATGTAGTACATGGGTGTGTGTAATGGATTTCATTTATCAATGGACTTCCTAAGTCTAAAGGATATGAGGCTATCCTAGTCGTTGTGGCAGATTCTCAAAATATACCCCTCAAACATCCATATTCAGCAAGATTTTTGGCTGAATTTTTTACTAAGGAGGTTGTATGCTTGCATCGTATTCCAGCCTCAATTCTCAGTGACAGGAACCCAATTTTTGTGAGTTCACTTTAGAACTAACTCTTTAAGATGCAAGGAACTCAGTCGCAAATGAGCCTGCTTACCATCCTCAAACCGATGGTCAAATAGAGGTGATTATCGGTGTTTAGAGACATTTCTCTATTGCTTCATATTTGATCACCCCACGCAATGGGGGCACTGGTTTCCTTGGGCCAAGTATTGGTTTAACACTAACTTCCATGTGCTCACAGGTACAACCCCGTTGAAAGTGTCCATGGAAGATCTCTTTATGTTTTGAATAGGTTTCTACCCGGGGAAGTTAAAGGTGGAAGTCGTGCAAAGAAAGTCGAGGGATACAAATGAATCCCTCAAACAACTTTAGTATCAGCCGGAAAGGGCACAAAATCAGAAGACTCAAGCTGATAAGAAAAGGGTGAACAAGGGATTTGCATTAAGTAATTAGGTGTTACTAAAATTGAGACCTCATGGTCAGGTCACACTTGGGGCTCACATTTGTCTCGAGTTATTATCAACAATATACTACGAGCCATTTTAGATTTTAGGCCAAGTTGGAGGAGCAACTTATAAGCTTTAGCTGTCTGAATCGTCTCAGATTCATTCGGTTTTTCATGTATCATTATTGAAGAAGGCCAGCAAAAATTGTGGTGTGCAGGCCAGTTTACCTCAAGAATTGGCAAGTGCCAATAATGTGGAACCCGAATCTGTTCTGGCTAGAAGAACTATCACTAATGGGGGCCACTTGGTAAGCCAAGAGTGTTGTCGAGAGTGTGTGAGAGGAGGTTTAGGAGAGAGAAGGGACAGAAGGCGGTTTTTTAATGTATGGTGGTTATGTAGTACATGGGTGTGTGTAAGGCAGTTGCCTAGTGTGTGTGTATAGTCGGAGTAGTGGTGTTTGGTTGGAGGGTATGCAATTGAAGTAAATTGTATTCTGAAATTGTAATGCAGAGAGATCTGAAGGAGCATTGTGCTCTGTGGCAGTAAACGGTCTATTTTCCATTACTGTATTTTCTATGTAAATTTCTGCATTGCTATTAAGATAAGTACGATAATTTCCACTAAATACTCACCAAAGTCTTTACAATGATACACCGTTGGAGGAATCTTAGGAAGCTCTATCTCTTTAAAGTTAGTACCACCATTCACTACCAATTTGAAAGGATGCTTACACACCTTGTATGGGAAATCATTACCGTAAACATTAAAATTTTGCATCACATAGGTATTGTTCTCCTTCAACTTAGTCTTCCATGTCCCCATCTCTTCCTTAGGGACCACCCAGTGTTGTCAATGGCGGATGGCGGTTTACGGCGGAGACCCAAAAAACCGCCATAAACAAATGGCGGATGGCGTAACGGCATATGGCGGACGCCATGGCGGACCAATTTTTTAAAAAAATTAAAAAATATATATACTAATACATATGCAAAAAACACTATAAAAATAAAAAAAAAAATCAAAAAAATAATCCAATCCAAAAACCTATCAATAAATGTCAAAAACCATAGACTTAATTGGTAGAAAATATCATTAATCTCCATCAAATTGTCATAAACAAGCAACTAAGAACTTAAGAAGTAAGAACCACTTCAAATTAAGTTTAAGACATCAAAATAACAACAAAATTATAAAAAGCAACAAACACACCAAGTAATTTCCACTAATCCTCTTCCCCAACCCCAACATAGTCATTCTCAAAGTTATTAAGTGGAGCATCTCCCTCCCCTTCCTCTTCTTCGGATTCCACAAAATTAACCAACTCATTTTGAGGTGGAAGTTGAAGCCAATCCTCTTCTTCATCTTCCTCTTCCTCTTCAACCACACGCTCTTTTCCTTTTGAGGTTGAAGTTGGAGCCTCTTCTTCAATTTCTTCATCTTCCTCTTGAATGGTAGTAGTCTTTCTTTTCCTCCTTTGCCTAGTGTATGTATTTGTAGCAACCGTAGGCTTTCTTTTCCTTGTTTGTTGCCTAGTATTTGTAGTAGGCTCTCCAATTCCCGAAGCCTCATAAACGGTTTGCCAAGTTAAATTTGGATCATCTTGAAAAACACAATCATCTCCAACATCATTATCATCATCCATCTCTCCAACCATCCATTCATTACACTCATCAATATCATCGAGTGAAATTGGATCAATTTCATCTCTAATATTATATCTATCCAAGAGTTGTTGGTTGTACTTGACATAAACTAAGTCATGCATTCTCTTATAGTCAAGCCTATTTCTCTTTTTTGTATGAACCTGTAATATAAATATAATAAATATTAAATACTAATTACTTTACTTCTTTTCCTATAAAAAAAGATATATAGAGTTTAGTATATTACTTGCTCAAATACACTCCAATTGCGTTCGCATCCCGAAGCACTACATGTCAAGCTCAAAATTTTGATTGCCAACTGTTGCAAAGTTGGAGTTTGGTGGCCATACATTCGCCACCATTGAGCTACAAGACGGAGAGTATATCTTAGAATTTAGTTATTCATGAACAACTTAAAATAACTAGAGATTTTAGTTTCTTACCAGGAGCAAGGGTGCTTCTTTGTGACTTTGCAAAATCATCTCCAAAGAGGCCACCAGCACTCTTATAGATTGGTAACTCAAGTAGAATTTTCTGTTGCACCGTTGGACATCGTACCAACCTCCTAATGCAAACATACAACCCATTGTTAACCTCCAAATCAAACTCCATCTGTGGGTTTCCATAGAATAAATCTGGATTCAACAAGTGACCAGCCGCATGCAATGGGCGATGGAGTTGATCAGTCCATCTTTTATCAATGATTGCAAACACATCTTTGTATCTGATTTCATTGTTGCCAAAGGACTTCATAATTGTTTCTTTTGCCTTCTCCATTGCTTCATAAATGTAGCCCATGGCCGGTTTTTTTTCACTATCAACAAGACGGAGAACTCGAACAAGAGGAGCCATCACTTTAAGAGTATAAAGAACATTTCTCCAAAATGAAACCATATAGACATATTTTGTCGATTCCCTTCCCTTAGGATCCTTTGATAACTTGTTTGTGTTCCATTCATTAGAAGAAAACATCATTTTAATGTGATTTTTCTCTTGATAAAGCCTCTCTAAGGATAGAAATGAAGTAGCAAATCTTGTTATTCCATGTCTCACCAATTCCCTCTTGTTTGTGTGTTGTCTCAACAAACTCAAGGTACTAGAATGGCTATAGATGAAACCCACAATTGTAATTCCTCTTTTAATTGTCTTGTTGATCAATGGTAGTTTTCCAATGTCTTCAAGCATTAAATCAATGCAATGTGCAGCACACGGAGTCCAAAAAAGATTTTTCCTCTTCTCTTCCAACAACTTGCCCGCTAAAACAAAATTACTACCATTGTCAGTTATCACTTGAACAACATTCTCTTCTCCTATCTCCTCGACAAGACCATCAAGCAATTCAAATAGCTTATCGCCGGTCTTCACAAAATCAGACCCATCAACAGACTTCACAAAAAATGTCCCAGCAGCAGAGTTGACCAAAAAATTAATAATACCTCTTTGCTTCCGATCAGTCCATGAATCTGACATGATAGAACAACCATGCTTCCTCCACTGGGCCTTAATAATACCTCTTTGCTTCCGATCAGTCCATGAATCTGACATGATAGAACAACCATGCTTCCACCACTTGAATCTTATCTCCCTATGCAATTAGCTGTGCACATAACTTAATAATAGTAAATGGTATAAATAAATACCTATATCAATCAATTAAAAATAGAGTTAAATATGGTTTTAGTCCCTATAAATTTTGAAAATTGTGTTTAGTCTCTATAAAAAAATTTACTCGCTTTTAAATAACCTTCACATTTTTCCCGTCAATGTTTTTAGTCCCTCATAACTTTTTATAGCGGTTTTTAGGCCTTTTAATAGTGCTTCTAAGTGCTATTAAAAGTGACGGGTGATTAAAAGCATTGACGGATGAAGGTGTAAGGCCTAGAAGGGAGTAGATTTTTTATTGAGACTAAAAACAAAATTTTCAAATTTTATAAGGACCAACCAAAAACATATTTAACCCATCCATTAAGACCATTTCAATATGTTTTTGTTTGGACTTGTTGACAATAGTCTAAAGGTATGTAATTCTAACATCAATCTTCCATAATTCTTTTGTTTTATCTATGTTCTTGATTGTGTTAAACCAATGCGCCATTGATTGAATCTATGATTTCAAAAAACAGACTATAAAGAATTGACAGAATTAGGAAAACTCCACATATACTATGTTTATTAATTAATTCAAAACTCAACTCTTCATTGTTTCTTTTTCATTATGTTTATTAGTTAATTAGTTAATTCATTGTTTGACTTTTTCTTATTTAGGGTGCAAATTTTGTGTTTGATGGCCTTGTCAAGTCAACTTGGGCCCTCGTTTATGGTAGGAAGTATTACATCACTTTTATGGCTAAAGATGCTTCCAGCGACACTGCTGCTTTAACTTTCCAGACAGAAGTGTGGGACACAGCGAGTCCCAAGGGTGTGGAACCTAAGGTTATATTGTGTATGATGAAGCCTACCACCTAACACACCGTGGTAATGAATACTCTTGCATTATAATTTTTATACCTACATGTTTGAAAAGAAACATTTCAATTACACTTTATTTTTTTTACAAACATTTTATAGTTTCTATAATTTATTAGAAAAGAAAAACAAGTCCTCCCCTCCTAAACATAACGCTTAAAATATAGTTACAAACTTACAATTTTTCAGTTAGTTTATAGCAGAATTAGCAGTATACTCGTGTATACGCACGGTAATGTCACGTTCTTTATATGAATGTACTTGGACATCATTCAGTTAGTCCAGACATCCAAAGGAAAATTACTAGATTTCATACCAATTTAGTAATTTCCTTCAAGGGGAAAATACATATATTTAGTTCAATTAGCATAAAGAAAGCTGATATGAAATGAAGTTTCATAACACAATTTCTGTGATGAAGTACCTTATTTTAATATTTTATCATGACAGTTTGAAGAATGTTTTTACATTATGGCTATGTGTATGGGTGTGGTGAAACAAGGTCTTCTCCCAGGGAGTATGAGTTTTATATTTGTGTTTAAAGTAGGTGCATTCGTTAATACTCTGGCGATGATAGATCAGTGAGCATGACAAGCTACATTGAAATAATTAAACCATATATTTTGAGTAGTTAACTTGGTATATATGGCCATACATTCTTTTTTTTGTGTTATATATGGCCATATATTCTTAATATTGATGTATGACAAAGAGATTTGTGTATTCATGCCCCGTCAGTGCTCACAATAATTTTCTTATATGCTCTTGAATGCTTTCATACTTTAATTTTTTGATTTTCAATAAAGCTTCTTCTGTTATGGCTTTAAACACTTTCTTACATTTTTCCTGTAATAGAAAGATATAATAACATTAAGGATTCTGTTGAGATACACAATGATGATACTGCCAAGAACCTTGCAAGATTGATGCGAGACTCAATCACTAACACCAATCGCGCGAATCACAGAACTCAATTAACCGATTGGACCAACGAATTGAACAATCGAAAATAAGAACCCTAGAATCGCGTAATTGGGAAAAACGGAAATCAACGAAATTAAGAACAGGGACACGCAAATTTGATCACCCAGTTCGGTATCAAATCAATACCTACGTCTGGGGAACTAAGTAATCACTTAGTTCTTGCTGCATTCAATCAATATATGTTCAATGTACAAGATGAAGAATTTCCCTCTTCGAGTGAACCCCCTCACTTCCCTGAACCCTAATTTCCCGTGTTTGCACTCGCACACACCCAGTGAATCTGTTGAGTTCAGTTGCGTCGCAATTTACAGCATCAAAACAAGATTTATAGCAAAGCCAGAAAACGCGCGCCAAGAACACACGAGTTGGCCGTTACAACCGAATTTTAAAACTGTCCAATGCCACAGTGACACGTGGCACAAGCTTATAGGGCCAAAAATGAATTTGTTGCCACATCACCACAATCTCCACCTTGGCAACATCTGAACCACTTGCTGCAGCAAGAGCCTTTGTAGAAAACTTAGTTCAAACTCATCACAACACTTAACTAATACTTAGCAAATTCAAGCAATGCTTGAACTTGCCAAGTGAGACCACCTTTGTGATGAAATCTGCTGGATTCTGACTTGTGTGGATCTTCTGAATCTTAACTCCACCTTGAGCTATGATATCTTTAATCCAATGAAGCCTAGTGTCTATATGCTTGGTTCTTTCGTGGTATGCTTGATTCTTACACAAGTGTATTGCACTTTGATTATCACAATACACACTTACACAATCCTGCTTCACACCTAGTTCATTGATCAATCCCTTCAACCACAATGCTTCCTTTACTGCTTCAGTCACACCTATGTATTCTGCTTCTGTTGTTGATAGAGCAACAACATGTTGCAGAGATGTTTTCCAGCTGATTGTGTTGCCAAACAGTGTAAAGACATATCCTGTCAATGATCTCCTCTTGTCACGGTCACCTGCAAAGTCTGAATCCACATATCCTATAACTCCACCTTGATCCTTGCCTCCTTGACTGTACACCAGACCTGTGTTCATACTTCCTTTTAAGTATCTTAGAACATTCTTGGTAGCAGCCCAATGTTGCTGTCCTGGATTTGCAAGGTACCTGCTGATCAAGCTTAGTGAGTAGGCTAGATCGGGTCTAGTGCATACCATAGTATACATTAGACTTCCTACTGCACTAGCATAGGGAATCTTCTGCATCTGAGCTTTCTCTCCTTCTGTGGATGGACAGTCATTTCGAGACAATTTTATTTGTGCTCCTAAGGGTAAGTTTGCAGGTTTAGCATCTGTCATGCTAAATCTTTCTGTGATTCTCTTAGCATACCCAGTTTGAGTGATGCTTAGAACTTGTGCTTTCCTTTCCCTTCTGATTTCCATACCAAGGATCTTGTTTGCATTGCCCAAATCCTTCATGTCAAATTCCTTAGCCAGTAGCTTCTTCAACTTCAGTATCTCATAGTCATTTCTGCTGGCTATGAGCATATCATCAACATAGAGCAGTAGGTAGATGTAATTCTTGTCACTTAGCTCCTTGAAGTAAACACAACTGTCATAATTGCTTCTTTTGAATTTTATGTCTATCATGTAAGTGTCAAATCTTTTGTACCACTGCCTAGGTGATTGCTTCAATCCATACAAGGATCTCTTGAGTAAACAGACCTGATCCTCCTTGCCCTTCTCCTCAAAACCCTTTGGTTGAGTCATATGAATTTTCTCCTCCAGTACTCCATGTAAAAAGGCAGTCTTCACATCCATTTGTTCAAGTGTCATGTTGTAGTGAACTACTAGAGATAGGAGTACTCTAATGGAGCTGTGTTTTACAACAGGGGAGAAAATCTCAGAATAGTCAATACCTTCTCTTTGAGTGTATCCCTTGGCAACTAACCTAGCTTTGTATCTAGGTGGATCCTTGTCAGCCATACCTTCCTTTTTCTTGTAAATCCATTTACACCCTACTAGTTTCACACCAGCAGGTTTCTTGACCAATTCCCAAGTTTGATTTGTGTGAAGTGAAATCATCTCTTCCTTCATTGCATTGTGCCAATGAAGCTTGTCACTGCAAGTTATTGCTTCTTGATAGCTAGTTGGTTCTTCATTCACAAATTCCATGGCAGTATTGAGTGCATAGGCAGTATCAGCTTCTTCTACAAATCTAACAGGTGGTCTGATTTGTCTTCTGGTTCTGTCTCTAGCAAGCAAGTAATCATTCTCATTGTTGTTGTCCTCTGGATCAGAGTCTGAGCTAGATGAAGAGCTCTCACCTTGCTCACCTTGATGTTGATTTTCATCAATGTTAGCTTGGTTCTTTTCTAACTCCACCTCAACCTGTGATTCCTTGTTCAGCTCTGTCATTCCAAGTGTTTCAGTGCTCACTGTATTTTCCATCAGTTTTGACTCTTGAAACACTACATCTCTGCTGATAATGCTCTTCTTTTCTTCTGTCAACCACACTCTATACCCCTTTACTCCACTTGGATAGCCCATGAAAATTCCTTTCTTAGACCTTGGCTCAAGTTTACCTTCTTTCACATGACAGTATGCAGGGCAGCCAAATATTCTTAAGTTTTGAAGATTTGGTGCTTCACCAGTCCACATCTCTTGTGGAGTCTTGAAATTCAATGCTGTAGATGGACTTCTATTCACCAAGTAGCATGCAGTGTTGACTGCTTCACCCCAGAATGCTTTAGGCAGCTTTGCACTAGTCAGCATACATCTAACCTTCTCAAGCAAAGTCCTATTCAATCTTTCTGCTAAGCCATTTTGCTGTGGTGTGCCTCTTACTGTCAAATTCCTGTAAATGCCATTTTCTTTGCAAAACGTATTAAATTGTTCATTGCAAAATTCAAGTCCATTATCTGTCCTAAGTGCTTTTACTTTCAGATCACATTGATTTTCAACCATTTTCTTCCATTCAACAAAAGTTTTAAAAGCTTCATCTTTTGTTTTTAAGAGATATATCCAAACCTTTCTACTGTAATCATCAGTTAAGGAAAGAAAGTACCTCTTACCACCATGAGTTGGTGTCTGTGATGGACCCCACAGATCTGAATGGATGTACTCAAGCTTCTCCTTTGTCTTGTGTATGCCTGTGGCAAACTTCACTCTTGTTTGCCTTCCCATAACACAATGTTCACAGAATCCTAGCTTATCAATTCTGTCACCACAGAGAAGATCTTGTTTCTCCAATTCCTTTAAACCTTTCTCACTCATATGCCCTAGTCTTTGGTGCCACATGAGTGTTTTGTCGAGAGTAGAGCTTGTAGCATGTGCTTCACCAGTCACTGTGCTACCTTGCAGAATATACAGTTTGTTATTCTTTCTTTCACCTTTCATCACTACTCTTGATCCTTTCATGACCTTTATCAAGCCATCTTCACCTTTAAAGCTGTAGCCAGATGCTTCCAATGATCCTAGAGAGATTAGAGGCCTTTTTAGTTCAGGCACATGCCTTACATCAGTTAGCAGTTTGATTGAACCATCAGCTAGTCTTAGCTTGACAGTTCCAATCCCTTTGACTCTGCAGGCCTTGTTATTACCCATTAACACTCTACCAGTATTTAATGGCTTGTAATCAACAAACCAGTCCCTCCTTGAGCACATATTGTATGAGCAGGCAGAGTCCATTGCCCAGTTTTCTTCACACTTAGCTTCTGTGGTGGCATGTATCTCACAGTCTTCACTGTCTTCACAGTTTGCAGCAACCAGCACCTCACAACTGTCATAGCCATCAGAAGCATATGAAGCATTGCCTTCATCTTCATTCTTTTGGCCTTTTCCAGTTTTCTTATCTGGACATTTATTCTTGAAATGTCCTTCTTTGTTGCATATGAAGCATCTGTTATGCTTCACCTTGGACTTGGATCATGATCTATTCTTTCCCTTGCCATCCCTCTTCTCACTTCTTCCTCGAGCCACAAGACTCTCATTCTGCTCATTATCCTTGGAATCCTTTTTCTTTGATAATTCTTTGGACATGAGTGCAGCTTGGACTTCTTCAAGAGTAATAGATTCTCTTCCATATATGAGGGTATCAGCCAAGATTTCGTATGAATCATTCAGTGATCTTATCAGCAGTAATGCTTGGTCTTCATCATCAACTTTCACATCAATGTTTTCAAGATCCAATATCAATTTGTTAAATTCATCTATGTGATCAGTGATTGAAGTACCAGATTGCATCTTAAAGGTGTATAATCTTTGTTTTAGGTATAACCTATTTGCTAAAGATTTAGTCATATAAAGACCTTCAAGTTTTAGCCAAATAGCCGCAGCAGTTTTCTCCTTGGATATTTCTCTAAGGACCTTATCACCTAAACACAAGATTATACCACTATAAGCTTTATTCATTACCTCTTTCTTTTCCTTTGCTGTCATTGTCTCGGGTAGCTTGTCTTCCCCTTCAAGAGCCTCCTCCAGACCTTGTTGCACAAGCATGGCACGCATCTTCATCTTCTATAGACCAAAATCATTCTTTCCAGTGAACTTTTCAATGTTGTATTTTGCCATTTCCATGGATGGACCTCAACGTCGCTCTTGATACCAATTGTTGAGATACACAATGATGATACTGCCAAGAACCTTGCAAGATTGGTGCGAGACTCAATCACTAACACCAATCGCGCGAATCACAGAACTCAATTAACCGATTGGACCAACGAATTGAACAATCGAAAATAAGAACCCTAGAATCGCGTAATTGGGAAAAACGGAAATCAACGAAATTAAGAACAGAGACACGCAAATTTGATCACCCAGTTCGGTATCAAATCAATACCTACGTCTGGGGAACTAAGTAATCACTTAGTTCTTGCTGCATTCAATCAATATATGTTCAATGTACAAGATGAAGAATTTTCCTCTTCGAGTGAACCCCCTCATTTCCTTGAACCCTAATTTCCCGTGTTTGCACTCGCACACACCCAGTGAATCTGTTGAGTTCAGTTGCGTCGCAATTTACAGCATCAAAACAAGATTTATAGCAAAGCCAGAAAACGCGCGCCAAGAACACACGAGTTGGCCGTTACAACCGAATTTTAAAACTGTCCAATGCCACAGTGACACGTGGCACAAGCTTATAGGGCCAGAAATGAATTTGTTGCCACATCACCACAGATTCATTTATAAATCACAATTTCACTACAAAGTATAGAACTTGATTCTGTTGGGGTCTACATTACTTTCTTAACATTTGTTTGATTTTTTTATTTTTTATTTTTACTATTGACCAACAGCTCCAGCCATGGGAGAACCAAATAAGAGAGATATTTGGGTTTGCAACTTTGAGGTAATGGCTTCTAATATGTTTAGGGTTGCAATTTGCTGCACTGTCTGATAGAAAATAAAGTACCCCTATGCAGTTTTGAGTCTGGCACTAGGCTCCCAGCTGTTGTATCATTTATTCAGATTAGTGTGTTTGCAAGTATTTTACAGTTTTTGTGCATACAAGCTCTATCATTAGGACTTATATGATAAGTTTTAACTCTTCTTTAGTGAGGGGTGACAAATTTAGTTTAGTTTGAGCTGGCAATCTTAATTATAATCTCAAATGTTTTGTTTCTTATACTTTCAGCACTAAGTATGGCTTTAAAACCATATTAGCTTTACAAAAAAAGGAGGTAACTACTTTAATGTGGCTGAGTTTTGTCAAGAGACAACGTATTTCTTAGTTTATAGATGTTTGTGGTGAAGTTAATTGAGAGTGCTTATGAAATAAGTTAGATACAAAGATTAGTTGTAACTTACATGATACGCTATTAGTTCACTGCTATTTGACACTTTTACGTACTTATGGATGACATTATTAACTGGGAAATTCAATTGTTATCAAATGGGTCGTTTTATTCACTGATTGTTGAATTTGGGGAAATCTTTATTTGATTCAATAGTCAATACTGCTCTTCAATGTGTGCATTTGATGTGGTTTCTATACTCAAGGAGTTTAGTTTGTCTTTAGTAATCTTAGGCTCTTCACTTTAAGACTTCCACCTTAATGCAGAACCTACACACATTGCGGGGTAAGATTCGGACTAATGAAATTCGTTAGTAATGTTCACGGGGTAAGATTCGGACTAATTTAAAGCTTCTATTTTAAATTTGTCTTAATGTTTGGACTAATTAAATTTTGACTGAAACCATTCATAAAAACAACACGACAGTGCTCGTGCGTAAGCACAGGTATACCGCTGGTTAGAATAAAATTAAGTGTAGGAGGGGAGAGGGGGTGTTTGCATAAATTCTAGGTACTCCTTGTTATTGGGCTGGGGCATTTGACCCAATCCAATTGGCCCAAACCATTCTTTGAGTTTTCAGCTGAACGCCCTTAATAAAGAGAGGGAATAACCCTACGACAATCATTGTTACCTTTCCTACTGTTCTAGATGCTGAGGAGGTTCTAAATAGAGCACCATGGTTTGTTATGAGTCAGGTGCTTAGTTTACAAAGATGGGAAGAGGGTCTGCCTTTCTCTAAAATCAACTTTGATATGGTCTTGTTCTGGATACAAATTCATGGGTTGCCTAGAGAAGATGTTAACCCAGCTAATGCAACTATTCTATTGAGGAAAGTTGGAAGGGTAGTGGAAATTGATGATCCTTTTAAACTTGGAGGTGGAGCTCCTACACATTTTATCAGAGCAAGAGTGGCTATCAACATAATGAAACCTCTTTGGTCTGGTTGTTGGTTACAAAAAGCTGATGAAACAAAAGTTTGGGTTCAATTTAAATATGAAAGACTTCAAGGTCTTTGTTTTAAATGTGGGGAATTTGGGCATGAATTCAGACAATGTAGGAAAATAATGGTAATGGCTGCAGTTAACAAGAACATGCCTAAGTATGGTCAGTTTCTATCAACAGTTAAACCAAGAGCTTTTCAGAATCATGAATATGGAGAAACGAGTAATCAAAGGCAGAGAAACAATCAACCAACAAGCAATCAATCTAATGAAGGGGAAGCTAGAAATGAAAATACAGATTCTCAGCAAGGAGAATCAATGGATAATCCAAACTTCTTTAGTGATTTAAATACTAATGAGGAATCTATGCCTTTGGCTAAGGTTGTTGTTCATAAGTTTGATTGTAGAGACTATGAATTACCTAATTTTCAAGGAGATCCTCCTTATTTTGTGGAACTACCAGAAGAAGAGTGTGAAAACGAAGAACATGCAACAACTGCTATGCCTGCAAGGGTGGAGGAAGCTTTGAGTAAAAGGATGGCAATAGGTCTTAACCTTAAGAGAGGAAGGGATATTCAGAATCTTTGTTTAACTAATGAAGAAGGAGAAAGTAGTAACAATGGCAGATTGAAGAGGGCTCGGGTGATAGCTGTAATTGATGGGTATATTATCACAGCTGCAGATATGATGACTGAGGAGGCGGGTCTACCCATGCCCCCAAACACAATATGACTACTATTAGTTGGAATTGTCGTGGATTGGCCGCATCTACGACAAGTAGAGAGCTTCAAGAGCTCATCAAGAATTATAAGCCGGCTATACTTTTCCTTATGGAGACTAGGGCTCAAAAGGAAAGAGTAGAAAGGGTTAGAAGAAAACTAAAGTTTAAAAGAATGTTCTGTGTGCCAGCTGAAGGTACATCTGGTGGTTTAGGCTTGTTTTGGAATAATGAGTATGAATTGCAAGTGTTGGAGTCAAGTATAAATTATATTCATTCTGCAGTAAAGGAAAAAAAGACTGGTAATTTAATTATGATGACATTTGTTTATGGAAATCCTACTTTTGATAGAAGAAGGCATTTGTGGGGAAAACTATTGGGTCTCATGCCTAGGAGGGGTGAGGCTTGGTGTTGCTTGGGTGATTTCAATGAAATGTGTTCAATTACAGCGAAAGATGGGCTTAGATCTGTTGCTCCTTTGAGGATGGAGCTTTTTAGAGATTTCTTGAATTCAGGTAGCTTGATGGATATTGATTTGAAGGGTAACAAGTTTACCTTTTCTAGTAATCCAAGGGATGGGATTGTTACTTATCAAAAAATAGATAGGGTCTTAGTTAATTGGAGTTGGAGATTCCTATATCCTCATGCTACAGGTATTGCTTTACCTATTTTGAATTCTGACCATTCTCCTATTATTCTATTGCCATATCCCCCTGTTAGATGCCCAAACTTCTTTAAGTTTGAAAGTTTTTGGGTAGATCATATTGATTGTAATAAGGTGGTTGCTGATGGGTGGAACTCTAATTGTTCTAATAATGATGTTTGGGAGAGTTTTAAGAATAAGTCTATGAATTGTAAAAAAGCCTTGCTTACTTGGAGCAAAGAAACTTTCAGAAATGCAGCTGTTGAAATCTCTAAGTTGAAAGCTAGGTTACAAGTACTGACTAATGCTGGAAATTCTTTAAACAGTCTAGATGAGATCAAAGGGATCAGAATTGAGATAGATAGACTGTGGAGACAAGAAGAGCAATATTGGGGGCAAAGATCTAGACTAAAATGGTTATCTTGTGGTGACAAAAATTCTAAGTTCTTTCATGCAACAACTGTTCAAAGAAGAGATAAAAACAAGTTTATTAGGCTTAAAGATAAGAATGGTGTTTGGGTGGAAGGGCAGACTGATATTACTAGAGCAATTGAGGATTTTTACAATGACATCTACGTTCCTGCAGAAACTGTCTCTTCTCAGTGTCTTAATGTCATCCCTAAGATGGTTTCCGAAGAGTTTAATTCTTCTCTAATGGCTCCTATCTTGTTAGAAGAAGTTCAAAAAACTGTTTTCTTGCTTGGTGCTCTTAAATCCCCTGGTCCTGATGGGCTAAATGGTTTATTCTACCAACAAAACTGGGAGGTCATTAAGAATGATGTTCTTTCTGCAGTAACAGAATTTTTTGCTACTGGGAAGTTGGGAGATGCTGTTAATGATACTTTGGTAGCTCTAATTCCTAAAATTCCTCATCCTGAGGAGATAGGTCAGCTTCGTCCAATAAGTTGTTGTAACTTTATCTATAAGATCATATCAAAAATCATTGTCTCTAGGCTAAAACCTATCCTTAATTCTCTTATTTCTCCACAACAAAGTGCTTTTGTTGGTGGTAGGTTGATCCAAGACAACTTGGTTGTTGCTCAAGAAGCTTTTCATTTCTTAAAAAAGAAATCTACTAGTGCTAATCATGGTTTTGCTATTAAGCTAGATATGAATAAAGCTTATGACAGAGTTGACTGGTCTTTTCTAAAAAATGTCCTATTATCTTTTGGATTCTGCCAAGCTTGGGTGTCTATCATTATGTCTCTAATATCATCTGTCAGATACTTCTATCAAATTAATGGTTTTAGGAGTAAGGTTGTCATTCCTAAGTGTGGTCTTAGGCAAGGAGACCCTTTGTCTCCTTACCTTTTCATCCTTGTCTTTGATGTCCTGTCTAGGCTCCTTACAAAAGCTAATTCTGTGGGTCTCATATCTGGTCTCAAATTGGCTCCTAGAGCCCCTATACTAACCCATCTCTTTTTTGCAGATGATGCTTTAATCTTTGGCAAGGCAAATTTGGAGGAAATCTATCAATTAGTGGCTATTCTAAATGATTTTACAAAGGTTTCTGGTCAAAAAATAAACCTACAGAAATCTGGGTTAATTTGTGGTGCTGCAATTCCTGTTCATATGAGGAATTCATTGGCTGAAGCTCTGCATATTCCAATTTGGGAATCTCCGGGCAAGTACTTAGGGATTCCAGCTGAATGGGGCTCTTCTAAATTTCAGGCTTTGGCTTGGATAAAGGAGAGAGTACTAAATAAGTTACAAGGGTGGAAAGAACAGTTACTTTCACAGGCTGGTAAGGAAGTTCTAATAAAATCTGTTATTCAGGCAATTCCTTCCTATGTGATGTCAATTGTAAGATTGCCAAAGAACTTTTGTCAATCTTTGTGCTCTGCTGTGGCTGATTTTTGGTGGAGCTCAAAAGTGAGATCTAGGGGAATTCATTGGAAGTCTTGGGACTTCATGTGTGGAAATAAAATTAAAGGGGGTATGGGCTTTAAGGATTTTTCAGTCCAGAATTCTTCTCTTCTCTCAAAGCAAGCCTGGAGATGCTTACATAGTCAAAATGATTATTGGGCTGCTATGTTGAGAGGTATCTATTGTAGTAGAGAAGAATTTTGGAATGTTAAACCTAAGGCTGGTATTTCTTGGGTGTTTAGAAGTATTTTACATGGAAGAGATTTGCTAAAACAGAATGGGGCTTGGAGGATTGGAAATGGTGATGGTATAAGAATTACAGAGGATAGATGGCTTGCTAATGGGAAATTGGCTATTTTGAAGGAAGGGAGTGGTTTTTCAGTGGTAAAGGATCTAATTGACAGTTCAACAAAATCATGGAATGTTAATGCACTAAGGTTAAATCTGACCTCTGATAGTGCTATTGGGGCATTACAAACTCCTATTAGTCTTTTAAAGGTGGAAAATAATTTTTGGTGGCCACTTTCTAAAGATGGGGATTTTAGTGTTAAATCTGGGTATATGGCTATTAGACAAAGTTTGATCAATACTATTAAAACTCCTTCTGTTTCTTATACTGTTCCTGAAAAATCTTGGGGAATTATTTGGAGAGCTAGAGTTCCAGGTAGGATTAAACATTTTATTTGGAAACTACAACATAATGCTATTAGTTCAGCTTCTAATATGGTTAAAAGAAGAATAGCTATTTCAACTCTTTGTCCAGTGTGTAAGAGTGCTGAAGAAACTATTGAGCATTTATTTTTCTTGTGCCCTTGGACTACACCGGTTTGGTTTGGGTTACAAATTTGTCATGTTCCTAGTCTGTGCAACATTTCTCATTTTGGGGATTGGTTTGATTCAATTATTGAGGCTAATTGGTGCTCAGGTTTATCATTCATGATGTGATTTTTGGGGATTGGTTTGATTCAATTATTGAGGCTATTTCACCTCAATGATTTTCGCTTTCTCTCCGTTAGCAGCTGAAGCCTTCGCTCTTCGTGAAGCAATCTTTCTAGCATCGAGTTTCATCATTCATGATGTGATTTTTGAATCTGATTCCAAGATTTTGATTGACTCATGCAATGGAAAAATAAAGATGGGTGAGATTGGTATCGTTATTGAAGATATAATGGAGATTAAGGAGAAGTTTACCTCTTGTGTATTTTCATGGACGAATCGCGAAGCGAATAGGGTTGCAGATTGTGTGGCGAATCTCGCTTCCTCTAGTTCTTTACCTCGTCTCTGGCTCTATTCTCCTCCGTTGCTTCTTCGATCATTGCTTCAGTATGATTCTCATGGTTCATCAGCTTAGCTGGGTGGAGTTGGTGATTTTCGTGGTTTGCTTATTAGGGTTCCAGTTTTTAGGGATTCGGTTTTTGTTTTTCTTGGCTTTTGCTGGATGGTGTTAGTTTTGTTTGCTGGCTCTCTGTTTGCTGGCTTTAGTGATAGTGGGCTCTTTGTTGTAGTGGGCCGCTGTTTTGCTGGCTCCTTTTTTGTTTAGTTTGTTTTCCTTGCTGTAGTTGGTTGGGCTTTGCCCATTTCATAAATGAAAGCCTTGTTTTGTTGACCAAAAAAAAAAAAAAAAACATAAAACCAGACTTTTAGAGAGGGAAGAAAAGAAATGAAGAGGTGAGAAGGAGAAGGAAGGGCGTGAGTTAGAGAAGAGGAAGAAGTTAAGAGTTCTACTTTTCTATCACCATCTATTTTATCTCATCTCCTTTCACTTGAATCATCATCATTATCAACCCTTTTCATTTAACTAGAAACCCAAACAGTAAATCAAAGTCTCTTTCCCTTGAGCTAAAGAAAAAAAAATGTCTGTGCCTTTAGAAGTTAGAGTGAAAGATTAGAACTTGAGAGCTGCAATCTGGAGACTAGGTTAAAAGGAAGAATGGACTGAAGCTTCAGATCAATCCTTGGAGCTAAATTTTTGTGGGTTACTAAACTCTTAAAAGAGGTAGAGACTTTGCTGGAAAATACTGCTGAAAAATAGGTTGCATGTATCAATTAATGAAAGACTCAAGTTGTTGGGTGTCAATGGAGGTGATGGGAGCTTGAAGAGAGAAGATGAAAGTTTGTAGCAGAATTTTGGGACTGAAAGTCGAGAAGTAAAGGGCTAGGAAGAAGAGTCTTGTTGAGTATAAGTTCTGTTGGTGATTTGTATTATACAGTTCGGTTTTGGACTTGCTCTTCATGATTTCTGTTTTTCTAAAGAACTTGACTTCTTTTCAAATCAGTTTTGGTAGCTCAAACTACAAGCTGGAAATTTAAGCTTAGAAGATTGTAATTGGGTTAGGAACACTCAAGCAAAGGTTTCAAGTTGACATTGACTGATTGAAATTGAAGGTGGTTAGAAGCTATCCTAGCTAGTGAAGGTCGAAAGTTGTTGATAGAGTTGTTATGAAATGTGGAATTTATCAGTATCTTGCAAGTTGTGAAACTGAAAATTTGGGAATTGCATCTATGCTTTGTTGATATGTAGATTTGTGAAATATGTGATTTGTTGATTAAACTTGAAAATATGTGTAATGATCCTCATTAATTGTCAATTGATTGAGATTGGGTATGTATTTTGTACAATCGTGAGAGAACTATTATATGTTGTTATCATAAGTATAGACTAATGGATAATGAGGACATACTTGGATTGGGAAGTCATGAGCCCAAGTCTTTGACCCGTATGCACCTTCAACTATAGCAAAAGATATCCTATGAGATTTGGTGAGATGTCGATTTGTAGAACTTATTGAGATTTGTAAAAAAAATCTCTCCCTTCAATTATTGTGGTTTTTGGATAAGCAGGTGGCACTTGGTGGAGATAAGATTCAAGAGAAAGCTCTTTAGTTCTTAATTGTATTTTGAATGTTGATTATGATATTTGTGTATCTTGAGCCCTTTTGTTGGCACTTAGTTGGATTTCCGAATTTCTGTAAACTGTTTATGTTAGAACTTCTGTAACTTTTAAGTATGTATGCACTATGTTCTTGGAATTATGGTAAATTGAACTTATGCATTGGGCCCATGTTTTTAATTAATCTTGGGATTAGCTATGATTATATATTATGCTCTATTGAGTTATTATGTCGTATAAGACTCGAAAATATTGGGACAAGTCATGATGCATATCTCTGATTGAAAAATGCTCACTATTCTGAATTTTAACGACGATTAAAATTAGGATGTTACATTCTGCAAGTTGTTTTAAAGGCTCAGCCACAAAACCAAGTGTTGTGTTATGTGTGTGGGCACCTTTACCTTCAACTCGTTGCCCTCTTTAGCTATTCTCCCTTCTCAACATTTTACATGAATGAAGTATACTTGAAGATAAAACCATAAATTTTCCCATGGCTTATAAACAAAAGAAAAATGATTGAGGAACTATCATCTTTGATTTCCACATAAAGCTTAACAATAACTCACCCTCTCCTAGTAGTTTCTCCTTTGATACTTCATAGTAATCATAACAAACTTACAGATTCAGATTTAGTACATTTTTTTACAAAAAAATTCTTAGAGGAATTTATACACCGTGCGCTAATGTGATGAATTTATTAACCAATCAAAAACAAGTTTATAAGGCAAAGGCAAAAATCTATAAACTATCTTATATATCTTTTGTAATAGAGCCCATACGAAATGTGTTTGGATAAGACACTGAATTTGTGGAAGGAGGAGGCTCACACTTAGGCTACACAGTGGAAGCATAGCAGAAGAGGACGAAAGAAGTTCACGCAGGAGGACGACGCCCAAGAAGAGGCACGCGAAGGATGCAAGGATGTTGTCGAGAGGTTCAGAGGAAGCACTAGTGTAGAAAATGCATTTAGCATAAGTTGTTTTGGACATTTAGCATTAGTTATTAGGCGATGCTAAACCTCGCGATGCTAAAAGTGTTCAAACAACTGATATTAAATGGTGCTTTTTAATGTCAAATTTGCATTAATGAAGAAGTGGCGAGGGCAACAAGAGGTTTAGTGGAAGAGGCTGCAAGATTTGTGGGGATCATGCAGTACGACGTCGAGAAATTTGATTTTTTCCTCTTTCCTTCTTTTCTCTGGCCTTATCGCTTGGTGTTTCCTAATATTTGGGTAGTATAACCTAGTTAAACTCCTGTTTTCATTAAAGAGCAATTTGAAAAAAAGAATTCCAAATCGATTACGGTTGTTGCATGTGAGGTTTGCGAATATCGTCTTCCATGTTCGCGAAAATCATATTCTCTGTTCGCAAAAATCATCTTCTCTGTTCGCGCACACGAATGATGAGAGACCATGAATCATTTTCTTCCTGTCGTCGTCTCTGTACTTCTTCAACTTTTAAAAGTTCCTTTATTAACATCAGGTTCTTGGGATCATCATTAAATGAGAACCATGTCAGCATCATTTAATGAGAACCATGTCAGCATTTTTTTGTAGGATTTCAACACAGCAAAAAAAAACCTCTATTAGCACTAAATGTCTGAATTTTTATAATACGTAGACTAAATGTCTAAGTTTTAAAATAGGGGGAACAAATATCCGAATTTTTTAAAATCGATCACCAAAACTATAATTAAGCCTAATAGTTATTATAGAATATAGATTATATATTATTAATTATAGATTATAAAGCAGAAAAATTGGGGTTTGATTTTGCTTTTATTTTGGCTTTGACTTTGATTTTCAATGTTTATTTTCATATCGTTTAGAAAAAAACTTTTGTTCGTAAGACTTAATTATAGTGATTTGATTCGTGAAGTACAAATTCTCAATATTTAAATATGTTTTTCATTGCTGCAAATATAATTGTTTTTCAAATAAGTCCTTGCATTTTTTTAAAAGTCTCTGCAATTTTTTTTAAAAAAAATATATCCTTATCTTACTGAGACGTTACATAAACACTAATGTGTCAGAAGGGAGCTTATAAAAAAAAAACTAATGTGTCAAATGGAAATCTGATGTGGCAATATGGGTTTGACACATCATTAGTTTTTATTTGTAATTAATTTTAAATATCTCCTCATGTCCCTCCTTCCCCCCTCTCTCCTCTCTCATCCGCTGTCTCTCTCTCACTCTCTTCACCACACCCCATCACCACCTTACCATCCCCATCACCATATCTCTCTCAAATCTCTACACAACCTATCCCCTTCATCTACAAATCCGCCAACCCCAAAACCAATATTTGAAATTATGATGGTGTTGGGATTCTGTTCTAACCCCTTAATTCACTAACCTCAAAATTACTATCTCTGATTCTCTAATAAACCCCAAATCAAACTCAGAACCCCAAAGCATAAGCCCAAAAACTTCAAACCCCTCACCCTAATGTCTTCTCCATCCTTCTCGCGGGAAATAGAAGGAAAAGGTCAAAAAAAAAGAAGAAACAGAGAAGAGGGTGATTCGAGAAGGAAACCACGTGGTGGAGGCGGCCGATTTCGAGAACAAAACGAAGAATAATATAGATCCATGTTATGGTGGTTCCGGTAGAGAGGAAGAAGAAGCATCATCGACAACTTCTCTCTCACAAGAAGATGGTCCCGGATCGTCTCAACGTACAACTCAATAGGACTTAGCATCTGGAATTCCTCATGGATGTATATCATTTGCCTCACGTCATCACCGTTCTTAACATCCATCTGTGACTAGGAAACACACTCATCGTCTCCCCTGCTGGGTTTAAAAAAAATAATACGCTCAATTGGTCGGTGACATGCTGTTCGTTGAACCTTATGACCATTTTATCTTTCAAAGCAAAGAAGGTGATGTCATGCTTGAGCCTCCATAAAACAGGAACTGAACACTCAAACCAGACACCATCTTCTTTTCTTGAGGTTTTTCCATGATGGTGAAGGGCGTTAAGTGTGTTGTCTCTTGAGTACTGAGTTGAATAAGTGTTCATTTTGGAGTGTGTTGGTGTGAAAGAAGTAAATTTGTACTAAACCAGAGTCACATGTTGGAGTGAAAGAAAGTAGGTTAAGGTTCATTGATTATGTGTCGTTGATCAATATTGTCAGTGGGATCTATACCATTAAAAATCTATTCGTTCGAGTATAATTATCAAGACGAACAAAAGTGAGCTGTGGATACTACGCCATATATAGCTAACGTTAAATCACATTTTTCTTGTAGTGATCGAAAAACGAAAACAAAAACAATGATTTTCAGAGATGCTTACCTAAGTATTCTTTGGGTTTTGAAGACGAAAACTTAGGGTTTCGAAGATTTTTTGCATTGAAGGCGACGACGACGAGCGAGCAATGGCAACAACGAGCAAAGAACAGTGACGACGACGAAGATAGAGGTTCAGAGAGTGAGAGCTTTCAAAGAGTGAGAAAGTTCAGAATCTCAGAGTGAGAACGCGAGAGAGTGTATCCGAAGGAAACTAAAAAAATAAAACGGGACTTTGAGCATCTGGTGTGTTTTAACAATCGATGCTAAACGTCTGACACAATTACTTTTAACATCAGTTGATTGAACAACCGATGCTATATGTAGGTGCGAAAACTGAAAACTTCCACTTAATTGCAAAATTAACATAAAGTGTTCAAACAACTGATATTAAATGGTGCTTTCTAATGTCAAATTTGCAATCGTGAAGAAGTGGCGAGGGCAACAAGAGGTTTAGTGGAAGAGGCTGCAAGATTTGTGGGGATCATGCAGTACGACGTCGAGAAAGCAACTGTCACCCCCACCGACAAAAACTACTTATCTCAACTCCCAAATCATTCACTTCATGCCACTGTTTCCTTTTCTTTTCCCAGAAACCATTTTCAATGAAGGTGGAGTTGAAGAGTATGACCAAGACGAAGAAAATGAGTATGTCATCGTTGCTATGGAAGCAGAGGAAAACCGAGCGTAAATTGAATATGATGTTTCCAGAATTCCCAAAAAAATCCACGACTTTTACCTACGGACAAAACTGTGGGTAAAAGTCCATGTTTTAAAAAAAAACTTTTACCTACGGACAAAACCGTGGGTAAAAATCCATGTTTTTAAAAAACACTTTTACCTACAGACAAAATCGTGGGTAAAAGTCCAGTTTTTAAAAAATTTCCAAAACAAAATTTTCAATTCTGGAAATACCCATTTTTAGCATAATTCCGGAAGCCATTTTTCACCTATTTTCGGAAATTTCACGTAATTCCGGAAATCCTTCGAAAAATCAATTTCTAGTTAAATTTTGTTAACAATATGAGGGGTATTTTGGGAATAAAATGGGTTATGGGGATATAGGGGAGAAAAAGGGGGTAGAAAAAAAACGCTAACATTTTTATACCTACATGTTTGAAAAGAATAATGTCAATTTCACTTAATTTTTTATAGAAACATTTTATAGTTTCTATAATTTATTAGTAAAGAAAAACAAGTCCTCCCCTCCTAAACATAACGCTTAAAATATAGTTGCAAACTTACAATTTTTCAGGACAAGGTCACTTGCACTTCTCACAAAACAAAAATGGCTTCCAAGTATGGAAAAACTATCGTAATTACTAGGCAAAGGTCGCACAAAAGACCCATGTAAACACTCTTGAAATTTCTTCTTCCCACAAACATTGACTTCTCTTTCTCTCAACTTAATCAAATTGAGTAATAATAATCACTCTGTTTCTCATCCTTGGTGCTTGAAGCTTTTTATAATGATTCTTTTATTAACCCATTGCACATTTGATCCAATTTTTTCAACTGTGCCTTATCATATTTATCAAATGTTTTGGCGACCCAAAATTGGTATACAAAGAAACATACAAAAATTAATGCTAGTAATAAGAGTACTTTGGTACTTAACTATCACACATTAATGATTTGTTAATATGTGTGTAGATAGTTATAAGTACCACAAATGAGTTATCATATTTATCATGATTTTATATAGTCGGGACACATATAGCTCCCTATCTTACTCTAAGGTCTTTTGGGCTATCAATTACCTATGCATTACACTCAACATTTGGTCTAATAATTAGTATCATTTATGGATCTAGAACTATTCATTAGTGGGGCAGATATATGGTCTAATATTTTATCAAAAAGATTATTAGTTTTTTCAACTTACATAATATTATGACAAAAATAACTTACAATAACTAAATTTCTACAAAATAAAAAATTTAAAAAAAATGAATAACAATGTATTCTCTATTTTATTATTTCTTATAAATTTTTACGATTATTTCAAAAAATTTACAACATGTGACAACATCTATTTTGTGTAGTGTAAAAACAAAACTATTATATGTATTGTTAAGTAAAATAAATTTTTAAATGGGGTAAGTGCCCCATTTCCTTCAAGCTAGATCCATCTATGATTTGCATGAAAAACAAGTCCATGTATCGTCAAATATCTTGTTCAAAATAACCCTTCCATCAGGAATTTTGAACATTCTGCCTTTTGTTGCAATATTGACGACCCCCAATTATAAGGAACCAGAGAAAAACAAATATTAGAAACTAAAATACAAAGACAAAATATTACTAACAGTTTGATAGGATCATCTCCATTTCTCAAAGGAAATGGAGGATTTCATTTGGAGAGAGAAAGACACAATATTATTAATTATTATAATAAATTTAATTGTAGGACCAACCATCGTTGTTGTCTTTCTCTCTCCAAATAGATCCCTCCATTTTTTTGAGAAATGGAAATGATCATAATCCATGGTAGTCAAAATAAATTGAGAACATTGTCAAAACAATACTTCAATGAAATAAGGTTTGAAGTACACTATGGTCTATTGCTCTAGCAATTAAAACTGCATATAGGTACCAATTAAAACTACTTTAACCATTAAAACTATGGACCATAGAGTACTTCAAACCGCATTTATATACTTAAAACTATGGACTGAGATCATAATCCATGGTAGTCAACCGCTTTGAACCGGATCGAACCAGGGTTGAACAACGGTTCAACCGCTTTGAACCGGAAACCGAACCGGGTTGAACCGCCCGAAATACAATATTTTATTTTTAAATTTACCTTTTTCTCCAAAATTTAATATTTTTTATTTAATAATTTACTCATCCGGTTCAACCATGGTTGAACCGATTGAACCATGACCCGAAGGTCTATTCGGTTCAATCTCCGGTCCGGTTTTAAAAACATTGCTTAACCCTTCAACAGAAGGGTATTCAGGACTAATCGTAGAACTATAAATATCATCTAATAAAAACTCTAAATATCAACTAACAAAAATTAATTTGTAATGTATTAAATTTAACCTTTTTGAATTCCAGACCTAATTTAATAGAAGGATTATGACTGCGATTTAAATCATAGACATCTGACTGCGAAACAAGACAACAAATCATGTCAAATAAGAAAGAGACTTCGTCTTAATCTCCAAACAAGAATTAGAAGCAAGCAAAAATCTGAAGCAAACCTTATTCAGAAGCAAATCTGAAGTTGACTTCAGTGGAAGGAAGCGGGATCGAGAAACATTAATAACCATCCCCTTATCAAATAACTGTTGAAAAAAGATATGAATTATAAACAACAAAATCAAGACTGTATATTCAAAAAACATCAAAGAATTGAAGATATGAATTAATAGGAGGTGATACAAGAACAAGAAACAAGTTAGTAGCTTACATGCTCCTCTAGGACTTGTTCCGGGAGCTGCATTAAAGAATTGAAGATAAATGTTAGTCAATATTAATGGTAATCCTTAAACTTTGGATGAATTATTTTTCACAGATAAAAGTTGTGGATTGAATATGTTACATAAGCAAGTTTAGAGAGAGATTTAGAAAATTTGCTATAGCTAGACTACTAAATTAAATATTGGTCGGAATAAATTTACATGCCTGAAACATGCCGGAATAAATTTATTAATAGTTATGTATATTCAATTTCAATAATTTTTAGTATGTATAATCATTAAGATAATATAAAACTATTCAACGAGATATTAAGTAGAGTAACTCTAGAATATTAAGTAGAGTAACTCTACAAGACAAAAGAAGGTTGAAGTGAATGACAACAATTGGCCCGTAGTGGATAAAATAACTCTAGAATAGCCTCAGTTTTACTGGTACAATCATGAGCAAGGTTGACAGGAGCGCGCTCCAGAGCGTAGGAGCGGCCGCTCCTACGAACCTATGGGTGCCCAGCGCTCTCGTTCCACCATAAAAGCGCAATCTGCATAGAAGCGGCAGGAGCGATCAGAAGCGTAGAGGCGTACAAGAGCGCCGTGGAGCAGTGGGTCGGGTCCGCTCTTGTTAAAGCAGGGTTTTTTGAATTCTGTCTCTTGTTTACGGCGCAAGATGCAGAGAAATGGGTTTTCTATCATGGAGAAGATGAATGAATAGTAATTTCTCTGCATACTTACTATTCTGCCCTTGTTTTTTAAACATAAATTGACTTTCCAGTCCTTGCTACTTTGCTCTGTGGTTTAACTTTTTCCATTATCACTTGCCAGCCTTTTAGTATTCATAGTTTGTACTATTTTTTTTGGTCAGAACAGTCGGTACTTTAACAACTGTGTTGCATTATAGGATTTTGTCCTTTTCTACTCAACCTTTCATTTCTTTACTTTTTCTTTTGTTCTTTTTCTTATATATCATATATGTAATATAGTTTAGTATTTCATTCTTTTTTATTTTGCTGTAATTTAGTTTTTTATAATATTATATATATATATATATATATACAAAAGTTTTTGTGATATTTTTAACTTATTTATAGTTTTTTTATCTCTATTCAAATGTTTTAGTATGCATATATTTACTACTTTGACAATTTTATAGGAACTACGTTTCGTGCTATCACTACAAAAAACTGGTCATTAGCGAGGGAAATTTCCCTCGCAAAATGGCCTAAATCCGTCGCTAATGGTCATTTGCGAGGGAATTAGCGACGGAATGGTTCCCTCGCTAATTCCCTCCTCGCTACTGGGATTAGCGAGGGAATTTTAATCCCTCGCTAATTAGCGAGGGAATTTTCCCTCGCTAATTCCCTCGCTAAGTCTGACTGTTTCTGTTTTTTTTTAAATCTGCTTTTTTTATATTTATTATTATATTATTTTAATTATTATTATTACTATTATTATTATTACTATTATTATTATTATTATTATTATTTCCAAAGTGAGAGAGAGAGAGGAGTGAGAGTGGTGGTGGCATGGTGGTGGCGTGGTGGTGGTGGTGGTGGTGGGGAAGGTGGCGTGGTGGTGATGTGTGGATGGTAGAGAGAGAAGGAGAAGAGTAAGGGAGAAAGAGAGAGAGAGAGAGAGAGAGAAAGAGAGAGAGAGAGAGAGAGAGAGAGAGAGAGAGAGAGAGAGATAGAGAGAGAGAGAGAGAGAGAGGAGTGAGAGTGGTGGTGGCGTGGTGGTGGTGGTGAAGGTGGCGTGGTGGTGATGTGTGGTGTGAGTGAGAAGAAGAGGAGAGAAGGTGGTGTGAAGGTGGGGTGGTGGTGGTGGTGGTGGTGGTGTGAGTGAGAAGAAGAGGAGAGAAGAAGAGTGAGGGAAGAGGAAGGGTGGCGTGGTGGTGGTGTGGTGGTGGTGTGGTGGTTGCGTGGTGGTGGTGTGGTGGTGGTGTGGTGGTGGCGTGGTGGTGGTGTGGTGGTGGTGTGAGTGAGAAGAAAAGTAAGGGAAGAGGAAGGGTGAAGAGGAGAGAAGAAGAGTGAGGGTGTAAACGGATTTAAGGGAAAAAAGTAAAAAAAATTGTGAGGGAATTAGCGACGGAACTGTCCGTCGCTAATTGCTGCACATTTACCAACCCCCTGCACTGAGTCCCATCATCTGAAAACTGTCAAAAATTAGCGAGGGAATTAGCGAGGGACTGAAATTCCGTCGCTAATTTTCAAAATTTCCGTCGCTAATTTTCGAAATTCCGTCGCTAATTCTCAAAAAATACGACAGCCCCAATTCCCTCGCAAATTCCGTCGCTAATTCCAGTTTTTGCGAGGGAACATTAGTCCCTCGCTAATTTCCGTCGCTAATGGACAATTTTTTTGTAGTGTATGAACCCGTGCTTTACGAACCTATGACCACTCACCGTTCCTACCTAGGATTACGAATCTGTCTACCTTGATCATGAGAGATTAGTATGATTATGTAACAGTTACGGAAAGTATGATGACATTGTTGGTATCCATGAAATCGATGACAAAAAGGATCTTAAACCATTGAATTATAGAGTCCTAATAAAGATAGAGGTAACTATGGAAAAATCTTCCATTGAAACAATGTGTTTGATTTAATAAAAAAGTTTTTTACTTTCATGCAAAAAGTTACAAGTTTTTATTTTTGAGTTACATAAAGTTCCTTTTTAATGTTATATTATTACAATTAGATGATCATGGGATTTTGAAATTAAAAGTGAATTGTGAAAAACATTGTCAGTAATGTGAGAAACAAAAGCAAATAGAAACTTCAAAAAGAAATAATTATAATTAGTTCCAAGATAAAGTAAACTTACATATCTAACCAGACTTTATAGTATCTGAATGGCCAAAGACCACGAATTGTAAACTTTGTAGCTAGAGATACTCTCTGTTTCCAAAAATGTTGACTAAGCAAAATGTTGATGACCAAGTTTCCATAAACATAAAGATATCATAAGGTTCCATGAGAAGAGATGGTGGTGGTGGAAGAGGTTTTCTCAGGATCTTATCATAAAACTGCAAAAGAGTAGTAAGTGTCAGACACTTAAGAATGAAACAAAATGCAAAAGAAAATAAGTATTAAATCCAATATCTTGAGAATGACAGAGCTCCAAATCAAAGACTATCAAATTCAATATCCTGATAGTCAAACATGATTTGACTATCAAATTCAATAGAGCATTGCTATATAGTGAGAAGAGTGGTTTTCGTGGAATCCACTAGTGTTGCTTTAAGTGTTATTTTTAAAAAAAACTCACAACATGGGAGAAGTTAGTGGAAAGACAATAGCATAAAAGTAGGGTTGACTGACCAATCACATCAATTCGTAGTGGAAAGACGATAGCATAATATTGGTCTTGAAGAGGCTCAAGAAGTCACAAACCGTGAAGGAGACTAAAAAATTTAGAGCATGTTTACTATTTTCTCTTGTATTTTATTTTCATTCATTTCCACTTAAACTAAGAAATAAGAAATAATTTTGTCAAAAAAAAGAAATAAGAAATAATAGTGAGGACAAAATTCAATATTTTCCAAAAGTAAAAACAAAACAAAACAAAAAATTAGTGTTTTAAATGTTTTTAAAAATATACGATTTTTATCTACTCTTTCATTGTTATTTATTTTAATATTATTTTATTTTTTGTGTTAGTACTTAGTACTATTGTTGCACCCGAAAAATCTGAGTGATTACTTGTGTTCAATGAAGTTGCCATTAATATTTAATTGTTAGGAAAAACATTGAATAATCTCTTAAAAGCGAAAATGATCTTGAAAACCAGAATTTGAGCTCAGTAGTCGATTATGTGTAAGCTATTAGCAACCCAAAACATCCTTTCGAAAAAAGTAACTTTTTAATTAAATGTGTAAAAAAAATGTTAATTCTAAAAAACGTTTCCATTTACCCTTTTTATTATTTGTAAACTCGAAAAAAAAAGACTTAATAAAAATGGTTTATTTTTAGCTAGTTTGATTATTTGAGAAAATATCGGCTTGGAAGCATAATGGTGAAGTAATAAAAACTCATTTTTATAGAGGGGTATCTAAATGAAAAATAAGGGTGTAATTAGCCAAGTTTGTTTGCAAGTCAGGCCCAAACGGAAAATATTTAAAGCCCATATATATTTTTAAGGAGGCTGACTGAATAAAATAAAGGGGTTTGAGTAATAATAGGAAACCCCAATGTTTAAAACCAGAACCTAAAATCTAAAATTGGGGAGGAGTTACGAATATCAAAATATGGGGGGTGTAAATAGACAAAAGCACTATCAGATCTTTGTTTGTTTTTTTTAAAGAATTAGGGTTTTCGAACCCTACTCTTCCTCTTCGGCCGCAAGTGAAATAGAGAGAGAAAGAGAGCACCACAAACACAAAACATGGAGAGAGAGGGAAACGAGATGGGGTGCAGAACCGATGAGAGTTGAGGGATACAGTGAGTGAAAAACGGAAAATAGAGAGAGTGGGAGATGCTGACGATCTCCGGTACGGTGGTTTGCGGAAGGAGAGGGAAAACAGTGGTGTTCAACGGAGGTTTTTTGGCGATGCAATGGCGGGGCTCGACGGCGATAGGGGGTTTGACAGTGGCAAGGCCGTTGTGGTGATGAGAGGAAAAAAACTATGGTGGTTCGAGCACGTTGTCACGGCGGAGGACGGCGCACCGGTACGGTCGCCGGAGTTGCAGGTTCAGATCCTAATTTTATTCTTATTCTCTTCTTTTTCTCAAACACCATTCTCCTCCTTCTATCATTTTTTTTTAAAAATCTTATTGTGTAGGTTTTTGTTGTGTATGTGAACTAAAAGGATTTGAAATGCAAAATATGGGTCGATTGTTTTTGAGACAGTAAATAAACAGCATAAGGACCATTTTATGTGTAAATCCATTTTAGTGGTATTTGGTGTGTGTTGGTGACATGATACATCAGAAACATAAAAGGGCTATAAAATAATATAAAATAAAAAAAGTCTTGACATTACAAATAGCAGTAAAAATGCGTATATAAATATAAAATATAAAATAGTAATAATATGAAAAGAAAAAAAATGAGATTGAGGCATATATCTAGTTTTACATTTTGCAGAATCAAAAAAAGAATAGGAATGAGAAGTGTAAAGAATCACACCTTGACTTTTTAAGTTTCTGAACTGTGTTTTCTACCCAACTTCTATTTTTTCTTCTTCTCCTTCTATTCTTTCCGCACTTTTTCGCACTTTTTCTCACTATGAACTAAGACTCTATGTTCGGTCTTAATTTTTGAATAGTAGGAGTTCAGTTTTTGTGTGTTTTTCACTCTTGCTATTCACTTGTATTTATTGTCTAATTTTGTGGTACGGGTGTGGGTGCAAAGCAGGTGGTTATTGCAGGAGACCAATTTATTATGGTTGTAGGCTTGTAGCTGAGACATAGTGGAGCAGCAACTAAACGGTTTGTAGGACCTGTAAAGCTGCATGTTGAGCCGAATGGGGGAAAAAGTAACGAAAACAAAGAGAAGGGAGTTTTACCCTATTACCATAAGAAGAAGAGGGTCATATGCTCTCAGAGTGAAAGCAATCTCCTATGCACTTTTCCTCTTTTTATTCATTAGTTTTAACTTTATAGAGCTGACCTTTATTTTGTCTTCATTCTCCATCAATTTAATATTAGTTTTTTCTTAGGGTTTGTTTCAAAAGAGGGTCGTACCCTCTCGCTCCTTTATTTTCTTTCAAACTAGTACCACTAGCCTCATCACTCGTGCGATGTACGAGGAGAGCTAGAATCAACGAAATTAATTAATGCTTTTAATTTGATTGAAGGTTAGGTATTAAGAAAATTTGATTGAAGATTAGATATTAAGAAAAAGTTTAAAGAGTAAAGTAATAAAAGCACCAAAAAAGCCTAAAAGATTCTAAAAGAAACACTTTAGGGGAAAGCTAGTAGTAATTATTTGTAGAAGAACAATTGATTTTTGTTAATATTTAAGGAGTTATAGATGCACTTTAAAAGTACACTTTAAATATATATTTTCTTAAATAATTAAGATCAGATATTAATAATTCTTTGATTAAAAAAGATATTAATAATTCTGGGATGTGATATTTTTAAATAAAACTCAAAGAGTTCAATAATAATTAGTAAGTCATACACTTTAACATAACATAAAAAAATCCCACATCTTAAAACACATAATCGGTTTCCACAATGCATAACTTGCGTCAAAACAACTCAAATAGATTTCCAAAAAAAACAACTCTAATAGAACTAATCATTGAAACCAATAACAATAGACGAATTATATCAGATAGTGTTAATATGTGAGTAATATATACAATATCTTGTTAATAACACAATTTTTTAGCAATAATATTGAAGGTGGTTAGAATGAGGGGTATGTATGCAAAGTTAATGAGTCCCTCCTTGCATGTGTTATATTGGCTTTTGTAACACCCCGGTATTTTTGTCAAGTAAAAATACCCAAGTGTACCATCATAAAATAATCAGAGATATATTTCCTGTTTAAATACTGAACACCACTATAAAATTTTCACTGAATAACAATAGAACAGTCTTAAACATAAATAAGACCATAAACCATCAGTGAAATACAGTGTTCAATATCGTACAAGAAAGCGGAAATAAATACATAACATTAATACATAGAGTTGTAGTGTACAGACAACAAAAGGGGAAATAAGCTTAAACATAAAGCTAGGCTATCAGCAACCAGTCCGAGCTCAACCTACTCGTGCCTCTTGGATTTCCGCTGTCCCTGTGTCTCTGTACAACAACAACATTTAAACAGTGAGATACAATCTCAGTGAGTTCTACCGAGACCCCTACTAACACTCTCGGTTCAATTATGAATTTTTATATAACGTGACACGGCACCGACTGCGTAACCGCTTCCAAACCCGGTGAACCGCATTACTTAACTTTTAACAGATCACCGACTGCGTTACCGCTTCCAAACCCGGTGAATCGTACAACAAACAATTTGACATAACACCGACTGCGTAACCGCTTCCAAACCCGGTGAACCCCCTTACCAATAGTGTCTCCTAATGGCACGGAGCCTAGGGTAAGGGATCATGACTGCCCCGCCTAGTATGTCAACATGGGTCGTCACCCAAACTCGATATAATATATATATCTACAATCATATGAACATTTAGTTCATTAAATTTTACTTTACCACACAGGACTCATAGTCCATTTGTTATCAATAAAACGTATCCGCACACGTGTACTATTATTCGGTTTTTCGAAACGGTTTAGACATCCAAAAAGCGTTTTATAAAACCCTTTGTAACACACCCAAAATCATGGCGTCATAAGCCTAATATCATTATATAAGGGTTAGGAAAGGATTAGGAGAGGATTGGAATCGAAACGGAATCAATTAGGGCACTTTGAAAAATTTGGACAGAACACAACGCACGGTTCGTGCGCCCATACGCACGGGTCGTGCGCCCTGTAATGCACCTTTTTAAAACACAAACCGAAAGGGGCGCACGGTCCGTGCGCCTGGGACGCACGGGTCGTGCGCTTTTGACAGCACTGAATTTTATCCCGTTTTCGCAATTTTTGTCGTTCCGATCAATTCCGATACCTGTTCCAGTCCAAAACAGATTTGACAACCAATACGATAGACCCAATACAAACCACACAATCAATCAATCCAATCAAAAATTCAATCAAAACGGGTTTTACCAAAATACGACATATTCCGATATAACGGTTTTTAAGTCAAAATCTTCCGAAATCAAATCACTAAAAATTCCATTTCAACACGACTCAACACGAGACTCGCTCTGATCGATTTCTGACCCGAAACAGACAATATCCAGTAATATTCCAGTCCAGCGAAAGCGATAAAACAGTTAATTAATTAATTCGAAAAACAAAAATCCTAAACGTGAGTAGAACTCACCCTTGAAGCGTGAACCACGATCGAGCCGAATTCACCGAGTAGCCACACGAACATTCTCCGCTCCGGCGACATCCAATCCGCTTCCAAAGCTTTCCACTCGATCCCGAAACCTCATTTTGACCGAAATACCGATTTCCCCGAAATTCTCCACGGACACTATTCATCATCTTCCTCCTCTAACCTCCATGACACTATTCACACATAACCCCAAACATTTTGATTTTTCAACCTAACTCACCCAACTAGCTCCCAATCAACCAATCGAACTCTAATACTCGAGTAATCCACCTTGGGTTCGTTCCTAACCGAACTTAAGCCTTCAAAACCAACCCAAAATCGGATTTCACACAAAACCTCCAAAACACAAAAATGGCCAAGTGAGAGAGAGTGAGCTGATCGTCGCGAAATTGGTACCAAATCGAAGAGGAAGTAGTGCTGAACATTTTTCGTGTTGGACGGAAGTCGTTTCGGTGAAGTCTCCCCTCTCCCTCTTCTCTTCTCCCTCACGCCATTCTCTTCCTTTCTCCCTTTCTCTCCTCTCTGTAACTCTCTCTCTCGCATTCTTTCTTTTTTCCTTTCTTAATTCTTTTCTTTTCTTTCTTATTAACACACACACACACACTTATTTTTATTTATTTAATTAATTCTTTCTCCTCTTCACTCACACACACCCACGTATACATATATATATTTATTTAATATATTTGTTGTAACGCGGTCAAATTACCATATTGATCGAAATCTCCTATTTCGATTCCAAAACTTCCTTGGTCCGTATTATCCGGTTAACGATCCGATGACAACCAATAAATAATTTTAGCACTCAGTAAATTTACCAGTCAAGTACTAAATTAATTCAATTGGGTTAACATCCAAATAATTCGGTTAATTATTTTACGGATGTTACATTCTCCCCAACTTAAAAGAATTTTGTCCTCAAAATTTCGCTAAGTCTTTCATCCGACTAACCGAGGGTTGACATTCTCAGAAAGGTCTAAAATTGCTGGAACACAACCTTGAGTTAACGAAATGAGTGTAGAAAATCTTCTCAAGTTGTCACGTCAACCTCTAAGTACGTTCCACTACCACCCTAGAACGCTCTAAGGCTATAGTTCGAACTCTCTCGTTACGAATCAATACGAGAAACTCCTCTTTCGCCTGCATAGGTTTGGCACCGCGTTCGAAAACACTTCCTAAGCTTCATTCCTCACTTGCTCCCCAACTTTGATTAATCCAGACCAAAGTACTCCTCGGTAGACGTAAAAACAAACACGATTTCCTCGAAAGGTGTAAACACTTTCTCAACAAATCTTCTAATATCCTTAACGGTTCTCGTACATACCGACAATGTGACGAAAAAGTCACTTGTGAAACTCCTTGACTCGCCCCCAAGATTTCGAGATAATACTTTTCAAAAGGAGATGAAATGAGGATTTACCGGAAACGTTTATCCTAAACGTACAAATAAACCACGGGGACATCAAACAAATTTGAACGTAATGAAAATCACCTCAGTTGTTCTCAAAACAACTATCAAACAGAACTCAGGACCCTTCTTCCTTTATTGTGACTTTCTTTACAATATATTTATCCACGACGCACTCAATTCCTTTCCGAATTAGTCCATAACGTTGAGAACTTCTCCTCAACCTAAGTAATCCTCCTAGGATTTTCTTCCTCAATCAAATTTTATTGACCTCTTGATTCGTTCCCAAATTAACTTTAGCATGCGGGTTTTCACAAAAATAATTTTTCAAAATTACCATACCGCACGCCAAGCTTCACTTTTGACATTTCAAACTCTTGCAAGCAGATCCCTCGATTAATCCTTTGATGCTTATTCGCAACGTGAAAAACAGTCAGCAGTTACCTTACTCCCATATTCGTATTCACGTTTGACTTGTCAAACGGAATCACATAATACTATCTCATTGTTAACCTTCACAAAGAAGGGGTTAACAAACTAATACCTCGCCACTAATACATCGGCTTTACATCTCTGTACATCTTGGTGGATCCAGGGTGTACAGAATATAAACTTCGGTGTGCTTCCTCTAACACTCGCCTTCTATTATTCTCATCATCGGGCGCACAAATTCTACCGTTGAAACAACTGACTCCATCACCATCCATGGTAAAATCTGAAAATACCTTTTGTGATTGTAGCTTCACATCAACTTCCTATGCTAAGCGTATAGAATCCCTTAGGGAACTAGAGATCCTCATATGGCTCAACACTAACAGGTTCCTCTCGACATTGAATTCAGATTTAAGTCTCTATCAGACTCTAATAATTCCATCTAATGCATCATAATTCTGCCGTGTGGAGCGATCTCCTATTACTCGCATCAGCTACAACATTGGAATTTCCTGGATGATACTTCAACCCGAAGTCATAATCCTTCAGAAATTCTACACACTTCTCTGCCTGCTATTCAGTTCTTTCCGATCAAACAGATACCTTAAACTCTTGTGACCACTAGAGACTTCGAAACGAGACCCATACAAGTAACGTCTCCAAATCTTCAGTGCATACACAATAGCTATTAACTCCAATTCATGAGTTGGGTAATTTTCTTCACGAGACCTTAATCGTCTAGACGCCTAAGCTACCACTTGTTGATTTTGCATTAGAATACATCCTAAACCCTTCCCTGAATCGTCATCGAAAATTTAAAATTCCAATGACAGATCCGGAAGAATCAGGATTGGAGCAGAAGTCAATCTAACCTTCGATTCTTGAAAACATTCTCCACAATCAGCATCCCACGTAAACGGTTGCCCCTTTCGAGTTAGTCGAGTAAGTGGAAATCTAACTGTGAGAACCCTTTAACAAATCTCTGATAGTAACCGGCTAGACCCAGAAACTTTTGATCTCTGCGGCTGACGTCAGTCACTCCCATTCAACACCGCTTCCTTCTCACTGGGACCTACAGAAACTCCCGACTTGGGGAATCACATGTCCCAAAGACTTTACCTCTGACACCCAAAAATCACACTTCGAAGGTTCAAGTACAACTTATTTTCTCGGAGTACTTTCAGAACAATGCGGAGATGTTGGACATGCTCCTCAATGGTCTTCAAGCACATCGAGATACCATCAATGAAAACGACTACAAATTGATCTAGGTAATTGAGGAAAACTCGATTCAGGTAATCCATGAATACCGCTGGAGCATTAGTCAAACCGAAGGGCATCACTACCCACACATAATGTCCATACCTAGTACAGAAAGCTGTCTTCGGAATATCTAAGGCTCTAACTCTTATTTGATGATATCCTGACCTCAGATCAATTTTAGAAACACCGCAGCACCTCAAATTACTCAAGCAAATCATCTATCCTTGGTAAGGGATATTTATTCTTGATCGTCACTTTGTTAAGTTGTCGATAACCGATGTACAATCTCATGCTACTAACTTTCCTCTCGACTAATCACACCAGAGCACTCCTTAGAGAAGCACTCGGCCGAATGAATTTCTTTAACATCGACTCTTCAAGTTGAGACTCCATTTCCTTTAATTCGAAAGAAACATTCAATAAGAAACAATAGATATTGATCCCGTGCCAGGAACCAATTCTACCGTAAACTCCACCTCTCGCTCTGGAGGTTCAGAAGAAACTTCATCGTGAAAACATCCAGAAAGTCATCCACGACCTGAACGTTCGCCAAATCTAAACTAGTTTCAGTGGATGCAGATAACACACTAACATGTGCTCCCGCACCTTGGAATGAAGATTGACCGTCTAAGGTGAACTAGGTAACCGCTTCAGAATTTGTCTTAGACAATTCAACTAATTCTGAAGAGAAACTGATAGTTGATTAACACAGTCGATTGCAACATGATTTGCAGTCATCCAATTCATACCCAAAATGGTGTCCACACTTCTCATAGGCAAACAATAAATTCTACAACGAAATTTCTGCCTCGTATGACAAGTAGACAATTCTATACAAGGATTAGGTCTGGACACGACCCTTAGCAGCAGTTAAAATAGTCATCGGCTCGGATAGCGATGATAAGGCTAATCCCAACCGATTCACACGCGATCGGGATACACAGCAATAGGTTGCACCCGAATCATATAATATACTGATCGAGTTATTGAAAACTGATCTCATATTCCTCAGTAGATTGTCCGCAGTCGTAACTGCCTAAACATCCAGAATGTTGACTCGTCATAGCCTTAGAGCTGCTTGTAACTCCTTGGAACTCTTCCTTACAGGGCACTCCTTACCATAGAGACCCTCTTCATTACATTAATAGCACCGATTAGATCTTCGCTTGCAATCACCACTGTGAGGCTCTCCACAGTTAGAACATCTTCTGACCTTTGAAGAATCAAAGAATTGCATCTGCTTTTCCTTCGATGAAATTATCTTAGGACTCTGCATTCGGAGTTGATAATTTCAACTACCTTCTTTCCTTTCCCATACTTTCTATGAGATCATCCTCGGCGACATAGGATGATTGCACCAACGCAACATTATTGGTAGCAGTATAAGAACTGAGACCATAAATCATAAAAGCACTTATGCCCGTCTTATACTTCTGCATTCTCCGTTCGTCATCCGAAGCTTACTTTACCACTTGGTAAAACTGAGACAACTTCTCAAACTTAGCGGTGTACTCTTCCACTGTCCTGTCACCTTTCCTGAGGATGCACCGGTTGAAGATTCCGATTGTGGTCGAGGATTGCATCTTGATTTTCCAGTCATAATTCCGCTTATGATGCACTAAGTATTAATTTGATCAGGCTCAATGTCTCTTAGCATCACAAGTGTAACTACAAAAAGAACTAGCAAGGAATCGACTCAACCCTAAACTAAGTCCGACTAGGTCGAACTTCTCTGATACCAACTGTAACACCCCGGTATTTTTGTCAAGTAAAAATACCCAAGTGTACCATCATAAAATAATCAGAGATATATTTCCTGTTTAAATACTGAACACCACTATAAAATTTTCACTGAATAACAATAGAACAGTCTTAAACATAAATAAGACCATAAACCATCAGTGAAATACAGTGTTCAATATCGTACAAGAAAGCGGAAATAAATACATAACATTAATACATAGAGTTGTAGTGTACAGACAAGAAAAGGGGAAATAAGCTTAAACATAAAGCTAGGCTATCAGCAACCAGTCCGAGCTCAACCTACTCGTGCCTCTTGGATTTCCGCTGTCCCTGTGTCTCTGTAAAACAACAACATTTAAACAGTGAGATACAATCTCAGTGAGTTCTACCGAGACCCCTACTAACACTCTCGGTTCAATTATGAATTTTTATATAACGTGACACGGCACCGACTGCGTAACCGCTTCCAAACCCGGTGAACCGCATTACTTAACTTTTAACAGATCACCGACTGCGTTACCGCTTCCAAACCCGGTGAACCTGTTATGACTCAGTACGACACCGACTGCGTTACCGCTTCCAAACCCGGTGAATCGTACAACAAACAATTTGACATAACACCGACTGCGTAACCGCTTCCAAACCCGGTGAACCCCCTTACCAATAGTGTCTCCTAATGGCACGGAGCCTAGGGTAAGGGATCATGACTGCCCCGCCTAGTATGTCAACATGGGTCGTCACCCAAACTCGATATAATATATATATCTACAAGCATATGAACATTTAGTTCATTAAATTTTACTTTACCACACAGGACTCATAGTCCATTTGTTATCAATAAAACGTATCCGCACACGTGTACTATTATTCGGTTTTTCGAAACGGTTTAGACATCCAAAAAGCGTTTTATAAAACCCTTTGTAACACACCCAAAATCATGGCGTCATAAGCCTAATATCATTATATAAGGGTTAGGAAAGGATTAGGAGAGGATTGGAATCGAAACGGAATCAATTAGGGCACTTTGAAAAATTTGGACAGAACACAACGCACGGTTCGTGCGCCCATACGCACGGGTCGTGCGCCCTGTAATGCACCTTTTTAAAACACAAACCGAAAGGGGCGCACGGTCCGTGCGCCTGGGACGCACGGGTCGTGCGCTTTTGACAGCACTGAATTTTATCCCGTTTTCGCAATTTTTGTCGTTCCGATCAATTCCGATACCTGTTCCAGTCCAAAACAGATTTGACAACCAATACGATAGACCCAATACAAACCACACAATCAATCAATCCAATCAAAAATTCAATCAAAACGGGTTTTACCAAAATACGACATATTCCGATATAACGGTTTTTAAGTCAAAATCTTCCGAAATCAAATCACTAAAAATTCCATTTCAACACGACTCAACACGAGACTCGCTCTAATCGATTTCTGACCCGAAACAGACAATATCCAGTAATATTCCAGTCCAGCGAAAGCGATAAAACAGTTAATTAATTAATTCGAAAAACAAAAATCCTAAACGTGAGTAGAACTCACCCTTGAAGCGTGAACCACGATCGAGCCGAATTCACCGAGTAGCCACACGAACATTCTCCGCTCCGGCGACATCCAATTCGCTTCCAAAGCTTTCCACTCGATCGCGAAACCTCATTTTGACCGAAATACCGATTTCCCCGAAATTCTCCACGGACACTATTCATCATCTTCCTCCTCTAACCTCCATGACACTATTCACACATAACCCCAAACATTTTGATTTTTCAACCTAACTCACCCAACTAGCTCCCAATCAACCAATCGAACTCTAATACTCGAGTAATCCACCTTGGGTTCGTTCCTAACCGAACTTAAGCCTTCAAAACCAACCCAAAATCGGATTTCACACAAAACCTCCAAAACACAAAAAATGGCCAAGTGAGAGAGAGTGAGCTGATCGTCGCGAAATTGGTACCAAATCGAAGAGGAAGTAGCGCTGAACATTTTTCGTGTTGGACGGAAGTCGTTTCGGTGAAGTCTCCCCTCTCCCTCTTCTCTTCTCCCTCACGCCATTCTCTTCCTTTCTCCCTTTCTCTCCTCTCTGTAACTCTCTCTCTCTCGCATTCTTTCTTTTTTCCTTTCTTAATTCTTTTCTTTTCTTTCTTATTAACACACACACACACACACTTATTTTTATTTATTTAATTAATTCTTTCTCCTCTTCACTCACACACACCCACGTATACATATATATATTTATTTAATATATTTGTTGTAACGCGGTCAAATTACCATATTGATCGAAATCTCCTATTTCGATTCCAAAACTTCCTTGGTCCGTATTATCCGGTTAACGATCCGATGACAACCAATAAATAATTTTAGCACTCAGTAAATTTACCAGTCAAGTACTAAATTAATTCAATTGGGTTAACATCCAAATAATTCGGTTAATTATTTTGCGGATGTTACATCTTTTCCATGAGTGGACATTGCAGTACTAGTATTGATTAAGTTAATCCTTTCATATTGAATGAGGGAGAGGTGTGTGTATGTAAAGCTAAACAACAAATGCATAAATAGGAATAAGTTAGCAAAGAAATAAGAGAAAAATGAAGAGTCAGAACAAATACAAAAACACAACAATAAAAAATAGTTAAATGTTAATTCGATTAAGCTAGGGTTAAGTTAGCAAAGAGTCAAGTAGTTTGAATTAATAAGAGTAAAATGAACATTTAAAACAAAATAGGAAAAACATAACGATAAAAAGTAAAAAATAAGTAAATAAAAGCAAGTGGCTAAATAGTTAGGATCAACTTAGCAAAGTGTTGAATAGTTAGTATATACATACATATATATATATATATATATATATATATATATTTGGGTAAACCCGGATATCCTCCACTGCGACTGTGGAGACTAATCCCTCGAGGTACTGGAGTTCAATTAAAGGCTGACCTCTCCCAAGCGATGTCTCTCCATACACACCGGCCAGAGATCGAACCCCTGACCAAATGCTTAAGGGGCCCAAGCAAATTACCACTTGTGCCACACCCACTTGGTGTGTATATATATATATATATATATATATAAACAAACAAGAATAATTAAACAAAAATAAAAGGAAAATGAAATAGCAAATGCTTAAATAGGAATAAGTTAGCAAAGAGTCAAGTAGTTTGAATTAATAAGAGCAAAATGAACACTTAAAACAAATAGGAAAAAGATAACAATAACAAGTAAGAATAAGTAAATAAAAGCAAATGGTTAAATAGTTAGGACTAAGTTAGCAAAGTGTTAAATGGTTAAAATGTTATTACGATTAATTTAGGGTTAAGTTAGTAAAGTGTTAAATAGTTAGAATGTTAATACGATTAAGCTAGAGTTAAGTTAGCAAAGAGTCAAGTAGTTAGAATTAATAAAAGCAAAATGAACATCTAAAACAAAATAAGAAAAACACAAGGATAAAAAGTAAATAAAAAGTAGTGGTTAAATAGTTAGGATCAACTTAGCAAAGTGTTGAATAGTTAGAATGTTAATACGATTAATTAGGGTTAGGTCAGTATATATATATATATATATATATATATATATATATATATATATATATATATATAAACAAATCAGAATAAGAGCAAAATGAACTAAGAATAAATAAATAAAAGCAAATTGTTAAATAGTTAGGACTAAGTTAGCAAAGTGTTAAATAGTTAGAATGTTAATACGGTTAATGGAGGGTTAAGTTAGTAAAGTGTTAAATAGTTAGGAGGTTAATACAATTAAGACAAAAGAAATTGAAGAAGCAGGGGGTTGTATCAGCAAACAATAGGGGTGCAAGTATTAATCTGAACTTTGAATAAAAATAAAACAAATACAAGAATACCTAAAACAGAAACTCTAATCGCTCCTTCTCACTTCTAAAGCGCCGTTTTCACCTTTTTTTCTTGGAGAGAGAAAGGAAAACGCAAAAATGGAGAAAGAAAAACAAAGAGAGGGAGAGAAGAAGGGTGAGCCTGAGAGAGAGAGAGAAAGATTGATAGAGAGGGAAGTTTTTGGGGGGTGGTTATGTGGGGTTTTTGGTGACGGCGATGTGAGGTTTTTGATGGTGGTTCACGGTGGTCTGTGGGGTTTTCGGTGGTGGTTACGATGTGGATTTCCTGATGGTGAGGGAGAGGGACGCAACAGCAGCAGTCATGGTGGCTGCGGTGGTGTTCGCCGGAGTGTGGTGGTTTGGTGATGCGCGAGTAGAGATAGGGTTGAGGCTCACCGAAAGTCACAGTGGTTGTGGGTTTGCGACGGTGGAGATGGTGGTGCTCACCGGAGGTCACGGTGTAAACAACTTGGTTCTGTACAAACAAATACCCTCTTCTCATCACCATTTTCCTTTCTCACTCAACACTAGCCCCTCATTCACAACCACTTACAGCCACCAAGACCCACCACCACCGCAACCAACCTTCCCTCCGACAACCACCGCAACCATCACTTACCTCTCTCTAGGTTGCACCTCTCTCTTTCTCTCGGCTTCCCTTCTCTCTTTTCGTTTTCTTCTTTCTCTCTCCTTTTCTTCTCTCTTTTTCCACTGATAGTGAATGTGTGTGTTTGTGTGGCAATTTTTTGGGAGAAGATGGGAGGAGAAGAAGAAGAAGAATAGGATTTAGAAAGCTAAATGGAAAGAAAGAGTAGATGAGAGAAGAAGAAGAATGGAAAGTATTTTTTTAGGAGTGATTCAGAAAGAGTAGTGAGAGGTTATCATCAAAGACATCTGACAGAGAAAGAAAAATAGAAACAAGTGGATGATATGCATCAGAAGTTAGTGGTGTTTACGAAAATATCCTTGAAAGTGGAACAGCAACTTTGACGCCAATATTGGCCTCAAGATGTTGTTCGCTTAAAAGGAAGGATACCCATGCATTCGCACGGGCTGATCGCGTTATGTGACATGATTATAGTCAAATAAAAATTTTAATTTAAAATGCCATTCATCTAAAATAATTTGTAAAATATAAATATTGTAATATTTTTGTTGTAAGGGCAGATTTATAAATTATAAAAATCAAACAATTAACCCGAAAATAAATTTCAAATTATTATAATTAGAAATAGTACAAAATTAAAATGATAAGTTGAAGTGAGGGTCTAATCATATGCTTTCAAATATTAAACTTGCAAATTGTAATAGTAAGTCATTCAATTAAAATCATTATAAAGGTTTCTTAAAGGACTTTAACAATAGGTGAAGCAATTGAAAGCATAGGGAATGTAGAGACATTTTGGCATGTTTTTAGTTATATAAATATACAGCTAGTAACTTGTAAGCAATTGATAACCATTAAACAATATCCAAAAGCTAGTATGTCATTTAAAATTGGAAAGCAAAAGCTATTCTGTCATTTAAAATTGGAAGCGTATATTAATGTATTTGACCATTAGAATCCAAATGAAACTCACAATCAGCTTAAAGGGTCCTATATTAATGTATTTGACCATTAGAATCCAAAATTTCCCCGAGAAGGATTGCAAAGATGAACTATTGTAATAGTAAACATGCAATTAGTAAATGTGGATCATTGAATGTGATATCTATTCTCATCGGTTATAATTCAAAAGCAAAGCATTCAATTAAACATAATATCCATTATTGTAGAGGAGCCACTTACCACAGCTCCTACAAATTTCAAGCATCGAGAAAAGAAATGAGAGATGGGTACTATGTTTATAGCCACAATATCAAGCTTCTTTATTAAGATTGTCAATATTCCTTGACCCATATGACAGTAATCACATATTTGTCTATGACAGAATGAACAAAAGAAATCTTCAAATCTTCAAATTTAAAAATGGAACCAAAGATCAAGTGCAAGCAAACCACAAAAGCACTATGTTGCAATGTTTAGTCTTGACCCAGAGTATCGTCAATTTCCAAAATCTGCAAGGAAAAGTGAAGAAAATAGGCCCTATCTATATTAGAAAACAAAAACTAAAAAACAATGTCATCAATTCTCAATATCTTTGGAGATCTAAAACTAATGGGTGAGAAGTGGAATATAAGCTATGTACCTGAAATCAAAATTTAATGTCTGCAAATCACTAAGGAACAGACCCATGAAGTAATAATGGTCATGATAGGAAATATTTTGGCTAAATTATAGTTTTGGTCCCCTTATTTTCAAAAATTCAACTCTGACATTTGGTCCCCCAATTTTAAAAAGTCAAATACATTTAGTCCAAAGAGGGACCAAATGTCTTTGATTTTTTAAAATTGGGGGACCAAATGTCTTTTATTTTTTAAAATTGAGAGACCAAATGTCTTTGATTATTAGCCATAAAAAACTGAGAATTCCTCTTGGGACTAAATGTCTTTGATTTTTTAAAATTGGGTGACCAAATGTCTGAGTAAACGGAAGCTTAAGGTCAAAACTGAGAATTCCTATCATGACCATTATTACTTCAAGTCAAAATTACTACAATCTTAAAGATTTATGAGTAAACGGAAGCTAGAAGAGGTTTTCTCAACGCCTTACTTCACACACGATCCCCACCGTCCAATTCCAGCAACGCACGTGAAAAGAAGGTTCGCACTGCATTTGATGGCTGGGAACAGAGGAGATGAGGAGTACGATTTCTTATTCAAGATAGTTTTGATTGCCTATTCTAGCTAGTTTCGATTGGCGATTCCGGGGTTCAACAACGCGAACGAAGCCACCCAACTTCCGAATTTCAACTACTTGCTATTTCATAGTTCATAACTATTCGGTTCGGATTTTGGTGATAGTTGCAACTTGCACTAGTCAGGCACTCAGATGCCTGGCTTTATATGTTGACGCGGTGGCAAACTTGTAATTAAGAGGCAAAACTCGCGAGTTTTAAAGTCAGGCGAATACACGCCTGACTTCTAAAGTGAACAAATAGCAAAAAAATTAGACTTTTAAAGTCATGCTATCAGACGCGTGACTACATAAGTAGACACGGTGGTAAACTTGTAATTAAGAGGTAAAGTTTTAAAGTCAAGCGAGACACGCCTGACTTCTAAAGTACTAAAATATCTTGATTCTCCCACAGCTCTCACAAAACACTCTTCGCTCTCATACCTCTCATTCGCAAAAAATGCTTCGCCCTAACATTCCTCCTCTCTCTTTCCCCCTCCGTTCACCGCCCTCTCTCACATCGCAAACGACAGCCACTGCACACCAACAGAAACGGCACCGCACCAGCCACCACCTCGAAAACCACCATCAAACCCTCTCACGCTATCTCACCAACAACCACCGCCATGACAACCCCCCTCCATCCTCGGAACCACTACCGTCAAACCCGTAGATCACCCTCAGTCGCCGTCCCAAGCGTCACCGGCCACCACCTCGAAAACCACCAACAAACCCTCTCACGCTATCTGACCAACAACCACCGTCGATATAGAACAACATGTTTTTCCCTTAGATCTGATGATTTTTGTTGCTTTTCTGTTCAGGTTATTAACGATCGTGAGACTGGACGATCAAGAGGTAGCGGTGGAGGCGGCGGTGGGGGTTATGGAGGTGGTCGTCGTGAAGGTGGATACATCACTATCAACGAACAGTAATTTGATCTATTATTCGTTTGCATTTCTTCCGTTTTGCTCAATCCGCGTTATAGATATACCATTCGTATGATTTTCTTATTTCATTTTTAGGGTTTTTGTTGCCTATTTACTGTTTTCTCTACTTCCCTTTGGGTTTCCTTCTTATCTATTTTCCAGATTAACAACATTTTTGGGTTTTTTTTTTCGAAATTCTTTCACTAAACCTAATTTGGGGTTTTTACGAATTTGATATGGAGTTTTTACGATTTTCAGTTATGAGTTAGTGTGATTAGGGATTTTAGGGGTGATGACTTATTGTGTAGTGTTTTCTTGTTTCTTTGCAAAGGTTCTGTTAGTGGCAAAGGTTTTGTTATTTACAAGGGACATCTCTCAAGCATAGATTCATCTGGAACATCAGTAAGTATCAAACTATTGTTCTGCTTCATCAGATCTTTTGATTGTGTAAAAGCTAATGATTCTCAAATAATTGTTGCTGTAGATGAGATTGACTTGGGTTAGTGGAGACAAGGTACCTCAGCAAGTCCAATATGGAGATGGGAAAACAACTACTTCAGCAGTCACTACTTTTTCACAAGATGATATGCGCAGTGAGTAGTAGTTTTACTTTTCCCTCCTCATAACATAAGTATTTGTTTCATAAAGAAATTGGTCATTGTCGGCTATAATACTTGTTCTAGGGTAGATTCTGTCTCTGTTTCTTTTTGATCTTGTTAATATAAATTAGCCTTTTAAATTTTCAACTTTTAAATTGACAAGTTCAGCACTGCCAAGTTCTGCCAAGGATTTTTGATCTTGTTAATATAAATTAGCCTTTGATACCTTAATTTAAAAAAAAAACTTTTCGAAAATAACTTGGCAGGTAGGATACTTAATGAATAGTGAAGCTGAATTGCAAGAATTTGTATTAGTGCACAAATTATTGCAAGAAATTGTGATTGTGGTTATGAAATAAGTTGATTTACCTTATGCCAATGGTGCAGTAATTCGGCAGGTTGGAGTGAACAAATCAAGTTTTCAACTCCACCTGCTGGAGGAGCAGATGAACTCAAATTCATTGCATATGGTGATATGGGAAAAACTCCTCTTGATGCTTCAAAAGAACATTACATTCAGGTAAACTCCTACTTCAGATATTCTAACATTTATTAGAATTCAAATACAAAATATATATTGTAAACTCTATCAGTTATCAAAGCTGAACATCTTGATCTTGTTTTTCAAACAACCAGGAGCTCTATCAGTTATCAAAGCTATAGCCAATGATGTAAACTCCAACAATGTAAACTCAGTCTTTCACATTGGAGATATAAGTATGCAACAGGTTTTCTAGCAGAATGGGATTTCTTCCTTAACCTTATCAAACCAGTAGCCTCCAAACTTTCATACATGACAGCAATTGGGAACCATGAGAGGGTATTGCATCTACATTACTTAATGTACTGATAAAATTTAATGCACATATTACTTTATTAAATGATATTTTAATATGAAAATAACAAAATAGGGTGTCATGAAATATCATTTCTGAACTTATTGTTTATATATTCAGGGATTATGTAGATTCTGGTTTAGTTTATGGTACTCCTGACTCTGGTGGTGAATGTGGAGTACCATATGAAACATACTTTCCAATGCCAACTTCAGTAAAGGACAAGCCTTGGTATTCTATTGAACAAGGAAGTGTTCATTTCACAGTAATATCAACGGAGCATGACTGGTCAGAAAATTCTGAACAGGTAAAATAAATAAATCATTAGTTTGTTTCATATACTTCTAGTATAGTTAAATAATACACTATATATATAACATTTCTATTTCAGTATGAATGGATGCAAAATGACATGGCATCAGTTAATAGACAACATACTCATTGGCTAGTCTTCCTAGGGTAACTGAGCTGTGTATATTTTTACACCATGTGCTTTCTCAAATCTCAACTTCACAGCATTATTGGATCTATCTATTAACCAAAAATTTGTTACATACATACAGACATAGACCTATGTACACTTCCAACCCTGGATTGTTGAATACTGATCACAAGTTTATTGAAGCAGTGGAGCCATTGCTGTTTGAGAATAAGGCAAGAACATTAAGCTCCTTATAGAACATGATTATGTTATAGTTTCTTGTATTAACACTTGACTATATTGTGATCATGAAACAGGTTGACTTGTTTCTTTTTATTTATTTTCATTTGATGTACACACACACACACACACACATATATATGTATGTATGTATGTATGTATGTATGTATGTATGTATGTATGTATATAATCCTCTTGAATCATCAATTTTCCGTATTAGATGCATAAAATATCTATGATTTCATATTGCTTTTCCAAACCATACCTAACTACTTCTGCATATTGTGAATGAGTCTGCAGATTGCTTTCTGCAAATAATTTTTCAGGGACAATACCAGAAGGATTAGGCAATCTGAAGAATATCACTCAATTGTAAGTGATATGATATGATACAAATTTTCTCCTCAGTTTTCATTTTATGTATTTTTTAAATTCTGAAATCACTTTGCATTTTCTGCAGTAGGATAGATGGGAGCAGTATATCTGGGAAGATCCCTAGTTTCATTGGGAACTGGACCAAACTTGAAGGATTGTGAGTCTAGCTTATAGTTCATCCATGACCTTTTACTTGTTGAAGAATAAAGTAATGATATATAATCCTTAACAGTGGCACTTTTAGCTTATGGAATTCCCCAAAACAATGTGAAAAGAACATTTCTTCTGTTGAAGGTAAAAACTAAGAGTGGTAGTTTTCTTAGTCCATCTAAGGATTAAACTCTTGGGGGTCATACAGTCAGTGCAGACACAATAAGCTTTTACTGCTTTTGCTGACTTTCTGAATGTCCTGTTCTTTACAGGCTGCATATAATATTGGGGGTCATACAGTCAGTGCAGACACAATACAAAATACTATACTCGGGTGTCGGATGTCTCGTCCTAGACAGGTAAATAAAGAAGAAACAAATGAGTACATTTAGAATGAATATGTTACTCTTATATATGCTACTCGTCCTGTATTATTTTTCCTCTTAATTTCTTATTCTAATCTTATATATGTTACTCTAAGTTTAGGATATATTTCTCCCTTCTGCTTTTGTTACTTGCATCACATAATACAAAAAGATAGGAGCTAAAGCAAACATCAATCATATAAGTGAATTTGTTGATTTTTCTGTTAACTAAGTGGTTAATTTTTGTGTTCATTATCCATGTAGTAGCTATTTGGTGACACTTATGGGTTTGGTAATTCCTTGGAGTTTCACATTGGCAATAGTAGATGGATACTCTGTACTGGTCAAATGCCCCATTCGTCAACCAAGAATACTTGTACTTTTTCCTTTGTTCTGATTCTCTGAATTTAATCCAAGTATTTGTTTATGATTGTCACAGAGAACTGAGGAATAACAATATTACTGGTTCAATTCAATCCGCAATTGGAGGATTTCAAAATTTGACCCTGCTGTGAGTATCACCTGTTTGTGTTTCACTTTAGATGCACATGCACCCATTACTTAGGTATCAATTGTTTCACTTCAGAAAACATTCCGTAGATATTCCAGAGCCTGTCTCCGACTCGATTGCTTTCTTGTTATATATGGGTTTTCATAAAATTTAGGTATCAATGTTTTCAAAATTAATTAATGAACCCGTAAAAAACTGAATAAATTTTTTAAGCCAAGCCATCTTTGATTAGAGCTCAACATATTCATTACTGCAAAAGAGTTTTTGTTCAGTTCGCACCATCAAGCACTAGTGAAAGTCAGTTTCGGTTAGCAGGACAGCTAGAAGTTGAGGGTGACTTTCTAGCAATAAAAAGTATAAGTTTCCAATTTTTTTCGGTTCATCTTTTTTCAGTTTAGATATTTTCATTGTTACATGATATCAATATCCAACTTTTCAGCTTGTTTGTCATGTATTGTCATCTAGTTATTTTGTTGTGTTCTACCCCAAAGTAAGATGATATATATATTTATGCTGGTGCTTGCAGGGATTTAAGCTTCAATAACATCTCAGGACAAATTCCTGGATCCATATTCAATTTGAGTTCGGTCTCTACCTTGTAATATTGCACTTCCAAATGATTTTGACTCAGCGGTGCTTAAAGTATGAATATTTGCCACTGGTTGTATCTAGCTATACAAATTGATTTCATTAATTACTTTAGATTTGGCACAATCATTAGGTACTGTATTATAATTTGATATTGTTGTAAGATTGGGTTGATATAAGATTATAAATGAAAAAAAGTGTGTTAATGTTTGATTGTTTTCTGCCTTTCTTTATTCTAAGTTTCATTTGTTTGAATTTTTTAAAAAAAAAGTAATTTAGATTAGCTGGTTAGTTTTTGGTCTGGCTACAAAACAATTTTTTTTTTTAAAAAAATTAACTTTTAAAGTCAGGCGAAACTAAAGCCTGACTTTAAATCATAGTTACGAAACCCTAATTTTTAAAAGTTTGGGTGATTGTAACATCCCTAATTTTTAAAGACTCGTACTATGATACCTAAGACCGAGTAATTATTTGTGGGAATAATTGGTCACGTCTCGGGGATTCATATGTCGAGGAATTTGTCAAGAAACCCTATTCTCCATTAAATAGTGGCTCATTCATAATTTTAAATGAGGAATTGGGGTTGAAGGGCAAATCTGTAACACCCTTTTCTAAACCTCATTTATTTTAAATAAAATCAGAGTTCTTCACAATTTAACTTCGCCATATTGAAAAAGGCGTTACACTTTACTCTCAAAAACGATCTCAATTAATAACGTCAGATAATTTCGAAATCTCATAGCAGCGGAAAAATAATCATCAAAACACGTCTTCACATTAAAGGGTATTAAACCACAACTCGAAGTCTCAAATACATATTGAAATCTAAATGAATAGCGTTTACACCCCCCCGGTGTTACATTTCAGAGCGACGACACGACCCGACAGAAGATAGGAAAGCCGGAGACCTTCACTCGCAGTTACCTGCAGCGTTGCCACGTAAGAGCAACATTCCAAGCAGAAGGGGTGAGCATTAACAGAAATAATAAGCAATGACAGCAGTAAATAAGTAGCAGGTAACTCACAGCAAGCACATAGGATTCAATGCATCATATCACGGCACAAGGCACAAACTCCATTAGTAAATAGATACCAACACTCGTTATAAATGGACTCATGAACGAATGCAACCCCTCTGGGCATATGCATGCGGTACCGATCTCGTAAAAGGCCACGACGGGCATACCACCAAAATAATCACGTGTTGTAGCATCACAGCTACCTCGAAGATGCATATGACAATGCGACTCATGATTCATGCATTGATACACATACTCAGGGCATTTAATTAATAAATACCATACCACCAAAATTATTATCACACAGGAATACCACGTGTCGTAGCATCACAGCTACCTCGTAACTCTCACCTGTTTACAGCATCACAGCTGCCACATATCACCTGTACACATCACGCCAAACAGCGCGCACAACCAAAACACACACACAGCACAGAAATTGGCGCACAGCACCACCAGACAACACCAGCACGACAGACACACGCAACACCACAAATTGGTGCACAGCACCACTAGACAATGCCTGAACTTACGCACTAGGCGCGCCCACACACAGGACACAAGGGCAGTGACAATAACCTGCACAACGTCCTATTCGTTCGACCATTTTACTAAACAGCTAAGGAGCAGTATTTCTCAGCAACTGTGCACGAACTCCGACAATTAATTTAGCATATCAAACGATGTCGGAATTTTGAAAACGAATATCCTCTGGAAAGCTTGAGATGTCTAGTTTCTAGAAATAATTTTTATTTATTTGTTTAGGTACCCAAATAGTACAGTTTTTCAAAATACCTCTCAGGGTACAGAAGTTCGACAGCTTCTGTTAGCTAAATTGTAACCCAGTTTTCTCTTTGAATTCTCAACCAAATGAAACGAAATCCGTGTCTAAATTGAAGCCCCGTGAGTCTGGTTTAAAATGAGATAAAAATCATCCGAAACCGCCGAGTTCGGTGGAAAGAGTTATGAACAAAACATTGAACCTATACCCATACGGTTTCATGCAGTTTTTCATATTCTTTTACCCATTTTGTAAAAATGTTTTCTCCAGTTATACTGACTCAAATTTAGCGAAACCAGTGCCTAAAGTGAAGGAAATCGTGTCTACTTTCCAATGAAACAAACCCCACGCAATTCGGGCCAATAATGAAGTCACAATCACAGAAATACTGGACACCTATCAAAACGGCTTCAAAACGAAATTTCAGCACATCAATTCTCTCTTTGCACAACAACCACTAGAAACCAGGTTTTTAACGAATCCACATCACGATATGATCGACAACCACAACCCACCCGCCATTATCAAGAATCATCATCAACATCATATATCATCAAAATCAATCATCACATAAAGACAAACACCATTGAAGACTCAATAACAACACATCATGCGAAATAACAACAATAGCAACATCGCACCATCATCAATTTCAATCCAACATCGCAAATAATCCAACCAAACCCTAACTACCCATATACCCTCATCATAACCCATTATTAGTGTTAAAACCCACCCTTACCTCTATTGACGTAAGCTCCAAATTATGAAGAACGAGACACGAACACGAACTCACGAACACACGAACGGAACACGGCTTCCTCCTTGAAAGAAATCGCGCCTCTCCTTCTTCTCTCCTAGCCGCGCATCACTCCCTCTCTTCTCACTTCTCACGCTTCTTTTCTTTTCTTCTCATTACGAATGAAACCCTAATTGCTAAGCCCTTCTCATGACTTACCACTCCTTTGGGCTTTTTCATTAGTCTAATTTGACTTAATCATGGGCTTGCTACTAACACTCCTCATTTTATTATTTCTAACCCCCAATATGGACCAACACTTTAAATAAAATAACCATATATTATTTCTAATATTCTATCACACAACATCCTAATTAAATTAATTAAATAAATTAATCAATAAATATTTAATAAAATTTGGGGCGTTACAACTCTCCCCCATTTAAAAGAATTTCGCCCTCGAAATTTTACCCGCCAAAGCTAACACTCTCCCACCGACAACTACAACCACTGAATCAATAACACATATAGAATTCACAACAAGTCAATCATCATTTCAGTAAAGAACACACAGCAGGTCACAACAACGACAATAAAACTAATCCGTTAGAAGTGCACCAATCGTGCCAATGTACAGTCTAAGGTTTTCAAAATCACGTAGCACAAACTAAAATGAATATAACAACCAAATCATAAAACTCAAGTTACAATACAGGTTCACACCATAGGAAAGGTTAGAAACATAACCAAAAACAAAAGCACAGAATCCACACACAGAAATACGACAAAGGCACACAACACTAGTAGGGACATCTCCCCCACTAGTTCACTTACCATTGGCAACTCTTGGTTTACCTGCAACGCAAACAATGGTTAGTACTAAAGACAACAGTTGGTCGTACACCGACTCGACGACTTGGCCGGAAGGACCAACCATTGCTCTGATACCACTAATGTAACACCCTTTTCTAAACCTCATTTATTTTAAATAAAATCAGAGTTCTTCACAATTTAACTTCGCCATATTGAAAAAGGCGTTACACTTTACTCTCAAAAACGATCTCAATTAATAACGTCAGATAATTTCGAAATCTCATAGCAGCGGAAAAATAATCATCAAAACACGTCTTCACATTAAAGGGTCTTAAACCACAACTCGAAGTCTCAAATACATATTGAAATCTAAATGAATAGCGTTTACACCCCCCCGGTGTTACATTTCAGAGCGACGACACGACCCGACAGAAGATAGGAAAGCCGGAGACCTTCACTCGCAGTTACCTGCAGCGTTGCCACGTAAGAGCAACATTCCAAGCAGAAGGGGTGAGCATTAACAGAAATAATAAGCAATGACAGCAGTAAATAAGTAGCAGGTAACTCACAGCAAGCACATAGGATTCAATGCATCATATCACGGCACAAGGCACAAACTCCATTAGTAAATAGATACCAACACTCGTTATAAATGGACTCATGAACGAATGCAACCCCTCTGGGCATATGCATGCGGTACCGATCTCGTAAAAGGCCACGACGGGCATACCACCAAAATAATCACGTGTTGTAGCATCACAGCTACCTCGAAGATGCATATGACAATGCGACTCATGATTCATGCATTGATACACATACTCAGGGCATTTAATTAATAAATACCATACCACCAAAATTATTATCACACAGGAATACCACGTGTCGTAGCATCACAGCTACCTCGTAACTCTCACCTGTTTACAGCATCACAGCTGCCACATATCACCTGTACACATCACGCCAAACAGCGCGCACAACCAAAACACACACACAGCACAGAAATTGGCGCACAGCACCACCAGACAACACCAGCACGACAGACACACGCAAGACCACAAATTGGTGCACAGCACCACTAGACAATGCCTGAACTTACGCACTAGGCGCGCCCACACACAGGACACAAGGGCAGTGACAATAACCAGCACAACGTCCTATTCGTTCGACCATTTTACTAAACAGCTAAGGAGCAGTATTTCTCAGCAACTGTGCACGAACTCCGACAATTAATTTAGCATATCAAACGATGTCGGAATTTTGAAAACGAATATCCTCTGGAAAGCATGAGATGTCTAGTTTCTAGAAATAATTTTTATTTATTTTTTTAGGTACCCAAATAGTACAGTTTTTCAAAATACCTCTCAGGGTACAGAAGTTCGACAGCTTCTGTTAGCTAAATTGTAACCCAGTTTTCTCTTTGAATTCTCAACCAAATGAAACGAAATCCGTGTCTAAATTGAAGCCCCGTGAGTCTGGTTTACAATGAGATAAAAATCATCCGAAACCGAGTTCGGTGGAAAGAGTTATGAACAAAACATTGAACCTATACCCATACGGTTTCATGCAGTTTTTCATATTCTTTTACCCATTTTGTAAAAATGTTTTCTCCAGTTATACTGACTCAAATTTAGCGAAACCAGTGCCTAAAGTGAAGGAAATCGTGTCTACTTTCCAATGAAACAAACCCCACGCAATTCGGGCCAATAATGAAGTCACAATCACAGAAATACTGGACACCTATCAAAACGGCTTCAAAACGAAATTTCAGCACATCAATTCCCTCTTTGCACAACAACCACTAGAAACCAGGTTTTTAACGAATCCACATCACGATATGATCGACAACCACAACCCACCCGCCATTATCAAGAATCATCATCAACATCATATATCATCAAAATCAATCATCACATAAAGACAAACACCATTGAAGACTCAATAACAACACATCATGCGAAATAACAACAATAGCAACATCGCACCATCATCAATTTCAATCCAACATCGCAAATAATCCAACCAAACCCTAACTACCCATATACCCTCATCATAACCCATTATTAGTGTTAAAACCCACCCTTACCTCTATTGGCGTAAGCTCCAAATTATGAAGAACGAGACACGAACACGAACTCACGAACACACGAACGGAACACGGCTTCCTCCTTGAAAGAAATCGCGCCTCTCCTTCTTCTCTCTTCTCTCCTAGCCGCGCACCACTCCCTCTCTTCTCACTTCTCACGCTTCTTTTCTTTTCTTCTCATTACGAATGAAACCCTAATTGCTAAGCCCTTCTCATGACTTACCACTCCTTTGGGCTTTTTCATTAGTCTAATTTGACTTAATCATGGGCTTGCTACTAACACTCCTCATTTTATTATTTCTAACCCCCAATATGGACCAACACTTTAAATAAAATAACCATATATTATTTCTAATATTCTATCACACAACATCCTAATTAAATTAATTAAATAAATTAATCAATAAATATTTAATAAAATTTGGGGCGTTACAACTCTCCCCCATTTAAAAGAATTTCGCCCTCGAAATTTTACCCGCCAAAGCTAACACTCTCCCACCGACAACTACAACCACTGAATCAATAACACATATAGAATTCACAACAAGTCAATCATCATTTCAGTAAAGAACACACAGCAGGTCACAACAACGACAATAAAACTAATCCGTTAGAAGTGCACCAATCGTGCCAATGTACAGTCTAAGGTTTTCAAAATCACGTAGCACAAACTAAAATGAATATAACAACCAAATCATAAAACTCAAGTTACAATACAGGTTCACACCATAGGAAAGGTTAGAAACATAACCAAAAACAAAAGCACAGAATCCACACACAGAAATACGACAAAGGCACACAACACTAGTAGGGACATCTCCCCCACTAGTTCACTTACCATTGGCAACTCTTGGTTTACCTGCAACGCAAACAATGGTTAGTACTAAAGACAACAGTTGGTCGTACACCGACTCGACGACTTGGCCGGAAGGACCAACCATTGCTCTGATACCACTAATGTAACACCCTTTTCTAAACCTCATTTATTTTAAATAAAATCAGAGTTCTTCACAATTTAACTTCGCCATATTGAAAAAGGCGTTACACTTTACTCTCAAAAACGATCTCAATTAATAACGTCAGATAATTTCGAAATCTCATAGCAGCGGAAAAATAATCATCAAAACACGTCTTCACATTAAAGGGTCTTAAACCACAACTCGAAGTCTCAAATACATATTGAAATCTAAATGAATAGCGTTTACACCCCCCCGGTGTTACATTTCAGAGCGACGACACGACCCGACAGAAGATAGGAAAGCCGGAGACCTTCACTCGCAGTTACCTGCAGCGTTGCCACGTAAGAGCAACATTCCAAGCAGAAGGGGTGAGCATTAACAGAAATAATAAGCAATGACAGCAGTAAATAAGTAGCTGGTAACTCACAGCAAGCACATAGGATTCAATGCATCATATCACGGCACAAGGCACAAACTCCATTAGTAAATAGATACCAACACTCGTTATAAATGGACTCATGAACGAATGCAACCCCTCTGGGCATATGCATGCGGTACCGATCTCGTAAAAGGCCACGACGGGCATACCACCAAAATAATCACGTGTTGTAGCATCACAGCTACCTCGAAGATGCATATGACAATGCGACTCATGATTCATGCATTGATACACATACTCAGGGCATTTAATTAATAAATACCATACCACCAAAATTATTATCACACAGGAATACCACGTGTCGTAGCATCACAGCTACCTCGTAACTCTCACCTGTTTACAGCATCACAGCTGCCACATATCACCTGTACACATCACGCCAAACAGCGCGCACAACCAAAACACACACACAGCACAGAAATTGGCGCACAGCACCACCAGACAACACCAGCACGACAGACACACGCAACACCACAAATTGGTGCACAGCACCACTAGACAATGCCTGAACTTACGCACTAGGCGCGCCCACACACAGGACACAAGGGCAGTGACAATAACCAGCACAACGTCCTATTCGTTCGACCATTTTACTAAACAGCTAAGGAGCAGTATTTCTCAGCAACTGTGCACGAACTCCGACAATTAATTTAGCATATCAAACGATGTCGGAATTTTGAAAACGAATATCCTCTGGAAAGCTTGAGATGTCTAGTTTCTAGAAATAATTTTTATTTATTTGTTTAGGTACCCAAATAGTACAGTTTTTCAAAATACCTCTCAGGGTACAGAAGTTCGACAGCTTCTGTTAGCTATACCCATACGGTTTCATGCAGTTTTTCATATTCTTTTACCCATTTTGTAAAAATGTTTTCTCCAGTTATACTGACTCAAATTTAGCGAAACCAGTGCCTAAAGTGAAGGAAATCGTGTCTACTTTCCAATGAAACAAACCCCACGCAATTCGGGCCAATAATGAAGTCACAATCACAGAAATACTGGACACCTATCAAAACGGCTTCAAAACGAAATTTCAGCACATCAATTCCCTCTTTGCACAACAACCACTAGAAACCAGGTTTTTAACGAATCCACATCACGATATGATCGACAACCACAACCCACCCGCCATTATCAAGAATCATCATCAACATCATATATCATCAAAATCAATCATCACATAAAGACAAACACCATTGAAGACTCAATAACAACACATCATGCGAAATAACAACAATAGCAACATCGCACCATCATCAATTTCAATCCAACATCGCAAATAATCCAACCAAACCCTAACTACCCATATACCCTCATCATAACCCATTATTAGTGTTAAAACCCACCCTTACCTCTATTGACGTAAGCTCCAAATTATGAAAAACGAGACACGAACACGAACTCACGAACACACGAACGGAACACGGCTTCCTCCTTGAAAGAAATCGCGCCTCTCCTTCTTCTCTCTTCTCTCCTAGCCGCGCACCACTCCCTCTCTTCTCACTTCTCACGCTTCTTTTCTTTTCTTCTCATTACGAATGAAACCCTAATTGCTAAGCCCTTCTCATGACTTACCACTCCTTTGGGCTTTTTCATTAGTCTAATTTGACTTAATCATGGGCTTGCTACTAACACTCCTCATTTTATTATTTCTAACCCCCAATATGGACCAACACTTTAAATAAAATAACCATATATTATTTCTAATATTCTATCACACAACATCCTATTTAAATTAATTAAATAAATTAATCAATAAATATTTAATAAAATTTGGGGCGTTACAAAATCTGTCTTTTCACGTCCCTAGTTATTTAAAATATAATTATGAAATTATAATTAGATACGAACCGAAAGAATTGAGGAATTTCGGAACCGGGCGAGTCGAGAAATTTTATGCCAAATAAATAACCGTAAGGGGTCTTGGCCTAAAAACCTTAATTAAATGAGCCAAGGGCATTATGGTCTTTTCCCAACCATAACACCCTCAGCCCCAGCTGAAACAAAACAACTCCCATCTACACTCATTTGAACCTCCAGCTGGAAACAAAGTGAAGAAAATCAGAAATAGAGAAGGGAAAGAGAAGAGGGAGGCGAAGGGAGAAGGAGAGGGAGAGGCTACCACCACCATCATCCCCTCTTGCATGTAAGCTTTCTTCACACCCTTCTCTCTCATTCTTCATCCTCTTTCCATTGGTACCATCATCTGAAGCTAAGTCCCCCTACATTGTACCTTGCCATTTGCGACTCCATAAAAGCTCCAAGTGAGGAAGAAGATGGAGTTTTGAGCAATAGCTGTCTTGCATGTTCAGTGGGAGTTTCTAGGAAGGAGATTTCAAACTTGTATTGTTGATTGAAAGGAGGATTTGAGCAGTGGTGCAGCAGAGTTCGAGATTGGGCAGAAGAGAGTGACTGTTATGAACGGTTGGAATCAATAGCGGTGATTGTTCGAGCGGTTTCGATCGATAGTTCGTGTGTATTCGGTCCAACAACTTCGTTCTCGGCTCAACTCTCGGACTTCGGTGCAACGGTGAGTTCTTCTCACGGATAGGGATATTTTTATGTGTCTCGAAAATATATCGGTATTGAGTCATAAGGCATTATCCGTTTTCGAAAGATTTTGGAACCGAAAACCGTTTTTGAGCAATATCGCGTTTTTACGATTTTTATTGAATTGTTGAACGAATTACGAAATTGTGTTTTAAATCGTTGAAATGAAATGATTTGTATACTATCTGGAATATTTGGGATTTTGAGTTTCAGGAGTGATCGATATTAGAAATCGAATTGGGCGAAAACGGAAAGCGGAATTGAGAAATAGGTGAATTTTTGGAAACAGACACTGGTCGCACGGACCGTGTGCCCCTGGGCACGGACCGCGCGCCTGCTTCGGGTTGGATAAATTGGAAATAAAACGGGACGCCCGGACCGTGCGCCCCTGGGCACGGACCGTGCGCCCCTTTCGGTTTGGGTTGTGTGATTCTGGTAAATCACGCACGGGTCGTGCGCCCCTGGGCACGGACCGTGCGTGAGCTTCTGTCACCGATTCCCGATTTCTCATTCCGGAGCTCCGTTTGATCCCGAACCTTTTCTAATCTCTTTCTCAATCATTTAAAAAGGAATTGCCTTATTGAAAACCGTATTTTGAACTTATTCAACTCATGATTTTGAAAAAGAGTTTCAAAAGCATATTTGATTGAAAAATCGAAACCCTAGTATACGTGTGGGTACACCGTCTGATGGACTGACTGAATATATATGTTTATAAATGTCAATTGAACAAGATTATAATGTCGGAGGTCTAATTTATGAATTCCTCAAAACGGATTATAGATCGATATGGATATTGTTTATCCAATTACTATGCGAACGATCCTTTGGTGATCGAAAGATATAAATTATCTAATGAGCTTATATGACTGATCCTTTGGTGATCGAAAGATATAAATTATCTAATGAGCTTATATGACTGATCCTTTGGTGATCGAAAGATATAAATTATCTAATGAGCTTATATGACTGATCCTTTGGTGATCAAAATGAAAAAGAAGATATAAATTATCTAACTCTCGAGAACTTGATGCGTATTGTCACGGGTTACCGGGATTAGCACGGGTTGCAGCCGGTTTATGCTAAGTGGAACACACGATTACCGGGATTAGCACTGGATTGCAGTCGGTACGTGTTAACTAAATTCACGAAGTGCGTGGCATTTCGATTTGTAAATAAGACATTGTTATGTCAGCTTATGTTGTAACGGTTTAATAATTGAACCGAGTGTCAGTGAGGGGGCACGGTAGGACTCACTGAGATAATGTTATGTCACCCAATCCATATTTGTTGTTTTTCAGAGAAGCAGGGAAAAAGGAAGACTATTGTGCACGATTAGTTGACATACTCTCGGAGGTGCTGAAGACTTAGTCATGTTTATCCCTTGTTCTTTTGTTGTTCTTTTTGGTTGTATAACTTGTATTGGGTATGAGTTCTACGAACCGCTTTATGTTTCTGTTTGGTATTTGGACTTGGATATAGTATTCCGTCCGGTATGGAACCGATGAACTTCTATTTTATGAAGTGATGTATTTCCGATTATGTTCTTATTTCGAAAAAAGTTTGTATGTCCAATACTTAAACACAATGTTTTAAAACTCGAACCGGTGACCGACTCGGTGAAGGTACCGGGTCACTGGGTCAAGGGTCGGACCGAAGGGTCGACAGTTGAACCGCATGATCAAAACCGGAACCGGATGACTCGGACCCGGTCTCTATTTCGAGAATTTTCAATACCTATATAGTATATAATATAAATTTCGTCCCTGTAAAATTAATAACTATGTTTATTTTATATCTACTAAAATATAAAAAATTCCCAGATTTTTAGGACCTATATATATTTCATACTTGTAAAACTTAATTTGCTAAAATTACACACCATGCCTATTTTATTTTTATTTGCTTGGTATATATTAAATAAATTTTAAAAGTTCATATCATGCTTCAATAAATATTTAGAACAAATTTCATAAGTTAACAACTTAATATTAAATAAATCTTTAAAAAAATACTTAATATTAAATAAGTTTGTTGAAACATAATATTAATATTACAAGCTAATGCCATGAGGATGAGCATACTTGACTTTTAGGAAAAGAGGTACCAATTATATATATTTGAAATAAATAATATTCTCAATAAGATTGGTAGCCTCATGGTAATGCTCAACATTTGCTTTCAATAGGTCAGGGGTTCAAACCCCACTAATGACATTTTTGTTGAGGGTTTTGAGTCTCTTTTGTTTTAAGTAGTTTATTTTGTTTTAAAGTAGTTTAGAAATAGTCCCACATCGGATAGAATGAACAGAACATGGAGAAAATGAGATATAAAAGCAAGGTGTATGTCAATGGGAAACATACTTACCTAGATGGCAATCACTAGTGGGGGCTTGCGTTCGCGCGGCCCCTCCCAATTACAGTTCAAAGATTTGATAAAAAAAAAAAAATGGACAACCCGGTCCGGTTTGAGCCGGGTCACCGGGTCGCCGGTTTTCCCCAAAACCGGCCGGTTTCCACCGGTTCCCACCGGTTTGGTGCATAACCGATCCAAAGGCTTGACCGGCTCGGTTACCCCCCCGGTTCCCGGTTCGACCGGTCCGACCGGCCGGGCCGAGCCGGTTTTTAAAACACTGCTTAAACAGGAACTGTGTCCTCTGAATTCCCGCATCTGTGCATCTTCGGTCTCTCTACATGTTAGAAATACCGGGGTGTTACATTTGGTATCAGAGCGGTTCGACCTAGTCGGACTTAGATGTTAAGAGTCTTTTACGTCTTCTGAGTGTGATTCTTCTTAGTATGCTATTAGACATTGAGCCTGATCAACTTAATACTTTGTGCATATTTCGCAGAATCATGGCTGGAAGAGGTAGGAGAAACCCACCTGTTGATCCTCATCAGGAATGGATGCAGAATGTCGTCGAGACTAAGCACAAAATGATGAATGACATGATGCTAATGCAATAGCAACAGATGGCTCAAATGGCTCAGATGCAGCAGATGCATCAGATGCCTCAACCACAACCAGCTGGGCCAGTCAATGTACCAACACCTGAGGATCCTAACAGGGTGTATTTTCGGTTTCTGAAGATGAAACCCCCAACTTTCAAAGGAGGATCTGATGCAATGAAAGCCCATTTCTGGGTAGATGCCATGGAACGGATCTTTGTTACCTTGCAATGCAATGAAGAAGAGAAGGTAATTTGTGCTGCTAACGCTCTGGACGAGGATGCTCACACCTGGTGGGTTAATGCTCGTAGAATGCTACAAACTCAAGGAACTCCTCTTGAGTGGAACAATTTCAAGGAATTATTTTTGAGTCATTATTTCGCCGACTCTCAAAGACTTGCCAAATAGGTGGAATTTCTGAATCTGAAACAGGGAGAGATGACAGTTGGGGAATATGCTGCAAAATTTGAGAGGTTGTCACAATTCTATGAATTGGGGACTACCGCTCCTGATGACAAGTGGAAAATGGTGATGTTTAGACAAGGTCTTAGAGGCGATGTGAATCAGGGTCTCAGTTCTTATTCCATGACCACTTATCCTGCTTTGGTTCAACAAGCTCATTCAGCTGAGAGCGATCTTAAAAGAATGTATGCAGAGAGGAAAGGTTTCTGGAAAGATAAGAAGAAGGGTAATGAGTCAACTTCTTCAAACCCGAGGTACAAAGGGAATTCAGACAAGGGGAAGCAGATTCCGTCGGACAACACTTTTGGGTATCGAAATTGCAGAGTGTGTAAGAAGAGTCATCGTGGGAGATGTCAATCGGAGTCAAAGCCAAACCAGTTGTATTATTGCAATGAAAAGGGACACTATGCCAACAACTGCCCAGCGAGAAAGGCTTTCTTGGAGTCTCCTGATGCTCCTAGACAGGCTCGAGTCAACACTTTGGATGCCAAGACCATCAAACCAGCTGATAATCTTATAAGGGGTACAGGTTCTCTCTTTAATCAAACTGTTAATATTCTGTATGACTCTGGTGCTACTCATTGCTTTATCTCAGAAGCGTGTGCTGAACGGTTAGGATTAACAGTATCTCCTATATCCGAGCCAATAACTATCCTTACTGCTGCAAAGGGTCGTGTGCGAACCCAATCATTATGCCTTAACTGTCTGCTTACCATAGGAGGCAGGGATTTTGTTGTTGATTTTATCTGTTTGCCTATGAGGGGAATGGAGATCATTTTGGGAATGAATTGGATGACTTCCAATCACATTACTATCGACTGTTTCAATCGTGCAATTAATTTTCCTTCTGAAGTAGCGGAACATTCACTACCTGCAGACGGCGGTGTTATTTCATTCGCTTCAGCCAGCCAGTCTCTATTCCAAGGTGCGGAAGCTTTTGTTGTTATTTTGTCTGCATCAACTGAAGCTGAATTGGATTTATCGTCTATTCAAGTTGTTAATGAATTCTTAGATGTTTTTCCCGAGGAAGTCTCCTCTTTGCCTCCAGAACGAGAGTAGAGTTCTCTATAGATTTGGCGCCTGGTGCAGGGCCAATATCCATAGCACCTTACAGGATGTCTCCTCTCGAACTGAAGGAATTGAAGTCCCAACTTGAGGAATTAATTTCCAAGAAGTTTATTCGACCGAGTGCTTCTCCATGGGGTGCTCTGGTATTGCTAGTCAAGAAGAAGGACGGAAGCATGAGGTTATGCATAGACTACCTCAAAGTCAATTGAGGAGCATGCTCAGCCTCTCCGCTTTGTCCTAGGAGTACTCTGAGAGAATAAACTATATGCTAAACCGTCGAAGTGTGACTTTTGGATGTCCGAAGTAAAGTTCTTGGGTCATGTGATTTCCCAGGAAGGGGTTGCAGTTGATCCTAGCAAGGTGGACGCCGTGTTGAATTGGGAACGACCGACGTCAGTGACTGAGATCAGAAGCTTTCTGCGTTTAGCTGGTTACTATAGAAGATTTATTAAAGGTTTTTCACAATTGGTACTTCCTCTTACTCGATTGACTCGCAAGGGTCAACCGTTTACTTGGGATGCCGATTGTGAGGAGTGTTTTCTTGGGTTGAAAGAAAAGTTAACTTCTGCTCCGATCCTAATTCTTCCGGATCCGTCATTGGGGTTTCAGATTTACAGTGATGCATCTGGGAAGGGTTTAGGATGTGTTCTCATGCAGAATCAACACGTTGTGGCCTATGCATCTAGGCAATTGAAGACACATGAACGGAATTACCCAACTCATGACTTAGAGTTGGCGGCTATTGTGTTTGCACTGAAAATTTGGAGACATTACCTTTACGGTTATCGTTTCAAAGTTTTTAGTGATCACAAGAGCTTGAAGTATCTGTTTGACCAAAAAGAGTTGAATAACAGACAGAGAAGGTGGACTGAATTTTTGAAGGACTACGACTTCGAATTGAAATATCACCCTGGAAAAGCCAATGTGGTAGCAGATGCTCTGAGCAGGAAGTCTATCCACACAGCAAGGTTAATGGTTCACGAGATGGCCTTGTTGGAGTCATTCAGAGACTTGAAGCTCAAGGTAGCAAGAAAGAGGGACCGCATAGTGTTGCGGCATATACGGATAGCCAGTGTGTTAAGGGAACAAATCCGTGTAGCTCAAGGAGCTGATATGAAGTTACAGTCTCAGAGAGGATCGCCAGATTTTACTGAAGATAGTGATGGCATGATTTGCTATAATGGGAGGATTTGTGTTCCCGATGATGATGATATCAAGAGGCAAGTATTGGAAGAAGCTCATAGGAGTCGGTACTCTGTACATCCGGGATCCACCAAGATGTACCGAGACTTGAAGTTAATGTATTGGTGGCCTGGGATGAAGGCCGAGGTTGCAGAATTTGTTTCTCGGTGCTTAACTTGTCAGAAGGTTAAGGCGGAACACCGGAGACCGGGCGGTCAGTTACAACCGCTAGATGTACCAGTTTGGAAGTGGGAAGATATCTCAATGGACTTTGTTATGGGTTTACCGAGGTCACAGGCCGGCAATGATTCTATCTGGGTAGTAGTGGACCGATTGACTAAATCCGCTCACTTTATTCCCGTTCGCTCAACTTATAAGGTTTCCAAGTTAGCAGATGAATATGTAAAGAACATTATCAGACTGCATGGAGTTCCAACGAGCATTGTGTCAGACCGAGATCCCAAGTTTACTTCCAGATTTTGGAGAGCATTGAATGAAGCTTTGGGAACGAGAGTGCTGGTTAGCACTGCTTATCATCCTCAGACTGATGGTCAGACTGAGAGGACTATCCAGACTCTTGAGGACATGCTTCGGGCTTGTGTGCTCGATAGCAGGAGAAAATGGGAGGATCATCTTCCATTAGTAGAATTCTCCTACAACAACAGTTACCACTCCAGCATTGGAATGGCACCGTTTGAAGCACTTTATGGTAGGAAGTGTAGAACTCCGTTATGTTGGTGGGAGATTGGTGAAGATAAGTTTTTGGGACCCGAAATGGTTCGGGAGACTACTGAGAAGATCAAGTTAATTCGAGAAAGGATGAAGGTTGCTCAGAGTCGGCAAAAGAGCTATGCTGACAACCGAAGGAGACCGTTGGAATTTGAGGTTGGTGATCATGTGTTCTTGAAAGTTTCTCCAACCATAGGCACCGGGAGAGCTTTGCGAGCGAGGAAGCTCAGTCCTCGATATGTTGGACCTTTCCAAATCATCGAGCGAATTGGGCCGGTTGCCTATCGCCTCGCATTGTCTCCAGCCCTATCAATTCTCCATGATGTGTTCCACGTGTCTCAGTTGAGGAAGTATGTTCCCGATCTGCATCAACCGTTGAGTGTTGATACGATTGACCTGCGACCGGATTTGTCATTTCAACCTTATCCTAGTCATATATTGGAGCGTGGTGTGAAGACTCTGCGTTCAAGGACCATTCCGATTGTCAAAGTAGTCTGGGATGGCTTTTCAGCCGAAGAGGCTACCTGGGAACTGGAAGAAGACATGCGTGCTCGATATCCATATCTCTTTCAGTAAGGTACGTCTTGTCAATTTTGAGGACAAAATTTTTAAAAGTTGGGGTGATTGTAACATCCCTAATTTTTAAAGACTCGTACTATGATACCTAAGACCGAGTAATTATTTGTGGGAATAATTGGTCACGTCTCGGGGATTCATATGTCGAGGAATTTGTCAAGAAACCCTATTCTCCATTAAATAGTGGCTCATTCATAATTTTAAATGAGGAATAGGGGCTGAAGGGCAAATCTGTCTTTTCACGTCCCTAGTTATTTAAAATGTAATTATGAAATTATAATTAGATACGAACCGAAAGAATTGAGGAATTTCGGAACCGGGCGAGTCGAGAAATTTTATGCCAAATAAATAACCGTAAGGGGTCTTGGCCTAAAAACCTTAATTAAATGAGCCAAGGGCATTATGGTCTTTTCCCAACCATAACACCCTCAGCCCCAGCTGAAACAAAACAACTCCCATCTACACTCATTTGAACCTCCAGCTGGAAACAAAGTGAAGAAAATCAGAAATAGAGAAGGGAAAGAGAAGAGGGAGGCGAAGGGAGAAGGAGAGGGAGAGGCTACCACCACCATCATCCCCTCTTGCATGTAAGCTTTCTTCACACCCTTCTCTCTCATTTTTCATCCTCTTTCCATTGGTACCATCATCTGAAGCTAACTCCCCCTACATTGTACCTTGCCATTTGCGACTCCATAAAAGCTCCAAGTGAGGAAGAAGATGGAGTTTTGAGCAATACTTGTCTTGCATGTTCAGTGGGAGGTTCTAGGAAGGAGATTTCAAACTTGTATTGTTGATTGAAAGGAGGATTTGAGCAGTGGTGCAGCTGAGTTCGAGATTGGGCAGAAGAGAGTGACTGTTATGAACGGTTGGAATCAATAACGGTGATTGTTCGAGCGGTTTCGATCGATAGTTCGTGTGTTTTCGGTCCAACAACTTCGTTCTCGGCTCAACTCTCGGACTTCGGTGCAACGGTGAGTTCTACTCACGGATAGGGATATTTTTATGTGTCTTGAAAATATATCGGTTTTGAGTCATAAGGCATTATCCGTTTTCGAAAGATTTTGGAACCGAAAACCGTTTTTGAGCAATATCGCGTTTTTACGGTTTTTATTGAATTGTTGAACGAATTACGAAATTGTGTTTTAAATCGTTGAAAGGAAATGATTTGTATACTATCTGGAATATTTGGGATTTTCTGAGTTTCAGGAGTGATTGATATTAGAAATCGAATTGGGCGAAAACGGAAAGCGGAATTGAGAAATAGGTGAATTTTTGGAAACAGACACAGGTCGCACGGACCGTGCGCCCCTGGGCACGGACCGCGCGCCTGCTTCGGGTTGGATAAATTGGAAATAAAACGGGACGCCCGGACCGTGCGCCCCTGGGCACGGACCGTGCGCCCCTTTCGGTTTGGATTGTGTGATTCTGATAAATCACGCACGGGTCGTGCGCCCCTGGGCACGGACCGTGCGTGAGCTTCTGTCACCGATTCCCGATTTCTCATTCCGAAGCTCCGTTTGATCCCGAACCTTTTCTAATCTCTTTCTCAATCATTTAAAAAGGAATTGCCTTATTGAAAACTGTATTTTGAACTTATTCAACTCATGACTTTGAAAAAGAGTTTCAAAAGCATATTTGATTGAAAAACCGAAACCCTAGTATACGTGTGGGTACACCGTCTGATGGACTGACTGAATATATATATGTTTATATATGTCAATTGAACAAGATTATAATGCCGGAGGTCTAATTTATGAATTCCTCAAAACGGATTATAGATCGATATGGATATTGTTTATCCAATTACTATGCGAATGATCCTTTGGTGATCAAAAGATATAAATTATCTAATGAGCTTATATGACTGATCCTTTGGTGATCGAAAGATATAAATTATCTAATGAGCTTATATGACCGATCCTTTGGTGATCAAAATGAAAAAGAAGATATAAATTATCTAACTCTCGAGAACTTGATGCGTATTGTCACGGGTTACCGGGATTAGCACGGGATTGCATCCGGTTTATGCTAAGTGGAACACACGATTACCGGGATTAGCACTGGATTGCAGTCGGTACGTGTTAACTAAATTCACGAAGTGCGTGGCATTTCGATTTGTAAATAAGACATTGTTATGTCAGCTTATGTTGTAACGGTTTAATAATTGAACCGAGTGTCAGTGAGGGGGCACGGTAGGACTCACTGAGATAATGTTATCTCACCCAATCCATATTTGTTGTTTTTCAGAGAAGCAGGGAAAAAGGAAGACTATTGTGCACGATTAGTTGACATACTCTCGGAGGTACTGAAGACTTAGTCATGTTTATCCCTTGTTCTTTTGTTGTTCTTTTTGGTTGTATAACTTGTATTGGGTATGAGTTCTACGAACCGCTTTATGTTTCTGTTTGGTATTTGGACTTGGATATTGTATTCCGTCCGGTATGGAACCGATGAACTTCTATTTTATGAAGTGATGTATTTCTGATTATGTTCTTATTTCGGAAAAAGTTTGTATGTCCAATACTTAAACAGGAACTGTGTCCTCTGAATTTCCGCATCTGTGCATCTTCGTTCTCTCTACATGTTAGAAATACCGGGGTGTTACATTTGGTATCAGAGCGGTTCGACCTAGTCGGACTTAGATGTTAAGAGTCTTTTACGTCTTCTGAGTCCGATTCTTCTTAGTATGCTATTAGACATTGAGCCTGATCAACTTAATACTTTGTGCATATTTCGCAGAATCATGGCTGGAAGAGGTAGGAGAAACCCACCTGTTGATCCTCATCAGGAATGGATGCAGAATGTCATCGAGACTCAGCAGAAAATGATGAATGACATGATGCTAATGCAACAGCAACAGATGGCTCAAATGGCATCAGATGCCTCAACCACAACCAGCTGGGCCAGTCAATGTACCAACACCTGAGGATCCCAACAGGGTGTATTTTCGGTTTCTGAAGATGAAACCCCAACTTTCAAAGGAGGATTCGATGCAATGAAAGCCCATTTCTGGGTAGATGCCATGGAACGGATATTTGTTACCTTGCAATGAAATGAAGAAGAGAAGGTAATTTGTGCTGCTAACGCTCTGGACGAGGATGCTCACACCTGGTGGGTTAATGCTCGTAGAATGCTACAAACTCAAGGAACTCCTCTTGAGTGGAATAATTTCAAGGAATTAGTTTTGCGTCATTATTTCCCCGACTCTCAAAGACTTGCCAAACAGATGGAATTTCTGAATCTGAAACAGGGAGATATGACAGTTGGGGAATATGCTGCAAAATTTGAGAGGTTGTCACAATTCTATGAATTGGGGACTACCGCTCCTGATGACAAGTGGAAAATGGTGATGTTTAGACAAGGTCTTAGAGGCGATGTGAATCAGGGTCTCAGTTCTTATTCCATGACCACTTATCCTGCTTTGGTTCAACAAGCTCATTCAGCTGAGAGCGATCTTAAAAGAATGTATGCAGAGAGGAAAGGTTTCTGGAAAGATAAGAAGAAGGGTAATGAGTCAACTTCTTCAAACCCGAGGTACAAAGGGAATTCAGACAAGGGGAAGCAGATTCCGTCGGACAACACTTTTGGGTATCGAAATTGCAGAGTGTGTAAGAAGAGTCATCGTGGGAGATGTCAATCGGAGTCAAAGCCAAACCAGTTGTATTATTGCAATGAAAAGGGACACTATGCCAACAACTGCCCAGCGAGAAAGGCTTTCTTGGAGTCTCCTGATGCTCCTAGACAGGCTCGAGTCAATACTTTGGATGCCAAGACCATCAAACCAGCTGATAATCTTATAAGGGGTACAGGTTCTCTCTTTAATCAAACTGTTAATATTCTGTATGACTCTGGTGCTACTCATTGCTTTATCTCAGAAGCGTGTGCTGAACGGTTAGGATTAACAGTATCTCCTATATCCGAGCCAATAACTATCCTTACTGCTGCAAAGGGCCGTGTGCGAACCCAATCATTATGCCTTAACTGTCTGCTTACCATAGGAGGCAGGGATTTTGTTGTTGATTTTATCTGTTTGCCTATGAGGGGAATGGAGATCGTTTTGGGAATGAATTGGATGACTTCCAATCACATTACTATCGACTGTTTCAATCGTGCAATTAATTTTCCTTATGAAGTAGCGGAACATTCACTACCTGTAGACGGCGGTGTTATTTCATTCGCTTCAGCCAGCCAGTCTCTATTCCAAGGTGCGGAAGCTTTTGTTATTATTTTGTCTGCATCAACTGAAGCTGAATTGGATTTATCGTCTATTCAAGTTGTTAATGAATTCTTAGATGTTTTTCCCGAGGAAGTCTCCTCTTTGCCTCCAGAACGAGAGGTAGAGTTCTCTATAGATTTGGCGCCTGGTGCAGGGCCAATATCCATAGCAGCTTACAGGATGTCTCCTCTCGAACTGAAGGAATTGAAGTCCCAACTTGAGGAATTAATTTCCAAGAAGTTTATTCGATCGAGTGCTTCTCCATGGGGTGCTCCGGTATTGCTAGTCAAGAAGAAGGACGGAAGCATGAGGTTATGCATAGACTACCGCCAGCTGAATAAAATCACTATCAAGAACAAGTGTCCATTACCAAGGATAGATGATCTACTTGACCAACTTCGAGGTGCTAAAGTTTTCTCCAAGATTGATCTAAGGTCAGGATACCATCAAATCAGGGTAAGAGCCTTAGACATTCCGAAGACTGCTTTTCGTACGAGGTACGGACACTACGAATTTGTGGTGATGCCCTTCAGATTGACTAACGCTCCAGCCGTATTCATGGATTATATGAATAGAGTGTTCCATTCCTACCTAGATTAGTTTGGGGTCGTTTTTATTGATGATATCTTGGTTTACTCAAAGTCAATTGAGGAGCATGCTCAGCATCTCCGCTTTGTCCTAGGAGTACTCCGAGAGAAGAAACTATATGCTAAACCGTCGAAGTGTGACTTTTGGATGTCCGAAGTAAATTTCTTGGGTCATGTGATTTCCCAGGAAGGGGTTGCAGTTGATCCTAGCAAGGTGGAAGCCGTGTTGAAGTGGGAACGACCGACGTCAGTGACTGAGATCAGAAGCTTTCTGGGTTTAGCTGGTTACTATAGAAGATTCATTGAAGGTTTTTCACAATTGGTACTTCCTCTTACTCGATTGACTCGCAATGGTCAACCGTTTACTTGGGATGCCGATTGTAACACCCCTTTTCTACCCGTTAATTTAATTGGAAAAAATCAGAGTTTACAAAAAATTTATTTCGCACGAGGAATGTTACACATACTTCAATAAAACAACGCTTCTCAAATAAAACAGCTTAAACGCAATAATCACGCATCACGTAGCACGTCACTAAAAGGAGAGCCTCAAAACCACAGTTATCACCGCAAATAAAACTTAGCGTCAATTAAACCAACTACGCAGCGGAATAACAAAATAAAACAGAATCGTCAATAAAAACATAACAACTGAAATCATTCATAAACATCAAGTTCGTTCCCCCCCCCCCCTGAGTGCTACGTATCAGAGCGTGACGACTCGACTCAAAGTAGTGAAGGTACCTAGTCCTTCACTCGCAATCACCTGCACGTTACCACATAGAGGTAACATTCAAACAGAAGGGTGAGTCCAATTCAATCCATATAATAAATCACATGATAAGCAATAAGTCAAGTCACAGCTCTAAAATAATCACATCACAATCATCAATCACATCACTACAATAACTCATCACTATGTCATGTAGGCATATGAAATGCAACCCACTCGCGGGCATATGCATGAGGTACCTTTTCACAAACGTCGCTTAGCCTTTATGGCCTCATCGTCACTTAGCCTTTTGGGCCTCAAAACGCCACTGGGTTTATGCATATAGGAGGCATGAGACACTATGACATGCACCACGCACAAACACACAATCACGGTCAACTATGTGACCCGTCACTTACCAATTTGCCAAATAAGAGGCACATCACCTGTCAATTCACAATTTACCCACAACAACGTCACTTAGCCTTTTGGGCCTGATCATCACTTAGCCTTTTGGGCCTCAACATCACTTATTTTCATCGTCACTTATTCATAAACATCATCAACTCAAACAATAGCCACTGAGGGCAAAAACGTCATTTACTAGCCACCAAGGGCATCATCGTCATTTACACATCAATATCAACAACATTGGCCACTAAGGGCGAAAAGGTCATTTAACTAGCCACTAAGGGCATCATCGTCATTTACACATCAATATCAACAACATTGGCCACTAAGGGCAAAAAGGTCATTTAACTAGCCACTAAGGGCATCATCGTCATTTACACATCAATATCAACAACATTGGCCACTAAGGGCAAAAAGGTCATTTAACTAGCCACTAAGGGCATCATCGTCATTTACACATCAATATCAACAACATTGGCCACTAAGGGCGAAAAGGTCATTTAACTAGCCACTAAGGGCATCATCGTCAAAATCATCACTTTTGACACTAAAACGATAAAACCACTGGTTATACACAAAAGGGGATTTTTAAAGACACCAAAACGATTTTTCAATGTCACAGCAACGACCACCGGGAACAGCCACTTGGGGCGGCCAGCAACCTTCTTAAATTATAAGTTTTTATTTTTAAAAATGGGACACACAGATAGACAACTGAAAAAGCTTCCCAACACTTTTTGAAACGTTCAAAACGGATGCCCGAGTCAAAAGATATAGCGAAAACAGTTTTCATAAAAAAATTGGGAACATCCTGAAAAATGGCGCCCTGGGCGCCCAGCGCCTGGCACCTGGTGCCCAACGCCCAGCAACACGAAACACACACGCACACTGGCGCCCAGCGCCCAGCGCAACACTCACGCACACACACGGGCGCCCAGCGCCCAGCACAACGCAACGCGCACACAACCCTGCACGCACTGGCGCCCAGCGCCCAGCACCTGGCGCCCAGCGCAACACACACAGCACTGCAACACGGCGCACAGCGCCCATGGGCGCCCAGCGCCCACACACTTTCAGCAACACAAATTCAGCACAATTTCAGCACATATATTTTTTTCTTCAAATTTTCACATGACCAATCACAACACCAATTTACCACAATTCATGAGCACATGTAAAATCATCAAAAGCATCCATCAAACATCAAAATTCAGCAACACTACAAGTACACACATGGCGCCCTAGGCGCCCATACCACCAACAACGGATTTTTGAGCAACAATTCGTCAAACAACATGCCAATCGAAACAACAACATGGAATCACACATAAATCATGCTCATGGATTAGATCTAGGCCATCTCTACTTAAAACCTATCATAGGATCTATTATATAAATTGATAGGACATCCCCTTACCTCGAATTCGAAGAGTAGAAGCCCTAGAGATAGTCACGAACAGAACCCAGCAACAAGATCACGTTCCTCTTTTCTCCTTGGAGTCGCGACTTCTCTTCTCCTCTTCTCCTCTCCAACGGCGCCTCTCTCCTCTCTATTCTCTCCAATTCGCAAAAAGCCAACACAAAACCCTAACCCCTAAAGACTTGGCCACTTCGCATATGACCTTGGATCATGGGCTTGGGCTTTTTCACTTAAGCCCAGCTCATCCAAGTGGCACCTCCTTTTCCTAATACCACCACAAAATTAATATAATTTTAATTAATTAAATTATACCCAATTAATTTAAATTCCTAAATACTTAATTAAATAAATTAATTAAATATTTAGGGTGTTACAACTCTCCCCCACTTAGAATATTTCGTCCTCGAAATTTACCTGATCAAACAACTCTGGGTAGGACTCTCGCATCTTGCTCTCTAGCTCCCAAGTCATACTCTCGCCGGCAGCTCCTAGCCAAACCACTTTCACTAATGCAATCTCTTTGCCTCTAAGCACTTTCACTTCACGATCTTCAATCCGTACGGGCATCGTCTCCACCGTGAGATTATCCCGCACCTCCACATCATCCATATGGATCACATGAGATGGATCCGAAACATACTTCCGAAGTTGCGACACATGAAACACGTCGTGCAAATTCGAAAGATTCGGCGGTAAAGCCACCCTATAAGCCACATTCCCGATTCTCTCAGAAATCTGATAAGGACCAACAAAGCGAGGAGTGAGCTTCTTCGATTTCAACGCTCGACCAACACCGGTAATAGGAGAAACCCTCAAGAACACATGCTCACCCTCCTGAAACTCTAAATCCTTCCTCCGCTTGTCATGATAACTCTTCTGACGACTCTGCGAAGCCTTCATCTTTTCACGGATCATCTTGATCTTCTCTATAGTCTCCCGGACAATCTCCGGCCCCAACACTACACTCTCCCCCGACTCATACCAACACAACGGCGTCCTACACTTTCGACCATACAATGCTTCAAACGGTGCCATCCCGATACTGGAATGGTAACTGTTGTTATAGGTAAACTCAATCAACGCAAGGTAGGAATCCCATGAACCCCTTTGTTCCAAGACACAAGCCCTCAACAAATCTTCTAACGACTGAATTGTCCTCTCTGACTGACCATCTGTCTGAGGATGATACGCCGAACTCATTTTCAACTTTGAACCCAATTCCTTCTGCAAACCCGTCCAAAACTCAGAAGTGAACCTCGGATCCCTATCTGACACAATACTCTTCGGAACACCGTGCAACTTCACAATTTCTTTGACATAGACCTCTGCCAACCTCGACACCGGATAAGTGATATTAATAGGAACAAAGTGAGCAGACTTCGTTAACCTATCAACGATCACCCAAATAGCGTCATGACCCCTAACTGTATTCGGCAATCCCGTCACAAAGTCCATCGCAATGGTATCCCACTTCCACTCTGGAACTTCCAACGGTTGCATCAACCCCGCAGGCTTCTGATGCTCAACCTTCGATTTCTGACAGGTTAAACAGGCATACACAAACTGTGCCACATCTCTCTTCATACCATACCACCAAAACATCTTTTTCAGATCTTGATACATTTTCGTTGCTCCAGGATGGATACTCAACTTGCTACGATGACCCTCCTCTAAAATTGCCTTTCTCATCTCCGCATCATCCGGAACACAGATCCTACCCCGGAACCTCAACACACCACGAGAATCCAATTTGAAATCTTCATCTTCAGATTGACCAACCCCATTAATTAAATCTACTAACTTGACATCTGACTTCTGAGCTTCTCTGATGCTGCCCAGAAAGTCATTATCGATCTTTAACATTCCCAGCTTGACACTGCGAGGTGTCATTTTACAAACCAAACTCAAATCTCGGAATTCCTCAATCAACTCTAATTCTTTCACCATCATTGCCGACATATGCAAAGACTTCCGGCTTAAAGCATCAGCCACGACATTAGCTTTGCCGGGATGATAATTCAAACCGAAGTCGTAATCCTTCAAGAGCTCTAACCACCGACGCTGGCTCATATTCAACTCTTTCTGATCGAACAGATACTTTAGACTCTTATGATCACTGAACACTTCAAACCTCAAACCATAAAGGTAGTGCCTCCAAATCTTAAGCACAAATACCACAGCAGCCAGTTCCAAATCATGCGTAGGGTAATTTTTCTCATGAACCCGCAACTGCCTCGACGCATACGCAACGACTTTCCCATCTTGCATCAGTACACCACCAAGACCCATCTTCGAAGCGTCACAATATACAACAAACGGTTCCTCCGGATTAGGCAACGTCAAAACAGGCGACGTTGTCAATCTCTTTTTCAGTTCCATAAAACTTTCCTCACATCGAGCATCCCAAACGAAAACTTTACCCTTACAAGTCAACTGAGTCAACGGAAGGGCCAACTTGGAAAAACCCTCGATGAACCTCCTGTAGTACCCAGCCAAACCCAAAAAGCTTCTAATCTCTGTTGCGGACTTCAGAGCCTCCCACTCCAACACTGCTTCCACTTTTGCCGGATCAACCGCAATACCATTACCAGAAATCACGTGCCCAAGGAAACTCACCTCTTTCAGCCAGAACTCACACTTTGACAACTTAGCATACAACTTTTTCTCTTTCAGAACTTCCAATACCGTCTTCAGGTGCTCAGCATGCTCTTCTTCCGACTTAGAATAAACTAGAATGTCATCTATGAAGATCACCACAAACCAATCTAGGTAATCAGGGAAAATACGATTCATATATTCCATAAATACACCAGGTGCATTGGTCACACCGAACGGCATCACCGAATATTCATAATGCCCATACCTTGTCCTGAACGCTGTCTTCTGAACATCTTCATCCTTCACTTTGATCTGATGATATCCGGACCTCAAATCAATTTTACTGAAACACGGGCACCCACTAACTGATCCATCAAATCGTCAATCCTCGGAAGCGGATACTTGTTCTTGATAGTTACCTTGTTCAACTGCCTATAATCAACACACAATCTCCTACAACAATCAGCAGCAGCCCCACAACAGCACCAGCAGCCCAACTACAGTAGCAGCAGCCCAACTACAGCAGCATCGATCCTCCCAGCCATCCCAACTCACTTGCTACAAACAAACAACAGTTAGACATAACTGACAACACACCGTTGTCAGCTGATGCTACGACTGGACAACATTGGCCGGACAGACCGAACTGCTCTGATACCACTAATGTAACACCCCTTTTCTACCCGTTAATTTAATTGGAAAAAATCAGAGTTTACAAAAAATTTATTTCGCACGAGGAATGTTACACATACATCAATAAAACAACACTTCTCAAATAAAACAGCTTAAACGCAATAATCATGCATCACGTAGCACGTCACTAAAAGGAGAGCCTCAAAACCACAGTTATCACCGCAAATAAAACTTAGCGTCAATTAAACCAACTACGCAGCGGAATAACAAAATAAAACAGAATCGTCAATAAAAACATAACAACTGAAATCATTCATAAACATCAAGTTCGTTCCCCCCCCCCTGAGTGCTACGTATCAGAGCGTGACGACTCGACTCAAAGTAGTGAAGGTACCTAGTCCTTCACTCGCAATCACCTGCACGTTACCACATAGGGGTAACATTCAAACAGAAGGGTGAGTCCAATTCAATCCATATAATAAATCACATGATAAACAATAAGTCAAGTCACAGCTCTAAAATAATCACATCACAATCATCAATCACATCACTACAATAACTCATCACTATGTCATGTAGGCATATGAAATGCAACCCACTCGCGGGCATATGCATGAGGTACCTTTTCACAAACGTCGCTTAGCCTTTATGGCCTCATCGTCACTTAGCCTTTTGGGCCTCAAAACGTCACTGGGTTTATGCATATGGGAGGCATGAGACATTATGACATGCACCACGCACAAACACACAATCACGGTCAACTATGTGACCCGTCACTTACCAATTTGCCAAATAAGAGGCACATCACCTGTCAATTCACAATTTACCCACAACAACGTCACTTAGCCTTTTGGGCCTGATCATCACTTAGCCTTTTGGGCCTCAACATCACTTATTTTCATCGTCACTTATTCATAAACATCATCAACTCAAACAATAGCCACTGAGGGCAAAAACGTCATTTACTAGCCACCAAGGGCATCATCGTCATTTACACATCAATATCAACAACATTGGCCACTAAGGGCGAAAAGGTCATTTAACTAGCCACTAAGGGCATCATCGTCATTTACACATCAATATCAACAACATTGGCCACTGAGGGCAAAAAGGTCATTTAACTAGCCACTAAGGGCATCATCGTCATTTACACATCAATATCAACAACATTGGCCACTAAGGGCAAAAAGGTCATTTAACTAGCCACTAAGGGCATCATCGTCATTTACACATCAATATCAACAACATTGGCCACTAAGGGCGAAAAGGTCATTTAACTAGCCACTAAGGGCATCATCGTCAAAATCATCACTTTTGACACTAAAACGATAAAACCACTGGTTATACACAAAAGGGGATTTTTAAAGACACCAAAACGATTTTTCAATGTCACAGCAACGACCACCGGGAACAGCCACTTGGGGCGCCCAGCAACCTTCATAAATTATAAGTTTTTATTTTTAAAAATGGGACACACAGATAGACAACTGAAAAAGCTTCCCAACACTTTTTGAAACGTTCAAAACGGATGCCCGAGTCAAAAGATATAGCGAAAACAGTTTTCATAAAAAAATTGGGAACATCCTGAAACACGAAACACACACGCACACTGGCGCCCAGCGCCCAGCAACACGAAACACACACGCACACTAGCGCCCAGCGCCCAGCTGTTGCGCCCGAAAAAGTCCCCGAGGGGGAATCTTCCTCGTTCACAACTTTTCCTAAGACAATGAAGCCGCCACCAATATTTATTAAAGAAAATATTAGAAAAACCTTTTTTGGAAAGCGATTGGTCTTGCGAAACTAGAGAATAGGGTTCGGGGGTCGGTTACGCGCAAGGAAGGTGTTAGCACCCCACACGTCCTCTCTACTGAGAGGGAACCTTTAATTAAATGTGTGGTTTTAGTGTGTTACCTTGAAAATACTTAGTTTTGCCACTCTACTTCTTATTAAAAAAATCTTAATGAAAATCTTTATTTATTATGAAAAAGGGGGAAAAAGGGTTTTTAGAAAAAAATGCTTGACGGGACATGGCCCGCTCCTACGTATCTCCTGGTGCGATGGAGAACTCAAAGCTACGTAGTTCTTCTTTGTCTTTTTGAAAAGTTTTTGTTTTTTATCTTTTTTAGTGAGTTTTCGAAATAGGACGAGCATTAGCGAATGATTAAACTAGCAGAGGCTATGATGAATCACCACTAAATACTCAAAAGAGAGTTGTACCGCTAGTCAAACGAACAAAGGTTCTGATGGAATATCAATAACAACTCGTTTTTATTATCTTTTTTGAAAATGATTTTCGAAAGAGATTGATTTGCACAATGATCAAACTAACAAAGGTTATGAGTGATCATCGCTTGTTATTCTTTGGGGAAAAAGACATCGCCACCAATGGCTAGACGAACAAAGGTTCTGATTAACCACTAGCGACGATGGGTTGAAAATGATTTTAGAAAGGAAAAGGTTTTTGTTCTGAAAATGACCTTGGTTTGCGAAAGTGAGTCTTTTTTGTTACGAAAATAACTCCTTCCTTTTCGTTATGCAAATGCTAAACTTTTTATAGTTGCGCTTGACGAGAATGTGACTCGCTCCTACGTATCCCAAATGGGAATCAAAGCGACGTAGTTCTAACGAGCCTCGAAAGTGAAAGTCTCTTTGCTTAGGTTTTGAAAAGTGGAGGGTGCTCATAATGATCAAACTAACAGAGGTTATGGGTGATCATTACTAACACTTGCCGTGATTTTTGATTCTTGGGAAAATATCTTTTGAAATTGAAAGCATTCATGATAATCAAACTAACAAAGGTTATGGGTGATTATCACTAGCACTTCATTGTTAATAATCACGCCAGCAGAGGCTGCGCAAGACTACTAACAAAGTTTTTGATTTTGAAGAGTTTTCGCAATTGGATTAATTTTGTTCGGGGAAACATTTATCCATCGTTTGGAAAAAAAGGGGTTGTGAAAAAAAAAGAAAATAAGTTCGCTTAGGGAAAAGAAACGAAATTTAAAAAGAGAAACAGGGGGTGAAATAGTAAAATGGGGGGTGCAAGTGGCAGGAGGGCTGTATTATTAAAACTGGGGTGTAAACAGTAGCCCAGTTCTTATTTTAGTGGGCTGGTCCGTTTCAAAATCGTGGGCTTCAGAGGTGAGGCGTGCGAAGTAAAGCGTAGGGGTGTGAATAGAAATCTGAAAAATAAGAAATGTGAAAAGACGAGAATACCCCTGCGTTTATACTATAAAAGCCAAAACCAAAATTAGAAACCCTAATCTCTCCTTTCCATCTTCACAGCGCCTCCTCCCTAAAAATGTCAAACCTAATATTCTCTCCCTCTCTCTCCATGGCCGCCGTTCACACCGCCCTCACCATTTCTCACCTCTCTCGCGATGTTGGCTTCGTGGTGGCGCTGTGGTGGTTTTGTGGGTGGTGGCTGATCGTACTGTGGGTGGAGGAGTTGGTCGCGAGGAGGAGGGTCGTTGGGTGGCGTGAGGCGGTGCGAAGCGGTGGTGGTTGGGTGGCAGTGGCGAGAGAGAGGGGGAAACCGGAAGAGGTGGGACGCTGTCGTTTTGGGGGAGGTTGCTGGCGACGACGAAGGGGTATTCGGTGGTTGTTGGTTCGGTGGAGCGGTGGTGAGAGAAACGAAGGGTGGATCGGTTGCTGGGTGGTGATTGATGGGGCTGTGGTTGTTGGGGTGAGGTGGTGTACGGCGGCGGCGTGGTGTGGCTACGGTTTCGACTGATTCTGTGGAATGACCACCGTGGATGGCGGTCGGAGTTCACCTCCGGCAGCTCAGGTCAGTGCATCATCCCTTCTCTATTTTTGTTCTATCGGCATGTTTACTTTTGTGTTGTTGTGGCTGTCTGGTTCGATTTCTTGTTGTTTAACTAACTCGTTTTTTTCACACACTGATTTCTCATTTTTAGAGCCAATGAACTATGAACCCTAAATTTTTATGTTCTGTTTCAAATCTATTTTCCAACTAACAGGGACATTGGACTACCTTATTTTAAAAAAAACTCATCCAATCTAAATACTGATATATGCTTAAAACGAAATAATAAAAAAACTCAGGACCTTTTTTTTGAGACTGCTGCCATGTTGTTTTGACAGCTTCTGTTGCCTACTGCATACCCTTGTTGCTGCTGCTCTTTTACTCTCCTGCTACTGCTCTTACTTCTAAAAAAAGAAGTTGTGTGTATTGCCCTGCGTGTTTGTGTGTGGTTGTGTTTGCAGTGTTTGCTGTCCTTTTTTTTTTGGACTGATTGCTGTGAATTCTTGCTTGTGTGTATGTGTCTGTGTGTTTCAGTATCTCTTTTGCCTCTTTGCTGTATGTCTGTGTATCCTTGCTGTCTGCCCCCTTAGACCTAGGATTGACTGTTTATTTATACTGAAAAACTAGGGTTGGCATCTAATTGGTTTTTGACTGGTTTGACTGGGCTTTTGCAGGTCTGATAATGTGGGCTTGCTGAGCAGTCTTGGAGAGCAAGAACAGCCCCAGAGATTTGCTGATGCTGCTCCCTTTTTATTTTCGTTTTTTTGTATTTTTTGTATTTTTGACTATTGTTTTTTTTGCATTTTTGTGACAGTTTGGACTCTAAACACTCCTAAATTGTAAATGAAATAAAATTTGATTTTTTTTGACATTTTTGGACTCAAAACAAATTAAATAGACAAAATAAAAATAATAAAAGAAGTTGAGCCAAATACAAAAGCGAAATCGGGCCCAACTAGACAAATGCGCTAGAACGAGGCTCAAATAGAACAAATAGGCCCGCTAACTGATAAACACTAAAAATTAACTAGGAACCACGTTCGTGGGCCCAACTCAAAATGATAATCCCAATTTGTATATGTGTAGGCCCAATAACCCAACTGTTGGCCCAATTATACAAATGGCATCTTAACGACACTCGCATGACACCGACACGCGTTAACAGGACTCGAGACTTGCAAAAAATGCGACCTAGTAAATAAAAACGCTATTAACAGGAGCTCGGACAAAATTGGGGTATAACAGCTGCCCCTCTTTATTTGGATTTTACCAAGAAATATGAATTGCGCAAGACATATTTCGAAGGTAAAATAGAAATAAAGAATTCAGAAATTATACCAATTTTGTCCATTTGGAGAAACCCGAATTTCCCCCTTTTTTTTTTGTTTTTGGAAAGATAGACACTTTCGTGTTGATGCAAAAACAGTAAATGAACACTGACGTGCAGACAGAAAAGGTAAAATGGGCACTTGTGTGCAGGCAGAAAAGTAAAATGGGCACTTGGCGTGCAGACAGAAAAGGTAAAATGGGCACTTGGCGTGCAGACAGAAAAGGTAAAATGGGCACTTGGCGTGCAAAAAGCGGTAAATTGCCCAGGCTGCCTAAAACCTGTAATCCTTAAACGAACTCTTGACGAATCCGAGTTTGCACGTGGCTTTGAGGAGCACGCTCTTCCTGTTGGCCTTTTCGAGCGACCGGGGGGATCGTTATCAGCTCCGGAACTGATATACAGATCAATGCACGGCGTCCACTGTATCTGAGGCTGATACAACTATTCCGTTGAACCTCACATGGGGCTGCGGTCCATCGCGTTGCTCGTACACGATGTGAGACCTGGGCAAAAGGGAGCGATGATCTCTCTGGGCTCCAATCCGCAATGCGCGCCTGAGCGCTCTCTTTTCTTTTCTCTTTTTCTTTTCCTGTTTTTTGTTTCTCTCTTCTTCTTTTTTTGAACTCCCAACTTGGGGGGCATTTTCTGGAATCTGGGGGCGAGGGCTAACACCGAAGTGCTCATCCTCTCCTCGTACCTGCAGCTGAAAATGAACAAATGCATGCAATGCAAATGCCATGATTGCTGTTTTCTTTTTCTTATGGTGAATGTAAATGTAATGAGTTTCTTTTTTTCTTTTGTCTATGTCGGATGAATGCATGATTTTCTACTGTTCTTATATGTTTGATGAATGCAGTGATTTTCTTTTTCTTCTCTTGTCTATACGTAATGCATGATTTTCTTTTTCTTTTGTTTATGTCTGATGAATGCATGATTTTCTCCTGTTCTTATATGCCTTTTTCTCTTTCTCTAGCTTCTCTTCTTTCTTTTTCTTTCTTTTCTTTTCTTTTTGTTGCTCTCTTGGCTCTTCTCTTTTCTCTCTTTTGGCTTCTCTTTTTTTGCTCTTTTAAGAATCATGGGTATGCGAATGCAAAGTTTTGGTGTTTGATGATATGTAATGCTCTTGTGTTTTGATGAAATGGCAGATGACATGCAATGGAAAACTTTTCCTTCTTTGCCTTTTTCCTATGAAATGTGAATATTGAATAACATGGAATGGTGAATGACATGGGATGCTTTAGCTTTCTTTTCTTCTATGAGATGCAGGTATTGATGTGATGCAACTGTATTGCTTTGATGATTGATGGGGATGATGATGAATGCTTGGTTTGCTAGAAAGAAAGCAGTAAATGAACACTTGACGTGCTGATGAGAAAGCAGTAAATGAACACTTGGCGTGCTTTTAATGAACCACTTGGATCCGAGGGCATTTGAACTCCGAACTGAAGGAGTGACTGGACTCTAAATTGAAAGAGCATTCGAACTCCGAACTGAAGGAGCGACTGGGAATGAGATTTTGAGACTGACAAGTCCAGGATGACTGACTTGAGAATTAGATTGAAGATTGACACTTGAAGTGCTGATTCTTAGAACTAGGCATGAGGATTAACATCTTGTGTTCGCCCGCATTTTGCTTAGCGATGCAATGAATGAGGCATGTAATGCAAACATATGCCATGATTGATGTCTTGAATATTATGGAATGCTTTTGTTCTTTTGTATCTGCTTCTTCTTTGTAGTTTATGAAATGCAAATATCAACATAATGCTTTGAGGTTTGAATGCAAGTGTATGCGGTGATTGATGCTTTGATGAATGGAATGCTCCTGTTCTAACTTCTGTTTGTCTCTTTTGCTTCTTCTATGAAATGCAAACATTAATATGATGCAATGCTCTGATGTTTGATGCAATGATTTTTGTTCTTTTTCTTTTATGGAAATGCTAACGTTAATATGATGCAAATGTGTTGCGCCCGAAAAAGTCCCCGAGGGAGAACCTTCCTCGTTCACAACTTTTCTTAAGACAATGAAGCCGCCACCAATACTTATTTAAGGAAAGTATTAGGAAAACCTTTTATTGGAAAGCAAGTGGTCTTGCGAAACTAGAGAAGAGGGTTCGGGGGTCGGTTACGCGCGGGGAAGGTGTTAGCACCCCACACGTCCTCTCTACTGAGAGGGAACCTTTAATTAAATGTGTGGTTTTTGACTTGAAAATACTTAATTTTGCCTCTCTACTTTTTATTAAAAAAAATCTTAATGAAAATCTTTATTTATTATGAAAAAGGGGAAAAAAATGGTTTTTTAGAAAAAAAACGCTTGACGGGACATGGCCCACTCCTACGTATCTCCTGGTGCGATGGAGAATTCAAAGCTACGTAGTTCTTCTGTGTGGAAAATGTTTGTGGGTTGGTGTTTTTTAATGTAGGGGTTTTAGGACTGTGTGATCTGTGTTGGAGGACCACTGGGGGTCTAAAGGGCCGCTGGGGGCTGAAGGAGCGCTGGGGCTCTGAAGGACCACAGTTCACTTATCCTAAAACAATGATTAACCCGGCCGTACGACCGACTTAATCCCCTACTTTGAAAATAAGATTTTTGATTTTTGAAAGAGATGTGTTTGTATTTTTTATTTAGAAATTATTTGTTTTTGCGCTTGACAGGGGCGTGGCCCTGCTCCTACGTATCTCCGGGTGGAGAATCAAAGGCGACGTAGTTCTTGTTTCTTTTGAAAATGATTGTTGAAAACTTATTGTGAAAATGATTTTTATTTGTTATGCTTGACGGGATGTGACCCGCTCCTACGTATCTCCTGGTGCGATGGAGAATTCAAAGCTACGTAGTTCTTCTGGTGTCTTTTTGAAAAGTGTTTTATTTTGGAAAAGCGTTTGGTTTTTGAAAGGAAAAATGTTTTTGGTTTGTTGTGCTTGACGGGATGTGACCCGCTCCTACGTATCTCCTGGTGCGATGGAGAATTCAAAGCTACGTAGTTCTTCTTTGTTTGGAAAACGGTTTTTGTTATTTTATTATTTATTTATTTTTTATCTTGTTTAATTGTGAAAATTAGGCATTTATGATGATCAATTGAGCAAAGGCTCCAAGTGATCACCACTAGTACCTCATTGTTAATAATCATGTAAGCAAAGGCTTCACAAGACTATTTAACAAAGTTTTTAACTTAGTGAACTTTTTAGGAAAATTCAGGCATTCATGATGATCAATTGAGCAAAGGCTCCAAGTGATCACCACTAGTACCTCATTGTTAATAATCATGCAAGCAAAGGCTTCACAAGACTATTGACAAAGTTTTTAATTTATGAGAAATTATTTTGTTTTGAAGAGAATTAAATTAAATTAAAAAACGAGAAAGGGGGTGAAATGGTAAAATGGGAGTGTAATTAACTGTGTGGGGTTGTATAATTAATCGGGGGTGTAAAGAGGAAGCCCAGTTCGCATTGGAGGGCCCAGTATGCGAAACTGGGCTTAAGTGAGGGAGGGTGTGTGTGTTAATCCGTGGGGTGCAATTATGAATCTGAATATTAAAAATAAAACTGAATAAATAAATAATAATAAAACAAAATGGAGAGGTATTAAAAGGGGGGGTACCGAAAACCCTAATTCTTCCCACTACTTCAACAGCTGCGCCGCAGCTGGCTAGGGAGAGAGAAGGGCGAAGGTTTCGCCGGAATTTCAGGAGGAGAGAGAGAGGATTTATCGCCGGAGAAGAAAGGGAAAGATTCGCGCTGAGAGAGAAGAAAGGAAAGCGCAGATCGGGGAGCGAGAGGAGGAGAGGGAGCACCGATCGGCCTGAGGTAAGAGAGGGGACGACGACGTCCGGCCGTCCCTTGGCCGGCGTCGTCTGTTTGTAGCGGCGAAGGGGGTTCTGTAGCCGGGCGGTTTCGACGGGGTGAGGGGAAGAGGACGAAGATGATTCCGTCGGAGGTGGGTGGCCGGCGGTGTTGCTTTCGGTTTTGGGAGTGGCTCGGTTTTGGGAGTGGCTCGGAGAGAATGAAAACAGGGAAGGGGAGAAGAAAAAGGGGGAGGATGCGATGGTAGGGACAGCCGGAGAGAGTGGAGGGTGGCGGTTGTTGGTGGAAGGGTTGGCTTCGGTTTAGGGAGAGGAGCTCTTTTCGGATGGCTGCTGGCTTCGGTTTTGTGATGGGTCACCGGAGTTCATGGTGGAGCTCGCCGGAGAAGACGACCGGAGCTCCGGCGAACACATTAAGGTTAGTTTTGTTTATATTTTTTTCCTGTTCCTGGCCTATTCTTATACACGTTTCTTTCTGTTATTATTCTTGATTCTGGTTTCTTAATCATCTAATCTGTATTTGCTCTAATTTATACTATGTTTGATCTTTGCTTCTGGTGATCTCCACATTGGTTCTGAATGTGTGCCTTTTGGTTTCCTAAGACAAAGAACTAGCCTAGTTTGAGACAAACAGAACACAAACGAAACAAATATAATCTTTTGACAAAATTAATTTCTAATTTTATGCAAACAGTACCCTAATCAGAGAAAAGAAAAAAAACTTGTCTAAATTCGTTTTTGGTTTATTTTGAATATAAACAGAATCGAATCTGGATTAGTATCATACATATATACAGGTCTTTGATTCTGCAGCCTTTTATAATATAAATGAACCAACCTTTAGTCCAGCCTCAGATTGGTCTCCTAGATTGCTTGATTGTGCTTGCTGCTGTATCTACTTTGTTGAACTGCTAATGCTTCTTTACTCAAACTTTTCAGCTCTCAGACCTTGAGAAAAACGTATTTAGGTGATTAGGGTTTCAATGTGAAGCCCCAATCCCTATTTCTTAGTGATTTTTGCAGTTGTATGCATCTGTGTCCTCCTCTTTTGCTGTGGACTGACTGTTTATTTATATTAAAAACTTAGCTCTTGGCATTAATTGCTTTTGACCGGGCTTTGAATTATTTTTCAGGTTTTGGAGCGGATCGACCTAGGCCCAACAGCTTGGGGAGCAACTGCTGGAAACCCCCAAATCTGCTGCTGCTGCCTATTATTATTTGCATTTTCGGATTTGTATTTTTTGGTATTTTTAGTATTATCATTTTTTGTATTTTTGGACTTTTGGACATCTTAGACACTATTAAATTGTAAATAAACAATAAATATAATTTTTTTGACATTTTTTAGACTATATTTACTAATGAAAATAAATGAATAGGCAGAGTAAAAATAAAAGAAATTGGGCCAAATACAAAAGTGATATCGGACCCAACTAGACAAGTGCGTGAGAACGAGGCCCAAATAGAACAAATAGGCCCGCTAACACTAAAAATTAACTAGGAACCACGTTCGTGGGCCCGACTCAAAATGATAAACCCAATAGTAAGAAAAGCGACTTAAATAAGCCCGCTTAGGTTCAACTAGGCCCAAATATCAAGATTAAACTGAAGAATGCGCGAAAAGATCGATCATTCGCACGCATGCCTAGCTTAAGTAATGGTATTTCGGCTTAATTGAACGGATAATTGAAATTGGCTTAAATTAAAAAAGGACGCTATTCTAACTACTCAAAATACAAATTAAGTAAAACAAGTGACTAGAAGAAGGCGGACAAAATTGGGGTATGACAGCTGCCCCTCTTTATTCGGATTTTATCCAGAAATATGAATTGGCCGAGACATATTTCGAAGATAAAATAGGAATAAAGAATTCAGAAATTATACCAATTTTGTCTACTTAGAGAAACCTGAATTTCTTTTTTTTATTTTTATTTTTATTTTTGGAAAGGTGGACACTTTCGTGTCGATGCGAAAACAGTAAATGAACACTGACGTGCAGACAGAAAAGGTAAAATGGGCACTTGCGTGCAGACAGAAAAGGTAAAATGGGCACTTGCGTGCAGACAGAAAAGGTAAAATGGGCACTTGGCGTGCAGAAAGCGGTAAATTGCCCAGGCTGCCTAAAACCTGTAATCCTTAAACGGACTCTTGGTGAATCCGAGTTTGCACGTGGCTTTGAGGAGCACGCTTCCTGTTGGCCTTTTCGAGCGACCGGGGGGATCGTTATCAGCTCCGGAACTGATATACTGATCAATGCACGGCGTCCACTGTATCTTAGGCTGATACAACTATTCCGTGGAACCTCACATGGGGCTGCGGTCCATCGCGTTGCTCGTACGCGACGTGAGACCTGGGCAGAAGGGAGCGATGATCTCTGTGCTCCAATCCGCAATGCGCGCTTGAGCGCTCTCTTTTCTTTTCTCTCTTTCTTTTCTATCTCTCTTCTTCCTTTTTTCTGAACTCCCACCTTGGGGGAACATTTTCTGGAATCTGGGGGCGAGGGCTAACACCGAAGTGCTCATCCTCTTTTGTACCTGTAGCTGAAAAATGAACAAATGCATGCAATGCAAATGCCATGATTGCTGTTTTCTTTTTTTCTTATGATGAATGATGAGTTTCTTATTTCCTTTGTCTATGTCGGATGAATGCATGATCTTCTACTGTTCCTATATGCTTGATGAATGCAATGATTTTCCTTTTCTTCTCTTGTCTGTACGCAATGCATAATTTTCTCCTGTTCTTATATGTCTTTTTCTCTTTCTCTAGCTTCTCTTCTTTTTGTTGCTCTCTTGGCTCTTCTCTTTTCTCTCTTTGGCTCCTCTTTTTGCTCTTTTAAGAAACAAGGGTATGCGAATGCAAAGCTTTGGTGTTTGATGACATGGAATGCTCATGTATTTTAATGGAATGACATGCAAAGGAAAACTTTCTCTACTCCTTTTTTATTTATTTATTTATTTATTTATTTTTATGAAATGGGGACATTGCTGTAAAATGATGAATGAAATGATGAATGACATGGGATGTTCTAGCTTTCTATGAGATGCCAGTATTGATGTGATGCAACTGTATTGCTTTGATGTTTGAATGCAAATGTATGCGGTGATTGATGCTTTGATGAATGAAATGCTCCTGTTCTAACTTCTGTTTGTTTCTTTTTGCTTGCTTCTATGAAATGCAGACATTAATACGATGCAATGCTCTGATGTTTGATGCAATGATTCTTGTTCTTTTTTTTTCATGGAAATGCTAACGTTAATATGATCCATATGCACTTCTTTAATGTTTGATGATTGAATGACAAAGAAATGCTTTGTGAAATGATGAATGACATGGAATGCTTTTGTGTTGCTTCTGTGGTTTCTTTTCTTTGTTTTCTTTTTGCTTTCTTTGCTTTTTCTGTGAAATATCTGATGCTAAATGTAATGCTCTAGTGATGAATGACATGCAATGATTTTGTTCTTTTCTTTTTATGAAGTGCGAACATTAATATGATGCCAATGCAATGAAAAGGTTTCTGCTTTTTCTGTACAACTGACGTGGAAAATTTTTTTTTTTTTTGCTATGTGATGAATGCACAAAATGTGAAGATGCAAACGTAATGCTTCGATCCATATGCTATAATGCCTAGATGCATGAGATAAACGTTTTTGTGATGATGAGATGCGAGACTTTGAATGCAAGGACTTGAGATGATTATTGACCATTCTGTTGAAAAATTGAATTTGATTCAAACTCTGGTGTTCTCAAGGTTTTTATTTACAAATAACCTCACTTGTTTTCTCTTTCTTTCCACGATGACTGAATTTTAGATATCACGTAAACAACTTGTGTTCTCTCCTTTGAAGCATTATCTAGTAAACATGCATAGGAGTGCAAATGTGAATGAATGAGTCAGTTAACTTGGAATTGGTTTAGGGCATGGACATTTATGGCAAGTGAAGGAATGACAGACATTTGCCGAAGCTTATGAGGGACCAAGAGATACAAGATTGCCCCAATTCAGGTCTTTGACGAGTGAATAACTTGCCCCTGTCTAGTGGTGACAACGACTAGGGGTGTAGAAGATGATGAATTGGGAACGCTTCGGCTCTTGGGATGAAAGCTGGAATGAAAGGGGTTTTGCCTCAACCCACAGAATTTGATGTTGCCCCAGTCAGAATGACAAGGTCTTGTTTAGGATAGTGAGTTGAGAGATTGCCCCGGTGAGGTTTTTATGGGAATGAATGAGGTGAAGGAAATGGGAATGCACTTGCCCCACTTTGGAATGACCTTGACAACTGGAATGACATGGGATGGGCATTGAAAACACTTTCCCAAGACTAGGGTGTGTGGGTGGTGAAGAGAAGGCCCCAACTTTTGGGTCTGAGTGGTATTCTCAGTGCAAATCTTTGGTTCTCTACTGATGTCTTGACTTTTGGTGTGAAAGAATCCTTACCTGGTGATCACTAAACCTTGTTTTAATGCATCTTGAATGTGTTTTGGAGTGCAAGTCCCTCTTTTTTTATTTTGTCAGCTTCCTTTTTTCTGACTGTTCGTTTTTGTTTCCTCAGTTCTCTTTTTTTCTGAGGGTTTATTCTTTCTTGATCAGCTTCCTTTTTTCTGATCGCTTGTTTTTCTTTTGAGCAAACACATTGTACATAGATAAGCTTGTTCGTCCTAAGATTAGAATTTGAGAGAACAAAAGCAACCGGTCATTGATCGGAATGGACTTTTCGGGATTGTGGTGTTTTGTACGTGGAGCAAAGAGGGTTAGGCTTAATGAAGTGTTTGAGGCTAAAGGGAGGATGAGTTTTGTTCGGCGTTGATTGACGGTTAATGGTCTATGAGGAAGATGGTTATTGGGCTTGTTTGGGCTCTGTTAAAGCAAATTCGTGTCTCATGGTAGAATGACTAAGGGGTTTGATGTTGAGGCCAAAGGAAGTGTTTGAAGGTTTATGAAATCGGGTGTTGGAATGGTGGAGTGTTTGAAGGTTTATTTAGACAAGGATCTCTTGCATTTTGTGGTAACATGTACCAGCTCACCACTTTATTTTCTTTTGTTTTGGGATTTTCATTTTTGAATCCCCTTTTTTTTCTCTTTTTCCCTTTTTTTTTATGATTCTTTTCCTTCTTCGACTCGGGTGAGCTGATAAAAAGTGATGCACTGTTTTTTTATTTGGGGTGATCCTTGTCTAGGGTGATTTTTGGATTTTGGTTTTTCTTGGCTCAAGGTGGGTAGGAAAGGGACTTTCTGGGATTTTGGGGTTTTTGAGGAGATGGCCAAATTTCATTTCAAATCCCGATTGCTTATTTCTATAAGACTTAACTTTAGAACAATAATTTATCTATATTCATGTGTTTGCTCTTTTTTCCTTTTTTGTGCCCTAATTTTTGCCTGGACCGCTCTTTGTGAGTTTTCAGTCCACCGGGCGCTCCTTTTTGCCTAGGCCGCCCTTTGCGGGTTTTCAACCTAGCGAGCTTGTTTTCTTGTTTATTATATTATTATTATTATTATTTTTTTGAGAGACTTGCACTGAAGGAATATGATATTAATCAAGGGGAATTAATGATCACAGACTTGCCCCAGCATGGAGGACTTGAACCAAAAGTCAAATATGCACTGATGGGGAGAATATGCACTTTATGGGTGGACGGGGCGGGACTAGACTTGGACGGGAAACTGTGGTAAGGGAGGAAAACCAACGGACTCAAACAAGAGAATGTACTCATAGCATGCACGCTCATTAGAAGAATGCTTCACAGAGAGTTAACATCAGTTAAAAATTTGTTTTTTCTTTGATACACTATTTGAGTCTTTTGTCATGGAATGGATGGGATGCAGTGCTTTTGAAAAACTGAGTGCCTTGGAACACCTTGAGTTTGCAACCAAGTAAGGATAAACTTTTTCAAAAAGGATGATTGTTTCGTAAGAACGTCTCGCTTCTCATCACAACTCTTATTTTATGTAATGAATGAATGAACAAATTATGATATGCAAGTATGATGCAAATGCGTGGAGAATGACCACTCGAAGAGCGTGGCCTATTCTAAATAATTTTGTTATTTTTAATGCAAGACAAAACATGGAATGCCAATGCGAATGATGTAAGAATGATGCCCCTTTTTTTTCAAAATGATTTTTGATTTTGATTTTTGATTTTTTTATTTTTTAGAGGCGAGGCAAGGTACGAAATACCAATGCCCCCTTTTTCTTTTGAATGATGAAAGATGCAAGAATGATGCTTTTCTCTAAATGATGATGATTATGAATGAGATGCTTTTTTTGTGCAATGAAATGCATGATACTCTCAATGATTTTCTTTTTTGTTTTTTAGTTTTGGAACATGATTTTGAAAATCATTTGGAGATGCAAATGATTTATTGGAAAAAGGGTTTTAGAAAAATGTGCTTGACGGGGTATGACCCGCTCCTACGTATCCCCATTGTAATGAGGAATCAAAGCTTACGTAGTTCTACTGTGTCTTTTTTGAAATAATGCTTATGCATGAATGTCTCCTCTTGGATGAACTTGACGAGGATTTTTTGCATGATTATAAATGAAATGCTTATGCTATGCAAATGATAATTATTTTTTGTTTTATGTAATGAAAGGGAATGCAAGATGAATGTTTTTTTTTTCAAACTTTTGTTAGATGCAAATGCAATGGTGCGAAACGATGTGAATGCGAAATGATGTGGATGCGAAATGATGTGGATGCGAAATGATGTGTCATTTACATAAAAAGAGGGTAAGTAAATAAGGATATTATTTTCTACGATTTTTGGAAATAGAGTTTAAGAAAAAGGAATGCCTAAACTAATGCAACAAATAAAGGCGTGCCCCCGTGTCCTACAAAGGGTGGGAATCCTAGGGTCTAAAGTCGACGAAAGGGGTAATCCTCCCATGTAGGTTCTAATCACTTCCTTACAATGGCAACCAAGAGCTAAAGTCTCTCTCATGATGGCACCCACAATCGTAGAAAGCTACCGAGTGTGAGGCATCATGACAAAGCGCACTCTTGGGCGGAACTTTCATGAGAGCCATACAGACAAAGGTCTACGAATGGAAGTCACTAATCGTTCCCACTCTCCTAGGTTTTTGTTCAGACCTTGGGTTTTAGGCCCCACTCAATGCTCACAAGTATAGGATGTGAAGTGTGTGTCGAGGGCACAACACCTAGGAATAACTACCCTTCCCCACCTGCAAATGAAAATCCAGAGCAGTCCAGACAAATAGCATGTTGTTTATCCTAGGGTTCAATATCGATCCAATATAAACTAATCTAGGGTGCCCATAACAATGCACTACTTACCTCAAGAAAGGGAGCAAAGAAGAAGGGGACGTGATAAGAAAGGGGAAGTATGCATGTGCTTACCATAGGAAAGGGAGCAGAGAAGAAGGGGACATGATAAGAAAGGGGAAGAAATGCATGAGGGAACTAAGCAAAGAAGTAACCATCTATTGCTTTAAACAAAAGCAAACACAGGAGAAGAATGCACATGGATGTAATATGCTTATGAAAAAGGAAGAAGAAGAGAGGCAAAGCAAGATATTCGAATCAATCATATAAACCACACACTTAAATAATTAGGCTTGACCCACTTTAAAAAAAATGTTTTTTTTTAGTGTCCCCAGTGAAGTCGCCAGCTGTTGCGCCCGAAAAAGTCCCCGAGGGAGAACCTTCCTCGTTCACAACTTTTCTTAAGACAATGAAGCCGCCACCAATACTTATTTAAGGAAAGTATTAGGAAAACCTTTTATTGGAAAGCAAGTGGTCTTGCGAAACTAGAGAAGAGGGTTCGGGGGTCGGTTACGCGCGGGGAAGGTGTTAGCACCCCACACGTCCTCTCTACTGAGAGGGAACCTTTAATTAAATGTGTGGTTTTTGACTTGAAAATACTTAATTTTGCCTCTCTACTTTTTATTAAAAAAAATCTTAATGAAAATCTTTATTTATTATGAAAAAGGGGAAAAAAATGGTTTTTTAGAAAAAAAACGCTTGACGGGACATGGCCCACTCCTACGTATCTCCTGGTGCGATGGAGAATTCAAAGCTACGTAGTTCTTCTGTGTGGAAAATGTTTGTGGGTTGGTGTTTTTTAATGTAGGGGTTTTAGGACTGTGTGATCTGTGTTGGAGGACCACTGGGGGTCTAAAGGGCCGCTGGGGGCTGAAGGAGCGCTGGGGCTCTGAAGGACCACAGTTCACTTATCCTAAAACAATGATTAACCCGGCCGTACGACCGACTTAATCCCCTACTTTGAAAATAAGATTTTTGATTTTTGAAAGAGATGTGTTTGTATTTTTTATTTAGAAATTATTTGTTTTTGCGCTTGACAGGGGCGTGGCCCTGCTCCTACGTATCTCCGGGTGGAGAATCAAAGGCGATGTAGTTCTTGTTTCTTTTGAAAATGATTGTTGAAAACTTATTGTGAAAATGATTTTTATTTGTTATGCTTGACGGGATGTGACCCGCTCCTACGTATCTCCTGGTGCGATGGAGAATTCAAAGCTACGTAGTTCTTCTGGTGTCTTTTTGAAAAGTGTTTTATTTTGGAAAAGCGTTTGGTTTTTGAAAGGAAAAATGTTTTTGGTTTGTTGTGCTTGACGGGATGTGACCCGCTCCTACGTATCTCCTGGTGCGATGGAGAATTCAAAGCTACGTAGTTCTTCTTTGTTTGGAAAACGGTTTTTGTTATTTTATTATTTATTTATTTTTTATCTTGTTTAATTGTGAAAATTAGGCATTTATGATGATCAATTGAGCAAAGGCTCCAAGTGATCACCACTAGTACCTCATTGTTAATAATCATGTAAGCAAAGGCTTCACAAGACTATTTAACAAAGTTTTTAACTTAGTGAACTTTTTAGGAAAATTCAGGCATTCATGATGATCAATTGAGCAAAGGCTCCAAGTGATCACCACTAGTACCTCATTGTTAATAATCATGCAAGCAAAGGCTTCACAAGACTATTGACAAAGTTTTTAATTTATGAGAAATTATTTTGTTTTGAAGAGAATTAAATTAAATTAAAAAACGAGAAAGGGGGTGAAATGGTAAAATGGGAGTGTAATTAACTGTGTGGGGTTGTATAATTAATCGGGGGTGTAAAGAGGAAGCCCAGTTCGCATTGGAGGGCCCAGTATGCGAAACTGGGCTTAAGTGAGGGAGGGTGTGTGTGTTAATCCGTGGGGTGCAATTATGAATCTGAATATTAAAAATAAAACTGAATAAATAAATAATAATAAAACAAAATGGAGAGGTATTAAAAGGGGGGGTACCGAAAACCCTAATTCTTCCCACTACTTCAACAGCTGCGCCGCAGCTGGCTAGGGAGAGAGAAGGGCGAAGGTTTCGCCGGAATTTCAGGAGGAGAGAGAGAGGATTTATCGCCGGAGAAGAAAGGGAAAGATTCGCGCTGAGAGAGAAGAAAGGAAAGCGCAGATCGGGGAGCGAGAGGAGGAGAGGGAGCACCGATCGGCCTGAGGTAAGAGAGGGGACGACGACGTCCGGCCGTCCCTTGGCCGGCGTCGTCTGTTTGTAGCGGCGAAGGGGGTTCTGCAGCCGGGCGGTTTCGACGGGGTGAGGGGAAGAGGACGAAGATGATTCCGTCGGAGGTGGGTGGCCGGCGGTGTTGCTTTCGGTTTTGGGAGTGGCTCGGTTTTGGGAGTGGCTCGGAGAGAATGAAAACAGGGAAGGGGAGAAGAAAAAGGGGGAGGATGCGATGGTAGGGACAGCCGGAGAGAGTGGAGGGTGGCGGTTGTTGGTGGAAGGGTTGGCTTCGGTTTAGGGAGAGGAGCTCTTTTCGGATGGCTGCTGGCTTCGGTTTTGTGATGGGTCACCGGAGTTCATGGTGGAGCTCGCCGGAGAAGACGACCGGAGCTCCGGCGAACACATTAAGGTTAGTTTTGTTTATATTTTTTTTCCTGTTCCTGGCCTATTCTTCTACACGTTTCTTTCTGTTATTATTCTTGATTCTGGTTTCTTAATCATCTAATCTGTATTTGCTCTAATTTATACTATGTTTGATCTTTGCTTCTGGTGATCTCCACATTGGATCTGAATGTGTGCCTTTTGGTTTCCTAAGACAAAGAACTAGCCTAGTTTGAGACAAACAGAACACAAACGAAACAAATATAATCTTTTGACAAAATTAATTTTTAATTTTATGCAAACAGTACCCTAATCAGAGAAAAGAAAAAAAACTTGTCTAAATTCGTTTTTGGTTTATTTTGAATATAAACAGAATCGAATCTGGATTAGTATCATACATATATACAGGTCTTTGATTCTGCAGCCTTTTATAATATAAATGAACCAACCTTTAGTCCAGCCTCAGATTGGTCTCCTAGATTGCTTGATTGTGCTTGCTGCTGTATCTACTTTGTTGAACTGCTAATGCTTCTTTACTCAAACTTTTCAGCTCTCAGACCTTGAGAAAAACGTATTTAGGTGATTAGGGTTTCAATGTGAAGCCCCAATCCCTATTTCTTAGTGATTTTTGCAGTTGTATGCATCTGTGTCCTCCTCTTTTGCTGTGGACTGACTGTTTATTTATATTAAAAACTTAGCTCTTGGCATTAATTGCTTTTGACCGGGCTTTGAATTATTTTTCAGGTTTTGGAGCGGATCGACCTAGGCCCAACAGCTTGGGGAGCAACTGCTGGAAACCCCCAAATCTGCTGCTGCTGCCTATTATTATTTGCATTTTCGGATTTGTATTTTTTGGTATTTTTAGTATTATCATTTTTTGTATTTTTGGACTTTTGGACATCTTAGACACTATTAAATTGTAAATAAACAATAAATATAATTTTTTTGACATTTTTTAGACTATATTTACTAATGAAAATAAATGAATAGGCAGAGTAAAAATAAAAGAAATTGGGCCAAATACAAAAGTGATATCGGACCCAACTAGACAAGTGCGTGAGAACGAGGCCCAAATAGAACAAATAGGCCCGCTAACACTAAAAATTAACTAGGAACCACGTTCGTGGGCCCGACTCAAAATGATAAACCCAATAGTAAGAAAAGCGACTTAAATAAGCCCGCTTAGGTTCAACTAGGCCCAAATATCAAGATTAAACTGAAGAATGCGCGAAAAGATCGATCATTCGCACGCATGCCTAGCTTAAGTAATGGTATTTCGGCTTAATTGAACGGATAATTGAAATTGGCTTAAATTAAAAAAGGACGCTATTCTAACTACTCAAAATACAAATAAAGTAAAACAAGTGACTAGAAGAAGGCGGACAAAATTGGGGTATGACAAAATGCACCGCTTTAATGTTTGAGGATTGAATGACAAAGGAATGCTTATGAAATGATGAATGATATGGAATGCTGGATGACAGGGAACGTTTCTGTTCTTTTTGTTGTTTGTTTGGAGTTTGCAAGTGAGAGTCAACACTGGATGTGCTAATGAAAAAGCAATGAATGAGAAGACATGAAATGAGGATTGCATTTTTGAGTCCTTTGAATTATGGACACGAAGGTCGGGTTTATGGGTCAACACATGTCTTTATTGATCTAATGGTCTGAAGAATTTTGATGATTCAATGGCGCATGCAAAGATTAGTATCTTGTGGAATGGTGAATGACATGGAATGCTTTTGTGGTTTCCTTTCTTTGTTTTCTTTTTGTTTTCTTTGCTTTTTCTATGAAATATCTGATGCAAAATGTAATGCTCTAATGATGAATGACATGCGATGACTTTGCGAACATTAACATGATGCCAATGCAATGAAAAGATTTCTACTTTTTCTTCTCTACTATTTTCCTCTATGAAATGCAAGTATTAATATGGTGCAACTGACGTGGAACGTTTTTTCTTTTTGCTATGTGACGAATGCACAAAATGTGAAGATACAAATGTAATGCTTTGATGCATATCCTATAATGAATAGATTGAAATGCCTAGATGCATGAGGTAAACATTTTTGTGATGATGAGATGCGAGACTTTGAATGCAAGGAATTGAGATGATTATTGACCATTCTGTTGAAAAATTGAATTTGATTCAAACTCCGGTGTTCTCAAGGTTTTTATTTACAAACAACCTTGCTTGTTTTCTCTTTCTTTCCATGATGACTGAATTTTAGATATCACGTAAACGGCTTGTGTTCTCTCTTTTGAAGCATTGTCTAGTACGCATGCATAGGGGTGCAAATGTGAATGAATGAGTCAGTTAACTTGGAATTGGTTTAGGGCATGGACATTTATGGCGAGTGAAGGAATGACAGACATGGATATTGCCAAAGCTTATGAGGGATCAATAGATACAAGACTGCCCCAACTAATGTCTTTGATGAGTGAATGGTTTGCCCCTGTCTAGTGGTGACAACAACTAGGGGCGTAGAAGATGATGAATTGGGAATGCTTCGGCTTTTGAAAGGGAAGGTGGATCAAAAGAGATTTTGTCTCAACCCATAAAGTTTGATGTTGCCCCAGTTAGAATGACAAGGCCTTGCTTAGGATAGTGAGTTGAGAGATTGCCCCGGTGAGGTTTTGTAGGAATGAATGAGGTGAAGGAATGGGAACGCGCTTGCCCCACTTTCGAATGACATTTCAAATGGTTTCTTTGAGTGTGGTTGTGAAAGGCGACAGAGTTATGGTGATGGTTATGAACTGAGGGTGATATATGAATGGGGTGGGCAATGAACAAACCTCCCCAAAGTTGAGAGGTGAAGGGAATGCCCCCTAGTACACACTTTTGGTTTTCTTTAAGAACAACTCAAATGCAATGAAAGTTTTGACTTTTTAGTATGATGAGAGGCTCCACTTGGTGACCACTAGACCTTGTTTTAATGCAACACGAATGCATCTTGGAGTGCAAGTCCTTCTTCTTTTTTACCAACTTTCTTTTTTAATTGTTTGTTTTTCTTTTTGAGCAGCTTTCTTTTTTCTGCTTGTTTGTTTTTTTCCTTTTGAGCAAACACGTCGCAAATAGATAAACTTATTTGTCCTAAAATTAAAACTTGAGAAAACGAAGGCAATTAGTCATTGATCGGGATGGACTTTTTAGGGTTGTGATGTGGAGAAGGGGATGATTGAGCTTAATGAAGTGTTTGGGGTTGATGGGAAGGACGGGTCTTATTCGGTGTTGGCTGATGGTCAATGATTTGTGAAGGAAATGGTTATTAAGTTTGATGAGGTGTTTGGGGGTGGTCGTACCCAATGAGGTGTTTGAAGGTTTTATGAAAGAAGAGATGGCTAAACCCAATGAACTGAGGGCTTTTTTTTTAAAGGAGGAATGATTGAACCCATTGAATTGAGGGCCTTTTTGGAAGGGGAAGTGATTGAACCCATTGAATCTGAGGGCCTCTTTGAAGGGGAGCTCTTATGACAAAATGTATTGACTCTTAATTTATACTCCCTTTGTCTTCCTTTCTTTGTTTTGGGATTCTCCTTTTTGAAACTTTGTTATTCCCCTTCTTTTGTGAATTTCCTTTCCTTTTGACTTGGAAATGATATACCATTTTTGAAGTGGAATTAACCCTCGTCCAGAGCGACGAAAATGTATCAAGATCTGAAAAAGATGTTTTGGTGGTATGGTATGAAGAGAGATGTGGCACAGTTTGTGTATGCCTGTTTGACCTGTCAGAAATCTAAGGTTGAGCATCAGAAGCCTGCAGGGCTAATGCAACCGTTGGAAATTCCAGAGTGGAAATGGGATAGCATAGCGATGGATTTTGTGACTGGGTTACCGAATACAGCTAAGGGTCATGACGCTATTTGGGTGATCATTGATAGGTTAACGAAGTCTGCTCATTTTATTCCTATTAACATCACTTATCCGGTGTCGAGGTTGGCAGAGGTCTATGTCAAAGAAATTGTGAAGTTGCACGGTGTTCCGAAGAGTATTGTGTCAGATAGGGATCCGAGGTTCACTTCTGAGTTTTGGAAGAGTTTGCAGAAGGAGTTGGGTTCAAAGTTGAAAATGAGTTCGGCGTATCATCCTCAAACCGATGGTCAGTCAGAGAGAACAATTCAGTCGTTAGAGGATTTGTTGAGGGCTTGTGTATTGGAACAGCGGGGTTCGTGGGATTCATATCTTGCGTTGATTGAGTTTACCTATAACAACAGTCACCATTCCAGCATTGGGATGGCACCGTTTGAGGCATTGTATGGTCGAAAGTGTAGGACGCCATTATGTTGGTATGATTCGGGAGAGAGTGTAGTTTTGGGACCAGAGATTGTCCGGGAGACTACGGAGAAGATCAAGATGATCCGTGAGAAGATGAAGGCTTCGCAGAGTCGTCAGAAGAGTTATCATGACAAGCGGAGGAAGGATTTAGAGTTTCAGGAGGGTGAGCATGTGTTCTTGAGGGTTTCTCCTATTACCGGTGTTGGTCGGGCGTTGAAATCGAAGAAGCTCACTCCTCGATTTGTTGGTCCTTATCAGATATCCGAGAGAATTGGAAATGTGGCTTATAGAGTGGCTTTACCGCCAAATCTTTCGAACTTGCATGACGTGTTTCACGTGTCGCAACTTCGGAAGTATGGTTCGGATCCATCTCATGTGATCCATATGGACGATGTAGAGGTGCGGGATAATCTCACTGTGGAGACGATGCCCGTACGGATTGGGGATCGTGAAGTGAAAGCGCTTAGAGGCAAAGAGATTGCATTAGTGAAAGTGGTTTGGCTAGGAGCTGCCGGCGAGAGTATGACTTGGGAGCTAGAGAGCAAGATGCGAGAAGCCTACCCAGAGTTGTTTGATCAGGTAAATTTCGAGGACGAAATATTCTAAGTGGGGGAGAGTTGTAACACCCTAAAATTATTTAATTAATTTATTTAATTAAGTAATTGGGGATTTAATTTAAATTATTTGATATAATGTGATTAATTAGAGTTTTATTTATTTTTGGTGGTATTAGGAGGGAGTGGAGGCGCCACTTGCATGACTTGGGCTTAAGTGGAAAGCCCAAGCCCATGATCCAATGTAGGCGAAGTGGTTAGTTAGTTGGGGGGCTAGGGTTTGTGGCCATTTTGCGAAATCAAAAAGAAAGGGAGCGTGAGGTATTGAGGGAGAGCAAGGCGCCGTAGGAGAGGAGAGGAAGAGGAGAGAAGTCGCAACCAAGGAAGAGCAAGAACGTGATCTTGTTGCTGTGGTCCTGTACGTGACTATCTCCGGAGCCTCCGTTCTTCAATTTCGAGGTTAGGGGAGCTCTATCACTCTATCTAATAGTTTATATGATGAGTTCTAGATCTAGGGTTAGAATAGATTTATTGATGCATTGTTGATGTTGGTTCCTAGATAAATAAGTATGCGAATTGATGTATGCACGGATTCTTGATGTGTTCTTGATGCATTGTTGGTATTGGCCATTATATATATGTGTGTATGCGAAGTGGAATTAATCATGAGACTGAAATTCTTGATATGTATGCGTTTGTGTTGGTGACTTGTGGCATTCAAATTGATCATGAAACTGAAATTGGTGTGGATTGCTTGTGTTATTCGCAAATTGGACGAATGGGTACATAGGCGCCTAGGGCGCCAAGGGGATAGGGAAGACAATGCTCAATTGAATTTTTGAGGAATTAATTAAATAAGTGTATTTTTGGTGGCTGGAAAATGTTGAGTTTTTTTTTTATAATTTAAAGTTGTTAAGAAAACCAATTTTTAGTGTTAAAAAGTGTTGAACAAAAATTCTGGGTGTTGCCACTGTGTTCTGGGCGCTAGGCGCCTGTGCTGGGCGCTGGGCGCCTGAGGCGTGTGTGTTGCGCGTTGTGCGCGCGCCTGGGCGCTAGGCGCCCGTGTCTTGTTTGTGTTGCGCTGTGTTGCGCGTTGTTCCCCTGGGCGCTAGGCGCCCGTGTCCGCGTTGCGCTGCGCTGTGCGCGCGTTGTTGCCCCTGGGCGCTAGGCGCCCGTGCTGTGTTGCGTTGTCTTGTGCGCCTGGGCGCTGGGCGCCAGTGCACGTGTTGCCTGGTTGCCTGGGCGCCTAAGGCGCCTGTTCCCAGGATGTTGCCTAATTTTTCCAAAAATTATTTTTATCATAACTTTTGACTCAGACGTCCGTTTTGAACGATTCGAAAAGTGTCGTGAAGCTTTTTACGTTGTCTATTTGTGGGTTCAATTTTTAAAATGAAAAATTGTTATTTTCTGACTGTTTGTGGGCGCCCAAGTGGCTGTCCCCGGTGATCGTCCCAGTGACATTGAAAAATGACGTGGAACTCTTTAAAAATCCCTTTTGGTGTATAAACAACAGTTTTAACACGGTAGTGTCAAAATGACTGTTTTGCCCCTAGTGGCCAAAGTTAATGATAATGATGTGTAAATGACGAGGATGCCCTTGGTGGCTAGTCAAATGACTGTTTTGCCCCTAGTGGCCAAAGTTAATGATAATGATGTGTAAATGACGAGGATGCCCTTGGTGGCTAGTCAAATGACTGTTTTACCCCTAGTGGCCAAAGTTAATGATAATGATGTGTAAATGACGAGGATGCCCTTGGTGGTTAGTCAAATGACGTTTTTGCCCTCAGTGGCTAATGTTTGATTTGAATGATGTTTATGTGTAAGTGACATTTGGGGCCTGAGTGGCTAAGTGATGTAAGGCCTAAAAGGCTAAGTGACGTTATTTGTGTGTGAATTATGAAATGACAGGTGCTGTGCCTTTATTCGGCAAACCGGTAAGCGACGGGTCACATAGTTGACTATGAATTGAGTAATTGTGTATTTGTGTATTGTGAGTGGTGCATGTCATAGTGTCTCATGCCCATATGCATAAACCCAGTGATGTTTTGAGGCCTGAGTGGCTAAGTGATGATGAGGCCTGAGTGGCTAAGCGACGTTTTGTGAAAAGGTACCTTCATGCATATACCCGCGAGTGGGTTGCATTTCATAAATCTACATGTCATGAAATGAGTTATTGTAAATGATGTAAGAGATGACTATGATGTGAATATTTGGTGTTTTGGATGCTGATTGTTCTAGTGCGTAGCCTATGATTAGTGCTTATCATATTTTCTATTATATAGACTGAAATGATGCTCACCCTTTCCTGTTTGAATGTTACCCCGTGTTGGTAACGTGCAGGTGATTCCCAGTGAAGGTATTAGCTTCACTTTTTGAGTCGAGTCGTCATGCTCTGATACGTAGCACTCAGGGGGGGAAAACGAACTCGGCACTTATTTAATGATTTTTGGTTGTTATGTCCATGTGGACTATTTGGTTATGTTTTACTATTTCCGCTGCGTAGTTGGTTGTATTATGTTGAGTTTTATAAGTGACGTTGAAATGAGATTGGAGATTCTTTATTTGTGATGTGCTACGCGAATGCATGAGTATTGAGTTGAACTGTCTTTCAAAACTGCTAAGCGACGTTTTATTGAAGTATGTGTAACATTCCCTATGAGCGAGATTTTTAAACTCTGATTTTTATAAACAAAGTAACGGGTAGAAAGGGGTGTTACACTTACTAGAAGAACGCTTCACAGAGAGTTAACATTGGTTAAAACATGATATGAAAACCCTTTTTTTTTGATGAACTGTTTCAGCCTTTTATCATGGAATGGATGAGATGTGATGTCTTTTTTTTGAAGGAAATACAAATGAGCTATTGATGTGAAAAAACTGAGTGCCTTGGAACACCCTGAGTTTGCAAATGAGTGAGGGTAAACTTTTCCAAAAAGGAAAGATTACTTTGCAAGAACATCTCGTCTCTCATCACAACATTTTTGTTGTACGCAATGCATGGATGAAAATATTATGATGTATACATGATGAAAATGAAATGCGTGAAAGCATATTCACTTGAAAAGTGTGATTATTCTAAAAGTTTTTTTTTATGCTTTCTTTTTATGCAAGACGAAATATGAAATGCCAATGCATCCTTGGATGATGAATGATGCAAGAATGCTGCTTCTTTTCAAAATGATTTTTATAGAGGCAAGACAAGATATGAAATGCCGGTGCCCCCTTTTTCTTTCGAATGATGAAAGATGCAGGAATGATGCTTTTCTCTAAATGATGATGATTTTTTTTTAAGAGGCAAAGCAAAGTATGAAATGCCAATGCCCCTTCCTTTTTTTTTTGAAAGATGCATGTATGATGTATTTGAACCAAAGTGATGAGGTTAATGAAATGGTGCATGAATGCTACATTTTGAATAAATTTGATGATGATTTTTATTCATGATTATGAATGAGATGCTTTCTTGTTTTCATTTTTTGTGCAATGAAATGCATGATGCTCACAATGATTTTTTTTAAAAAAAATGCGTGGGAAGACATGGTTTTATTGAATGGAAATGCATGCAAAATGAGAGGTTAATGTATTATTTTTTTCACGATGTGTGAAAAAGGACAACAATAATGCATGAAACGCGCTCCTAATAAGACACGATTTTTGGATCTTTCGAGAAAATTAGGGGAAAAAGCCTTAGTGAATGGAAGCGCACACGTGCGGAGAACGCACTCTTGACAAACCTAAATGAGATAGAGAAAAATGCATGTATGCAAACATGATGAAAATGCAATGAAAATGACCACTTGGGAAGTGGAATTGCTCTAAAAGACTTTCGAGTGTTTTTGATGCAAGATGAAAAATGAAATTCCTAGGCATGCAAGAATGATGTTTTCAAGATGGTTTTTATTCTTTAGAGGCAAGACGAGATATGAAATGTCGATGCCTCCTCCCCCTTTTTTTTTGTAGAAATGATGACGTGAGGCAACCAATTGTCGTTACTCTGAGTAACTTGCATGAAACATTGAGTGGATCCTGGCTCAATACTTCACGCAATATACTGAAATGCTTCGACATTTGGTTAACTCAAACTTATTCTCTTATTCGAAAACAAACCTCACTTGATAGGGTCAAAGTGCCCCGATATCGTAGAGTAACATCTCAAATTTGTAGTGCACAAACAAATTTGAGATATTACCCTTCGTCATTCGAAGGTGCACTTTTACTCATTGAGCTTTTACATGAAGAGCTTTTCTATTTTTTCTTTGTTTAGAGAAGATGCATGCATTGGAAACTTTTCATTTTTTTCATTTTTAGTTTTGGAACATGGTTTTGAAAATTATTTGGAGATGCAAATGATTTACTGAAAAAAGGTTTTAGAAAAAGGTGCTTGACGGGGTATGACCCGCTCCTACGTATCCCCATTGTAATGAGGAATCAAAGCTTACGTAGTTCTACTGGGTTTTTTTTTGAAATAATGCTTATGCATGAATGCCTCGTCTTGGATGAACTCGACGAGGATTTTTTTCCTCTTTTTTTGATTATAAACGAAGTGTTTAAGCTATGAAGATGATAATTATTTTTTCATTATTACGCAATGAAATGAAATGCAAGATGAATAATTTTTTTCAAAATTGGAACTTTATTTAATGCAAATGACGCAATGAAGTAATGATGCAATGATGCAGGATGCAAGATACTTCTTTTCTTTTTGAGGTTTTTGCATAAAGAGGGTATTCACAGGAGGAATCTAGAAAACTCGCACACTATATGCCGCCTCATATAGGTGTTTATTGAAAAGGGAAAAGCATATCTCTTTTTTTTTGAAAATCTTTGAGGGAAAAATTAACTGGACTAAATGCAACAATGCAGCACACAATTTGGGAAGCCCTTGTGACCTAAAAGGGGGTAGAACCTATGATCTAAGGCACTTTAGGGATAATCTTCTCATGTAGCTCTATTCACACCCTCACAAAGGCCATCAGAGCCACAGTCCCTCTCATGAAAATCCCCGTAAATGCAGCAAACTGCTAGATACGAAGCATCATAAAAAAGCACAACTCTGATTGAAACTTTCGCGAGTAGCCAAACGGACAAAGGTCCTGATGGGCTCCCACTACTCGAATCCACTCATCCTATGGTATCCTAATAGACCTGGGTCATGGTCTCTTTCTCTAATCATATAGCCTCAAGGTACAAGTGTGTGTGTGCGAAGGGCATTTCCTAAAAAACTACCCCACCTGCAAATGAAAATCCAGAACAGTCCAGACAATAGAAAGCAATAACATGTCATCTACCCTAGGGTTCAATACCAATCAAATACAACTAATCTAGGGTGCCGACAACAATGCACTACTTACCTCAAGAAAGGGAGCAAAGAAGAAGGGGACATGATGTGATTGGGGAAATGCATGAGGGAACTAGGCATATAAGCAAAGAAGTAACTATCTATTATTTTAAACAAAAGCAAGCATAGAAGAAGAATGCATATGGATGCAACATGCTTATGAAAAAGAAGAAGAATAGAGGCAAAGCAAGATGTTCAAATCAATCACACAAACCACACACTTAATTAATTAGGCTTGACCCACTTTTTGAAAAAAGTGTTTTTTTTTTGGTCCCCAGTGAAGTCGCCAGCTGTTGCGCCCGAAAAAGTCCCCGAGGGGGAATCTTCCTCGTTCACAACTTTTCCTAAGACAATGAAGCCGCCACCAATATTTATTAAGGAAAATATTAGAAAAACCTTTTTTGGAAAGCGATTGGTCTTGCGAAACTAGAGAATAGGGTTCGGGGGTCGGTTACGCGCAATGAAGGTGTTAGCACCCCACACGTCCTCTCTACTGAGAGGGAACCTTTAATTAAATGTGTGGTTTTAGTGTGTTACCTTGAAAATACTTAGTTTTGCCTCTCTACTTCTTATTAAAAAAATCTTAATGAAAATCTTTATTTATTATGAAAAAGGGGGAAAAAAGGGTTTTTAGAAAAAAATGCTTGACGGGACATGGCCCGCTCCTACGTATCTCCTGGTGCGATGGAGAACTCAAAGCTACGTAGTTCTTCTTTGTCTTTTTGAAAAGTTTTTGTTTTTTATTTTTTTAGTGAGTTTTCGAAATAGGACGAGCATTAGCGAATGATTAAACTAGCAGAGGCTATGATGAATCACCACTAAATACTCAAAAGAGAGTTGTACCGCTAGTCAAACGAACAAAGGTTCTGATGGAATATCAATAACAACTCGTTTTTATTATCTTTTTTGAAAGTGATTTTCGAAAGAGATTGATTTGCACGATGATCAAACTAACAAAGGTTATGAGTGATCATCGCTTGTTATTCTTTGGGGAAAAAGACATCGCCACCAATGGCTAGACGAACAAAGGTTCTGATTAACCACTAGCGACGATGGGTTGAAAATGATTTTAGAAAGGAAAAGGTTTTTGTTCTGAAAATGACCTTGGTTTGCGAAAGTGATTCTTTTTTGTTACGAAAATAACTCCTTCCTTTTCGTTATGCAAATGCTAAACTTTTTATAGTTGCGCTTGACGAGAATGTGACTCGCTCCTACGTATCCCAAATGGGAATCAAAGCGACGTAGTTCTAACGAGCCTCGAAAGTGAAAGTCTCTTTGCTTAGGTTTTGAAAAGTGGAGGGTTCTCATAATGATCAAACTAACAGAGGTTATGGGTGATCATTACTAACACTTGCCGTGATTTTTGATTCTTGGGAAAATATCTTTTGAAATTGAAAGCATTCATGATAATCAAACTAACAAAGGTTATGGGTGATTATCACTAGCACTTCATTGTTAATAATCACGCCAGCAGAGGCTGCGCAAGACTACTAACAAAGTTTTTGATTTTGAAGAGTTTTCGCAATTGGATTAATTTTGTTCGGGGAAACATTTATCCATCATTTGGAAAAAAAGGGGTTGTGAAAAAAAAAGAAAATAAGTTCGCTTAGGGAAAAGAAACGAAATTTAAAAAGAGAAACAGGGGGTGAAATAGTAAAATGGGGGGTGCAAGTGGCAGGAGGGCTGTATTATTAAAACTGGGGTGTAAACAGTAGCCCAGTTCTTATTTTAGTGGGCTGGTCCGTTTCAAAATCGTGGGCTTCAGAGGGGAGGCGTGCGAAGTAAAGCGTAGGGGTGTGAATAGAAATCTGAAAAATAAGAAATGTGAAAAGACGAGAATACCCCTGCGTTTATACTATAAAAGCCAAAACCAAAATTAGAAACCCTAATCTCTCCTTTCCATCTTCACAGCGCCTCCTCCCTAAAAATGTCAAACCTAATCTTCTCTCCCTCTCTCTCCATGGCCGCCGTTCACACCGCCCTCACCATTTCTCACCTCTCTCCTTGCTCCGTCCCCTTCCCTCTCTCAACCGTAGCCTCTCTCTCTCCTTCAAGCCTCGTTTTCGTTCTCCTTACCCACTGGACCCAATCTCGTTCTCCCTTCGCCTTACCGCCGCCAACGGCGAGAAATGGGGGGTGACGGTTTGGCTCGCGATGTTGGCTTCGTGGTGGCGCTGTGGTGGTTTCGTGGGTGGTGGCTGATCGTACTGTGGGTGGAGGAGTTGGTCGCGAGGAGGAGGGTCGTTGGGTGGCGTGAGGCGGTGCGAAGCGGTGGTGGTTGGGTGGCAGTGGCGAGAGAGAGGGGGAAACCGGAAGAGGTGGGACGCTGTCGTTTTGGGGGAGGTTGCTGGCGACGGCGAAGGGGTATTCGGTGGTTGTTGGTTCGGTGGAGCGGTGGTGAGAGAAACGAAGGGTGGATCGGTTGCTGGGTGGTGATTGATGGGGATGTGGTTGTTGGGGTGAGGTGGTGTACGGAGGCGGCGTGGTGTGGCTACGGTTTCGACTGATTCCGTGGAATGACCACCGTGGACGGCGGTCGGAGTTCACCTCCGGCAGCTCAGGTCTGTGCATCATCCCTTCTCTATTTTTGTTCTATCTGCATGTTTACTTTTGTGTTGCTGTGGCTGTCTGGTTCGATTTCTTGTTGTTTAACTAACTCGTTTTTTTTCACACACTGATTTCTCATTTTTAGAGCCAATGAACTATGAACCCTAAATTTTTATGTTCTGTTTCAAATCTATTTTCCAACTAACAGGGACATTGGACTACCTTATTTTAAAAAAACTCATCCAATCTAAATACTGATATATGCTTAAAACGAAATAATAAAAAAACTCAGGACCTTTTTTTTGAGACTGCTGCCATGTTGTTTTGACAGCTTCTGTTGCCTACTGCATACCCTTGTTGCTGCTGCTCTTTTACTCTCCAGGTACTGCTCTTACTTCTGAAAAAAGAAGTTGTGTGTATTGCCCCGCGTGTTTGTGTGTGGTTGTGTTTGCAGTGTTTGCTGTCCTTTTTTTTTGGACTGATTGCTGTGAATTCTTGCTTGTGTGTATGTGTCTGTGTGTTTCAGTATCTCTTTTTGCCTCTTTGCTGTATGTCTGTGTATCCTTGCTGTCTGCCCCCTTAGACCTAGGATTGACTGTTTATTTATACTGAAAAACTAGGGTTGGCATCTAATTGGTTTTTGACTGGTTTGACTGGGCTTTTGCAGGTTTGATAATGTGGGCTTGCTGAGCAGTCTTGGAGAGCAAGAACAGCCCCAGAGATTTGCTGATGCTGCTCCCTTTTTATTTTCGTTTTTTTGTATTTTTTGTATTTTTGACTATTGTTTTTTTTGCATTTTTGTGACAGTTTGGACTCTAAACACTCCTAAATTGTAAATGAAATAAAATTTGATTTTTTTTGACATTTTTGGACTCAAAACAAATTAAATAGACAAAATAAAAATAATAAAAGAAGTTGAGCCAAATACAAAAGCGAAATCGGGCCCAACTAGACAAATGCGCTAGAACGAGGCTCAAATAGAACAAATAGGCCCGCTAACTGATAAACACTAAAAATTAACTAGGAACCACGTTCGTGGGCCCAACTCAAAATGATAAGCCCAATTTGTATATGTGTAGGCCCAATAACCCAACTGTTGGCCCAATTATACAAATGGCATCTTAACGACACTCGCATGACACCGACACGCGTTAACAGGACTCGAGACTTGCAAAAAATGCGACCTAGTAAATAAAAACGCTATTAACAGGAGCTCGGACAAAATTGGGGTATAACACCAGCGCCTGGCGCCCAGCGCCCAGCGCAACACTCACGCACACACACGGGCGCCCAGCGCCCAGCACAACGCAACGCACACACAACCCTGCACGCACTGGCGCCCAGCGCCCAGCGCAACACACACAGCACTGCAACACGGCGCACAGCGCCCATGGGCGCCCAGCGCCCACACACTTTCAGCAACACAAATTCAGCACAATTTCAGCACATATATTTTTTTCTTCAAATTTTCACATGACCAATCACAACACCAATTTACCACAATTCCTGAGCACATGTAAAATCATCAAAAGCATCCATCAAACATCAAAATTCAGCAACACTACAAGTACACACATGGCGCCCTAGGCGCCCATACCACCAACAACGAATTTTTGAGCAACAATTCGTCAAACAACATGCCAATCGAAACAACAACATGGAATCACACATAAATCATGCTCATGGATTAGATCTAGGCCATCTCTACTTAAAACCTATCATAGGATCTATTATATATATTGATAGGACATCCCCTTACCTCGAATTCGAAGAGTAGAAGCCCTAGAGATAGTCACGAACAGAACCCAGCAACAAGATCACGTTCCTCTTTTCTCCTTGGAGTCGCGACTTCTCTTCTCCTCTTCTCCTCTCCAACGGCGCCTCTCTCCTCTCTATTCTCTCCAATTCGCAAAAAGCCAACACAAAACCCTAACCCCTAAAGACTTGGCCACTTCGCATATGGCCTTGGATCATGGGCTTGGGCTTTTTCACTTAAGCCCAGCTCATCCAAGTGGCGCCTCCTTTTCCTAATACCACCACAAAATTAATATAATTTTAATTAATTAAATTATACCCAATTAATTTAAATTCCTAAATACTTAATTAAATAAATTAATTAAATATTTAGGGTGTTACACCGATTGTGAGGAGTGTTTTCTTGGGTTGAAAGAAAAGTTAACTTCTGCTCCGATCCTAATTCTTCCGGATCCTTCATTGGGGTTTCAGATTTACAGTGATGCATCTGGGAAGGGTTTAGGATGTGTTCTCATGCAGAATCAACACGTTGTGGCCTATGCATCTAGGCAATTGAAGACACATGAACGGAATTACCCAACTCATGACTTAAAGTTGGCGGCTATTGTGTTTGCACTGAAAATTTGGAGACATTACCTTTACGGTTCTCGTTTCGAAGTTTTTAGTGATCACAAGAGCTTGAAGTATCTGTTTGACCAAAAAGAGTTGAATAACAGACAGAGAAGGTGGACTGAATTTTTGAAGGACTACGACTTCGAATTGAAATATCACCCTGGAAAAGCCAATGTGGTAGCAGATGCTCTGAGCAGGAAGTCTATCCACACGACAAGGTTAATGGTTCACGAGATGGCCTTGTTGGAGTCATTCAGAGACTTGAAGCTCAAGGTAGCAAGAAAGAGGGACCGCATAGTGTTGCGGCATATACAGATAGCCAGTGTGTTAAGGGAACAAATCCGTGTAGCTCAAGGAGCTGATATGAAGTTACAGTCTCAGAGAGGATTGCCAGATTTTACTGAAGATAGTGATGGCATGATTTGCTATAATGGGAGTATTTATGTTCCCGATGATGATGATATCAAGAGGCAAGTATTGAAAGAAGCTCATAGGAGTCAGTACTCTGTACATCCGGGATCCACCAAGATGTACCGAGACTTGAAGTTAATGTATTGGTGGCCTGGGATGAAGGCCGAGGTTGCAGAATTTGTTTCTCAGTGCTTAACTTGTCAGAAGGTTAAGGCGGAACACCGGAGACCGGGCGGTCAGTTACAACCGCTAGACGTACCAGTTTGGAAGTGGGAAGATATCTCAATGGACTTTGTTATGGGTTTGCTGAGGTCACAGGCCGGCAATGATTCTATCTGGGTAGTAGTGGACCGATTGACTAAATCCGCTCACTTTATTCCCGTTCGCTCAACTTATAAGGTTTCCAAGTTAGCAGATGAATATGTGAAGAACATTATCAGACTGCATGGAGTTCCAACGAGCATTGTGTCAGACCGAGATCCCAAGTTTACTTCCAGAATTTGGAGAGCATTGAATGAAGCTTTGGGAACGAGAGTGCTGGTTAGCACTGCTTATCATCCTCAGACTGATGGTCAGACTGAGAGGACTATCCAGACTCTTGAGGACATGCTTCGGGCTTGTGTGCTCGATAGCAGGAGAAAATGGGAGGATCATCTTCCATTAGTAGAATTCTCCTACAACAACAGTTACCACTCCAGCATTGGAATGGCACCGTTTGAAGCACTTTATGGTAGGAAGTGTAGAACTCCGTTATGTTGGTGGGAGATTGGTGAAGATAAGTTTTTGGGACCCGAAATGGTTCGAGAGACTACTGAGAAGATCAAGTTAATTCGAGAAAGGATGAAGGTTGCTCAGAGTCGGCAAAAGAGCTATGCTGACAACCGAAGGAGACCGTTGGAATTTGAGGTTGGTGATCATGTGTTCTTGAAAGTTTCTCCAACCATAGGCACCGGGAGAGCTTTGCGAGCGAGGAAGCTCAGTCCTCGATATGTTGGACCTTTCCAAATCATCGAGCGGATTGGGCCGGTTGCCTATCGCCTCGCATTGTCTCCATCCCTATCAAATCTCCATGATGTGTTCCACGTGTCTCAGTTGAGGAAGTATGTTCCCGACCTGCATCAACCGTTGAGTGTTGATACGATTGACCTGCGACCGGATTTGTCATTTCAACCTTATCCTAGTCATATATTGGAGCGTGGTGTGAAGACTCTGCGTTCAAGGATCATTCCGATTGTCAAAGTAGTCTGGGATGGCTTTTCAGTCGAAGAGGCTACCTGGGAACTGGAAGAAGACATGCGTGCTCGATATCCATATCTCTTTCAGTAAGGTACGTCTTGTCAATTTTGAGGACAAATTTTTTAAAAGTTGGGGTGATTGTAACATCCCTAATTTTTAAAGACTCGTACTATGATACCTAAGACCGAGTAATTATTTGTGGGAATAATTGGTCACGTCTTGGGGATTCATATGTCGAGGAATTTGTCAAGAAACCCTATTCTCCATTAAATAGTGGCTCATTCATAATTTTAAATGAGGAATAGGGGCTGAAGGGCAAATCTGTCTTTTCACGTCCCTAGTTATTTAAAATATAATTATGAAATTATAATTAGATAAGAACCGAAAGAATTGAGGAATTTCGGAACCGGGCGAGTCGAGAAATTTTATGCCAAATAAATAACCGTAAGGGGTCTTGGCCTAAAAACCTTAATTAAATGAGCCAAGGGCATTATGGTCTTTTCCCAACCATAACACCCTCAGCCCCAGCTGAAACAAAACAACTCCCATCTACACTCATTTGAACCTCCAGCTGGAAACAAAGTGAAGAAAATCAGAATTAGAGAAGGGAAAGAGAAGAGGGAGGCGAAGGGAGAAGGAGAGGGAGAGGCTACCACCACCATCATCCCCTCTTGCATGTAAGCTTTCTTCACACCCTTTTCTCTCATTTTTCATCCTCTTTCCATTGGTACCATCATCTGAAGCTAACTCCCCCTACATTGTACCTTGCCATTTGCGACTCCATAAAAGCTCCAAGTGAGGAAGAAGATGGAGTTTTGAGCAATAGCTGTCTTGCATGTTTATATATGTCAATTGAACAAGATTATAATGCCGGAGGTCTAATTTATGAATTCCTCAAAACGGATTATAGATCGATATGGATATTGTTTATCCAATTACTATGCGAACGATCCTTTGGTGATCGAAAGATATAAATTATCTAATGAGCTTATATGACTGATCCTTTGGTGATCGAAAGATATAAATTATCTAATGAGCTTATATGACTGATCCTTTGGTGATCAAAATGAAAAAGAAGATATAAATTATCTAACTCTCGAGAATTTGATGCGTATTGTCATACGTATTGCGTTGGATGACGATTCGACAAGTAGCATACTAGGAAGGGAAGTCATTAGCCCTCACCCTAGGCCCTGTATGTGTTTTGGCGTGGTCAACTCACGGGTTACCGGGATTAGCACGGGATTGCAGCCGGTTTATGCTAAGTGGAACACACGATTACCGGGATTAGCACTGGATTGCAGTCGGTACGTGTTAACTAAATTCACGAAGTGCGTGGCATTTCGATTTGTAAATAAGACATTGTTATGTCAGCTTATGTTGTAACGGTTTATTAATTGAACCGAGTGTCAGTGAGGGGGCCCGGTAGGACTCACTGAGATAATGTTATCTCACCCAATCCATATTTGTTGTTTTTCAGAGAAGCAGGGAAAAAGGAAGACTATTGTGCACGAGTAGTTGACATACTCTCGGAGGTGCTGAAGACTTAGTCATGTTTATCCCTTATTCTTTTGTTGTTCTTTTTGGTTGTATTACTTGTATTGGGTATGAGTTCTACGAACCGCTTTATGTTTCTGTTTGGTATTTGGACTTGGATATTGTATTCCGTCCGGTATGGAACCGATGAACTTCTATTTTATGAAGTGATGTATTTCCGATTATGTTCTTATTTCGGAAAAAGTTTGTATGTCCAATACTTAAACAGGAACTGTGTCCTCTGAATTTCCGCATCTGTGCATCTTCGGTCTCTCTACATGTTAGAAATACCGGGGTGTTACATTTGGTATCAGAGCGGTTCGACCTAGTCGGACTTAGATGTTAAGAGTCTTTTACGTCTTCTGAGTCTGATTCTTCTTAGTATGCTATTAGACATTGAGCCTGATCAACTTAATACTTTGTGCATATTTCGCAGAATCATGGCTGGAAGAGGTAGGAGAAACCCACCTGTTGATCCTCATCAGGAATGGATGCAGAATGTCATCGAGACTCAGCAGAAAATGATGAATGACATGATGCTAATGCAACAGCAACAGATGACTCAACCCGAAGGATGTATATAGGTTTCTGGTCATGAGAATAAAGTATGCAAACTCCTTAAATCGTTATATGGTTTAAAACAAGCACCAAAACAATGGCATGAAAAATTCGATCAAATTATGATGAATGATGGTTTCCCCACAATTGGAGTTGATAAATGTGTTTACACTAAATCTGTGTGTGGAGAACATGTTATTATATGCTTGTATGTAGATGACATGCTCATTTTTGGTACTTGTCTTGATATTGTTACTAGTACTACATCTTTTCTTTCATCTAATTTTGATATGAAAGATATGGGTGAGGCAAGTGTAATATTAGGAGTTAGAGTCATTAGGGAAGATGATAGTATTATACTATCGCAGGAACATTATGTTGACAAACTTCTTAAGAAGTTTGGTCATTATAACTCTACCCATTGAGTACACCTTATGAAGCTAACTCTCACTTAAAAAAGAATAGAGGTGATCCCGTTGACCAACCACAGTATGCCCAAGTAATTGACATGAAATTATCTCGACCAGACATTGCGTTCGCAAATGGTCGTCATAGTAGGTATACTCCCAATCCTGGTCAGGATCATTGGAAGGCACTTGCTCACATCATGCGATACTTAAGATGTACCATGAATTATGGTATTGTGTATAGTGAATTTTTTGCAGTATTAGAAGATTACTGTGATGCTAAGTGGATATCTAATTCAGATGAGACAAAATCCACTAGTGGTTATATCTTTACACTTGGTGATGGTGCAGTAACTTGGAGGTCAGCCAAACAATCAATAATAGCTAGATCGACCATGGAGTCGGAATTTGTAGCTCTAGAGTTGGCTAGTACTGAAGCTAAATGGTTGAAGAACCTATTAGCTGGAATCCCTTTGGGAGTAAAACCGATACCATCAGTGTCAATACATTGTGATAGTCAATCGGCAATAGCCGTTGCAAAGAATAAGACCTATAATGGCAAAAATAGACATGTGCAATTAAGACACAATGTTGTCAAACAATTGCAAAAATATGGAGCAATATCGATCGATTATGTGAAGTCAAAAGTGAATTTGGCCGATCCTCTGACAAAACCCCTAATGAAGAAATTAATCTGTGAGACATCGAGGGGAATGCGACTTAAGCCAATTGAAATTAAGAAGTGATGGTAACCCAACCTGTGTGATTGGAGATCCCAAGAATAAGGTTCAAATGTGGTAAAAACAAGTCACTTCTCGATATTGCTAGCACTGGAAATTAATTCAAGTAATTGATTTTATTATTGTCCCTTCCTATGGTGTTATTGTGATAGTGCTAGACTGCAGGGTTAAAGGATAAGCTTAAAGCTTTTAATGATTTTCATAGCCCTTATGGGTGGTGTATGACTTGCAGCATACACTTGATGAAATCACCTATATGAGTGTCAAGTGAGGCCGCTTGCATGAGATCCTGGCGAGGTCTCTAGAGTACTCATGAATACCGAGCACGAGCAGGGCCTAGTAGCGCACCACCGCGGAAACAGCAAGAATTCTGGGGGTGTAATGTGATAGTGAAACCTCTAACATATAATATGTGTCTTGGGTTCCACAGCTTGCTAAACCAATTCACTGTATGTTATGTTTTATCTGTCTAGGACTGGTTCCATAGCTTGCTATACAGCTCCGATGCATTACATCTACGATGTTAACCCAGGAATCTTCTTTTATTTATTTATTTTCAAACTTTTGAAATATGTGGGGGATTGTTGTGTTTTATTTACTTTAAGAGATATTTCAAAAGTGGGAAGTCCCTTGCTTGGCTTTGGACATACCAAATTTTTATTTACCGATATATTATTTTATAATTATATTTTTTGGGCTTACTTGAGCCTACCCAAAAATTCCATTTTCTACAACATCTAAATATGTTTTTCCACTTGCTTGTCATTAGTGGGGGATTGTTGGAATAATGGCATTCAAGTGTGAGGGAGTTACAAAATATAATTTTATTATTAACAATAAATATTTTATTATTTCAGTTTTCAAAGATATTTACAATATAATAATTGTAATTTAATTATATATATTATTATAATCTTTATTTGTCGCTAAGACTTCCAATGTCGTTTTTTACCGTTGGTGTACAAGTTATTACCAATTAAATTGGTATTGAAGTCATTGATTGAGCAACGGACAACAACAACAGTTTTACATTATAAATAATTTTGGTTAATAAGGATTTTGTAGGAGAAGAAAAGAAAGAAAAAAAAGATTGGTTTATCTCCTAATATCTAAACACTTCGTAACAGAGAGAGCAAGTCAATTTTTGAGTTACGCATAAACAACAAAGAAATACGCTTCTCTTCTCTGTTCTACCTGGGTTTCATCTCTTGAAATTAAACACTTTTATTTTTGCCAGTTCGGATACCTCGGTCGCTATTGTGAACTGAGACGAGACCGGTTGTACCATCGGGGGATTTGCGCTGTAGAGGCGGATAAATCCTTAAAGGCGCGTCGTCAGACCCCTCCGGTTGATTTTCCCTAACCTTCATTGTTTTGCAGGTACTGTTTGTGGCTCTTTCAGGTTGCTTGATCGCTGTTTCAGGTCAAAATTACTACACATAGTCCTTGATTGCTATGACCACAAATAATGTTGAATTGCTCTTCAATACCTCCTGAAAATGCATCTGAATCTTCCCAACCTCAGGACCCACTTCCTGAATCATGCATGGGAAGGGCAAATAATTTTCGAAATAAAACAAAAAATTATCAAGTGAAAGACGCACCACCATAATAAGAGAAGCTTACCATTGTACTCTCTTGCCTCCATTTGCAAGTTCCCCAAATTTGTCAGCACCCACTTCAGGATAGGCAAGGAAGAGATCAAGAAGTTATTTAGAATCAAATTGGTAATAGTAAAACTCTAGAGGAAATAGAATATGACAAATCTAGTTCTCTCATAGAACATGATTTTGCCTAAATATTAGATTGTAAAATGATGAGTGGATAAAGGCTCAATATATTTGTGCTATCCGATTGTTTGATAAGATCATATTGACAAATTTATGACCAGCACCAGAGCATTTTTCTACCAATAAAATCATATTGACAAGTTTATGACCAGTAGCACTAGAGCATTTTTCTACCATTACAAACACTTATTACTAATTATATAGTTCATTGAGTATAAACACTAAAGCTAATCAATAAAGTTGTTAAACATAAACACCAAAGCTTATATAGCCAACAATATATAGCAATATATAGCAACAATATATAGCAATAAATCAACAATATAACCAACAAACCCAGTTCAAGATCTATCTATTTGACAGTAACAAATCTAGTTCTATGAAAGAATTGGGAATAAGTTGAAGAAATAGACAATCCAGACAAAGGAGTAGATTTCATGTCTCTTGAACAAATCTTTGTGTCTAGTTCCTACCAGCAAACATAAACAAATCCATGTCGTTAAGAACTTTTAGTCAAAATTTCAACAATAGTTCTGGATAAAGCTATGCAACTGGAGATGAAAATAAATCTTCTACCTGTGGAAAAATTGAGTTGTACCCAACTTTAGAATAAGAAATAAAAAATGATTAAATAGTTTCATCATTTAGATTGCAGCAAGGCTATTTAAATTACTTGCAGCAAGACCAGTTATATGATAAACACCAGAAGCAGCTGCAATTGGAGTTTACTAAATTCATGATCAAGTGACATACCATGCTAAGGTTAGTATAAAATATCAAAATTACTACTTAATCAAACTAAAGACATGAATCAAGTTTAGATTTTAATATCCAAATATATAGATGTGACTCACAAACAATCGCCTGTTCTCTTAAAAGTTGAAACCTAAATGTGTCTTTGCTAAACCAAGTGACAGACCTTCAAAGTCCAAGCATATGATAATCCAACCATATAATAACAATAATGCATCATCAAAATTCCAGATTAGACTAAAACGGAAGTGGGATTCTTGATAACATGGAAAAACAAACCAAGAGAAGAAAGAGAACCTGTAACAGACCACCATATCGCTGAAATATTAAACCAAATCCAAAAAAAATTCAAAACAATAATGAGAAATCTGAATAGAAAATAGAGAAGTGAGGAAAAGACGATTTGTTTTGAAGAATAACTCACCGTGCAAAGAGGAGGAAGAGAAGTCATCAGAGCTCATAAGAGCTTAAAACTCAGGCACAACGGCTGATGACAGCGCAAGGTGTCTCCGGCAAAGGTGATCCGATTGAAGACCCGTTTTAGGGTTTTGTTGTTGACAGTGTTAGAATCGAAAATATGAGTGAACGGAAAAGAGAGAGACGCACGGTGATAGAAAAATGGAGTAGAGAGATGAAAAGAAGAAATTTTTGATGAAGCAAACTTTTTCATTTACTCATATGTCTTCTTCGTGAGGGTGAGAGAATGAATTGCAAGGGAAGAAGATGTGAAAGGGAAAGAGAGAGAGAGACGCAGAAGAGGAAAAAATTTCGAGAGTGAGAAGAAGAGAGAATGGCGAGAGGGAGAGAAGTGAGAGAGAAGACATTAGAGTTTCTAGAGAAGATGAAGGTTGAGAAAAAAATAAGATCAGGGATAAGAAAAGATGAAGGAGAGAAACACTATTATGAGAGTTGGAAAGAAAGGGTTGGAAAGCTGAAAACAGAGAGAGAGAGAGATCAGGAATAAGAAAAGATGAAGGAGAGAAACACTATTATGAGAGTTGGAAAGAAAGGGTTGGAAAGCTGAAAAGAGAGAGAGAGAGAGAGAGAGAGAGAGAGAGAGAGAGAGAGAGAGAGAGAGAGAGAGAGAGAGAGAGAGAGAGAGAGAGAGAGAGAGAGAGAGAGAGAGAGAGAGAGGGTAAATTCAAATTCAAATTCAAATCAAAAGAGATAGGAAGAGATGGAAAAAATAAATGAATTAGATGAAAATGATTTGCTTACCCTCAATTTTGTGAGGTGTCAATATTGGCAAATGTCCAAATTGGTATTATCAATTGTGGATGATTGATATAAATCTATATTAGATATTATTTTGTATCAAAGAAAAAGTTTTACCTCTATTTTGTAAAAAATTACTTTGTAGCTTAATAAAATAATATGTACTATATTAATTTAATACAAACAAATATAGTAGAGAATAACATGTAAGAAATGAATCACTACAAAACCATCATGCTATTCATATTCATGTCGAGGTCTTATTTTTGAGTAAAAATAAGGTTCTATTATTATTAACAAAAAAATGCACGATCGTTAATGAGTGCAAAATAACATGCATATACAATTAGAACTTTAAGATGCACAACAAAACATATTTTTGACGTCTTTTGAAAAATGAGAAACATAACAATTGGGCGTTCACAAAGTTATTTTGTTTTAATAAACTTAATTACAAATTGTATAACTAATATTTATTCCTTTAAGAGAAGGAATCTAATATCTAATATAAATTTATACCAATCCATCTCATATGATTTTACCAATTTAGACATTTAGGAAAAGTGACACCTATACTAATTAAGGATAAAAATGTAATTGACTCACTAAAAAACAAAAACAACTTTTTACTTTCTCCAACATTTTCACTTTATCTTTCTTCTATTTTAACACTTTTTTCTTCTTACACTCTCTTTCTTCTTTTTTTCTCTTTCTTCCTACACTCTTTTTACTCCTTTTCACTTTTTTTTACCAATCCTTTTCACTTTTCTTACACTCTCTTTCATCTTTTTTTTTACCAATCCCACTTTTTCTCTTATCACTTCACTTTAGTTTTTTTAACTAAATTTCTAAATTTAAACAAACACTACTCTACTAAAATTTTAACTATCACCTTTTTGGAAAAAATTATCACCATAAAATTTTAATTTTTCTCTCCAAAATATGTTTATACTCTTATTGATAATCACTTCACTTTAATTCTTTTAACTAAATTTCTAAATTTATACAAACACTACTCTATTAAAATTACCTATAAAAATGTAAATGACTCATAAAAAAAACAAAAAAAATATCACCTTTTTTGAAAACGTTCTCTCCTTAAAATTTTAATTTTTCTCTCCATAATCTGTTTACACTCTTATTGATAATCTACTATCACCTCTTATTCATAATCTACTATCTATCTTTAATGATCTACTATAATCAACTAATCAACTAAAGTAATCAACTGAAACTACGAAATAACTGCAATAATATATAAAAAAAAACACAGTATTAATATTTGTCATTGATAATTAAATGTTTTGAAGACTACTATAAACTACTATATAAAAAACTATAAGATTTAATGACTATTTAAAATACCGATTAATATTTAAAACAAATATTTCTTATTGATAATCTACTAATCAACTAAAATAATTAATTGAAATTACGAAATAACTACACTGATATATAAAATAACGAGATAACTGCACTGATATATAAAAAAACATGAGAATAATATTTGTCATTGATAATTAAATTTTTTCAAGACTACTACTATAAACCTACTATCTAAAAAACAAGAAGACTTAATGACTATTTAAATTAGTAATTAATATTTAAAACAAATATTTCGTATTGATAATCTAATATCTAACTTTTATTATCTACTATAATCTACTAATCAACTAAAATAATCAATTGAAACTAAGAGATAACTGTACTGATAAATAAAAAACACAGGATAACTGTAGTTATATATAAAAAATACGGGATATGATTAATATTTACCATTGATATTTATAATTTTTTTTGACAATTTATATTAATAGTTACCATTGATAATTATAATTTTGGAAAACTACTATAAACCTATTATCTAAAAAAACACGGGATAACTGCAATAATCTACTATGATCTACTAATCAATGGTAAGAAAGGAATATTTAATTAATATTTAAAACAAATATTTCTTGTTGATAATCTACTATCTACTATAATCTACTAATCAGCTAAAATAATCAATTGAAACTACCAGATAACTGCATTGATATATAAAAAAACACGGGATAAGTGCAGTGATATATAAAAAAACACGGGATTAATATTTGTCGTTGATAATTATAATTTTTGAAGACTACTATAATCCTACTATCTAAAAAAACAAGAAGACTTAATGACTATTTAAACTGATTAATATTTAAAACACACGTGACAAATATTTGTCAATAATACCTAAAAAGGACAAATAATTGTCACTGATATATAAAAAACACGGGAAAAATATTTGTTTTTGATAATCTACTATCTATCTTTTACTATCTACAATAATCTACTAATCAACTCAAATAATCAATTGAAACTATGAGATAACTGCACTGATACATAAAAAAACACTGGACAACTGTACTGATATATAAAAAAATACGGGAATAACTGCAATGATATATATAAAAACACGGAATAGTTACACCGATATATAAAAAAACATGGGATAACAACACTGATATATAAAAAACACTGTACTGATATATAAAAACACACGGGATCAATGCACATATTGTTTTTAACTGATACTTTTACATTTTTTTAGTTTTTATATTTATCAATTTTTTTTTTGAAACTCCTTTTTTAACTACTTTAAATTTTTCTTTATTTTCACGGGGTAATGTTCAGACTATTTAAATACGGTTTAAATTCATTCATAAAAATAACACGACAACACCTGTGCGTATGCACGTCATCCTCTATATTTTACATTTGATTTTAGATTAATGAGATTTCAAATTAACGTTTCTATTTGAGGTAATCGTGTCACGTAACGCGATCAGCCGCACCACACAGTTATAGTACTAGTTAGTTAATTAAAACAAATTGCATTAATTTAACGGATAAAATTAAGGTATAACAACTATAAAATGAGAATTTTTAAAAAAGTAAACCGAAAATATTTCTAATAGTAAATGGACACTTAGTATTTTAAGCATTGTTCAGAGAACCAGACTGGCCGGTTCACTAAAACCCAGTCTGGAATGCCACTAAAACCGCTTGCCATGAGAACCGGCCAAGAAATCGGAGGATAACAGGCCAAACCGGATAAAACCAACGGTCCAGCGGTTTATAATAGTTGTTGAAAAACTTTAAAACTGAAATTTAAATTTAAATTGTACACTAGAAAGTAGGAAGTGTACCGGGCTATAAATTCATAGCCTCGCGTCATTGCATTCCTCTTGTTTTAGTTCTCAATTGTACACAGGAAAACATTGATATTTGCAGGGAGCTATTTTAAAAAAATAATTTTGCAGGGACTAAAATCAAAATGTCTCATATTTACAGGGACTGAAAACATATTTAAACCTATGTTAATGCTTCAAACAATGCACTCTTTTTTTTTGGTTACCGTCGAATACTATTTTTGCTAACTCTGCCAACTCGAATTCAAGAGACTATTAATTCCATATTATAAATAATTTAAAATAACTTGTTTTTTATATTTAATCTATTGTTTTTTTACTTAAACTTTTATTTAATATATTCCTAAAAAGTAAAAGCATTAGTAGTAATTTTTAATATATATATATATATATATATATATATATATATATATATATATATTTATTTGTATATGTATATGTAAGTCATATATTCAATAGGCTTTTGATGTAAGTATTGTCATTCGCCTTGGTGTTTGCATGTTAAATATTATGAGTACTCCGGTTCAATATCAGGCCCAGTTGATTTCCGGTTAAACCATTGAACCTTGAACCAGTGCCTTTGTCGGTTCAGTGGCCGGTCCGGTTCTCTGAACATTGATTTTAAGTATCATCCAATAAAAAGTAAAATGTAACAGAGATTTCAACCTACTTAAATTTTGGCTGAAATTCAACGAAAGTGTTTTTTAAACTACCGCTAACGACATTGTGAATGACAAAACAAATCACGTCAAATAAGAGATTCGCATTAAGAAATTTTGATTTTTCTAACTTTTTTAAATATTGAATTTCTTCTCACTATTATTACTCACTTTGAGTGGAAATAAATGAAAATAGAAAACAATTAAACTGGATCAAACACATGACTATTTTACCCCTTTCTTATATTACATAATACAAGTAGAGAGACCAACTGTAAGGTATAAGGTACCATTAGGAAGTTATTTCATTAAAGCCAGCACATGACTATTTTAGCCCTTTCTTACCGTTCTATAAAACATGATGAGCTGAACTTCCAACTCACACACACACACACAGTTAATACCTCAGCATCTTCACCCCATTAATCTTAGCTAGCAACTCACCCTTCTCATTTCTTAATTCTCCTCTTTCTCAATACTCTAGGAAACCAATCTCTCTCAAACCCTAAAAAATTCTGATCTTCCACCAAATCGATTTCTTCGACTATATTTTTATATGCATGTAAAAATGGGAATTGGAGATGGATGGCTAGTAATCAATTGCATGCGGGTACAAGGGCTTGATTATGAGTTGTTGGTGACTGTTTTGAAGATTGGAGAGCAAGAGGGAGAGCTTGGGGTTCGATTTTGACCAGCTAGGGATATTGGGAAGCCATTGTTGGTGACTTTGGAGTTTAAACTTGAGTGTTGTGCTTGAAGTGAACAATGTGTTGTCAAGGTGAGTTTCCTCTCTCCCCAACTTGCTTTCACTTAGGCTTTTGAACACCATGTGGTGTTTGAACCCATTTTGGTTTTGAAATTGGTTGATTGATGGTGATTGAGGTTCCACCCAGCCAATAATAAAGCTCAAAAGGGGTATTTTGTATTTATATGACTTGATGATTTATGTGGTTGTGAATGTTGTTTTGGAACATGTTTATGGTTGTAATTATACATTATTCACATGTTGATTGGGTTATTTAAAGGCTGGAAGGCAAATTTGGAAGCTATAGGGAAGAGTGAAGCATGGGTAAAATTGAAAATTTAGAACTGTTGCTGTATAACACTGGCTGTAACATTTCGTTACTGGCTATAATGCCCATTACGGCCAGTAATGTTTTGTTACGGTCCAGTGTTAGTTTCTGTTCATAGAGCACATTTTTGTCTCAAAAACTTGATAATTCACTCATCTTTAAAGCTAGTCCCAACCTACTTCTAACCCTTGAGTATTCTATGTCAATATCAAACTTGATTCAATGGACATGTATGTGATATGATTCCTAATTGTTTACTGTATTATCGTTCTTTCGGAACTTTGAGAGCAAAGAATTATGTAGTACATATATGAGTACAATTATAACTTGAAAGTTTATACATAAGACACGAGGGGGATGACGATCCCAAGTTTAAAGTAGCATACTTGGAAAGGGAAGTCATGAGATCGAGTCCAAGGCACAAGATTGTTACTCAACAGAAAGGTTGGTTGGGTTCTCCGTTGAAACTGACGTTGTTCAGATTTCTTTTGGATTATGCTAAAGCGACGGAACATAATTAAAAGATATTGTGAGTATATGTATCGTGAGGCAATGTCGAAGAACTCACAGAGATTTTATAAATCTCACCCTTTATTTATGTTGTGCTTTACAGATAAGCAATTGAATAAAGGCAAAAGCACAAGGAAGCTCTTTGAGCTTAGCTATGAGGTTTTCCCATGAGGATTATTGTCTTGATGATGTTACTTGTTTCATGTATTTATGTATTGATATTTTCAACCATTTGTCGGTTAGGATCGGAGTTTTGTGTAACTTCTTTATTGGGGATTAGGATATGTATATGTATGTAGTTCTAAGATTGGATTACATAATACACTATGATAAAGGAATGTTTGTACCTTGATTTGACGGAGCCCTTAAGTATATGATGGAAAGTTTATTATTTTGTATAATAAGTTGGATTCCTATGAAGGATACTATTGAAAGTTTTAATCTAAACTTAGAATTATATCTCTGATTTTGTAAAATGATTAACATTCTAGACTTTATGACGTCGAAAGTTTAGGATGTTACATTTTGGTATCAGAGCAGTTCCACCTAGTTGGGCTTAGTGATTCCGTGCTTTATAGACTAGATTGATCGAGTTAGCTAGGGACTTTGCCAAACAGACCCCCACTACCAATGCTTAACCATTTGTGCCATGAGGCTATTATGCTAAAATACAATACGTGAAATATAAGTAATTTTTCGGTGAGGCCTTTTGTTTTGGGTGAGGCCTAAAGCAAGGGCTTTACCCACCTATACTATTGGGCCGCCCCTGGGTACACCTAAGTTACTGCCAGCAGTGTTAAATCTCTTGAGGGAGAGCTTTGCCGCCCATTTTAGTCTCATCCGGCTCGAGGGATTAGTCTCTACAGTTGCGCGCAGAAGATACTCAGTTTATACCATAAAAATCTAAAAATACGTAGTAAGCTAAACTATAGAAATTAACCATCACAATTCTCGACAACAATGGCAAACACTTATTGTGGTAAAACCTTTTATATAAGTATCTGAGACAACGAGTAATAAAGTGAAAGTAGAGATCGTTTCCATGAAGATTTATTAAGTTCTTTTCACAAGTTTTATGCTGGTAAGTAGGCTAGTGAGTAAATATCAAAATGGCAACAAGTACCAACTAATGAATCCGTGAATTGTAAGCTGTAAGTAATAAAAGAGTCAAATATTACAGAAGCTTATCTACCAAGAGGGTGTGTTCAAATGGTGCCACATTTTTAGGGAGGGCAATAGAGTAGCACACTCCCTTGCTTTTGGTTCTTTATTCCGATACTTGTTGATTCATTAGGTGATGGGTGTTTGTTCATGGGCCCTTGGCCCATTGTAATCACCAAAAATATACAGACAAAATTACATCCACGTGGAAATTGGAAAACGGAAATCATTTTCTTCTACAAATTTTACAGGTCAATAATTGTCTCTTTTCAAATATTTAGCGTTTTTTACCATGGGGTCGACCTAGTGCTCTCAGGTTCAATTCCCACAATAGATTAACTTCGTGTTAGCCAGTACGAAATTTGCTCCTAAGCACGGCGGAGATTAATCTTTAAAAGCGTTGAGACACTCTATGGGTAGTCAGCAAGGGTCCAAACCAAAAAAAAGTATTATTTAAGCGCATCAAAGTTGGTTTTACACAAATTAAAGTCAATGAAAAATACAACAAGTTAGAGCTGTCAGCTTGGCCCACATAGACCTGACCCAAAAAAGCCCATGGGCTAACAGCACACTTTATTTGAAAGCCCACAAAACCTAGGGTTTTTTCTAAAAAAAATGAAATCTGGAAATATTTTCGCCCCTACTTTGGGAAAGCCCATGGAGTGGGCTGGTCGGTCCATTTGAGCCCTTTTCCACACTGCGGACACTTAATAATATGAATAATAGTAAGATGTAAAAACCAATACCGAAGTACATACTAGCAGTAGAAAAATGTGCCCAAAAAACTTGAATAAGGCGCCCCATCACATACATTCTACAATTTCATAGCTATTAAGTCTAGCCAGGACAAAAATTGTTAAAGCTCCAATCCATAAAAGTAACAGCGAAACACTAAATACTAGCCTAAAAAATTGCACAGTACAAGAAGGCAATGAATATATTTGATATATTGAATAACCATCATAATTTTTGACATGCTGAGGCAAAACTTTTTCAGCAGCAACATTGTCAATTAACTCAGCTTGGAAGCAATTTCAGCACCATGCAAAATTGTCAATTAACTCAGAAGCATCAAATTTGATTCTCCAAAACACCATGCTTCATCTAAATTGAAGGCTGCCAAAACAAGGACCCTATTGCGCCGTTGAAGAATTGCAATCGCAGAGAGAATTTCATGATTTCCAGAAAAATGTTAGGGAGCTAAAACAAACCCAGAGCCTAAAATTGGTGGGGCTCAATTGGGGGCTGGGCTAGGGGGCTTGATAGGACTAATGGTTGTTATGGGCTTAGACTTAGTTAGCTAGTTAGTTACAATGGTTGTTATGGGCTTAGACTTAGTTAGCTAGTTAGTTACAATTTGTTAATTAGGTTGAGTTAGTTAGTTCATTGGTTGAATGGTTAGTTAGTGAATACCATTAAGGCATATAGCCTATAAATAGAGAAGAGGGATTAGGGAGGAAGGCATGTAATCATTTGTAAAGAATTGGGCCTTATGGCACTATGGAGAGTTCTAGAGTCTCTCGAATACTCTAGGGATACATTGTAATCATCATTTTCGTTCAATCTACTAGTTGGTTCCTATCAATTGGTATCAAAGCACGTACGATCCCACGGAAAATTCGTTGTGTGCAAGAAATGTGTTTCAACCACAATGGATTCAAGGCAATGGCAAGAACTTATGGCTCAGCTGCAGCAAATCCGTGATGAAATCAAGGCAGAATATCGGGAAAGTAGGTACGTGAGCCACGTGAAATCGAACCCAATGGTGCTTCCTAACAACAGCAATGGAAATCATAATCCAGGGCGTTGTGGTGACACCAAACATAGTCTTGATGAGTCTGATCGTGTGGAGGACAGAATTGAAGAAACTGTTCTTGAAAAAGAAGAGTCTTTAAGTCAGAATTCCAAGAAACACGGCGCATCTACATCTTCAACGGGAAGCAAGAAATCAGAGGTGGAAACTGAACATTGTAAGGTCCAAATATGGTCCAAGCAGAATGTTAGTTTGGCACTTAAGATGAGAGGCATCACGGCAAGATGGAGAAAAAGTCGAGCAACCAAAGGTTCAAGAATCGCTTCCAAGAATACGACACACCAAAAGGGAATGTGGAAGTGCAGTGACGAAATGGCTAATTCAGAGTCCATGAAAGTTTCTACGGGTCTTGGACCATCGTTGGTACTATCGAAGCCGAAACAACATATCGTAACCGAACGAACAAGGGCTGAACCGACACCACCAGTATCTCTTGGTGCGTTGCCGGTTACCAGTGCTCATGTGAGCAAAAGTGTTCGCAGAAAAGGAAGTCATGGAGTGGGGAACGAGCCACCGCCGCCACCAAAACCACCAGACTAGAATTTGGCCGGAGAAGGGAACGGAGATGCGGACCAGAAGAAAAGATGGAAGGTGAAAGTGTCTTGGGAGCCGCCGTCCACGTCCAGGCCGCCAGACGTCGTCGCGACCACCGGGAATAAAGAAAATTGTGGGAAGAAAGAAGGGTCGTTGGTTCAACTACCACCACCATCAAAGTGGCTGGCCGCCGTCGCAACTAACAGTAGCTGGTTGGGGTTGAGATCATCGTCGTTCATCAAGGAAGAGGCACACGATTTGCAAGATGAAGCCAGAAGGGTAAAACGGGAAATACACGCAACAGGTCAAAGTGTTAACGCAATGGGCCAAGAGCGTGAGTCGGGCCTTATTCGAAACCAAGTGGGTCAAGCCCAAAATATTTTAGATAAGTGGAAGAAGGCGATGACAACGAGAAACATATCGTCGCTCTTATCAAACCCGACCCGACACCGGTGCGAAACCGGCCTGAACGCGCGAGGAAGAAATGCTCCATCGTCGCCGTCTTGGTTATACTCTGCAGCTCTGTTGTTTCAGCCCTTGAGTCGCACTTCATCTCCATCACGAGCGTGTTGGGTTCATGTGGTATCGCAGACTTTGGCTCTCTCAGGTACGTGTTTGGTTATGTTTGCAAGAACTGTTAACCCTTCCCTCAGTCAAATCATACTCGCAAAATCAACAGGAACTATTGGCCGCCAAGGTTTCGTACTTGCAACGGCTCATCACATGGTGCGACAGTGGAGGCCAAATGACCCTAGGTGTAGGTCTCCAAATAAGGAAAACTTTTTTTGTAAAGTGATGTTTGACCTAGGTATTTGCATCACTGGGTATTGTGGCTATTTGAAAAATATTCCCATCAAGGCACCTAAAAAGTTCAACGAGAAGGATGTGGGACTTAAGGTGAAACACCAACTGGATAGAGGATGGTTGGGTGAAACGATGCTACTGGTGGCAGCAACTAGGAATCTTGTAATCAGTGAGGGTGTACGGAAAGTGCAAGGTATGAGTGTGACTTTGTGTATGAATATTTGCGGTTATCCTCTAAGTCAAGTTTTATTTGCTGATCATTCGAAAGGAGGTAAACTGTGAAATGAAATTGCGAAGAATGTTCTTAAAATGAAATCTGCACAGTTCCTGTAACACCCCGAAATTAATTAAATAATTATTTAGTATTTAGTTAATTAAATTAAATAGGAGTTGGTGATAGAAATAATAATAATAATAATAATAATGATATTGGGTGGTTTTAGTTATTATTATATTATTTTATTTATCTGAAGGGGGTGGTGTTGGTACTTCGGAGGTGTTATGTTTGGCCCAGTGCGCCAAGCCCAAGCCCGTAGACTTGAGCTGCTAGGCGCTAGGTTAGTGAAGTGGTGCCTCATTTGTGAAAAAAGAAAAGAAAGCGTGAGTTGAGAGAAGAGAAAGGAGAGAGCGTGAGAAGAGAGAAAGAAAAGAGAAAAATAGCGCAAGGGAGAAGAGAGGAGAAGAGAGGGGCGCGACTTCCATAGGAGAGGAGAGGAGCTCGGTTGCTGTGGTTACTCGGTGTGCTCGTGGAGGGATCTCTATCTTCGGTGAAACTAAGGTAAGGGTGGGTCTTGCCTTATAATAGGGAACATAATGGGATGTATGTAGGGGTTAGGATCTATGTCGTTTTTGTATTGATTTTGATATTGATGAGTTGTATGTATGTATTGATCACTATATGACTTGTTGATGTTTTGCGAATTGTTCATATAAGTGATGAATTTCGAATTGCGTACTAAGTGCTCGAATAAATGTATAAATGATAATGTTGGGCTTAATTAATTGAGTTTGGAGTAATTTTGTGGTGTTTGAAATAGTTGGTGATGATTGAGCATTTGGTACTCATGTGTTGTTGTTGGTGAAATTGATGTTTTGGGTGTTATAGGCGCATAAGGCGCCATTGTAGTATTTGTAGTGTTGCTGGAAATTGTTGTCTAGGTACGGAATTAGGCGCCCTTGAGTGGGGTGCCCCGCGCCAAGTATTGACGTTGTCGGAATTTTGGTCATGGAAGTAGGCGCCCTTGTGCTAGGCGCCCCGTGCCAAATTATTGTGTTTTGGCTAAGTGTATCTTATGTTGTGTTTGTGTGCCAAGTGCCAAGTTAGTGTGTGTTGGTGATACTTTGGTGTGGGTGTGTGCATAGGCGCCTAGGGTGCCATGGTGATGGTGATAATGGTTGTCCATATGGTTTTGGTGATTTCAAATAAAATTGATTTTTGGGGTGAGTGAGGATTTTAGATGGTGGAAAAGAAATATAATTTTGATGTTTTAAAATGTGAGGATTTTAGATGGTGGAAAAGAAATATAATTTTGATGTTTTAAAATTGAGAAGAAATGATGTTTGGGCTGAATTTATATAAAAATCTGGTTTTGACAGTGTGCTGGGCGCCAGATGCCTGTGCTGGGCGCCAGGTGCCTGTGCTGGGCGCCAAGGCGCTGTGTGTGTGTGCTGGGCAAGTGTGGCGCGCGCCTGGGCGCTGGGCGCCTGTTGTGCGTGCGCTGTGTTGCGCGCTGGGCGCTGGGCGCCTGCTTGCGTGCGTGTGTGTGAGTGGCGCGCGCCTGGGCGCTGGGCGCCTGTTGTGCGCGCGGGGCGTGCGTGTGTTGCGCGCTGGGCGCCAGTGTGCGCGTTGCCTGGGCGCTGGGCGCCTAAGGCGCCAGTTCCCAGCAGTGTTGCCTAATTTCTTCCAAATTTGTTTTTAACGTAACTTTTGACTCGGGTGTCCGTTTTAGGTGGTTCAAAGTGCGTTACGAAGCTTATTTAATTGTCTATCTGGTTGTCCAAGCCAGAATCAAAAATTAATATTTTTCCCCGGTCGTTTTCTGAAAGTCCCAAGTGACTGTGTACTAGTTGTTGTTTGGATTGGAAATCGCTACTGTCCCTTTTTAAATAAAATGTTGGTGTTTTTCATGAGACTAAGGTGCTGTTCCTTGTAATTTTAAATGGTGTTGTCACGGTGAAAATAATGTGCGGTGTAATAGTGTGGTATGCAAATATATATATATATGGTGTATATTATTATTGGTGAATGGGGTTTGTAATCCTCCTTTTGAAGTGTTGGTGAATATGCTATGGCATTATTTATTTGGTGATTTTGGTGTGTGGTGCATGGTCATGGTGTCGCTTAATCATATGCATGATTCTGGTGAATAGGCTTCGGCCTCGGGCTTCGGCCTTATTATAAATTTTGGTGAATGCCCTCAAGGCTCATTTTTGGTGAATGGATCCACATGCATATGCCCAGTGGAGTTTTGGGTTGCATCTCATACATTAAACATACAGTTGGTGAATGTTTTAGTGATTAATTATTTGGTGATACTTGGTGAATATTTATTTGGTGATTACTTGGTGATTATTTATTTGGTGATTGTTTGGTGAATATTAAGTTGGTGCTGAACTGGTGATTAAAGTGATTATTGTTGTGTTTTGATGTAGTCCTGTATCTGTATATACTACTCTTTATGTACTTTATTATGGGGTTTGAGACTCACCCCTTTTGTTGATTTCACCTTACAAGTAACCGTACTTGAAGGCTTTGACCTTCATTCCCTTGAGTTCGAGTCGCTCTGATACGTAGCACCTGGGGGGCGTCTTATTAGATAGTGACTTTGTATTGTACGACTTGTTGGATTTTGTTTTAATGTTGTAACTGTATTTTTTTGAGTAATGGCCGCCCATGATGCCACGTAACGTTTTTAATTTAAGTTAAACAAATGACGTGTTTTTGAAGTAATTGTAGCATTCCGTTTCAAGAAAAAATAATTTGTGCACTCTGATAATTGATATAAATGAAAGGGGTAGAAACGGGTGTTACAAGTTGGTATCAGAGCAATGGTTGGTCTGTCCGGCCGAGTCGTCGAGTCGTTGTGTCAGATAGTGACCAACTGTTGTCTTTTCATTGCTGACCGTTGTTTGTGTTGCAGGTACACCGGAAAGTTTCTATTGGTAAGTGAACTAGTGGGGGAGATTTCCCTACTAGTGCTGTGTGCCCTATTGTGTACACAGTGTGAGAACTGTGTTTTGCTGTTGTGATCCTTATTGTTGACCTTATTGCTGCGTGCTTCTAAATGAATTGTCATGTTGTTTAAAAGTTCACATGTGTTTTAGTTGATATTGAGCTCTGTGTGTTTTACATAAAATGTCGAATTAATTGCTGTGGCTATGGATTGTTAAGTCGCATGTACTTTCTTATGTTGATATGTCCGAACTATTTTAAGAGGTCGACGCTGAGCTTTTACGAAAAAAATCTTTTAATGCTTTGACTGCTGTTCCCTGGGGAGTTTCGTTGTTGTTTCAGAAGACTTCTGTTATTGTTCCTAATCTTATGCACTGCCCCTATTTTTATGAGTTGTACCTATTTCTGATTGTTGACTGTCCCGTGTGTCTTATTATTTCTATTATGTTGCCTGGTGTGTTCCTTGTGTCCCTTGTCGATCTTCGACAGAGACCTTGTTGCGAGTTTTGTTGTTTGTCGTTGGGTGAATTAATTGTAATCGTGGGTACGGACTAGTTAGAGCATAACCGTGAGGATGTCAAGTGTCGTAGCCAGCCGGTGAGTTAAGGAGATGTTGATGCGAATTTTCGAGGACGAAAATAATCTAAGTGGGGGAGAGTTGTAACACCCCGAAATTAATTAAATAATTATTTAGTATTTAGTTAATTAAATTAAATAGGAGTTGGTGATAGAAATAATAATAATAATAATAATGATATTGGGTGGTTTTAGTTATTATTACATTATTTTATTTATCTGAAGGGGGTGGTGTTGGTACTTCGGAGGTGTTATGTTTGGCCCAGTGCGCCAAGCCCAAGCCCGTAGACTTGAGCTGCTAGGCGCTAGGTTAGTGAAGTGGTGCCTCATTTGTGAAAAAAGAAAAGAAAGCGTGAGTTGAGAGAAGAGAAAGGAGAGAGCGTGAGAAGAGAGAAAGAAAAGAGAAAAATAGCGCAAGGGAGAAGAGAGGAGAAGAGAGGGGCGCGACTTCCATAGGAGAGGAGAGGAGCTCGGTTGCTGTGGTTACTCGGTGTGCTCGTGGAGGGATCTCTATCTTCGGTGAAACTAAGGTAAGGGTGGGTCTTGCCTTATAATAGGGAACATAATGGGATGTATGTAGGGGTTAGGATCTATGTCGTTTTTGTATTGATTTTGATATTGATGAGTTGTATGTATGTATTGATCACTATATGACTTGTTGATGTTTTGCGAATTGTTCATATAAGTGATGAATTTCGAATTGCGTACTAAGTGCTCGAATAAATGTATAAATGATAATGTTGGGCTTAATTAATTGAGTTTGGAGTAATTTTGTGGTGTTTGAAATAGTTGGTGATGATTGAGCATTTGGTACTCATGTGTTGTTGTTGGTGAAATTGATGTTTTGGGTGTTATAGGCGCATAAGGCGCCATTGTAGTATTTGTAGTGTTGCTGGAAATTGTTGTCTAGGTACGGAATTAGGCGCCCTTGAGTGGGGTGCCCCGCGCCAAGTATTGACGTTGTCGGAATTTTGGTCATGGAAGTAGGCGCCCTTGTGCTAGGCGCCCCGTGCCAAATTATTGTGTTTTGGCTAAGTGTATCTTATGTTGTGTTTGTGTGCCAAGTGCCAAGTTAGTGTGTGTTGGTGATACTTTGGTGTGGGTGTGTGCATAGGCGCCTAGGGTGCCATGGTGATGGTGATAATGGTTGTCCATATGGTTTTGGTGATTTCAAATAAAATTGATTTTTGGGGTGAGTGAGGATTTTAGATGGTGGAAAAGAAATATAATTTTGATGTTTTAAAATGTGAGGATTTTAGATGGTGGAAAAGAAATATAATTTTGATGTTTTAAAATTGAGAAGAAATGATGTTTGGGCTGAATTTATATAAAAATCTGGTTTTGACAGTGTGCTGGGCGCCAGGTGCCTGTGCTGGGCGCCAGGTGCCTGTGCTGGGCGCCAAGGCGCTGTGTGTGTGTGCTGGGCAAGTGTGGCGCGCGCCTGGGCGCTGGGCGCCTGTTGTGCGTGCGCTGTGTTGCGCGCTGGGCGCTGGGCGCCTGCTTGCGTGCGTGTGTGTGAGTGGCGCGCGCCTGGGCGCTGGGCGCCTGTTGTGCGCGCGGGGCGTGCGTGTGTTGCGCGCTGGGCGCCAGTGTGCGCGTTGCCTGGGCGCTGGGCGCCTAAGGCGCCAGTTCCCAGCAGTGTTGCCTAATTTCTTCCAAATTTGTTTTTAACGTAACTTTTGACTCGGGTGTCCGTTTTAGGTGGTTCAAAGTGCGTTACGAAGCTTATTTAATTGTCTATCTGGTTGTCCAAGCCAGAATCAAAAATTAATATTTTTCCCCGGTCGTTTTCTGAAAGTCCCAAGTGACTGTGTACTAGTTGTTGTTTGGATTGGAAATCGCTACTGTCCCTTTTTAAATAAAATGTTGGTGTTTTTCATGAGACTAAGGTGCTGTTCCTTGTAATTTTAAATGGTGTTGTCACGGTGAAAATAATGTGCGGTGTAATAGTGTGGTATGCAAATATATATATATATATATATGGTGTATATTATTATTGGTGAATGGGGTTTGTAATCCTCCTTTTGAAGTGTTGGTGAATATGCTATGGCATTATTTATTTGGTGATTTTGGTGTGTGGTGCATGGTCATGGTGTCGCATAATCATATGCATGATTCTGGTGAATAGGCTTCGGCCTCGGGCTTCGGCCTTATTATAAATTTTGGTGAATGCCCTCAAGGCTCATTTTTGGTGAATGGATCCACATGCATATGCCCAGTGGAGTTTTGGGTTGCATCTCATACATTAAACATACAGTTGGTGAATGTTTTAGTGATTAATTATTTGGTGATACTTGGTGAATATTTATTTGGTGATTACTTGGTGATTATTTATTTGGTGATTGTTTGGTGAATATTAAGTTGGTGCTGAACTGGTGATTAAAGTGATTATTGTTGTGTTTTGATGTAGTCCTGTATCTGTATATACTACTCTTTATGTACTTTATTATGGGGTTTGAGACTCACCCCTTTTGTTGATTTCACCTTACAGGTAACCGTACTTGAAGGCTTTGACCTTCATTCCCTTGAGTTCGAGTCGCTCTGATACGTAGCACCTGGGGGGCGTCTTATTAGATAGTGACTTTGTATTGTACGACTTGTTGGATTTTGTTTTAATGTTGTAACTGTATTTTTTTGAGTAATGGCCGCCCATGATGCCACGTAACGTTTTTAATTTAAGTTAAACAAATGACGTGTTTTTGAAGTAATTGTAGCATTCCGTTTCAAGAAAAAATAATTTGTGCACTCTGATAATTGATATAAATGAAAGGGGTAGAAACGGGTGTTACAGTTCCTGTTTGATAAAATGCTTGTTAGAAATTCCACTGATAAGGGCATTGTGATGTTGGGGTATGTAACAGCCCAGGTCCAACGCATTGGCCACCCCGGCACTATTACATCACGGTCTTCTCTACCCCCCTTGTAGAATTTTTGCCTTCTGTGGGAATCGAACCTTGCACCTGAGGCATAAGTGCAAGTTAAACACACCTCCCACTACCAATTGAGCTCAATTGGTAGTGGGAGGTGTGTTTAACTTGCACTTATGCCTCAGGTGCAAGGTTCGATTCCCACGGAAGGCAAAAATTCTACAAGGGGGGTAGAGAAGACCGTGATGTAATAGTGCCGGGGTGGCCAATGCGTTGGACCTGGGCTGTTACAATAAAAAGGCGCCTTTTTATTGTAACAGCCCAGGTCCAACGCATTGGCCACCCCAGCACTATTACATCACAAATCAATCATGAATATGGGTAGATCTAGGCTAACCCTACCCTAAAACCTATCATACAACCTATTATATAAATTGATAGGACATCCCCTTACCTCGAATTTGAAGAACGAAAGCCTTAGAGACAGTCACGAACGAAACCACAGCAACAAGATCACCTCCTTCTTCCTCTTGAGCTCGCGGCCTCCTTCCTTCTTTCCCTCTTCTCCACGCGATTCTCTTCTCTCTTCTCCTTTCTTTCTATGGCGCTCTCCTCTCTCTATTCTTCTCTCTCAATTTCGCAAAAAGCCAACACAAAACCCTAACCTCAATTGACTTACCCTCCTTCGCATATGACATTGGATCCTGGGCTTGGGCTTTTCACTTAAGCCCAAGTTCATTCAAGTGGTGCCTCCTTTTCCTAATACCACCAACATAAAATTAATATAATTTTAATTAATTAAATTATACCCAATAATTAATTTAAATTCCTAAATACTTAATTAAATAAATTAATTAAATATTTAGGGTGTTACAGGGTATGCCAAGAACAATCATAATGTTGCTATGGGTTTTAAATTGTTTTGGAAGAGACAAAGTGTTGAGGCACATGGTGTTTGGCAGTGGCTTCCTAACATGTCAACCCCTATGTACTATGAAGATGCCAACAACAAGTTGCTATCCAAATGGAGCTGGGAGGTATGTACAGGGATTATTCAATTGTTGGTAGTAGGCTTATTCAAAGAATATTGCAAAACAGAGTTTTGGGGTTTAAGATGGAAGTGAGTTTTGGGACTCACGGGAAACTTGATACAACTATGGGTGAGGCACAATGCCTAATTAGAGTGGCTCCATATGTTCTGAAGCAGATATTGTCTAAGGAAACAAACTACCTCTTTATGATTTCCAGTTCCTCAATTGCAAGTAAAGCAGGAATTGGCTGGAGATGGAGATTCTACAAGGTCACTCATGACTTCTATTGAGGCTTATTGGAGTAATGTCATCATATTCGTCAACCTGGCTCTGATACCACACGAGGAGGAGCAATTAAAGCAGTATATCAACCAGAATTTTGTTTTAGAATTGTTGTTCTTATTGTACATTTTTTCTCCTTCTTAGTCACCTTGAGGACAAGGCGAATGTCCAGGGGGGGAGTATTGATAGGACTAAGCCGTATGGTTGTTATGGGCTTAGACTTAGTTAGCTAGTTAGTTACAATGGTTGTTATGTGCTTAGACTTAGTTAGCTAGTTAGTTACAATTTGTTAATTAGGTTGAGTTAGTTAGTTAATTGGTTGAATGGTTAGTTAGTGAATACCATTAAGGCATATAGCCTATAAATAGAGAAGAGGGATTAGGGAGGAAGGCATGTAATCATTTGTAAAGAATTGGGCCTTATGGCACTATGGAGAGTTCTAGAGTCTCTCGAATACTCTAGGGATACATTGTAATCATCCTTTTCGTTCAATCTACTAGTTGGTTCCTATCAGGGCTTGGGATGTTTTTGTTGGGCAATACTGCGGAATAATAGAAGGAAAGGGAACGAAAGCGCAAAAGAGAGGGAAAGATTAGAGCAAAACAATGGAATAGTAAAACTGATTAACCCACACTATGAAATTACACCCTACTAAGTGTATATATACATGATGGTGCCAGGCCCATGATTTCGACTAGGCCCACATTTCGACTAGGTCCATAATAGGCTTACTTACTACACCTACCTATATTACAAGCAATTGAATTACAAGTCATATCTCAATATTCCCTCTTAATTCACATTGCTAAGTGACATCATCTCAAGCATTGTTCTCAGTTCTTCGAATCTTCCCTTTTGCAATGGCTTGGTCATTGCATCAGCTACTTGAAGTTCCGAACAACAATATTCCAGATTCAGCTTCTCATTGTTGACTTGATCCCGCAGGAAGTGATATCTGGTGTCTATGTGCTTCGACCTACCATGTGCGACAGGGTTGTTGGCGAGATCTATCGCATACTTGTTGTCGATCAACAACTTCATTGCTTCGACCCTGTGCAACCCAGTTTCGACCAATAGCATGCTCAGTCATGAAGCTTGACATGCTGCAAAGGAGGCAGCCACATACTCTGCTTCACAAGAGGACAACGCAACTATGCTTTGCTTCTTTGAGCACCAAGAGATGGGTGTTGTTCCATGCATGAAGACATACCCACTTGTGCTCTTTTGATCACTTTTGTCCCCACTCCAGTCGGAATTAGTGTAACCAAACACTTCAGCGCTATTCTTCAACTCAGTCTTGCTAGGGAATAGAATACCAAAACTTTGTGTTCCCTTTATATACCTTAGCACTCTTTTTGTAGCTACTAGATGGAAGCTTTTCGTCTTCTCCATGAATCTGCTGATCATTCCGACACTAAATGTAACACCCGTTTCTACCCCTTTCATTTATATCAATTATCAGAGTGCACAAATTATTTTTTCTTGAAACGGAATGCTACAATTACTTCAAAAACACGTCATTTGTTTAACTTAAATTAAAAACGTTACGTGGCATCATGGGCGGCCATTACTCAAAAAAATACAGTTACAACGTTAAAACAAAATCCAACAAGTCGTACAATACAAAGTCTCTATCTAATAAGACGCCCCCCAGGTGCTACGTATCAGAGCGACTCGAACTCAAGGGAATGAAGGTCAAAGCCTTCAAGTACGGTTACCTGTAAGGTGAAATCAACAAAAGGGGTGAGTCTCAAACCCCATAATAAAATACATAAGGAGTAGTATATACAGATACAGGACTACATCAAAACACAGCAATAATCACTTTAATCACCAGTTCAGCACCAACTTAATATTCACCAAACAATCACCAAATAGATAATCACTAAATCATTCACCAACTGTATGTTTAATGTATGAGATGCAACCCAAAACTCCACTGGGCATATGCATGTGGATCCATTCACCAAAAATGAGCCTTGAGGGCATTCACCAAAATTTATAATAAGGCCGAAGCCCGAGGCCGAAGCCTATTCACCAAAATCATGCATATGATTATGCGACACCATGACCATGCACCACACACCAAAATCACCAAATAAATAATGCCATAGCATATTCACCAACACTTCAAAAGGAGGATTACAAACCCCATTCACCAATAATAATATACACCATATATATATATATATATTTGCATACCACACTATTACACCGCACATTATTTTCACCGTGACAACACCATTTAAAATTACAAGGAACAGCACCTTAGTCTCATGAAAAACACCAACATTTTATTTAAAAAGGGACAGTAGCGATTTCCAATCCAAACAACAACTAGTACACAGTCACTTGGGACTTTCAGAAAACGACCGGGGAAAAATATTAATTTTTGATTTTGGCCTGGACAACCAGATAGACAATTAAATAAGCTTCGTAACGCACTTTGAACCACCTAAAACGGACACCCGAGTCAAAAGTTACGTTAAAAACAAATTTGGAAGAAATTAGGCAACACTGCTGGGAACTGGCGCCTTAGGCGCCCAGCGCCCAGGCAACGCGCACACTGGCGCCCAGCGCGCAACACATGCACGCCCCGCGCGCACAACAGGCGCCCAGCGCCCAGGCGCGCGCCACACACACACACGCACGCAAGCAGGCGCCCAGCGCCCAGCGCGCAACACAGCGCACGCACAACAGGCGCCCAGCGCCCAGGCGCGCGCCACACTTGCCCAGCACACACACACAGCGCCTTGGCGCCCAGCACAGGCACCTGGCGCCCAGCACAGTGTCAAAACCAGATTTTTATATAAATTCAGCCCAAACATCATTTCTTCTCAATTTTAAAACATCAAAATTATATTTCTTTTCCACCATCTAAAATCCTCACATTTTAAAACATCAAAATTATATTTCTTTTCCACCATCTAAAATCCTCACTCACCCCAAAAATCAATTTTATTTGAAATCACCAAAACCATATGGACAACCATTATCACCATCACCATGGCACCCTAGGCGCCTATGCACACACCCACACCAAAGTATCACCAACACACACTAACTTGGCACTTGGCACACAAACACAACATAAGATACACTTAGCCAAAACACAATAATTTGGCACGGGGCGCCTAGCACAAGGGCGCCTACTTCCATGACCAAAAGTCCGACAACGTCAATACTTGGCGCGGGGCACCCCACTCAAGGGCGCCTAATTCCGCACCTAGACAACAATTTCCAGCAACACTAAAAATACTACAATGGCGCCTTATGCGCCTATAACACCCAAAACATCAAATTCACCAACAACAACACATGAGTACCAAATGCTCCATCATCACCAACTATTTCAAACACCACAAAATTACTCCAAACTCAATTAATTAAGCCCAACATTATCATTTATACATTTATTCGAGCACTTAGTACGCAATTCGAAATTCATCTTACAGAGCAACAATTCGCATATCATCACAATGAGCAACAACAATAACAACAACATATTCATATATCATCAACATAAAAATCAATATAAACAGGACATAGGACCTAACCCCTACATACATCCCATTATGTTCCCTATTATAAGGCAAGACCCACCCTTACCTTAGTTTCACCGAAGACGGAGACCCCTCCACGTGCACACCGAGTAACCACAGCAACTGAGCTCCTCTCCTCTCCTATGGAAGTCGCGCCCCTCTCTTCTTCTTTCTTCTCCCTTAGTGCGTTTTTCTCTTTTCTTTCTCTCTTCTCACGCTCTCTCCTTTCTCTTCTCTCAACTCACGCTTTCTTTTCTTTTTTCACAAATGAGGCGCCACTTCACTAACCTAGCGCCTAGCAGCTCAAGTCTACGGGCTTGGGCTTGGCGCACTGGGCCAATCATAACACCTCCGAAGTACCAACACCACCCCCTTCAGATAAATAAAATAATATATTAATAACTAAAACCACCCAATATTATTATTATTATTATCATTATTATTATTATTATCACCAACTCCTATTTAATTTAATTAACTAAATACTAAATAATTATTTAATTAATTTCGGGGTGTTACACTAAACATAATGTCAGGTCGAGTGTTGCACAGGTACCTTAGGGATCCAACAATCTGTTTGTAGAGGGTGGCATCTACTTCAATCCCTTCATCATCTTTCGACAGCTTGCTGCTTGTCTCAGTTGGTGTCGAAACTTCCTTACAGTTGGTCATGTCGAATTTATTCAGGATATCAGCTGCATACTTCGACTGATGCAGAAATATTCCCTTTCTTGTCTTCGTAAATTCCATCCCTAAGAAATATGATAGATGTCCCAGATCACTCATTTCGAACTCAGACATCATCACTTTCTTAAAGGCTTCGACTTCGACTTCATTGCTTCCAGTTACTAGTAGATCATCTACATACAGGCACAGTAGCAATTGTGTCGAAGTTCCATTCTTCTTAACATATACACCATGTTCATTGGTGCATCTAATGAACTTCTGAGCCAAGAGAAAACCATCAATTCTCTTGTTCTATGCCCTTGGTGCTTGCTTGAGTCCATATAGGGCCTTCTCAAGCTTGAATACCTTGTCTTCTTGTCCCTTCAATTCAAATCCAGGTGGTTGGCTAACATAGACTTCCTCCTCTAGAGGTCCATTGAGAAATGCTGACTTTACATCAAGTTGATGTAGGGGCCAGCCTCTATGACTTGCCAATGCCACTACCAATCTTATGGTCTCGATCCTGGCTACTGGGGCAAAGACTTCATTGAAATCCAAACCAGGTTTCTGCAGGAAACCTTTGGCTACTAGCCTGGCCTTATACTTGGCCACTTCTCCATTAGGTTTGACTTTGGTCTTGTAGACCCATTTCACACCTATTGCCTTCTTTTGCTTTGGAAGTTCGATTAGCTTCCAAGTATCATTTTTCTCTATTGACTTCAACTCATCAATCATGGCTTCCTTCCACTGTTTGTGATTAAGAGCTTGCTCCAGGTTCACTGGTTCTGCTTCAGCCATCAGTGCGAAGTGTGTCAGGTCTCCCTCTACTGTAATAGAAGAATCTGGGAATGTGTCGAATCCTTCTAGCCTTACTGATCTCTGCCTTTCCCTCTGTGACCTTCTGGTAGGTTCGACAGCAGTGGGTTCTTCAGGCTCTTCAGTTTCAGTGGCTTCATTTTGATCATCTAGATCCTGAATCTCGTCGAAGTTCAGTGTTGCAGTTCTTTCACAACCTTCTTCATTCTGAGTATCCCAGTTCCAATGTTTCGACTCATCCACTATGACATAGAATTTCTTTTCAATCATCTGCCCAATACTTAGCAGATTGCTCCCCATCTTTGGTACATAGAACACTTCCTGAATGTAGCACCACTTTCCATCTTTCGACATGAATTTTATGGTACCAATTCCTTCTGCAGTGACTCTGCTGTTGTCTGCAAATCTGATTCTCTTACTTATTTGCTTCAGTTCGAGATACCATTCGACAGACTTCTCTTCAGTCGAATTTGTATTCGCCTTCAACAACAGCAACTCTGGGTCAGTAGCTGTCATGAGGGATAATTCTTCATCATCGTTGCTGGCTATGTTGGAGGCATCACCAGTGTTACCACTGCCCTGCCACACACACATTGCACAAGTATTTTGAGCATCACAAGTGTTTCCACATTCACTAGTGTTCCCACTGTTTTGCTCGCTACTTTCAGCAACTTTTACATTGAGATGAGTGTCTTCTTCAATCTCATCTTCGACTGCCGTTAGCATTAACCCTTCTGAGTCGGAATCAGAATCTGTGTCTCCATCACTTGCAAATTTGGCTTCAGCATCTTTATCCCTAGGAACCTTCTTGTTCTTACATTTGTTCCTTTAATGCCCAAATTGCTGACAGTTATAACACTGCACTTTCGACAAATCTTGCTTCTTCTTGTCGAAAGATCCTTGTTCTTGTTTCTTGCTGCTTGACCCCTTTTCTGTACCCTTTTCTTTCTTGTTGCTTGCCTTCCAATTTTTCTTAGAGGAGTATGATAGCAAGGCTTGTTTAGTTTCTTTCTCTGAACTTCTCTGCTTTATTCTCAATTCATGAGCCTCTAAGGAACCTTGAAGTTCATCTAACTTCAATTCATCTAGGTTCTTGGATTCTTCGATAGCAGTTACAACATAGTCGAATTCTTGGGTTAAGGATCTAAGCACCTTTTCGACTTTACTTGTTTCAGATACAGTTTTACCATTACCTTTCATTTGATTAGTTAGGGCTACTAACCTCGTAATGAATTCTCCAATTGATTCTCCATTTTCATCTTCAAGGCCTCGTATTGTTTTCTGAGCGACTGTAGGCGTATCTTCTTCCGTCTATCTGCTCCTCCATATGAGTTCTTGAGGATATCCCACACTGCTTTTGCTGAATCACAGTCTATGATCAGGTTCAGAATGTTTGAATCAACACATTGGTGAATCAAGAACAGCCCTTTTCCATCTTTCTTTCTCAGCGAATGGTGGTTGTTCCTCACCGCTTCAGTGGCGTTTGCTGCCAATGGTGGAACACCATCATTCACGACATCAAGTACATCTTGATACCGAAACAGGACATTCATCTGTGCACACCACCGTTCGTAATGCTTTCCATCAAAGATAAGGAGGTTCCCCGGAATACCTCCACTAGCGTTATCTCGTGTTGCCATGAGTCTTGAGGGATCTTGAAAGGATCTTTACAGCTCTTGATACCAGTTTGTTGGGGAATACTACGGAATAATAGAAGGAAAGGGAACGGAAGCGTAAAAGAGAGGGAAAGATTAGGGCAAAACAATGGAATAGTAAAACTGATTAATCCACACTATGAAATTACACCCTACTAAGTGTATATATACATGATGGTGCCAGGCCCATGATTTCGACTAGGCCCACATTTCGACTAGGCCCATAACAGGCATACTTACTACACCTACCTATTACAAGCAATTGAATTACAAGTCATATCTCAATAGTTTTGACATCTCTACACAACAACATCTCACCAAAAAAAAATCTCTACACAACAACAACAACAAGTAGTTGCTTTTATGGTTTAAAGTCAACTAAAGTCATAGTGCCAATTACATTTTATAAGGCTACTACAAATCTGAACAACCTATTTTGCTAAGTTACGTATCCTTCAATCTTCAACGCCTGAAAAAAAAATACAATATATATATATATATATATATATATATATATATATATATATATATATATATATATATATATATAAATAAAGATAGAGAAGGACATACATCAGAATGCTTTTACTGTAAAAAAATTTACAACATAAAGAAAAAACAAATAATAAAACACCAATTATCCAACTAAAACAAAATCTTGAAGCTGTATATTCCTTATTCAACCACTAAGTTGGGACTTACTAACAGAAAGCTATGGTGACTTTTTTTTTTGAATATAGCTATGGTGACTTTCTTCTTGATAAGAACCCAAATTAAATGGAAACAGAGATTGTATTATTTAATGAAAAAAAGAAAAATGTATTTCAAGAGGATCTTCATGTAACCTAGGAGCAAAGCTCCTCAGAAGTTCTTGTTTGAGTGGTTAGTTGATAATTTGACTAAATTATTGCTAATCAAGTTGTTTGATAATCGTTTGAATTAATAATTGATTGTCTTATATTGTTTAAAAGCATGACTAAGTGATTTAATTGAATGTATTATGTGCTTGTTGAATTAAATTGTGTGGCGTATTAGAAATAATGGGGTGCGAATAGCGTAGGGTAAAACTGTAATTTCACTCATTATGATTCCCTATCAACTAAATTCAACTTCAGCCACACTCTGTCATTTAACTCACACTCACAAGACACAACACAACCACACTTAGAAAGAAAGATGGATTTTTAAAAATAGAGAGTGACTAGTTGAGAGAGGAGAAAGAAAGGAGAAAATCGACTTACAACCAGAAACTTTTTCTTCCAAATCTTCATTTCCCTTGAAGTTTCTGAAACATATAAGAGATTAGTTCAACATTGTGTCTCATTCCATCCACCATTTTCGATTTCCACCAAGTTAGAGTACATTGAAGTTGAGTTCCTTGTTGCATGTTGGTGAAAGAGGTCCTAGGAGCAAAAAATCCCATTGCATGTTAGAGATTCAAGCTCCTTGAAGTCTATCTAGCATCACATTGTCATTTGAAGTAGCCAATTTCAGGGGATTGTAGCTTGCGGTCGAATTTGGGGAATTTAGGAGCTTGGTTGGTGTCTTGAACTTCATCTACTTGCTTGCTAGTTTCGTTTTGTCCGTTGAGGTGAGTTCTTCGATTTCTAATCTTGTGGTTTTGTTCTTAATGTGTGTTCTGAACTGAATATCATGTTATTGTATGTTGTTGCTGAAATTTTGATGATTAGTGTATGTGCATTCTCTGTGAATATCATGATATTGTATGTGCAAATTGTTGTGCTGAAATTCTGTTTGAACCCGTTTTGACATAGGTTCAGTAATTTTGTGTCTGTGCATTCTCTATGTGTCCAAATTTCGTAGGGTTTGTTTTGCTGGAAACTAGACATGATTTTCTACAATTTGGGCACTGGTTGGACTAATTTTGGGTGAGTATGGTGGGAGAAATTCTGGTTTCAAGTCGAGTCCAAAACCTGGGACAGTTTTGGGTACATGTTCGGTATTTTGCTCGTAACGACTTTGATAGGACTCCGTTTTGAATGATTTCCGTCTCATGGTAAACTAGACTCAATTTACTTCAGTGTGAACTTAAATTTTGTGTCATTTGATTGAGTCTTGATATTTTAAAATCTGTCTCAAGTTGGAACACAAAATCTGTTCAGTTTTAGAACACGTTAGTTTGTTTTGTGAAACAGTACTAAATGGCCCATAATTTTGCAAAACAAAAATATTATTCAGAAACTAGACCTTTTTAAGCTTTCCAAAGAGTGGTCGTTTGCTCAATATCATTACCGTTTGATGTGTTAATTAATTCGTCAAAGAATAAGTATGTTTGCTGAAAACTTCTGCTCATATGTTGTTTGTTGAGATATTGAATTGTTGGATAATTCACCAGGTATACTTATAGTTACTAACCGAAGAGTCTTGTATCGCAAAAGTGAACCTGATCTTGTTTTAATAAAATAAAAGGGATTTGGTGTCCCAATTCACAGGATTTGGTGTCCTAAAATCTAGGATTTGGTGTCCTAAGTAAAAAGGGATTTGGTGTCCTAAACTCTAGGATTTTGTGTCCTAAGTAAAAAGGGATTTGGTGTCCCAATTCATAGGATTTGGTGTCCTAAACTTAAAGGGATTTGGTGTCCCAATTTTAGAGGATTTGGTGTCCTTATTAACAGATTTGGTGTCCGACTTAAATATTAAATAAAACACCGCGAGTAGAGTTGTGAGTGGTCATGAAAATGCTCACTGAGATTATCTCACTGTTTATGTTTGTGGTGTTTACAGATAAATAGGGAAAAGCAAAAGAAAAGAAGAATGGGTAGCAGTTGATCTAAGTCATGGAGACTTGAGGGATCTTGGAGATCCGATATTTATCTTGCTTAGTTCCCTAGGTTTATTATGTACTTTCGATATTATGACTTGGACCGTGTATCAAAGTTGTGTATAGTTTATTTAATTCTAGTTGAGATATTGAACAATAGGTGGATAATAACTTTCGACATTTGGTCGATAGTTGATGAGTAACCCTTTTAGAACTTATGATGGTTTAAAGGGATAATTAGATGAGTTTTCATCAATGTTTAGTTATGTTCAATGTCTTAACACTAATGGAAAAAAGACATTTCATATCGGTTAAAATTGACAATTCATATCGGTTCCTGAACCGATGGCGAAAAAGGAGATATAAAAAATAGGGACATTTCATATCGGTTCCTGAACCGTTATGAAGAGTTGTTTTTATATCAATTGCCCCTAGAACCGTTATGAAAAGTCAGTTTTCGCTTATATTTGACATCGGTTTTATATGGGAACCGATATGAATACTGATATTTAACATCGGTTTTCTATCAGAACCGATATGAAATACTGATTTTTAACATCGATTTTCTATCAGAACCGATATGAAAAGTCAGGTTTTTTTTAAAAAAAAAAATTGGTTTCTGTTCAGCAACATACATCGAACAATACTCTGTACATAGAAGCAACGAAATGATAGAAACACAACACAAACACCCTGTTACATAAAGAATGCAATAAATGTCGCAATTAATTTACATTAAACAAATGATGCTAAGCAATATAACATTCAAATTCATATACATAACTCCACCACAGATCATTCAAAATCCACGAATGATGCTAAGCAATATCCTTTCTTTTCTGGGACTACCTTTTCTTTTTGAGTAAAATCCAACACAACTTTATCCTACACTAGTTTTTTACCCGTGCATACGCACGGGTGATACTGTATGGTCGGTGTATTACCATGAAGTCATAATAGTAATTTGGAAGTTATTGATAAGTTGTGAACAATGTCCAAAATGTATGATTTGAAATTCAAAGTCGAATATGCATCCCCGTTGACAATTAGAATTACATTGATCCATAATAATGTATTTGGACATTAGAGGTAAAATATGCATCCCTGTTGCCCCTCCCGTTTGCATCATCGTTGGTCCTCCTGTTGGCACTCCCGTTGGCACTCTCGTTGCCACTCCCGTTGGCACTCTCGTTGCCACTCCTGTTGGCACTCATGTTAGCAGTCCCGTTGGCACTCCCGCTCTCGTTGCCACTCCCGTTGGCGTTCTCGTTGGCACTCCCGTTTGCACTCCCGTTGGCATTTTACTCATTTTTAGTAATTATAAAATAGTTATTTGGTAATTTTTTGTAGTGATTAAATTGATTGATTTTTTTATGAAAAAGTTAATTGATTTTAGTAATTTTAGTAGTTTGAGTAAATTATAAAAATGAATATTTTTTTTTAAAATATTTGTGTGGGAAAAAGTTTTAAAAAAGTAGGTTTGAGTAGTCTGAGTAAATTATAAAAATGAATAAATTTTTTAAATAATTGATTATACTCCAATTATTTAGTTGGGAAAATCATAAGATTGATATTTTGGTAGTAAGTAAATGGTAAGTTTGAAAAAGTGTGTGAGAGTAAAAAAGTTTGAAAAGGTGAAAAAATAAAATTACTTAAATATACTCCAATTGCTTAGTTGAAAAAATGATAAGATTGATATTTTGGTAGTGGGTAATGTATGGACTCAGACAAAATTTAATTAGTCAGAACTTTATCCCGTGAAAATCAAGACAATTTTAAAGTTAACAGATTTAATTAGCCTAAAACAAATATTAAAATTTTGTCAAAATTTGAAAATTTTAAAATAGTAAAGAGGAAAAATGAAGGTGACATGTAGATTAAATTAAAGTAGATATATTGTGAAAAAATAGATAAATGGGAGAATTAGAGGAAGAAAGAGGAGAAGAGAGTGAAAAAGTGTGTGTGAGAGTGAAAAAATATGAAAAATAGAGAAATGAGATAATTGGAAAAAGAAATAGGAGAAGAGAGTAAAAAGTGTGAGGGAGAGTGAAAAAGTGTGTGAGAGAGTGAAAAGGTTTGAAAAAGTGTGAGAGAGTGAAAAAGTGAAAAAGTTTGAAAAAGTGAAAAGGATAAAATTGGTATTTTGGTAGTGGGTAAATGGTATAGATAGATAGTAGATAACTCCACCACAGATCATTCAAATTCATATACATAACTCCACCACAGATCATTCAAAATCCACGAACAAGAAGCCACAAACCACCATCCGCTCTCCATCCCATGTTCTGGATTCTTCTGGCAACTGCTCTGTTATGTGGTTGCCAGTATGCCTGAAAATTAAATAAACTAACAATAATTAAGCATTATAAGTGCAGACAAACCATCACCCAAATGATATCTATGGGAAAATGGAAAACGCATAATCTATACAGGCAACTATTTGAGATATATAATCCAAGGAGGAGCTAATGCATCATGATGCATCCAGGAAGATTCAGTGTTAATATTCCCAAGAAAAATTTCAACGTATCAAATTATATTACAACTAATGAAAATTAGGCAATCATATTTATGTACATTTAAATAGACCACAATTACAAATTTAGTAGCAAAGCCAAACTCAATAATACAAATGGAGCCACTGAAAATCACAAAGACAATAATTCAGTTTATCGGACTTCTTTAACTACTACTACTTCAACACTTAACACCACATTTCAATATATTCAGTAACATCACAAAAAATATGAATGTCATGCAACTTGAAAATTAAAACAACAACATTTCAAAGATAATTAAAACAACCACTACATAAAACATGAATGTCATGCAACTTGAAAATATACTACCTAATCAATGTTCTAATAACTCATAGGAAGAACTTCCTAATCATTGGTTACTTTCTAAACAAAAAGTACCAAAAGACATAATGACAGGTTAATTAGTAAGTACCAACAAGTCTGAATCAAAGTTATGAATATAGTTATACCAAATACTTTTTTTAAAATGAAGAACTACACTCCAAAATGGAAAAAAAAAGCCTCTGATACCATAAGTTATAATATTTCAGTATTGAATTCAGATGCTTGCTTAGAAGAAAAGCTAGCTTCCCTACTATGTGCATTTGGTAATATACATTTGGCCAATGCCCGCATGTTGATTTAGGAGTAATAAAAACATCCACAACAAAACAAAAACTATAGTTTTGAAGCAACAAACAGACTGAACAAAAATTAGATTCAACCTCAAACCACAAAAATATGTTCATTCACCGGCATATGACAGCTTCCCGAGCATTCTTTGGGCCACTTAAAAGGACCTGCATTCAAGATTACATAAATAAAATTTAAATTCCAGTAAGCTTATAACTTCGGCATATCCATTTTATGACTCTATATAAAGATCAGAGGTCAATATTGTTATCAACTCATACTGTGTTCTGTCCCAAGGGAGCTCAGAGGGCAAGCTGATCAAATGTCAAGCACTCACCACCTGCCTTTTCTATCCTTGCCCGGGCTGTTTCCTTGAAACGCAGTGCAGTAATTTTTAAAGCGGGAACTTCATTCGCTCTGATATCATCAATTATCGTCCCAGCAACAACACCAATTTTGTTATCAGCATTAGCATGGTAAAAAGTAACATAATTGGAAATCCTTAGTCCTGTATAAACTTAAACAAAAAATACCCATCATCAAGAGGCTAAGCAAATACTAACTCTAGCATGCTAAATAATACTGGGAAAAAAATATAGCAATTGTCCTTATGTTTGACACTGTACCAGAAGCAATATTACTAGCTCTAGCATCAGAGTTGTTATCAACTTTTGGCCCAATGTTTATGATCAAGTTAATGTAACTTGCACCAAAGGTCAAAGGAGTTACAGCAGCTGCCACAAGGGTTAGTCTCCAGTTAAATGCAAAGGACACACCAAAGCCAGCACCAGTGGAGTTTTCATCAAAATCAAACCACCCAGGTCCTTGTTTCAATATGGATTGAAACAAGAGGTTTCTAACCCTTAGTGTTTGCTTTGATGCTGCCCAACCACAAAAACCTTCTTGTCCTGTCATGGAAAGACCAACAAGCTACCAAACATAGCCCATTTAGTTGGGCAAAATCAATATAAGGATCTAAAAGAAAACAATAAAAAACAACATATACTAAATAACTGGACTTATGATAATAATGTCATACACAATCTAACGTAAATGGAATACACAATGTCATAATAAATAATGTCATAACTGGACATATGATAATAATTTCATACAAAATCCTATACTAAAGGCGCCAAATTGTAATTCTATTCATACATGAGGAGATAGCAATACAACATATAGGAAAAATAAAATAGTATAATAAGAACTTACTTTGGTAGTTCTTGGCCAACAAAATCAACAGAGATCTAATGTAAAGTTGAGTGCCAAAGTGATCCTTCTTACCTACCATGTTGAAGACAATATATTAGAAAAAATGAATATGCATTTTTGTGCTTAGGTTTAAACAAAATATGCATTCACAACAACAAACAAAATGAACAGAACCAACACAAAATAGAAACATCTCTTCTAGCTCCCTAAATAGTAAATGTATATTATTCCTTCTTTGGACATTTAAACACAGAATTAGTTAACTAAGCCATAATAAGACCAAATATTGTATAGAAAGAAACTAAAAATAGAGAAAGTAATAGTAACAAGCCATTCACAATGTATGTAGCTACTAGCTAAGTAAAGGTTTCTGTTTCTGAAGGCTTTGTTGACCTGAACACTATTCGCGTGAGTCTTCCAATAGTCCAGAGATCTTGCACTATTATTATTATGTTATAGATGGAAAATCTAAAGAAGAAGAAGAAACTCATTAATCAATGCATTGTTACTAATCAGACAAATTAGTAGCTAATAGTAAGGTGATGGAAAACAAAACAAGCCCACTAGTGTCAAACAAGCAGCAAGTTGCTACATGACTGAAGCATAAAAGGAGAAAACAGAGAATGACCAAAGATTTCAATTCTTTCACTTTTTCATTCGTTTATGGTTTTGGATCTAATCCAACAATTATATATAGCACCAAAGTAAGTAACAGAACTTAAAATCTTGAGTCCTGCTTACAAGTTCAAATGAACATTCCAAATGAAAAAAATGAACATTCCAAATGCACCACCAACCACAGCTGTCCCTGAATGCATCACCAAAAAGTTTCCTCCTATGCTAAGCTTGGTTGGACCCCACCACTTACGAAAACTATAACAAGATCGAGTTGCATCACAATAAGCCTTTGGTTGTCATCCCTCAATCGAGTACCAACAGCAACAAATTAAACAACCAAGCACAAGCCACTACTAGAAAAACAGAAAATGGTGACCGAATTACAGACTGATTTATTTTGGTCACTATAGCGACCGATTTAGAGACCATTTTTGGGATGGGCAGTGTATATGATTTGTAGCGACCGATATAGTGACAAATTTCGTTTAGCGACCGATTTTTCAGTCGCTAAATCTAGAGACCAATATTACGGTCGCTAATAGTGACCGATTTTTTAGTCACTATTTTCTTTAACTAAATATTATTTCTCTTCCAAGACCAAAACGTTCCCACTTTTTTTTCACAATAAAAATTACTACTTCCCACCATTCAGAACAAAAAAGCTTGGTTCCCTCTTTTTTTTCACAATTAAAATTACTTCCCACCATTTATTTTTTTGGTACTTACTTCCACCAAAGCGTGAACGATTCGTTCCCTCCCATCAACACTCTTTTCAATTTCCTTCCCTCCTATTAACTCTCACTAATAATATAATAATAATAATAATAATAATAATAATAATAATAATAATAATAATAATGAAAAAAAACTAGTGTGAACGATTCTCCAAAGCGTGAAAACCAGAGAGCTTCCTCTCTTCTTTCTCGTCAAAGCGTGAAATCAGAGAGCGTGAAAAACACAACTCCCGTCAAAACGTGAAAACAAGAGAGCTTTGTCAAAGCTGTCATCAAAACCAGAGCTTGTCACTCACATCCACCACTCAACACAACCCTCACCTCCACCACTCACCATTCACCAAAATCCCAACCATCACCATAGACCAAAACCCTAACATTTCGATTTCCCCCTTTTCTGCACAAGGTAACATTTTTCCTCTTCAACCAAAACGCCTCATCTTTCTTATCTCAGCTTAATCTCATACCCCCTTTATCATCTTTCTTTCTTCTCTCTCTTTCCACCTGATAACTCTCTATTTGTAGAGTTATTTATGCACTTCTATTCATAAATCATTGTGATTTTACATGCTTAGACTAAGAATTATGTAAATATTTGTGTCTAATTAGGAAAAAGGGAATCAAGATCTGAATTGGAATATATTTGGCACAAATGGTGCCCTTGTGAAATTTCTAATGTTTTCTGTCTAAGTGCTATAGCATCATATGCTATAGCATCCTTGTACGCAGCAGAACTGGGACCCACTTGAAGGCAGCATCAGAAAGCAGATATGCAGTGAATCCTAGTCTGTCCAGTCAGCGCCTCCCTAGTTCCACAATCCATGCTGATGCAGCCACTCTCCTACCACTTGCATCTCACCACTTGTCCACCTTGGGAAGACAACACCTTTAGTTGGTGAAAAGAAGACCCACTTGTTCATCCACTTGCAAGTATGGAGGGAAAAACTAAACTATAAAAGGAAGCATATCTTCTGCACTTCAAGAACATCTGGGGGCACGAAATTCTCTGGTTTGAGACAACATATACAAGTAACAAAGTAGTTCCACTACACCCATAAAATATCTATCCTCAAACCACTTGAAGATTCTGCCAGGTTCATGCTATAGCACTATCAGCACACCAGCACACGCGTGGAAGTTGAAGGAGTGTATCTTCTGCACATTCTTCTTCTATTTCTTGTCTTGGTGATATGAACACCTCTGTTTGTAAGTTGTTGACATTGTTTATCATGAGCTAAACTCATTTTGGTTGGATTGCTAAGCTATGTAATGACTTTCTAATGTGTTAATGATATAGTATTTTGATGTATGCATTTTAATCTTTGTGTTTAAATATTTCCAAACCTGTTTTGGTACTGGCCAACTAAAATAGGTAGATTCATGAATTCAGACATGGTTCATGAAAAGATCTCAAAGATTAATGTGAGTGAGTGGTTGTTTTAAAGACATTTAGAACAATCCTTGCCCAACCCTAGACATAGGAGGGCTTAGTTCATAGAGTGAACACTATGAGTTCTTTAATATGAAAAGGTGAACTTACTTGAAGCCTAGACATAGGATCTTGTCACGAAACCTTGGTGAAAGTGACCGAAAGGCACACAACTTATGCTATAGCACTCAATGCTATATCATCAGATGCTATAACATTAACACATAAGAGAAACTTACTAAGCAAAAGCAGTCCAACTAATCCTTTACCATATAGTTTCCATATTTATTTCTTAAGCAATATATCTCTTCATTTCATAGTCCTCAATATTGTGACTTATTTTACACACTAAAATCCTGAGATATTCCAACTTTAAATTAAGAACAATCTCTGTGGATTCGACCTTTCTTTCTACTATATTACTTGTGTGACTACGTATACTTGCGTATATAAATTCCACAACATGTTTTTGACGCCGTTGCCGGGGATTGAAATTAATTTTACTGTTGAAATTCTTAGCATAATAGTGTAGCTTTTACTCTGGTGTTTGTTTCTGATGCTACAGCACAGGATGCTATAGCATATGCACAGGCTTAATTCACCAGAATTCCAATTTGTTCCTGAAATAGAAAGGAGGTTCAGAGCATTGCGAAGGCAGCAAAGGTTACAGCAAAGAACAGCCATGTCAGAACATAACTCTGGCAGAAGCTCCCATAGAGGAGGAAGAGGTGGCAGAGGTAGAAGTTTCCAACATGGTAGAACCCAACATGGCACTCAAACTGAAATTCCTGCATTCACAGGGAGAGGACCAGTCACTGATTACTCAGGCCCTGTGCATGACCCAAAAGAATGGTACAGGCAACAATTCATTCAGATAGGACCAGAAGGTATGGTTAATGATAGGGACAGGCCAATGAGGGATTATGCTGTTTTTAACCCTCAAGCTATGCAAACTAGCATAGTGAGGCCTCAACTTAATACAGCTCATTTTGAATTCAAGCCTATGATGTTTCAAATGCTTCAAACAATTGGTCAATATGGTGGAACCATAAATGATGATCCACACATACACTTAAAACAATTTTTGGAAATATGTAGTAATTTCTCTTTTCCTGGAGTTTCTGATGATGCCTTTAGACTCAAACTTTTTCCCTATTCCTTAAAAGACAGGGCAAAAGCTTGGCTGAACTCTTTAGAACCTAATTCAATCCACACTTGGAATGAGTTAGCAGAAAATTTTTTGGCAAAATACTTTCCACCTAGCAAAAATGCCAGAATGAGAAATGAAATCACTTCATTTAAACAAATGGATAATGAATCATTGTATGAAGCATGGGAAAGATACAAAGAGCTGTTAAGAAAATGTCCTCACCATGGCATACCTGTCATTATCCAAATGGAGACATTTTACAATGGATTGGAGCCACAAACCAGATTGATGCTAGATGCCTCTTCTGGGGGAGTCTTGCTGAAGCCATCTTACAATGATGCTTGTGACCTTATTGATGAGATAGCAGCAAACAGCTACTCTTGGCCTACAGCTAGGGACACACCTCAAAAGAAAGTTGGGATACTAGAAGTCAATGAGGTGACAAAGCTAACAGCTCAAGTAGCTTCCCTCACCAACATGCACTAGTGCAAAAATGACATTAGAATTAGACATTTAAAGTCAGGCGCCCAGATGCCTGACTTCATAGGTAGATACGGTGGCAAACTTGTAAATAAGTGGCAAAACTCGCGAGTATTAAGGTCAAGCAGATACACGCCTGACGTCTAAAGTGAAGGAATAGGGAAAAAATAAGACTTTAGAAGTCAGGCGTGTAAGGGCCTGACTACATAAGTGACACGGTGGCAAACTTGTAATTAGGGGTGAATTTTTTTTCTTCTGTTCTAATACTTTAGACGTCATGCTTCTAATCGCGTGCGACCTCTAATGTCCAAAAATTGAAAGAAAAAGAAAACACTCTTAGAGCCTCTCACTCTCATTCTCAAACATTCACTCTCACAATTTCACTCTCCTCGCGCGAAGCCTCTCACTCTCACGTACTCTCAGAGAGGACGAATTCCACGAACCCTAGCATTCTCACTCTCAGAATCTCATTCTCAGAACACGAATTTCACTCTCCTCGAAGCCTCTCCTCTAGCATTCTGACGCCGTTCTTCGCCACGTCTCACCGTGCATTTCGTTCGCGAACTCGTCGCCACCACTCCACCCTCCGTCGCGCGTCTCTTCTTCGGTCGTGGCTCATAGTTTCGTCGCTGTTTGTCTTCTCTACCAGGTAAATCACCTTCCCTATTCTCTCAGACCTATAAATCTTCTAGTTTCTGCATTTTAGGGATTCAAGTCAAGATTTTAGGGTTTTTTCTCTCTCGCCCTTTGTTGATTTTGGTGTAAAAATAAGTCGTGTTTGTTTGTGTTCAATGCTATTATTACTGGTTTTGTGAGGTGTGTTTGTTCTGTTAGGGATCCCAAGTACTGTGTTCAATGCTAAAAATAAGGCGTGTTTGTTCTGTGTTCAATGCTAGGAATACTGTTGCTACCTTCAAGATCAGGGAATACTGTTGCTACCTTCAAGATTTTAGGGTTTTTTCTCTCTCGCCCTTTGTTGATTTTGGTGTAAAAATAAGTCGTGTTTGTTTGTGTTCAATGCTATTATTACTGGTTTTGTGAGGTGTGTTTGTTCTGTTAGGGATCCCAAGTACTGTGTTCAATGCTAAAAATAAGGCGTGTTTGTTCTGTGTTCAATGCTAGGAATACTGTTGCTACCTTCAAGATCAGGGAAGGTCAACCACTTGGGATTGCTGTCACACTCAGAGGAAAAGTGAGTCTTTAGTATTCAATTTATGCAATGGTGGATTTTGTCTCCAAAACCATAGAGAATGAGTGTAGATCAATTTATGCAATGGTCGATTTTGTCTCTCTAATTTCAGGTGCCTAAAGTTAAGAAGATAGTGGTTAACTGTGGTATTGGAGATGCTGCACAAAATTCAGAAGGTTTGGATGAAGCAATAAATGATCTAGCACAAATTCAGAAGGTTTGGATGCTGCACAAAATTCAGAAGATTTGGATCTAGCAATAAAAGTGAGTATTTAGTATTCAATTGATATTGCTCAATCAATATATTTATCAAGATGTTGTTGATCATTTACTGATATTGCTTGTTATTTTCCCACTGTTGCTAATATTTACTGATATTGGAGATGCTGCACAAAATTCAGAAGGTTTGGATGAAGCAATAAATGATCTAGCACAAAATTCAGAAGGTTTGGATGCTGCACAAAATTCAGAAGGTTTGGATCTAGCAATAAAAGTGAGTATTTAGTATTCAATTGATATTGCTCAATCAATATATTTATCAAGATGTTGTTGATCATTTACTGATATTGCTTGTTATTTTCCCACTGTTGGTAATATTTAGAAACAATGTGTAAGGTTTTAAATTTTTTATGTATGTTCAGGAACATAACTCTTATTTACACTATCTTTCCACTCATACAGAATTACATTTAACTTTGTGCAGAATTACAATCAATAAATTTTTTTGTGCAGAATTACATTTAACTTTGTGCAGAATTACATTTTCCTATTTACTGCCACTTATACTGCAGTGACTGTTTTTACAGTGCATATAGTTAACTTTGTGCAGAATTACATTTTCCTATTTACAAGCTATTTACAAGCTATTCTGCACAAATTTAATTGTATGCACTGTAAAAACAGTCACTGCAGTATAAGTTCTCTGCAGTGACTGTATCTCATAGCTGTAAGCCAAGTGGCAATCTTATAAATAGTCTCTCTGTGTGTATCTCAGTCAACTAGTAGCATACCCGTGCATCCGCACGGGGAGATCACGTTACGTGGTACGAAAAGTACCCAAATTCGAAATCATATTTTGAAACTTAAGTGAATCAAATGGATGTTAGGAATGTAATTAAAATGGATATTGAAGAAGACTAATGACCTATAACAATATGAGAATGAGACACTGATGATAAAATCTAAATGATAATTTCCTAAATAATGAGACACTAATGACCTAAAAGAATAAAAGATTATTAACATAGTGGCTGCACAAAAGAGAAATATGGAGTCACGCATAGGCTTTCACCATCTCGACTCATATTTTCTGCAAACAATTGGAAACAAAATAATCATACCAATGATTAAAATAAGAGAGAAAAGGATTCAAAACAGTAAGTGTTCTGCAATAGTGAAAACCATACACCTAAAGAGCAATAAAGTAAATCTAATTTATTAAAACAATAGGAGCATCTATTGATCACCAAATTATAATATAATATACTAATTAATTTCTTTAGCAGTACTCAACAAATCCACATCTAAAGAACAGTAAGATACATTTATTCTAATTTAATAAATTTTATGTACCAATGAAAATCAGAGACCAAACAGAGGCTATATTTTTAAACAAAAGTCAGCTTACCAATATAAACCAAAAAGTTATGTTCAAGCTTGAAGTACCTGTGAAATGTTGTGTAATGCAAAAAGTATGTGAAATCTTCAAGTAGCCAAGCTTGAGCAAACACTTCAACTTCTGCTTCTCTGAAATGCTATGCAAAGGTTGAGCAAAACTTCCAACTTTTATGGATAATTTACTTCCCCATTACATTTTGAAAGCTCTAATCGTTCAAAATTTCTAAGTTGGAATTCAAATCATATCTGAATCAATAAAAACTTAATAGATCATTTCAACATATAGTCAATTAAAACAAAAATCAATATATTAACTAAATGATAATGTTCAGCAGCCCACATATTTGGGCCAAGCAGAACTCCTCAGCATCAACATTTGTAAAGCAAACTTCGTTACATATTTTTGAGTTGTTAGAAATAAAAGCAAATATAACTCTTGCAGCCTAATATAGCTCTTCATTATCTAATTGATCACACCACAACATTTTCAAGACTGCCCACACAATGAATGACATATATGCAAAAAAATCACATAAGATACACATGGTAAAACAGATAGTACATATACCATTTCTCCATACTCATTCCCATATTCGATAAACATGCAAATGGAACTTTCTCAAAATATCCTTAAAAACAATAATAGCATCAATACATAAAGAAGATGGCACTTTCTCAAAATATCCTTAAAAACAATAAACATGCAAATGGCACTTTCTCCATAAAGAAGATGAATAAATGGCAACTGCATAAGTCAGCCTTAAACATTAAGTCAGCCTTAAGTCAGCCTTACCCTAACACATAATCAGCACATAATCAATACATAATCAGTTTACCCTAACACATAGTCAGTTTACCCTTATAATTCAGCACATAATCAGTATTTAACACAGTTTACCCTAACTGACTTAAAGTCAGTTTTCCCTAACACAGATTACCCTAACACAGTTTACACTAACTGACTTAAAGTCAGTTTTCCCTAACACAGTTTACCCTAACACAGTTTACACTAACTGACTTAAAGTCAGTTTTCCCTAACACAGTTTACCCTAACTGTTAATCAGTATTTAACACAGTTTACCCTAAGTGACTTAAAGTCAGTTTTCCCTAACATAGTTTACACTAACTGACTTAAAGTCAGTTTTCCCTAACTGTTAATCAGCATTTAACACTTTTAATGAATGCAACTACACCAGTTGTACAACTAATGTATAGGAAACTATTGTACACTTACACATATATATTTATCCATTACTTGATAGGTGAAATCTAAAATTATTATCTATTTTTTTTTCGAGCGTAGCTACATGGATCGTAGTTGGATGCAAACTAGTAAGTTGAGTGATGAGTATGCGAAAGGGGTGGAAGAATTTCTAGAGTTTGCTCAAACAAAGCTTGAAGGTTGTGGTGGAATTTTTGACTGTCCTTGTGTTAATTGTGTGAACCGGATACCACAACCAGTTGCCACAATAAGAGATCATCTTCTAGTTGATGGGATTTGTCGTAGTTATACAACTTGGATATGGCACGGTGAAAAGTTAGATATCCCAAGTGTGTCCGGAAGAGATAATTTCGCAGATTCAAATATGGATGATCGAATGGAAGACATGATACGTGATATTGGGCCGGAGTCTTTTAAGCAAGCACATGCCTTCGATACTTTGTGCGAAGATAAAGAAGAGCCCTTGTATTTGGGATGTACAACATTCACACGGTTGACTGCGGTGATAAAATTGTTCAATCTGAAGGCGACGAATGGGTGGACTGATAAGAGTTTCACTGAGTTGCTTGAGTTGTTGAAAGACATGCTTCCAAAAGGTAACACATTGCCATGTCGTACGTATGAAGCGAAGAAGATTTTGTGTCCGATGGGTGTGGAGTATAAAAAAATACATGCTTGCCCCAATGATTGCATATTGTATCGGAATGAGTTTGAGGAGCTGCATAAGTGTCCTACGTGTAATAGGTCACGTTACAAAGTAAAGACTGGTGAATCTAGTTGCGATGATGATAACTCAAAGATTTCTCCAGCAAAGGTTTTATGGTACCTTCCAATAATTCCTAGGTTCACACGCTTGTTTGCTAATGCAAAGGATGCAAAGAACATTAGATGGCATGCAGATGAGAGGAAATGTGACGGACAGCTTCGCCATCCGGCTGACTCTCTACAATGGAAGAAGGTTGATAGTTTGTTTTCGGATTTTGGCGCCGAGTCAAGAAATCTTAGGCTTGCGCTTGCTTCGGATGGGATGAACCCATATGGTAACTTAAGTACAAATCATAGCTCCTGGCCTGTTCTCCTTATAATTTACAACTTATCTCCTTGGTTGTGCATGAAACGTAAGTATGTTATGTTATCCATGATGATTTCTGGCCCACGACAGCCAGGAAATGACATAGATGTTTATCTTAGCCCGTTGGTTGAAGACTTGAGAAAAATGTGGGATGAAGGCGTGGATGTGTTTGACGGGTATTCCAATGAAACTTTCAAGCTGCGTGCGATGTTATTTTGCACAATCAATGACTTCCCAGCATACGGGAACTTGTCTGGGTATAGTGTTAAGGGACATAAAGGTTGTCCTATTTGTACAGAAAACACGTGCTACCATCAACTAAAACATGGTAAGAAGACTGTATACCTTGGGCATCGGAGATATCTCAAACGTAATCACCCATACCGTAGGATGAAAAAAGCTTTTAATGGGTGCCAAGAGAATGAAACTCTCCAGAATGTCTTGACTGGAGAAGAAGTCTACCAAGTGGTTAAGGACATCAAAGTTGTATTTGGCAAAAAGCAAAAGCAGCTCAATGTGAAAAGCAAGTGGAAGAAGAGGTCAGTGTTCTTTGATCTTCCGTATTGGTCTAGTCTTGACGTAAGGCACTGTCTTGATGTCATGCATGTCGAGAAAAATGTTTGTGATAGTGTTATCGGGAGGCTTCTCAACATTAAAGGCCAGACAAAGGATGGTATAAATTCTCGTTTAGATTTGCTCGAAATGGGCATAAGAGAACAATTACATCCAACGCCAAAAGGTGAACGTACATATTTGCCCCCAGCATGCTATACATTGTCAAAAAAAGAGAAAATAAGTTTGTGCGAGTGTCTACAAGGAATCAAAGTTCCACAAGGTTACTCTTCAAATTTTAAGAGGCTTGTGTCAATAAAGGATCTCAAATTAGTTGGCTTAAAGTCTCATGACTGTCACGTGTTGATGCAACAACTACTACCGGTGGCTATTCGTGGCATCTTGCCAAAATGTGTTCGACATGCCATAACTAGGTTGTGCTTATTCTTTAATGCTATATGTGTCAAAGTCATTGACCCTCAAAAATTGGATGAGTTGGAAAACGAGGCTGCTATTATCTTGTGTCAATTGGAGATGTATTTTCCTCCCTCATTTTTTGACATCATGGTTCATTTAATTGTTCACCTAGTAAGAGAGATTAGACTCTGTGGCCCTATTTATTTAAGGTGGATGTATCCGGTTGAACGATACATGAAGATTTTGAAAGGTTATGTGAAGAATCAATATCGTCCTGAAGCATCTATTGTTGAAAGGTATGTCACGGAAGAAGCTATTGAGTTTTGTTCAGACTATTTGGCAGAAGCAAAACCTATAGGGCTTCCCAAGTCTCGTCATACAGGGAGGTGTCAAGGTAAGGGTACACGATGTCCAAGGGTCAAGAGTATGGGTAGAGCAGAAGTGTTGCAAGCACATTTGTACATATTGAATAACACCGACGAGGTATTACATTATTTATCTACTCATAAAAAGATTGTCAGGAGTAAAAACCCTCAAATGAATGAAAAAACGCTATTGAAAGAGCACAACAAGACATTCTTAACCTGGTTTAAAGAGAATATTATGAAGGATACACTACTACAATTTAGGCTTTTCGCATCGGTTAAAAATGACTTTTCGCATCGGTTCCGTGTCCGTTATAGATTCAGGCGATGTTAAAAGTACGCACCTTTTGCATCAGGTACAGACCTGATGCGAAAAGTATTTTTCGCATCAGTTGTATTACCACCCGATGCCAAAAGTCCCTTTTAATTAGATTTTAACACCTTTTTGGCATCGGATTTTCAGAACCACCTGATGCGAAAAGTACTTTTCGCATCAGGTCCTGATGGGAACCGATGTTAAAACTAACTTTTTTTTTAAAAAAAAAAATCTCAACATTTACATGTATTGAAAAAGAGGAAAGTGAAGCATGCTACGATTTACATGTGTCTCGCTTATATATAAATACAAAACCAGACAAAAATACACTTACATATGTATATAAACAATAAATGTACTTATATACACATTTACATGTATTGTCCAAGAAGGTGCATCATAATACAATATGATATGGAGTAATCTATGTCCCCCCCTTGCATTTCATGCTTTCCCCAGTCCTTTCTGTTAAGATTGTCTCATGTAAAACCTAATGGGAAACAAATAATAAAAACCAATTAAATTGGACAGGGCAATCAAAAGTTACATGGAAAAGTACAAGAGGACACATCACTCTAATGTAGGTGAATTGATTTTGAACAATACATATCATTCTGCTAAAACCAGGGGAACCAAGGAAATTCAATACATCGAAGCAGTACCCAATGCAGTTCTAATTATAATATAACTAACTAAATGTATTGTGACAAAAGTTGCTAATTTACAGCCATGCTGCTCAAAATTTATACCACATTATTAAACTTATTATGTGTGATATGTCCAGTTTAGCAGCAACAACAGAACATGGCATTAAAATCTTTAAACTACAAATTGCAAACCACATTCTAACTTAGAAAAGGCAAGGCTCCACAGACTCACGGCTTGGACTAGATCACCAGATCCAAATAACTGATTGTGAATGAGAATGACATGGCTGAGGATGGAATCATCCAGATGCTTCCATTCTTCATCCAATATATCATATTCATCCAACGATTCCATCTGATTAAATAAACCGATTTCATTCAGATGACAAACATGTAAATTATGTAATGGATGGAATCTATATAGAACAGATATTTAGCATCAAAAATTCATCTTACTTTGTCTGTGGGTTTTTCTTCATTGGAAAATTCTTTCCATTCTGAAAATGCTTCAGTTGCACTTGAGCTTGCAAGAGCTCGTATTTCAATATCAATAACACTCTCAATTTGGAATTGTCGCGGCTTAAACTTGTACTGTTGAGCATCAAATTCACCTTTTGATTTGGCAGAAACTTTCATACCCATCCAGAGGTTGGCAAACTCAACAAATATCTTGTGCAGGAGCTGGTACAGAAGAAATAGAATGTTGTAAGAGAATAATCATTACAATTAATACAAAAACAAATGAATAAGTTGGCATAAAAAACCAGAGTATAGAAACTGACCATATAAGATTCCCGGTCAATTATTTTTGTATTAGCTATAGAATATGCAAGTTGAACAAGAATGTTGCAACATATGGCTACTTTATGGGGCGCCGCCGCAGATACCTGTTTCCAGAATTCAGATACTAACTAATAAGCAAAACAAATCTTACACAATCTGTATGATAGCAGAATTGGTATTCCAACCAATAAATTATTTACCTTCATATCAACAACAATGCCACTTGAAAGAATAGTAAGCCTGTCCATCAAGCCCACGTTTACCAAATAAAATCCTGCCCCACTGTCATACTCAACAGAAATGAACTTGCAAGAAGCAGCACGAGGGAAGCGCATAAGGGCATATATCATTTCCTGGAAAGAAGACAATATCAGTTGTCAAATGGAAAATAAAATAACTTAGACATGCAAAAATTCAAAATCCAAGAGATACCATAACAGTGTTGATGTTTTCATGCCCAACTTTCTTCAGATATTCTTTTTCTAAGGTGCTTGATAGAACCAATGACAATCCAAATTTCATCTCATACACAGCAACTTGAATTGGTTGAATAATGTCATTATATGATGTGTACTCATCCATCAATCGAGTAATAAAACACATCGCAGTTTCCTGGAATTTAATATCAAATCAAAAATAAAAACAAATATGGGTTACAGATAGTGATCCAAATTAATTCAACCTCGAAGTCATTACTAGATAGCTATACCTGCCAGCTGTAAGCACGGTCAATAATCTGTTGTAATTCCTCAGCCTCAATACTACCCACCAAAACCTCCAAAGCAGCAACATGTTTAAGAAACTCATCACATTCATTCATTAACTGCTTGTATTTCTGGGGTTCAGAGCGGAACACAATCTACGTACAAGACAAATATGATCAATTTGCATTATTCACAAAAATAATGACAAGCATCGGTGGCTGTCATTAAGCCAATCAATTTAGCACTGTCAATTCCCGATGTCATACTCAACATAACAATACCAATGTATGAAGTATCACATTTCAAGTCCGTTGGATCCCCATGAAAAATTATGTGAAGACAGAGGGAGATTTAAACCAGAGGATCCAAAAAGGAACATTGTTAGGTTAAGTAATTTGCAGTTTTCATTGAACTATTTTTTCTTTTACCTCCACAACAAGACGATGAGGATAGCAGGGCATGTTCAAGGTCAATTAAACCCCTAATAGGCATGAGACATGTTCAAGTTGTCGTAAAAACAAGAAAACAAAAACGAAAAGCAAAAGAGAACACTATTAAACAAGCAAACGAAAACGAAGAGAATAAGGAAAGAAGTTGTTCTAAAAACCTTGATGGGAACTGGAAGGAAGCTGTCGTGCTGCCTCGCTTGCGAAGAAGGGGCGAGAATGTCGTTGCGGCCTTACAAAAGCAGTGTGCGAGCTGTTCTTCAAATCGATTAGGGTTTTTGTTGGAGAAGAGAAATAGATGGAATGGAGACTCTGCTGTTCTTCAAATCGATTTAGGGTTTCAAATCGATTTAGGGTTTTTGGTGGAGAAGAGAGAGATCGATGGAGACTGCAACAGAACAAGAAGAGTGGTGGAGGCGAGGGTTATGGCGGTGGTGAATGGTGAGTGGTGGAGGTGAGTGGCGACGGTGATGAGGACGAAGGGCGGAGGGCGAAGGAAGGAGGGTGAGTTGAGTGAGAGAACGAGGGTTGATGGTGAGAGTTGAGAGTTGAGAGTGAGAGAACGAGGGTTCTGAGAGAACGAGTAATAGAAAGGGATCTTTAGTATCGGGTGTTAAAATACCTGATACTAAATGTGTTTGAGATACACATTTAGCATCGGTTGTATAAACAACCGATGCTAAAAGTCCATGTAAAGACTTTTAGCATCGGTTGTTTAAACAACCGATGCTAAATGTAAGCGTGAAAATTGAAAACTTCCATTTAATTTCAAAATTGCCACCGCGTCTACATTTAGCATCGGCTGTTTAAACAACCGATGCTAAATGGTGCTGTCTAAAGTGATTTTTGCACTAGTGATAATAGTGCTTCTGATACACTAAAGTGGCTAGCAAATGAACCAATGTTTAGTGTCATGTGTTGGTCTGGGTACGATATAAATAATTTCTCATTTTCTACAAAGGCACAAGATGATAAGAGTACTGTGCAAAATAGTGGGGTTATGGTCATGGCTTCTGCAATGCACTTCTCTAGTGCAAAGGATAAAACCCCTGTTCTTGCGTCAATTGCTTACTTTGGGGTTATTGAAGAGATTTGGGAGCTTAATTACTCTAAATTTAAAGTGCCTGTTTTTAAATGTAAGTGGGTTAACAGTAAGAATGGTGTACAAACCGATGACTTAGGATTTACATTGGTGGACCTAGACAAGGTAAGTTATGGGGATGAGCCTTTCATCATGGCTGACCAAGCAAAACAAATTTTTTTTGTCGATGATCCTTCTAACAAAAAATTGTCAATAGTCTTACAAGGAAGAATCATGAATGTTAATGGTGAAGACGGAGATTCATCCCTTGAAATTTCTGAGACTCCTTCTTTTACTACTCAAATGCCTATATTCATTGAGGACATGGATGTGGACGGTGTACGTGCGACTCGTGATGATCATAATGAAGGGATATGGGAAGATATTTTAATTTGACCCCTAAAAAGAATTTGCCATTATCAAGGCAAGCACGTGATTGAATAAGTTGCAGGTGATTGACTAAGAATTTGCCATTATTTTGACAGCACGTGATTGAATAATAATTTGCCATTATCAAGGCAAGCACGTGATTGAATAAGTTGCAGGTGATTGACTAAGAATTTGCCATTATTTTGTACTAAATCAGAAATAAGGCATGCATTTAGTGAAAGTAAATGAAGAAACTGATTCAGGCTCAAAATGTTGAAGTTCAATGATCTCAGAGCCACAAAACTGTTTCATATATAAAAATGAAAAGTTAGTGTAGAAATGAAAATACTTCATTAACTAACCACTACTTAGTGTCACTGATTGCCCAGCTAAGTTGATTTGTCTTTCAATAAAATAGGGAATATATCAAACTAGCAAAAGTAAAATGGTGATATATTCTAGATAATGAAATATCTTACTTTTGTATCAGGAAAGAAGTAGTTTATCTAGTGAACTCTTTCATTTAGGGCATTAAACTTTTGAGATTTGAATGTAACAGTTTTTTTGTTTTGAATTTAGACGAAGTTAAAAAATGCCAATATCTTAGCATTAAAACTTTTAAGTTGCAGAAGCTGAATAATATGTTGAATAAATTTGCAATATTGATGGTGTTTGTTATACTGATGATTTGTTGTACTGATGATTGCTCGCATTTGTTTTTCTTAAATAGGTATCATGGCTGAATTATCTATCAACCCCCCAACAAAGAAGAAGACTAGACGTGCCACGACGTTACCGGATTTGACGTCTAGACGCTCGCTAGGTTATAGGTACCCGATTGAATTTGATGAACACCTAGAGCCTGTAGGTAAATTGGCTGCCAGATTTAAGAGTTATGTGTCTATGCTAGCACGACACAAGGCAAGCATATTATCAGAAACTTGGGACAAAGTGGATGGCGCGGTCAAGGACTTGATTTGGCTGGATATCTTGGTATTAACTTTTCATTGCATATTGAGTGCTATACACCCAAATGAATGATATCGGAGTGATATTAACACTGCCTTTTTTGTATATATACTTTAGGAAACATTTGACATTTCCAATGACGAGAGGTTGAAGAACAAATGGATTGCTTATGCCGGTGAGCGTTGGACGCAATTTAAGTCATCACTCACTAGAAAATTTATCTTTAGCCCCAAAGAGGATCAGAATGACAAAACTCCATGTGAGATATACAGTTTCATATCAACTGAAACATGGGAGTTGTTCGTAAAGAGTCGCATGGAAGAACAGTTTCAGGTAATTATTTGGTCTTTTTTAGTTTTTATTTTTCTGTATTAATTTAATATGTCATGACTAATAACATTTGGTTTGGTATTTATGACAGACTAAAAGAGAAAGAGCCAAAAAAGTTCAATCCCACAATAAATTCTACCACACATCCGCTCGTGGTGGCTATAAGAGGATTAAGGGAAAGTGGAAAGAGAGCTACGTGGAAGCAAAGCGTGAGGAGTCCGGTGATCCACAGTTAGTAATAGAACCTCCATCTCCTCCACGTCATGAGTTATTTAAGTTGGCCCATCAGAGGAAAACAGGATCTTTTACAACGGATGAGTCAGCTTCTGTTGCTTCGAAAATTGTAAGTTAAATTTTTTATTCAAGCACCAACGCTTTAAGAAATACATTTTACAATGTTGCCTAAAGTGCACATCGTTTTTGTTATAGGATGAGTTAGTTGATCAGGCCAAACAGGGAACACTTGTTCCACATGGACGTCAAGATATCTTGACTATAGCCATTGGAAAACCTGATCCTCGTGGTCGTGTACGAGCAGTTGGTAGAGGGGTGGGTCTATCAGAATACTTTGGACCTACTTCACGTACTAGAGGCACCTCAGATAGTGGGAAACTAGCTGTCATTAAGCAAGAGTTGAAGGAGGAGTTAATACAAGAGTTTGAAAAGAAACAGGAGGAGTTAACAGAGAAGTTTGCAAAGAAACAGGATGAGTTAACACAGGAGTTTGAAAAGAAACACAGAGAAATAATCGAAGCATTGACAGAGGTATATATATGAACATTAACATAGTTTATGAATTGATTTTGGTAACTACATTGTCTGATTGTTTGATAGTTATAGTTTGGATTTTAGTAACATAGTTAATGTAGTTTGCTGCCAGTTATAGTTTGCTGGCAGTGCTGGTGGTCACTAGTTACTTGATTGTTGGGGGGGGGGGGTGTAAATAACTGAATATTAGCTTATTCTGAATATTGATTGTTGGGGGTGTAAAAACAGTCACTGCAGTTATAGTTTGGATTTTAGTAACATAGTTAATGTAGTTAACTGAATATTGATTGTTGGGGGTGTAAAAACAGTCACTGCAGAGTACATTAAGTCAGCCTTAAGTCACTGCAGAGTACATTTCTGATTCAGCCTTAAGTCACTGCAGAGTACATTTCTAATTCACTAACACATAGTACTTCTCTTACCTGGGTCAGCCTTAAGTCAGCCTTAAACATTAACTCAGCCTTAAGTCAGCCTTACATAGTACATTAATCCTGAAAATGCTTATAACATTAAGTCGGCCTTATCCTGGACAGTTGGACACACTTGGGGCTAACATAGTACTTCTCTTACCTGCAGAAGTGGGGATCGTTGCATAGCTGTTCACCATCTCAAAAAAATACAATTGGATCTAAAGCTAGCTGTTCACCATCTCATTTGGAGGAACCGCCCAAGAATGACTGGTTGAAAGAGTTGCATTTTATAGCTTATGAGATTTCAACAAGTGTCAAGTTGGACTTGGACCATGAGCACCAGGAACACTTCTACATTGGATATAAAGATATTGTAGAAATGGTTCAAGGTAATGAGGAACTTGAGATGAGCCATTTGGCAATATGGTGCACGTAAGTATATATTAGTTATTTGTAAAACTTATTCCAAATACTTCAATTATAAATAGTTATAAATACTGAACAATTTGTTTTCAATATCTTAGGTATTTGCATCGCGAATGTATAGCAAGGGAAATTAGTGATATGTATGGATTTTTAGATCCATACAAAATTTGTGGTACTTATGGCTACAAACAAGAGACCGTCCAATCATATATCCAGAATAAGCTATTTGAGCAGAACAAAACATGCTTTCTAGCGCCATATTTGTTCAGGTATGGTAAAGTATAATTTGTCCATATTGATATGTCAGAGTTATTAAAGCATGCTTTCTTGTTAAGAGTTATTCAACACTGTGATTACTATATAGATAACCAACAGTTTCTGCAATTTATAGCATAAATGTGATTTTAGCATATCATGTAACTGATGACATATCTTATTTGATTTTAGCATATCATGTAACTGACATATCTTATTTGAAGATGAGCTAGCTGACCTTGACCATATTGTTGTTCAATTCTGCAGTAACCATTGGCAATTGTTTGTCGTCTGTCCTTCTGTTAATACAATTGTTTGGATGTGTTCGCTTCACCGCCCTCCAAACGAAACCCTGGTTCAAATAGTTGACAAGTAGGTTTTCTTTAATAATTTGTTCTCACAACTTTATGATTTAACATGCTTTAGACTTGTAACTTACTATTTGATGTTACCCTACAGAGCTCTGGATGGATATAATAGGCTGAAGGGTTTAAGAAAAACAAAACCTCACTGGGTGACACTTAAAGTAAGTATTTAATACATTAATTTTTATTTTCATTTTATACTAGTTACCGTAAATTATATTCAATTTTGATATTTGATATTCATTTATAGGGACCGAAACAAATTGATACTTATTCTTGTGGCCACTATGTGATGATAAATATGATGACCATTGTCTCCGCAACTATCACTAATAATTGGAAGAAGGTAATATAAATTTTCAACTTTTATAGGGTGATTATGTTAGAAGCTGTTAAGTAAACGTAATCAGTATTTTAGAAGCTGTATAGGGTGATTATGTTAGAAGCTGTTTGGTTATATTAGAAGCTGTTTGGTTGTGTTAGAAGCTGTTTGATTATGTTAGAAGCTGTATAGGGTGATTATGTTAGAAGCTGTTTGGTTATATTAGAAGCTGTTTGGTTGTGTTAGAAGCTGTTTGATTATGTTAGAAGCTGTTTGGTTATATTAGAAGCTGTTTGATTATGTTTATAGGGTGATTATGTTAGAAGTTGTTTGGTTAAGTATTGAGATCAGTTATATTAGAAGCTGTATAGGGTAATTTAAATTGTTTTTGTAGATGTTTGATTGTGAGTTTTGCATGATGTTTGATTAGAAGTTGTATAGGGTAAGTATAGAGATCAGTTATATTAGAAGCTGTTTGATTGTTTTTGTAGATGTTTGATCAGTTATCCTACATTTTAATAGCTGTATGTTAGATCAGTTATCCTGCATTTTAATAGCTGTATTATCAAGTTATCCTGCATTTTGTAGATGTTTGATCAGTTATCCTGCATTTTAATAGCTGTATGTTAGATCAGTTATCCTGCATTTATTATCCAATCTGCTTTATTATCAAGTGATTTAAATCTGCTTTATTATGCAATCTGCTTTATTATCTAATTTAAATTGTTTTTGTAGATGTTTAATTCGAGTTCTCCGTTCACGCATGACGACTTGACACACGTCAGAGAAGTTTGGGCAGAGTTTTTTATAAAGCTGTATGCAGAGCGTAAACCCACTTCAAAGGAAGAACGAAGAAAACAACTTAAGTGATTTTATGTAGAATGTAAGTGACTGTGAGACTAGAATGTATTTTTTTGTACTTAAACTGATGAATGTGACTTGACTGGCTGTAAATGTATTTTGTACTTAAACTGATGAATCTTGACTGATGAATGTAGAAACTGACCAATTATAGTTGAAATGTTTGTTTTGTTGGCCATATTCCAAGTTACAGATGATGAATGTTTGATTAGAGTGATGAATTTAGTATAACCAGGGTGATGAATTATAGTTGAAATGTTCGTACCAGTTCAGACCCAATCCATTTAAACTGATGAATGTAACTTGGCTGCATGTAAATGTTTGATTAGAGTGATGAATTTAGTATAACCAGGGCTGCATGTAAATGTTTGATTAGAGTGATGAATTTAGTATAACCACGGTGTAACAAAAATTTTAAAAAAAAAAAAAACTTTTAAGGTCAGGCGCAATAATGCTTGACCTTAAATCATACATACGAAGTCAAGCAATAATAAAAGCTTGACCTTAAATCAAACATACGAAGTCAAGCAAGAATTAATGCTTGACTTCGTAAGTATGATTTAAAGTCAAGCATTTATTCTTGCTTGACTTTGTAAGTATGATTTAAAGTCAAGCAATAATAAAAGCTTGACCTTAAATCATACATACGAAGTCAGGCAAGAATAAATGCTTTACTTTAAATCATACATACGAAGTCAGGCAAGAATAAATGCTTGACTTTAAATCATACATACGAAGTCAGGCGCAATAAATGTTTGACTTTAAAACATACTTACGAAGTCAGGCGCAGTAAATGTTTGACTTTAAAACATACTTACGAAGTCAGGCTATCGCTTGACTTTAAAACTCCAGACATACAAAGTCGACTTAATAAAAGTCAAGCGCCCGCCTGACTTTAAATCCCCTTTTCGCCTGACTTTAAATCCCTTTTTTGCACTAGTGATGGTCAAAAATCTCACCACTTCCAATGCTATAGCATCTCCTCAGAACTGTGAGTCAACAGAAGCTACTGCTACCAATGAACAAGTCCCTCCTAGTGAAACCAGTTGTGTCTATTGTGGAGGAGGGCACATTTATGAAGAATGCCCAGGCAATCCTGTATCTGTGAACTATGTGGGATTCAATAAAAACAATAACCCCTATTCAAACTCCTACAATCCTGGGTGGAAAAACCATCCTAACTTCAGATGGAACAATAATGCAGCAAGTTCATCTACTGCTGCAGCACCAAATGCACCACCAGAATTCCCTGCTCAGCAACAACAAAGGCAAAATAGGCAGCCTGTTGACAATTCCTTGGAAACCATATTGAAGGATTTTGTGAAGGACACTAAAAACTTCATGAATGACACTAAGACTTCAATTCAATTTCATGGAGCTGCTATCAAGAACCTTGAAAATCAAGTGGGGCAGATTGCTACTGCTTTAACTCAGAGGCCAAGTGGAGCTTTGCCATCAACAACTGAGGCATCTACTTCACATGTCCATGGAAAAGAACATGTAAAGACTATTTCATTAAGGAATGGTAAGGATTTGAAAGGATCATCAGAGATTCCAGCTGATGAAAACTCAAACACAAAAAAATGAAAAAACAGAAAAAGAAAAAAAAAACCACTGATGCTATAGCACCTGAGGCTATAGCATCTGATGCTGCACCTAGCTCTTCACAAAAGATTGTCCCTGAGTATCCACCTCCTCCTTTCCCACAAAGGCTGAGGAAGGCTCATGAGGACAAACAATTCAATAAATTCCTAGAGGTGCTGAAACAACTACACATCAATGTCCCTTTGGTGGAGGCACTCCAACAAATGCCAAACTATGCAAAATTTATGAAGGATGTCCTCACCAAAAGAAGAAGGCTTGGTGAATTTGAAACTGTGGCAATGACTGGTGAATGTAGTTCAATTGTTCAAAATAAACTTCCAAGGAAACTCAAGGACCCTGGTAGTTTCACAATACTCTGCTCCATTGGAAAATTCTACAATGGCAGAGCTTTATGTGACTTAGGAGCAAGCATAAACTTGATGCCTAAGTCCATATACACTCAGTTGGGTATAGGAACTGCCAGACCTACTACTGTTACACTTCAATTAGCTGATAGATCTTTAGCTTATCCTGAAGGCATAATTGAAGATGTACTAATCAAAGTTGACAAGTTTGTTTTCCCTGTAGATTTTGTTGCTCTTGACTTTGATGCAGATAAGGAAGTTCCCATCATACTAGGCAGTCCATTTTTAGCCACTGGAAGGACCTTAATTGATGTGCAAAAAGGGGAATTGACTATGAGGGTCAATGACCAGGAAGTGAAGTTCAATGTTCTGAATGCTATGAAGTATCCAGATCCAAGGACAGAAGAATGCTCCTTTGTTATCTCTCTTGATCAAGTGGTCCAGAAACACTTTCACAAGCAACAAGACTACTTGGGCAGAATTTTTGATGAAAATGAGAAGACAGAACTTGTAGAACAGGGAGCCATTCAACAGGAACCAAAATTCAGAGAAGCTTGGGTAAAAAAATATGAGTCACTAGATATTGAAAACTCAAGCCTCAAGAAGAATGTTTCCTCCATTGAACAACCACCTTCCTTGGAGCTTAAGGACTTACCTAAGCATCTCAAATATGCCTATTTAGGGGAAAATGACACTCTCCCAGTGATCATTGCTTCTGATCTCACACAAGGTCAGGAACTTGATCTCATTACTACCTTAAAGAGGCATAAGAAAGCTATAGCATGGCAGATGACAGGCATCAAGGGAGTCAGTCCAACAATCTGCATGCACAGAATAGTTTTAGATGAAAATGCTAGAAATAGCATTGAGGGGCAGAGAAGACTTAACCCTATCATGAAGGAGGTGGTTAAAAAGGAAATTATCAAATGGTTGGATGCTGGCATTATCTATCCAATTTCTGACAGTGCTTGGGTGAGTCCAGTACAGTGTGTTCCCAAGAAGGGAGGAGTTACTGTTATAGCAAATGATAAAAATGAGCTGATTCCAACAAGAACAGTGACAGGATGGAGGATATGCATGGACTACGGGAAGCTTAATAAGGCTACCAAAAAGGATCACTTCCCCCTACCCTTCATTGATCAGATGCTAGACAGGCTTGCAGGCAAAGAATTCTACTGCTTCTTAGATGGCTACTCTGGTGTAGCGACCGAAAAATCCGAGTGAGGATTCCTCGAAGGTTCAAAAATGAAGCCGCCACCAAAGTTTAGTTTAAGGGCAAATATTGGGAAATCCCTTTTGGAATGGATAATGGTCCTTGAGACCAGATTAGGGTTCGGGAGTCGGTTATGCGTGGGGAAGGTATTAGCACCCCACGACATCCTTCCTAAGGAAGGTTACCTGCTAACTAGTTGTAGGAAAGAATAATAATTTTGGAAAATGTTTATTTTACCCTTTTATTGTGAAAGAAAGAAATTAAAAGAAAGAAAAGACTTGATATTTTTTGAATTAAGAAATTATTTAGGAGAAGACTGAAAAAGGTTTTTTATTAGTGTAATTGACAGATGTGGGCCCCCATCTGCTCCTACGTATCTCTTGGTAGAGAATCAAATCACACGTAGTTCTTGGTAGAAAAAGTTTGTTTGTTGGTGTATTTTATTTAGGGATTTTAGGACTCCTGAGTGATCAATTCATTTGTCCTAAAATGATGACTAATCCGACTGTACAGTTGGCTTAGTCCCCTACTTTGTGAAAATGGAGTTTTTGGAGTTTGGAAGATAGTTTGATGTGTGGTGGTTTGATTTTATTTGAATAGGGGTTTTAGGACTCTTGATCCGTATGGTTCATTCGTCCTAGAACGCTGACTAACCCGACTGTACAGTCGACTTAATCCCCATTTTGAAAATTTGATTTGTGAAAAGAAGTGTGTTTGTGTTTATTTTAATTTAGAAATTTGTTTGTTTTAAATAGGGATTTTAGGCCATGATCCGTAACGGTTCATTAGTGACCTAAAAAGCAGACTAACCCGACTGTACAGTCGACTTAGTCCCCTATTTATCATTTTTGAAAATGAAATATTTATTTATTTGTTTTTATAGGTTTTTTGTAAAAGAGAATAATAAAAAAGGAAAAGAGGGGGGCGCGGTAGTAAAATTGGGTGCAGTTTGCAGGAAGGGAGTTGTATTATTAGAACTGGGTGTGAAAAGCAAGCCCAGTTCGTTTCAGAGTAGCCCACAAATTATGGGCTTTCCATGGGGTTGTATGGGGTAAAACGTGGTGGTGTGAAAAGCAGTCTGATATATTAAAAACAAAATTAAAAGGAAATGAATATTTGGGTGAACTATATAAGGAAACAAATCGAATTTGGGAACCCTAATCTTCTATTTCCCTTCCAGCGCCGCATCCACCCTAAATCGCGGAGAGAGAGAAGTGAAATTTCTGGTGAGAGAGGGAAGGTTTCACGGAGAGAGAGAGAGAGAGAGGAAGGGACGGAGAGGGTTACGACGAAGGTGACCGGCGATGTTGAACGCCAGGCATCGTGGCGGTGAACGGCGGCGACGCGAAGAGAGAAGGAAGGGGAAATCAGCGTTGGCGTTCTGTGGTGGTGAGGGAAGAGGAAGTGACGACGGCCGACCGTTCCTTGACCGGCAGAGACAGAGGTGATGGCGACATCTTCGGTGGGGGTGAAGACGAGAACGGCCGGACCTGGACAGTGATGGACGGCGTAAACGGGTCAACGAAGGTGGTGGACGGCGTTGAAGATGGTGCGATGACGGAGAGAGAGAAATCCTCACGGTGGTGATGGAGCTACGACGTGATGACAACGAGCATTAACGGCGGCTCGCGGTGGCGATGACGGCAAAGGTGCTGGGAGACGACCACCGTCACGGTGGTCGGAGCTGGTACAGTTCCTTTTTCTTCCTATTTCATTCTATGTCCTCCGATTCTATTTCCAATTCTGATTTTAAGACCTAAACCGAAATTGGTGTACATTTTGGCCTTCTGATTTTTGCCCTATTCCTAGCTTTTGAAATTGTTTCCCTTTCTAATCTGTTTGAGTTTCCTAAAAGAAAAAAAAACCTAATTTCTATTTGTGATTTTTGCTTACAATTTGATATCTCTCTTCTGTTACTTCTCTGTTTCTTTTTTTGTTTTGTGTTCTGATTCCTAATATTTACAGACTAACCTATTTACAGTATTTACCCTAATCTATTTACAACATAAACTGAAAATTCGATTTTTGGTTCAAGTATATGTGGATTCCAGAAGCTAGGCCGAAACCCTAATGCATCAAAATTAAAACAAAACTAACTCCATTCACAGCCCTAATACTCACGGTATCAATAAACAGAGTCTAATTATTTTTAGTTCCTATATACAATTTGATTATAATAAAGCTGCTGTTCTTAAAAAAACCTATCATGTATTCAAATTGACAAAGTATAGGGAAAACGAAATAGTGGTAGCCAACCTTTTTCCAGCCTCAGAAGTTCTCCTTTTGTTTGCTGCTTGCTGCTGCTATGGCTGCTGTCTATTACTGCTGTGGCCTTTCTTTGTTTCAGAATTTCTTGGTGTTTTGTGATTAGGGTTTTGGTTTGAAACCCTAATCTTTTGCTCTGAATTTCTGTTAATTTCGTGTCTTTTTTTTGTGTGAATTTTCGTGTGCCTTTTGCTGTCCCCTTTCTGGGTGTGTCTAGACTTGTTTTTATAGGCAGAAATTAGGGTTTCTTATCCTTCTCCATTTTCTTTCCTTTTTTGCAGGTGTTGGGCTTGGGTTGGAGAAGGTGGATGCTTGGTGAGCAAGAAGAGGACTAGGGTCCAGCTGCTATTTTCCTTGTATTTTCTTTTTTCTGATTTTTGTGTATTTTTTTGGGATTTTTAGATTTTTGGATTATTTTGTATTTTTAGATTTTTTTTGGATTATTGTAATATTAATTTTTAATTCTCATTTTAATTATATTTGTTATTTGGATTCAGGACAGTTTTATTGTTTTTGGTCAAAATGGGGAAAAATGATTAAATTGGGCCAAGCCCAATCGAAAGACTAAACATAGGCCCAATTAGACAAAAGGCTAAAATAAGGCCCAATTACGCGAGCATAGGTCCGATTAGACAAAAAGGCTTCTCGGCCCGATTGAAAAAACTACTGAGCGTTGGCCCAAATTAAAACGAGAGCCCAAAAATTTTTCTCGTAATAATGTCTATGACACGCGGACTAAATTAAAATGGTTGCGAAAAAAAGCGATCAGACAAAATTGGGGTATAACAGCTGCCCCTCTTTATTTATATTTTACTAGAAAAGGTGAATGATTTTCAGATTTTCGTAGTAGAAATAAAAATGAAGATAGAATAGACTCTAATTTTGTCCGCCTAGGGGGGAGATGAGTTAGGGAAAAGAGGGACGATTAACACTTGGCGTGTTAATCGAGAACAAGAAATGATCACTGGGGATCTGGAGCCTTGGGGCTCTGGAAGAGCATTTGGGCTCTAAGGGAGCACTGGGGCTCCAAGGGGTTGCCTAAACCCTAAAGGACCAATTGGGGTCCGAAAGTGCACTGGGGCTTTGAAGGACCGCTGGGGGTCCAAAAGAGCACAAACTAGCAATGGTACTAGTAAAATGGTATGCTCGGGGGTGGCCTTTTTCGAGCGGCCGGAGGGGCAAGATCAGGTCATTGACCAAATTTGCTCACCTCCAAGGACGTCCACTATGTCTTAGGCTGACACAGCTAGTCTGAAGGACCTGGGGTCGGATGATCTGTCGCGCTCAGTGGCGACATAGTGATCTTGAGGGTAAAGTTCGAAGTCGTTGCTTTGACATACTGGGTCGAACTGAACTGATGGACCTGGGGTCGGATGATCCGTCGGTTGCTCGATAACGCGACGTGCGATCTAGAATGGATGACCGTTGGAGGTCTAAATTAAGACAGCTCTGGGGCTGCGAGGGACTGCTGGGGTCCGAGGGTCTGAATTGTGATACTAGACCAGTGCTTGGAGCACTGACTTTGAGGGAACAAACTATTGGGTTTGACGCATGGCGTACTTCTCTAGAACCTAACTAATGAATGCATTTACCTGAGAAGGGAAAAGCTATCTATATTTGGCATATCTAAAAATGCGATGAATGATGCATGCGTGCAATATAAGTGTGTGAGATGGTAGGTGTGCGATGGGATGAATGAAACGTATATTAATGCATGATGGAATGATTTATGCTATGTGGATGATTTTTCTTTTTTGGCTTTCCCTTTTTTTTTTGTTGCCTTTTTGGTCTCTTTTTTTGTTTTTCTTTTTGGGGCTCTCTTGTTGCTGGTCCTTCAACTCGCAGGACTCCCGGCATGGGGTTACGAGGCTAGCAAGTGTATTCGTACTCCTAAGTCAATTGCACATTACTGGGACTTATCATTTGAGATGATCGCGCATTTATTGTTCTATTTCCGTAGTTCCTTTCTTCTTTATAAGTGTTTTAATGAAAGACTATATCTCTTCCGTGATTCTCGGAAATTTCGTAATGGTTGTAATGCTTTTGATTATGCCACATGTTTCTCAATTCAGTATCAATTATCACAAAACATCATTTCAAAAATAGACGGAAGTAAAAAGAAAGGAAAGTGTTTGATATTGACATTGGATGCCAAATGTGCAGAAGGCACACCGACTTAAGATTACGTCAGGAATTTTATTGAAAGAATAGAAAAGCTGAAATACTAAGCAGACTTCTCGGTGGTTGGTGTCCTTGAACTAACGGTGCTGGCCACCCGTGCTCACGACCCTGATCACTCATCATCCGACTTTTGGAAGTGTTGATTGCCTCAATGTTTGTTTAGTCCAACTTCTTGACCCTAATTTTTGCCTGGATCGCCCTTTAGAGTTTTCAATCCATCGGGTCGCTCTAATTTTTGCCTAGGCCGCCCTTTTGGGTTTTCAACCTAGCGAGCTTATTTTTGCTTGGATTTTCTTTCTCTTTTTTCATATATTCCCTTTTTTAGGCATAGTTCACCGGGAGTGGGAGGTCTTCCCCGTCCACTTTTGTGAGAATTAAGGCTCTTCCAGAGAATGATTTCTTTACCATGTAAGGTCCTTTATAGTTCGAGGTCCATCTCCTGCGGGAATCTTTTTGGGTATGACTTTCTTGGGCACCAAGTCTCCTTAAAATTGTTGAGGAAAGACTTTCTTCTGTTAAGTTTTCTTTATTCTTTTCTTGTTAAATTTTCTTTATTCTTTTCTGATATGACATAAGACCAACGTTCTTGTATTTGGTGAGATTTAACGGAAGTACTACTTCCATCGAACGGGGTTGCCCCTGTTGAAGTATGAACAAGGTCTGATCTCCATGTAAGGTGAAATGTCACTATCATCCCTGATATTCTTTGTTTGTTGTCGCAACTGCCCCATTGTTTGGGCGGTATGGGGAGGGATCATGATGCTCGACTTAGAGTCCTTGCGTAGCCCTTTCACCACTGTCTGTGACGATCTTTTTAGGAAAGCCGTAACGGCAGACCATAGTTCTGGTGAAATGTCACCATCATCCCTGATATTCTTCATCTGTTGCTGCAACTGCCCCATTTTTTTTTGGGCGGTATGGGAAGGGATCGTGATGCTCAACTTGGAGTCCTTACATAGTCCTTTCACCATTGTCTGTGATGATTTTTTTTTAGGAAAGCCGTAACGGCAGACCAAATTTCTCGACAATCACGGATTTGTTACACCGGTGGGCGTCTTATGTCAGACAAGGTGATGTAAGCAAACTTTCTTGATTTGCTATCCTTTGGGTGTGATGTTAATTTTAACACCTTTTTGTCTTCTTTTGTGCCCAAGTTGATCATTTCGTTTGATTCCACGCGAGGATGAGTTACTTTATCCTTTTGTTCCGTTATTATCATTACCTCTGGAAGAGTTTCCCAGTTATCTTCAACATATTCCTCGGTTTGGTTAATGGGGTGATCAAAGTTATGACATTAATTACCGACGTTGTTATTTTCAAGGACAAGTTATTTAAGTCTGCATTAGTGGAAATTGAAGAAGGATAAAAGAAAAAGTAAAGCGAGCAAATGAGTAAAAAGGAATTTATCGAAGAATTCGAAATGCTATTTTATTAATATTGATACTGGAAAGAAACATGCAGGCCTTTATTGAAATGTCCTAAGGCTTTGGGCAGAGCCATAGGATTTGCATTACGTAACATTACTTTGAACCGAAAATCACAAGAAAATCAACAATCTCCCAATTCATAAGCGCTTCAAGCGCAGGACAAAGGCGCACAAGGTTGATGATGTTGTTTTTAGCCCTCTGATCGCCTTCGAAAGCATTGACAGATGACTCCTCATGCCCCTGGCAAAAAGTTAGCGCCTCCGTTCGGAGCATCCTCATTGAAGCTCAACCAATTGGATTCGATCAGATCCTGAACCACATGTTTCAGTGCCTTGCAGTTTTCTACTGAATGCCCAATTGCGCCTGCGTGAAATTCGCAAGTGGCGTTCGGGTCATAGCCTCTCGGGAAAGGAGGTTCAATGGGCCTCATCGGGCGGGGGGAGATTAAGTTGTGACTAGTGAGGTGGTCGAACAGATCTGAGTAGGATGCGGGAATTGGATCAAACTGTACATGTCTCCTTTCTGGGTAGTTTGGTGGTTTATGGCTTTTTGTGGTTTGGGTGGAGAAGTGCAGGGCTTGAGGATGGTTTTTGGAAGTGTAAGAGGCTTTCACTGATCCTGTTATGGAATTGGTTTCCCCTTCATTACCTCTAACAAATCCTGCGAAGGGCTTTCTTGGGTTGTTGGTTTCGGCCGAACCGTGAGAGATTTTCCCGTTTCTCATTCCCTTCTCCAACCTTTCTCCTATGGTGATCATGTCTGAGAAGTTAGAGGATACGCTCCCAATTAATCTGTCATAGAAGGGTGATTGCAACGTATCTATGAACATGGATACCATTTCTTTCTCTAGTAGAGGCGGAACTACCTGCGCTGCCAATCCTCTCCAACGCTGGGCATACTCCTTGAATGATTCTTTGTTTCTTTTCACCATATTCTGCAACTGTGCTCTATCAGGAGCCATATCGATGTTGTATTTGTACTGCTTTAAGAAAGCGTCGGCCAGATCTTTCCAACATCGAATGTGGGTGCGTTCCAACTGCATGTACCAGCTTGAGGCTGCCCCAGTCAAGCTGTCCTGAAAGTAGTGGACGAGCAGTTTGTCATCGTGTGCAAATGCGGCCATTCTTCTACAATACATAGTCAGATGGCTAGCGGGACAAGTTACCCCTCCGTATTTGTTAAAGTCGGGCGCTTTGAACTTGGGTGGGATAATCACATTAGGGACGAGACACAGATCGTATGCATCCCTTGCGCCGACATTGGATCCTTCAATTGCTCTCAGACGCTCTTCTAGTATCTGATATTTGTCATCGGGCTGAGAGTCCTCCATTGAGTAGTTATGAGAGGGTTCTCTCATGTTGTAGTGGGGAGGAACCATTGGCATTGCAGCGGAGTTCGGTGTAGGAGCATGATGAATTACTACTGGTGACTGAGTATAACCCTGTGGAATGACCTGTGGTGCAGTCGTAGGACTTGAGAAGTGAACTCGTGGTATTTCTACATTTGTATTTTGAGCTGATGGTCCAGCGACTCCCGAAGGTCCTTCCTCTTGATTGGCTTCCATGGTAGGAGGAGCATAACCAGTTGGGAGACCGAAAGGAGGCCATTGGTAGCTCTGGACATTCACTCCAGCGGTGTATGGAGTCTCAGAGCTGGGAGGAGGAGGGAGACTTGTAGCATTGTTCTCAGTATTTCCTGCCGAAACACCTTCATCTACATTTCTTCTCTCGAGGAGTTTCACGAATTCATACATTTGATCTTTCAGCGCCATCATCTCGGTCATTTGATCTTTCAATACCATCATCTCGCTCATTTGATCCTTCAGCTTTGCAATGTCTTCTCTCAGAGCCTGATTATCCTCTTCGGTCATTTTTCTTGTTTGGGAATGAGTCCGGTAGCGATGTTGATGAACCAGCTTGCCCTTTTTCTCTCTGTTTATTTTTTCAATTTTTTTCTTTACGTAAGTACATGAATGAATGAATGGACGTGCATGAAATGCAAATGTATGACTTCGTGTTACGCCGGGGAAATTGTAAGTTTCGGTTTGACGCAAAACTGAAAGAAATTTATTTTATTAATGCGAATGTTTGATCCATCTTGTCAGAAAGAAAAACTTACAATTCCCTGGCGGTTATAGAAATGCGTGAAGAATTAATTATTATAATTTTTTTTATGCCATGCAAAAGGGACAGGTAAAAATGCATGAGGTATGCTAAAAATGATTTGCCAAAATAACATATGATTTTTTTGAAATTTTTTTTTCTTTTTCTAAGAAGACCGGAAAAATGTATCGGTGTTTGTTTGAGTGCAGGGGTATGAGGCTCCTTTGTGTCTTACGAGGGTTCCTTAGAGAATAGGTCTAGGGCTCGTCTGTTGAGTGAACCTTTCAAATGGTGGCTCTAAAGAGTCCTACATAAGGTTCCTAGAGCCAACGACCCCAGTTAAGAACACTGATCAACAACAATAGGCAAGCTATTAGGAGTGCCAGCATTCTCAAGAGGGACCAAACTCTAGGTGAGACTTTCGTGACCACCCAACAGGACGCACATCCAGTAGGCCATCACTACGCAGTCTCGTTCTAACTTAGGTTATTCTCCAGTCCGGGTACAGGACTATTCTCACGTGTGTGCAAAAGTGTGATAGTGGAGTGTGTGAAGGAGCAAAATATCAATAATACCCCCCAAGCTGCAAAACAAACAAACACATATACAAAAAGTGGTCTTCTATCCTAGGGTTTACATATCACATAACATGCAACAAGAATAAAAGATGAAAGGGAAGGGTAAAATAGAACATTTATTTAACAACTAATCCTACAACTAATTGGACTAGGTTTGACTCTCTAATGTCCCCAGTGAAGTCGCCAGCTGTAGCGACCGAAAAATCCGAGTGAGGATTCCTCGAAGGTTCAAAAATGAAGCCGCCACCAAAGTTTAGTTTAAGGGCAAATATTGGGAAATCCCTTTTGGAATGGATAATGGTCCTTGAGACCAGATTAGGGTTCGGGAGTCGGTTATGCGTGGGGAAGGTATTAGCACCCCACGACATCCTTCCTAAGGAAGGTTACCTGCTAACTAGTTGTAGGAAAGAATAATAATTTTGGAAAATGTTTATTTTACCCTTTTATTGTGAAAGAAAGAAATTAAAAGAAAGAAAAGACTTGATATTTTTTGAATTAAGAAATTATTTAGGAGAAGACTGAAAAAGGTTTTTTATTAGTGTAATTGACAGATGTGGGCCCCCATCTGCTCCTACGTATCTCTTGGTAGAGAATCAAATCACACGTAGTTCTTGGTAGAAAAAGTTTGTTTGTTGGTGTATTTTATTTAGGGATTTTAGGACTCCTGAGTGATCAATTCATTTGTCCTAAAATGATGACTAATCCGACTGTACAGTTGGCTTAGTCCCCTACTTTGTGAAAATGGAGTTTTTGGAGTTTGGAAGATAGTTTGATGTGTGGTGGTTTGATTTTATTTGAATAGGGGTTTTAGGACTCTTGATCCGTATGGTTCATTCGTCCTAGAACGCTGACTAACCCGACTGTACAGTCGACTTAATCCCCATTTTGAAAATTTGATTTGTGAAAAGAAGTGTGTTTGTGTTTATTTTAATTTAGAAATTTGTTTGTTTTAAATAGGGATTTTAGGCCATGATCCGTAACGGTTCATTAGTGACCTAAAAAGCAGACTAACCCGACTGTACAGTCGACTTAGTCCCCTATTTATCATTTTTGAAAATGAAATATTTATTTATTTGTTTTTATAGGTTTTTTGTAAAAGAGAATAATAAAAAAGGAAAAGAGGGGGGCGCGGTAGTAAAATTGGGTGCAGTTTGCAGGAAGGGAGTTGTATTATTAGAACTGGGTGTGAAAAGCAAGCCCAGTTCGTTTCAGAGTAGCCCACAAATTATGGGCTTTCCATGGGGTTGTATGGGGTAAAACGTGGTGGTGTGAAAAGCAGTCTGATATATTAAAAACAAAATTAAAAGGAAATGAATATTTGGGTGAACTATATAAGGAAACAAATCGAATTTGGGAACCCTAATCTTCTATTTCCCTTCCAGCGCCGCATCCACCCTAAATCGCGGAGAGAGAGAAGTGAAATTTCTGGTGAGAGAGGGAAGGTTTCACGGAGAGAGAGAGAGAGAGAGAGGAAGGGACGGAGAGGGTTACGACGAAGGTGACCGGCGATGTTGAACGCCAGGCATCGTGGCGGTGAACGGCGGCGACGCGAAGAGAGAAGGAAGGGGAAATCAGCGTTGGCGTTCTGTGGTGGTGAGGGAAGAGGAAGCGACGACGGCCGACCGTTCCTTGACCGGCAGAGACAGAGGTGATGGCGACATCTTCGGTGGGGGTGAAGACGAGAACGGCCGGACCTGGACAGTGATGGACGGCGTAAACGGGTCAACGAAGGTGGTGGACGGCGTTGAAGATGGTGCGATGACGGAGAGAGAGAAATCCTCACGGTGGTGATGGAGCTACGACGTGATGACAACGAGCATTAACGGCGGCTCGCGGTGGCGATGACGGCAAAGGTGCTGGGAGACGACCACCGTCACGGTGGTCGGAGCTGGTACAGTTCCTTTTTCTTCCTATTTCATTCTATGTCCTCCGATTCTATTTCCAATTCTGATTTTAAGACCTAAACCGAAATTGGTGTACATTTTGGCCTTCTGATTTTTGCCCTATTCCTAGCTTTTGAAATTGTTTCCCTTTCTAATCTGTTTGAGTTTCCTAAAAGAAAAAAAAAACCTAATTTCTATTTGTGATTTTTGCTTACAATTTGATATCTCTCTTCTGTTACTTCTCTGTTTCTTTTTTTGTTTTGTGTTCTGATTCCTAATATTTACAGACTAACCTATTTACAGTATTTACCCTAATCTATTTACAACATAAACTGAAAATTCGATTTTTGGTTCAAGTATATGTGGATTCCAGAAGCTAGGCCGAAACCCTAATGCATCAAAATTAAAACAAAACTAACTCCATTCACAGCCCTAATACTCACGGTATCAATAAACAGAGTCTAATTATTTTTAGTTCCTATATACAATTTGATTATAATAAAGCTGCTGTTCTTAAAAAAACCTATCATGTATTCAAATTGACAAAGTATAGGGAAAACGAAATAGTGGTAGCCAACCTTTTTCCAGCCTCAGAAGTTCTCCTTTTGTTTGCTGCTTGCTGCTGCTATGGCTGCTGTCTATTACTGCTGTGGCCTTTCTTTGTTTCAGAATTTCTTGGTGTTTTGTGATTAGGGTTTTGGTTTGAAACCCTAATCTTTTGCTCTGAATTTCTGTTAATTTCGTGTCTTTTTTTTGTGTGAATTTTCGTGTGCCTTTTGCTGTCCCCTTTCTGGGTGTGTCTAGACTTGTTTTTATAGGCAGAAATTAGGGTTTCTTATCCTTCTCCATTTTCTTTCCTTTTTTGCAGGTGTTGGGCTTGGGTTGGAGAAGGTGGATGCTTGGTGAGCAAGAAGAGGACTAGGGTCCAGCTGCTATTTTCCTTGTATTTTCTTTTTTCTGATTTTTGTGTATTTTTTTGGGATTTTTAGATTTTTGGATTATTTTGTATTTTTAGATTTTTTTTGGATTATTGTAATATTAATTTTTAATTCTCATTTTAATTATATTTGTTATTTGGATTCAGGACAGTTTTATTGTTTTTGGTCAAAATGGGGAAAAATGATTAAATTGGGCCAAGCCCAATCGAAAGACTAAACATAGGCCCAATTAGACAAAAGGCTAAAATAAGGCCCAATTACGCGAGCATAGGTCCGATTAGACAAAAAGGCTTCTCGGCCCGATTGAAAAAACTACTGAGCGTTGGCCCAAATTAAAACGAGAGCCCAAAAATTTTTCTCGTAATAATGTCTATGACACGCGGACTAAATTAAAATGGTTGCGAAAAAAGCGATCAGACAAAATTGGGGTATAACATCTGGCTATAACCAAATAGCCATATTGTCTGAAGATCAAGAGAAAACAACATTCACATGTCCTTATGGGACATTTGCTTTTAGAAGAATGCCATTTGGGCTGTGCAATGCCCCTGCTACCTTTCAGAGATGCATGATGGCAACATTTTCAGACTTCATTGAAATATCCATGGAGGTCTTCATGGATGACTTTTCTGTGTTTGGAGAAGACTTTCAAAACTGTCTGCTCAACCTAGTAGAAATCTTGGTGAGATGTGAAAAAACCAACTTGGTCTTGAATTGGGAAAAGTGTCATTTCATGGTCCAAGAAGGTATTGTTTTGGGTCACAAAATCTCCAAAAGAGGATTGGAAGTAGATAAAGCCAAAATAGAGGTCATTGACAAGCTCCTTCCACCAGCAACTGTTAAAGGTGTTAGAAATTTCTTAGGCCATGCTGGATTTTACAGAAGATTCATCAAGGATTTCTCCAAAATATCAAAGCCATTGTGTCAGCTGCTACAGCATGACACACCCTTTATCTTTGATGAATCATGTCAACAAGCATTCCAGAAACTAAAGACAGCCTTGGTCACACCAATCATTGTGACACCTGACTGGAACAAGCCTTTTGAGCTCATGTGTGATGCTAGTGATTATGCCATAGGAGCTGTCCTAGGGCAAAGGTATGATAAAGTATTCCATTCCATTTATTATGCTAGCAAAACACTTGTAGAAGCTCAATTAAATTATACAGTCACTGAAAAAGAATTGTTAGCTGTAGTGTTTGCATTTGATAAATTCAGATCATACTTGATAGGCACAAAGGTCATTGTTTATACAGACCATTCAGCCATCAAGTATTTGATTTCAAAAAAAGATGCAAAACCTAGGCTAATAAGATGGGTTCTCCTCCTCCAAGAATTTGATTTGGAAATCCGTGATAAAAAAGGGGGCGGAGAACCAAGTTGCTGACCATTTGTCTAGGATAGAAGGTGATAATGCAGGTACACAAGGATTAGAGATCATGGAGAACTTCCCTGATGAGAAGTTGCTGACTGTCAGTATAGCAACATCCAATGCTATAGCATCTGATGCTATAGCACCTGATGCTATAACACCTTGGTTTGCAGATATAGTCAATTACCTTGTTAGCAGGGTTGTGCCACCAAATCTGACTTACCAGCAAAGAAAGAAGTTTCTCCATGATATTAAAAAGTATTATTGGGATGAGCCCTACCTTTATAAAGAGTGTCCAGACCAATTGATAAGAAGATGTCTTGCAGAAGAAGAGCAGCATCCAGTGCTACAGGAGTGTCATGCTGCACCTTATGGAGGACATTTTGGGGGACAAAGAACAGCTGCTAAGGTGCTCCAATCAGGATATTTCTTGTCCACTCTCTTCAAGGATGCTCATGAATTGGGAAGAAGGTGTGATAGATGCCAAAGAACTGGAAACATTTCCAACAAGCATGAAATGCCTCTGACTAACCTTCTAGAAGTGGAGCTGTTTGATGTTTGGGGGATAGACTTCATGGAACCATTCCCACATTCTCATGGCAATTCTTACATACTGGTAGCAGTAGACTATGTCTCCAAATGGGTTGAAGCAGCTGCTTTACCTAACAATGATGCAAAATCAGTGAGCAAGCTCATTCACAAGAACATCATTACTAGATTTGGCACACCAAGAGCCATAATTAGTGATGGTGGTTCTCACTTCTGCAACAAGCTAATTGAAGCTCTGCTAGCTAAGTATAGGGTGAAACATAAGGTTGCTACAGCATATCACCCCCAGACCAGTGGCCAGGCAGAAGTATCAAACAGAGAGATCAAGAGGATACTAGAGAAAATGGTTGGTCCAGCTAGGAAGGAATGGGCAGTACAACTAGATGATGCATTATGGGCCTACAGAACAGCTTACAAGACTCCTCTGGGCATGTCTCCATATAGACTTGTTTATGGTAAAGCTTGTCACCTACCTGTGGAGTTACAACACAAATCACATTGGGCCATCAAGAAACTCAACTTTGATCATGGCAAGGCAGGGACATCAAGATTGCTGCAACTGAATGACTTGGAAGAAATTAGGCACTTTGCCAATGAGAATGCTGCAATTTACAAAGAGAAAACCAAGACATGGCATGATCAAAGGATCCAAAAGAGAGATCTTAAAGAAGGTGATCAAGTCTTGTTATTCAACTCAAGGCTCAAGCTATTTCCTGGAAAGCTCAAGTCAAGGTGGTCTGGTCCATTTAAACTTATCAAGATATACGCCCATGGGGCAATGGATCTGTATGATGAGGCCACAGACACCACCTTCAAGGTCAATGGGCAAAGAGTCAAGCAATCTTTTGGTGAACAAGTGAGAAGGCAAAAGTTCACCATTGATCTTCAAGACCCTTAACAAATCTATGGGAAGTCAGGCTGAGGACTCTTAAACTAAGCGCTTCTGGGAGGCAACCCACAATTTTGTAACTAACAATTTTGTTAATTTTAGTATTTTCTGTTGCAGGAAATTTTGAAGCTGCAGATGCTATAGCATTAGATGCTATAGCATTGCTCATAGCACTCTTCAGAAAAAGCACAAGTCAAAGTGATGAGGTGGCTTGGGCAGTCCAATCTCAACTGCTCTGCACATATCTGCGCAGCACGCAAACCTTCTCTCTTCTGCTTTGAATGCACAGTAACAGTCACTTCAAGCTTTCCCAACTCCCCACACCTCACCACGTTACACCTTAACTCATAACTACCCAAACCACACCTCATTCTTATCATTTTCAAACATTTCATCAACGTAACTTCCGTAAGCAAATCCCCTAAATTTTCATCTCATCTCTCAAACCCAAAAACACCTCGCTCAAAACTCAAAAATGGTGAAGAAAGCTGCAGGAAACAAACCCCCCAGGGCAACAAAAACACAACCAGAGTCCAATTTCTCAAAAACTCGACCCCCGTCAAAAACTCAAAAATCACCATCAAAGGCTACAACACCTATTGCCCCAAACAAGAAATTTTGGAGCATGGACTTCATAGCTGAAAGAGGCTTCAAATCTGGGAAGCAATCCCCTGCTTTCACATCAACCATTGAAGCACTTGGATGGGAGAACCTGACACAACACCGTAAGTCATTTATTCCACCATTAGTAAGAGAATTTTATGCAGGAATCCCAGAACCTGCAGATGGACATGCACCAACATACACCATCGTAAGAAATGTCAGGATTCCCTTTGATGCTCACGCAATCAATGATTGGTACAGATTAGGGTACCATGGAACATCCTTTGAGAAAAAGGCCAAAATTTGGGGAAAGACAGAACTGATGGAACTGAAGGACAGGATATGTTTAAACAACTCACCATGGGAGAGATTTGGAACTGAGTTCCAGATGAAAAAGAACTATCTTATTGATGAAGCAAGCATGTGGTTCAACTTTGTGAGGCACTCAATCTTGCCTACTGCCCACACAACAACAGTGGAGAAAGAGAGGTTGATCTTAATTGACACAATCATGAAAGGAGAGAATGTGGATATAGGAAGACTGATATCCAGGGAGATCCTTGCATACAAGCTAAAACCAGGGGGTAATCTCTATTTTCCTTGTCAAATTACTGAAATGTGTATTAGGGCTGAAGTTGAGATTGAGAGGAAAGAGGAAAGAAGATCCCCTGCAGGACCTTTCCCAACTGAACTCAAGGCAAGACAGAAGCCTGCTGCTATAACATCAGGTGATGGCTCCATGCTACAGCACTTGAGGTTACAGCAGCAAGCTGTCTGGAAATTCATGAAGGAACATTATGACTGGGAACATGCAGTGTTTAAGGAACTGACCAAGGGGAAGAGCACTATGGATCCACCTCAGTTCTCTAAATGGGTTCTGGAAGAAGAAACAGAACAAGAGGCTGAAATAGAGAAGCAGCCAACTGATGGAATGACCCCAGAAAAGAAGAAGTTCCATATGAAGAAGCCCACTAAGAAGTCAATAGTTGGAATCTGAGGAAACTGAGGAAGATGAGGAAGAAAGGAGAAGGATGAACAAGGAAGTAGTGAGTGAGGAGGAAGGTGAAGAAATTGAGGCTGAGAAAACTTCAGAAACAGAACAGCCAGAACAAAACACACCAACACCCCCCACCCACACCATAACTCCACCACCCAAAGAACCTACACCAATCCCACAACCACCAAATGAACCCACTTCCCCAATGCCTACAGAAACACACACACCAGTCACCACAGACAACCAACCACAAACCCCTCCACCAGGCCCTGCAACCACCACAGAGGCTATAGCAGAAGAAGCTATAGCATCACAGGCTATAGCATCTGAGGCTATAGCAGCCACCCAAACCACCAATCACCAATCATAGAGTGAAACAATATTCTCTGCAGGACAGGAGAAGGAGCAGGAAGCTGAAAAGAACCAAGAAGCAATAATGGAAGAAGCCACAGAATAAGAATCCCAGGAAGCAGGTGCTGCTAAAAAGGCCTCAACAGCATCAGATGCTATAGCATCTGCTGAATTGGCCCAGGAAACAACAACTGAAGCAGAAACAACAGCAGTAGACAAGGAACAACATTTATCTGTGGAGCAAGTCGCCAAGAAGTTTGTAGAGGACACCCTTGCATCAATGGGATTGACAGAACTGGCAGAAAGACTGAAGAGAGAGAGAAGGAAGAGAAAGAAAGAGCTGATGCTGCAGCACCCAGTGCTTCAACACCTGCTGCAGAAGAGGAAGCACCCCAGCAGCCAAAGAAGAAGAAGCAGAAAACAGAAAAGAAACCAGTCCAGAAGCCAAGCAGGATCAATAGCAGGCTTAAAACTGGGTTAGCAAGAAAATGATCCCTTTTCCTTAGTCCTTTTTACTTTTATTGCTTTAAATAAACCTGTTGGGTGCTATAGCACCTGTCCTGCACCCAACAGTTGTGTTAGTTTTAATTTATGTTTGCCAATCATGCCAAGTCTTCTTATGTTTTGCTGTGATGATTTGCTTAAACCTTTCCCCTTAAATCATTTTAAAAAGCAGTGGGGACACTGCCAGATCTTAAGTAGGAGGGAGGAACTTTAGTGTTTTAAGCTATTTTTGAAAATTGTCTTGTCAGTAATCCCCCTAGTTTCACAAAATCAAAGAACTGGCATCTTAAATGAGTGAAAAATCTAACAATTGTGTGAATGTGGAAAGTAGCTTTGCTTAAATGACAATCTGTTTTATTGCTGCTCCCACACAAACTCTAAGCTTAGGAAGAACTTAGTCAGCTAAGAAGGATCTGATGCTTAAGCTAGTATTAGTTAACCAAGAGTGTGGCAAGTTTTTAATAAAGATTGAGAGTAGCATCAGAAGCTAAGTTTGGGGGACCATCGGTTATATTAAGGCCGGGCTCAAAAACTTAAGAAGGTCAGTGTAACTCAGTTGTGCCAAAAAATTGTAGCATGCTATAGCATCTCCTTAAAACAAAAATGCTGTGACTGTGCCCAAAAGCTCAAAAAAAAGAGCATAATACTGGAGTCCATCAAGGGATGCTATAGTACAAAAGTCATCAAACATAAACAGAAATCTGTGCTCAAAACATCAAAATGCTATAGCACCTCATGCTATAGCATCAATACCATTCATTTCTGATTAATTTAAGTGCATTGACCACTGTCTAAATTGCCTAAATCAAGCTCTTTGTTGTGCTTTGAAGCCCCTCAAGCCTTATGTAGAATTGTTAATCTACTGTCTCTCTTGAACTCTTCTTGACACACTTAAAAGAAGACCATTCTTTCCTAGGCTAAGTGAAATTCTGAACCTGGCTTAGGTTAGACTATGCTTGGATGTCACACACTCACTTTGGGCAGTAATAACTTTAGATGTTGTGAAAACAATGATTTATGTAAAATAATAGCCAAATCAAGAGCATGTTTTGAAGGTTTGTAACTTGGGGAAAAACTGACTTGGTTCTGATGTTTTGTTTATATAAGAAGGTATCTTGGCATGATTGTTTAAGTTAGATTTACTTGTCTTTTTGTCATTGCTTAGGGACAAGCAATGGTTTAAGTTTGGGGGTGTGATAACTCTCCATTTGTAGAGTTATTTATGCACTTCTATTCATAAATCATTGTGATTTTACATGCTTAGACTAAGAATTATGTAAATATTTGTGTCTAATTAGGAAAAAGGGAATCAAGATCTGAATTGGAATATATTTGGCACAAATGGTGCCCTTGTGAAATTTCTAATGTTTTTTGTCTAAGTGCTATAGCATTGGATGTTATAGCATCATATGCTATAGCATCCTTGTACGCAGCAGAACTGGGACCCACTTGAAGGCAACATCAGAAAGCAGATCTGCAGTGAATCCTAGTCTGTCCAGTCAGCGCCTCCCTAGTTCCACAATCCATGCTGATGCAGCCACTCTCCTACCACTTGCATCTCACCACTTGTCCACCTTGGGAAGACAACACCTTTAGTTGGTGAAAAGAAGACCCACTTGTTCATCCACTTGCAAGTATGGAGGGAAAAACTAAACTATAAAAGGAAGCCTATCTTCTACACTTCAAGAACATCCGGGGGCACGAAATTCTCTGGTTTGAGACAGCATATACAAGTAACAAAGTAGTTCCACTACACCCATAAAAGATCTATCCTCAAACCACTTGAAGATTCTGCCAGGTTCATGCTATAGCACTATCAGCACACCAGCACACGCGTGGAAGTTGAAGGAGTGTATCTTCTGCACATTCTTCTTCTATTTCTTGTCTTGGTGATATGAACACCTTTGTTTGTAAGTTGTTGACATTGTTTATCATGAGCTAAATTCATTTTGGTTGGATTGCTAAGCTATGTAATGACTTTCTAATGTGTTAATGATATAGTATTTTGATGTATGCATTTTAATCTTTGTGTTTAAATATTTCCAAACCTGTTTTGGTACTGGCCAACTAAAATAGGTAGATTCATGAATTTAGACATGGTTCATGGAAAGATCTCAAAGATTAATGTGAGTGAGTGGTTGTTTTAAAGACATTTAGAACAATCCTTGCCCAACCCTAGACATAGGAGGGCTTAGTTCATAGAGTGAACACTATGAGTTCTTTAATATGCAAAGGTGAACTTACTTGAAGGCTAAACATAGGATCTTGTCACGAAACCTTGGTGAAAGTGACCGAAAGGCACACAGCTTATGCTATAGCACTCAATGCTATAGCATCAGATGCTATAACATTAACACAGAAGAGAAACTTACTAAGCAAAAGCAGTCCAACTAATCCTTTACCATATAGTTTCCATATTTATTTCTTAAGCAATTTATCTCTTCATTTCATAGTCCTCAATATTGTGACTTATTTTACACACTAAAATCCTGAGATATTCCAACTTTAAATTAAGAACAATCCCTATGGGTTCGACCTTTCTTTCTACTATATTACTTGTGTGACTACGTATACTTGCGTATATAAATTCCACAACACCACCCATACCCCTTTATCATCTTCTTCCTTTCATTTTGAAGGAAGGTTTTTACGATTTTGAGTTTGTGGATTTCAGACTACATTATTATTTGCCTAATGGTTCATGTGCTTATCAACATGGTTCTGTTTTTATTTTTTGTTCTAATATGTTCTTTTTTGTGTGATGTAGGTTTGTGAAGGTTTCACTTTCTTTAAAAAGTTGCATGTCAAGTGTTTGTTTTTATTCTTCACCCAACACTAAAAAAGTAAATTAATAGTATAGATAATTTTAGTATATCCTGCATCTTTGTTTTTTTAGTTCCAGTTGTTATCACATTGTTTCACCTTCTTTGCAAGTTGATAAATGAAAATTGTGAGGAGGTACAGGAGGTTTCATTTATTTTGCTTGCAATTCCAACACGTAAATTTATATTGTTTGCTTGCCAAGTTGCATGAGTATTTCATTTGTTATTAGTTTTACTGATCCGTTAAACATTCTTATGTTGTTCGTTTTTGTCAGCATCTGTATTTTGGGCTTCATTTTTGCCAGATCTGTATTTTGTAACACCTTTTAGCTTCATTAATTTTTGCAGATCTAACACTAAAGGTAACTCACAATTTCTGAATAGTAAAGGATTCCAACCTTTTGGACAAAAGGATAATTGTGGCAGTTGATTCTTGGGATCGTCAATCTCGATATCCATCAGGCCATTATGTCCGAACTATAGGAGAGATAGGGGATAGAGATACTGAAAGCAGTGGCGGACCCAAGACCCCGGGGTCAGGGGTGTCAAATTTTTTAAGGCCGGTGTCAAATGGGTGTAAAACATGGTCTACTAGTACAATTTCAAATTTTCAGGGGTGTCAAAATTAAAATTTCAGGAAATTTAAACTATTTATATAGAGTGTTTAGTGCAAAAAAAAAATTCCTGAACCCCTGGTTACATGGTCCGCCACCGACTGAAAGTGAGGAATGAAATATTGGGTTGGCATGCTTCTTTTGCTCCTCATATGGAGAGTTGGAAAGTAATGATTATCTAGCACTTTATGCTTGAATGCTATAATGTTTTTGATAAAGCCGATGCATATAATCATATCTAATTTCTTTTTCTTTCTTCATTTCATTGTCTTCTGGCTTTTTGAGAATGAGAGATTTTAAATATAAGAAATGTGAAAATTAATGTAATCATCAAATACTTGAGCAAACCATTAGGAACCTTTACCTTGCTCCATGCTTATATGGCCTTGCTGATCACTCACTTGTTGATTTTGTGGATGACTTAATTAAACATTAGGGAAAGTAATAGATAATGCACATAAATTACACGCATGAAAGCAGGGAGTCAGAATTTCCCTTTCGTATGGTCAAGGAAGCATATGGATACTTCAATGTTTGCCATAAATACTGTTTTAGGATAGTACTTATCCAATACTCTGTGTCTGCAGACCACTGGACACAATTAGATATTACTATCCTGCAATATATCCTACATTTTTTGTATATGCATGTGCATTATTATTGTGTAGGAATTTTTATATAGGTAAAATATTCTAACCACGGAACAAGAATCACAAACATTACCAAAAGTCAAAACTTTTAATTGTTAATGTATTACGGCAGAGTTTAAATGTTCTAAAAGGATGATAACAAGCAAATGGTATTTGGGCACACTATTTTCATTTCAAACCCAAACTTGAACAATTTACTTATGTTCAGGAAATGACACCTGAAGCAAAGCAGACATTATATCCACCAGATACACAAAATGTGTCATAAAATCTTCTGCAGCATTGTCTTATGTTGAAGCACAGGCTAGGATGGATGATAGGTATGCTTTTATTCTGCTTAGACCCTTGATGATTTATTGATCGATTTGTCTTTAATATAGCACTATTCATTATAACTCGGATTAAAAAAAAAGATTAAAATAAGATTTGTTTCTATTATGTGATTTTGTTATCCCAGATTATATACTTTCTATAAATGTTATGAAATTGCTGCACTGGCTTGAGTGATTTTCACAAGATAAAGAAGGATAAGTTGGAGGGAATGCAGTCTGACTGTAAAAAGCCTGTGCTAAATGACTGGGTTCATGTTCATGCTAACAGTTCAAGTTGATAGTTGATTTATGCTTTTCTGATCAATTGGTTATGTGCCAACGTGACCATTTCTTTTGTTGACCCCAAGGGTAGGCATTTTGTTGATGATGACTAATTATACCTTGTTTCCCTTGTACAGTCGATTGATGGATCCAATAACTACAGACTTGAGAAATATGAATAGTTTAGCTAAGGTATGGATTTATATGCGGGTTTAATGTTTTATTTTACTCGGATAAATAATACATATTGTTGTATTTATACATGCTATATAGTGAAATCGCCTGAAAAGTATGTATTTGTTTATGATCTATTAGAAAATGAGATTAAGGCGTATTGAGAGAGGTGCTTTGACTCTTGCATCTGCAGATGTATGACTATGGACTATATTCTATCATAGTGAGCAAAATAACAAGATGATCAAACAATTGATGGAAATGATGAAGTCTCAACAATCTCCATTTAATGAAGAGCTGGATGACGAAGATGATGAATAGTCCGATTCAGAGGGACAAAGTGATGAAGAGAGTTAAACATTTGATGGTGTTTGTTATGATTTAAAAACTAATTACAAACTCAAATTACTGTTATGTTTTTTTATTAAGTACATTATGTTTTTAATGCAATAAAGTGTTGTTATTGTGCAAATAATTTGGCATGAATCAATCAGGTATAAAAATCTATATTAACCATCTATATGTTAGAAATTAAATTAGCAAGTGAAAAAAGTTACAATATAATCATTTTGTTCATTAAGTTGAATTCGATATGTTGGAGATCGAATTAGTGAGTAAAAAAAATAAAAAATCCGATGAATTTGGTCATACAATATGGTCTCTAGACAACTTTCAATCTCTAAATTGGACACTAATTATGTTACTATATTTAGTCACTAAATTGGTTGCTAAAGCAGTTGTTGCATTCAGTCACAAAATCGGTCACTAAAATTCAGTCACTAAATCGGTTGCTAAAATCGGTCACTAAATCGATCACCAAAATCGGTCTCTAAATCGGTCACAACAATCGGTCACTAAATCGGTCGCTATAAATCAGTCACTAAATCGGTCGCCAAAATCGGTCACTAAATCGGTCGCTAAAAATCGGTTACTAAATCAGTCGCTACAATTAGCGACCAGTGATATAGCGATCGATTTTTTGGGTCGCAAATTCAGTCACTAAACTGTGTAGTGACCGATTTTTCCCGTAAATTAAACCAACAGCAAATTACACTATAAAATAGGGATTCAGATTATAGAGAGGAAACTAGAATGAGTGCAAAAATTAATTCCCGTACAAGATTAAACTGGAACTAAATTTACAAACATGAAATTTATCACAGATTAAAAAAAAGAAAGAAAACCCCCAAAAAATACCACAAATCCAAATCTTGTAACCCTAAAATTTACAAATCCAGTAAAATAGCAAAGAACATAAGAATTGTTGAAGAAGAATCTACCTAGTGATAGGCGTAAACACAAATCCACGACGTAAACACGCTATTCACAGCAGCGGTGTGAATGCTCTTAGCGACGACGTTGATACGGTGTTCGCAACGGCGGTGTGGTGGTGATGACATCTATGGCGTCGTTGTGGTACTCCCAACGATAGGAATCAGTGCGACGGCGACTACGCACAGCAACGAAACGCAGTGAAGGGAGACGCAGCAACGAGACGCCGTGAATGGTGGAAGAGACGAGGGAGAGTATGCGCGCGAATGGTGAGAGGGAGAGACGGTGGAAAAGATGCGAATGGTGAGATGCTAAACGGTGGTGGAAGAGATGAGGGAGGTGCGAACGGTGGTGGAAGAGATGAGGGAGAGTACTGCGAATGAGAGTGAGAGGGAGCGAATGGTGGAAGAGATGCGAACGAATTGCAAAAGCCTAATTTTTTTCGTTTCTATAACGGGTGGTTTTGTGACCCGTTATGGAAACCTAAATTTTTGCACTTTCTATACGGTTATGCAATGGAATCGATATGAAAGATGGTTTTTGCACTTTCTATATCGGTTCCTGTGGCAACCGATATAAAAATTGTAATTTTAATTACAAAATTGCCACCGCGTCACTTTTAACATCATGCCGTTTTTAACCGATATAAATTATAAAATGTATTTTTTCCACTAGTATGATTTAGAATTAGCACTATGAAGTATGCTGAATATGTGCATCCCGATATTTCTTCCAAAGTCGAAATATTAGGGTGTTACATAAAGGGTTGGGCGTCCAAATGAGGCTGGGCTGCTAGATAAATCTCCAAAACACACAAAGTGACAGTGCCATAGAAGGTTGTGATTGCTAACTAACTATCATTTTCAACTCGTTCAGCAGCACATGATGCCAACAATCATGGTGAATGCAAAAAAGACATAATTGGCGCTAAAATAAGGAATAACTAGCAACAAATTGGATGAACCAAGCATTTTGTAGTAGTAACATAAAAACAAAGATTCCTCGGACTAATGTGAAATAAAGGAAAAAAAATAAATGCAAACAAAATGCATAAGATGAAGCTATTCTGTTTTTCAAAACTAATCTTACAACCCAGCACGTTTGCAAGCGTACAGAAGTCTAAATAAATGGAAATCACGCTTCACACCTGATTTAAACCAGGAGACCCATCTTTAAAAGCCATGAATAACAAAACATATAGAAAATATTTCACATGCATATAAAGTAACAATTGTCAGAACAGGACATACGATATTGTTTACGCAGTTCGGGGAAATTTTGCCTACGTCTGCGACTACAGAGTAGCTGTAGTTTCGTTTTATTGATTGTGTCTTGAATCCTTGAGTACAAACACTAAAGCGTTTAAATAGACTTTTCTCTAAGAAAACCTAACGGGCCAGAGCCAACTACATATAAATAAATCTACAAATCTACTATTTACAACTTCATTATTTCCTTATTCACATCCCCCCTCAAATTGATGCGGGTGATCAAGGAGCATAAATTTGCGGACAAGAAACTGATGGCATGGACAAGGAACAGCTTTGGTCAAAATATCTGCAACTTGAAATTGAGTATTGATATGTGTCGCACCCGAAAAATCCTTGGAGGGATTTTTCTTCGCACAACGGGATTTTAGAGTCGCCACCAATATTTTTTAAAGGTAAAACATCGAAAAAACCTTTTTTGGAAAGCAATGGTCTTTGAAACCATTAGATTTGGGTTCGGGGGTCTAATTACGTATGTGGAAGGTATTAGCATTTAGCACCCCATGACGTCCCTTCAAAGAAGGGTTACCTTAATTAAATATGTGATTTGCAAAGTTGATTCGGAAAAATGCTTTGTTTTTACCTCTTTTGTTGATGAATGACTTAATGAAAAATCTTTAGTTTTCGCGGTTGACGGAGAGTATCCGCTCCTACGTATCTCCCGGTGCGATGGAGAATTCAAAGCAACGTAGTTCTTGTTTTTGAAAAATGTTTTATTTTGGAAAAGTGTTTGGTTTTTGAAAGGAAAAATGTTTTGGGTTTGTTGTGCTTGACGAAGAGTATCCGCTCCTACGTATCTCCCGGTGCTATGGAGAATTCAAAGCTACGTAGTTCTGGGTTGTCTAGAAAAAGGTTTTTGTTTTTTACCTTGTTTAATTGTGAAAATTGAGCTTTCATGATGATCAGTTGAGCAAAGGCTCCAAGTGACCACTCTTAGCACTCCATTATTAATAATCATGCAAGCAAAGGCTTCGAAAGACTACTAACAAAGTTTTTGATTTAGTGAAAATCTTTAGGCATTCATGATGATCAATTGAGCAAAGGCTCCAAGTGATCGCCACTAGTACCTCATTGTTAATAATCATGCAAGCAAAGGCTTCGCAAGACTACTAACAAAGTTTGATTTTGAAGAGTTTTCGCAATTGGATTGATTCTTGTTTAGGGAATGATTTTGATGCTTCGAAAAGCTTTTGATTGAAAGTGGACCTAGACTACACACATTATGACACGATACATAGATAGGCAAGGAATGAACCCAAGTTGAACATTTTGGCAAAAATGCATGAATAGGCAAGAAAATGAACCTAAGTTGCACATCTTATTGAAGATGCTAGGCAATGGGATGAACCTAACTAGGCATTTATGACACAATACGTGAATAGGCAAAGGCATTTCAAAGCACAAGTGATATCAAACTTCTAATGAATCACTTGAAAAACCCTAAGGATTTCACATCAACATTAGACATATGCACCCATGTGGTATCCTTTTGAGGTCATCAATGTCTAATACATTTCTTCAATCAACCACATGGAAGGAATAAATTAAAAGGGCCATTTGCCTCATGTAAGATCATAGGCAAGTCTTAAGACTAAATTGACAAGTTTAGGCAATTAGGGTGTTGAATCCCTTTAGGTAATCTTTGACACTTGGGATATGCACAAGTGCATAGGTGTCAAATCCTCTTACCAAATCGTCAACACAAAACCAAAAATTGTTTCAAAACAATTACTTATTTGCAAGACCAAAAGCATTTCAAAATGATTTATAAGTTGTTTTTGGTAATCAAAGCAATTGGTAAGGAAAGGAAACCTAAATTCGCATTCTTGTTCACTAGGAATCACAAAAGAAATTGAATTCTCTTAGGCAATCCTCAACACTTAAAGTGTGCATCAAAGCATAAGTGAGAGTCCTCTTGCCAATCATCAACATAGGGCATGATTTGCAAGTAAATTCATGAGAACAACAAGTTTTAAGCAAACAAACATCATAATCAAGGTTCAATTCCAAGTAATTGCAAGATTAGACAACCAACTCATCAAAAATCTCATAAACCCTAATTTCTTTGAAACATGCGAAACTAACATAAACCCTAAATCTCATTTTATTCATGGAAACACAAGATAATGCAAGAGAACAACATAAATTAAACTTTTGGCAAGGATTCACATGATCAAGCAAAGAAATACATAACAATCACACAAACCCTAATTTTCCTCTAATATGCGAAATGAAACAAGCTTCAAATCATCATTTTATTCATGAAAACAACAAGAAATGAGTGAAATAACAACAACACACAATTTATTCTAAAGGTGAGAAGCATTCCAAGCACCCAAGCCTCCCAAAGTGTTTGTCAAGATACTTGAAATACATCTCTCACTCAACAACAACAACAACTATGTTAACATTATGACATTATAATGCAATGGGATGCCAAAATGAAGTGATGATTTACATCTTTGATGCTAAAATTGGAAGATGATGCTAGGTTTTAAAGTATACCTCAACTCCAAGCTGGAATAAGGAAGGAAATGAGATGAATGAATGCAAAACCCCTTTAATCTACTCTTCAATCTTCAACTTTGAACTTGATCCTTGAATTTGAAGGTGAATCTTTGAGAAGAATGCAAGAAGGATGGAAGATTTAGTGTAGGAAAGGTGTTTTAATGGATGATTGAGTGAAGAAATTGAAAAAGATGAGGTGAGGGAGAGGAGGAGGTATTCGGCCAAGGAGAGGAGGAAGTAGAGGTTTTTGTGCAAAAAATGAACTTGTTTTCGTATTTTGAGAGAGTAGGCTCATATATGGTCTTGGGTGAAATTAGGGTTAAGGGTAGAATAGGAATGGGATGTTCTATTTTAAGTAAGTTTGCAATTTCTTATGAAGGAGTGAGTGTGAGAGGATGGTGTCATTTACAAAAAAAGGGTATGAATCTACATGAGAGTGTGTGGGAATTAGGGATGTGTATGAAATGGGTGGGATTAAGGATAGTACAAGAATATTCTTAAGGAATAATTGTACAATAGAAGAGTGTGGAAGAAATTGTGGAGAGAGAGAGAGAGAGAGGGAATTCGGCTATGACAACAAAAATGGGGAGGGAAAATTGCTTCTCCTTTTTGGTCTTTTGTCTTATTGAGGACACTTTGTACTTTCTATTTGAATTTTGAATTTTTGGGCATGCAAATGATAGTGCACCTATTGAAAATGTGTCACATATTTTTGGGCACCATAAAAATATCCCTCTAATTATTCATGACAATAAAAGTTGTCATTTAATAATCGGGAAATATTTAATGGTCCTTTTTCAGCTTTCTTGTGCAATAAAAATGGGAAAAATGCCTTTTAATTATTTTGGACTAGGATTTTCTTCCAAAAAATTATACGAAAATTATCCTTGATAGAATAAATTGTATTTTCCATCCTTGACTTGGTTTAGTTCAAAAATAATTAACTTGCTTTCATTTGAATGCCCACAGATATTGAAACATGCACTATTTTATTCCCTAAAATTCTCAAAAATTAATAAAAAAGTTTTTTTTTCTTTTGGGTGCCAAAAATTAATAACGATCAATAAATGGCCTTTTTGAAGATTAAAATGCATGCCAAATGGCAAGGGCAGAAGGGAAGCTCACGCAGTTACGACTGGCGCGTGCGCGTAATTCAAATAAAAATGCGAGATAGGGGACAAATACACATAAATGCGAAAGTCCATTAGCCTACACAAATTATGAATTACCCTTATTGTTTCCATTTTTGTTTAAAAAAAAGGTTTTGACTTGGGCGGACAAAATTAGGGTATGACAATATGAGGGATGGAGATAACATGATTATCATAGGCTTCACGAATAGCATGACAATCAACTTCAATATGTTTAGTACGCTCATGAAAAACCGGATTTGCAACAATCTGAATGGCACTTGTATTGTCAGCATAGAGAGATGTCGGTTCGGTTTGAGGAAATCCAAGTTCACCCAAAAGACCACGAAGCCAAAGGATTTCGGAGCATGCCGTAGACATAGCACGATACTCAGATTCAGTTGAGGACTTAGAGATTCTTGCTTGCTTCTTACTTTTCCATGAGATGAACAAAGAACCAAGAAACATGCACCAACCAGTGACAGAGCAGCGAGTGTCAGGACACTCAGCCCAATCAGCATCATTGTAGGCAATCAACTTAAGAGGGGTCCCACTAGGAAAGAACAAACCCGTTGAGAGGTACCTTTCAAGTAGCGAATTATACGACGAACTGCTGCCAAGTGAAGATGACGAGGAGAATGCATGAACTGACTTACTTGTTGAACAACAAATGAAATGTCGGGTCGTGTAATGGTTAAGTAGTTAAGACTACCTACGAGTTGTCGATACAATAACAGATCCGTCAAAAGTTCACCCTCGTCACGGTGGTATTTAACATTAACTTCAAGAGGAGTATTCACAGGATTAGCGGATTGGAGGCCAGCCATAGCAATAAGGTCGGTGGCATACTTATGTTGATGGAAAAATATACCCTTAGATGTAGAATGAACCTCGAGTCCAAGAAAATAATGTAAAAGACCAAGGTCTTTCATTTGAAATGAGGCTTGAAGCTTTTGTTTAACTTCCTGTATGGATGCTGGATCAGAACCCGTAATGATCATATCATCAACATAAAGATGGAGCAGAACAATGCCCGTAGATGTACGGTGAATGAACAAAGACGAATCATACTGACTTTGAGTAAAAGAGCACCCAAGTAGAGTGAAACGGAATTTCGCATACCATGCTCTAAGCGCCTGTTTCAAACCATATAGAGAGCGTTTGAGCTTGCACACCCCCTTAGACGAAGAGAATAGGCCTTGAGGGGGAGTCATATAAATATCTTCAGTCAGGTCGCCATGAAGAAATGCATTCTTCACATCCATTTGGTGGATAGACCACCCATTAGAAGCAGCTATAGAGAGCATCATTCTAACAATAGTCATTTTAGCAACTGGTGCAAATGTCTCATCATAATCAATACCATATTCCTGATTATTGCCTAAAGCAACCAATCGAGCCTTGTACCGATTGAGAGATCCATCAGAATTCAATTTCACATAATAGACCCATCTACCAGGAGGGCAAGGAACAATATCCCAAGTGAAGTTGTCCTGAAGGGCCTGAAGTTCCTCATTCATGGCATTTACCCAAGACACATCTTTAACAGCCTGCGAGTAACAAGTAGGAATAGATGTGCCAGATAGAGAAGCAGTTAAAGCAGTATGTGAGGAAACAAACCTGTCTGGGGAATATCTTTCAGGTGCTCGAGACTTTCTACCAGAACGCCGTGGTGTCGGCAGTACAGGATCAGGATCAGGTGGCGGATCAGTGTCGGAAGGGGAAGTGGGAACGAGTCCTGGTTTATCAAAAAATTGGGGAAGTATAGCAATATCATTCAAACCAAGAGAAGGGCAAGGAAAGATAAACTGATTATCAAAAAATGTCACATTCCTAGAAATGCGAAAACAATTGTTAGAGACATCATAACACACAAAACCCTTATGAGACTGACTATACCCCATAAATGCACATTGGACAGATTGTGCTCCAAGCTTATGTCTTTCAGTAGATGGGAGGTGAACAAAACATATACACCCAAAAGTATGTAAACTACTGTAATCAGGCTGAGTTTTAAAAAGACGAAAGTAAGGAGAATCAAACCCAATCACCGTGGAAGGAAGACGATTGATCAAAAAAACACCTATGGAAAGAGCCTCTGTAACACCCCATTTTCTACCCAACGGTTTATTAAAAAAATAATATCAGAGTTCTTCGCGCCAAAAGAGTGTCACATTTTTCGAACCGGAAAACCACTTCGCAAACAGAGTACTTTAATTATAACTAACTTCTTTTCAAAAACATGCAGCGGAAATAAAAAGGTTTAACTTGGCAATCATACTTCAAAATGTTTACAACTTAGAAAGGCATATACATAACACATAAGGAAAGACACAAGGACAACCCTCCCGAGTGCTACGTATCAGAGCCGACTCAACCATACTAGAAGAAGAATCTCTAGCCACCTTCAGTCACCGTCACCTGCAGGTTGCCGACATACGAGGCAACACGACGCAGTAGGGTGAGTCTCAATACATAGATAATAATAGATAAAACAAAAAACACAGTATAATAGGCACACCAGGGATACCATCAATTTACTACACCAATAATACAGTTACACCAAATCCAGTTACGCTGAATACTATTACACTGAGTACCGTCACACCAAATGCAGTTACACCCAGAATACAGTTACACCATTAGTTCAAGAAGACGAAATCAAACACAGGACGTGTATGCAATGTATGAAATGCAACCCAAAACTCCACTGGGCATATGCATGTGGATCCATTAGGCCGAAGCCTCTGCTCACCAAATATAATTAGGCCGAAGCCTCTGCTCACCAAATATAATTAGGCCGGAGCCTCTGCTCACCAAATATGCACATGGTTTATGTGACGCTATGAACAATGCACCATACACACCAAAATCACCACAACAATGCGATAACATGTGCACCAATAATTTATTTAACTCACCAATAGTTTTATTAACTCACCAACACCAAAAGAAAGGTCATAGACCATTGCCTTGAGGGCACTCACCAATAAACTCACCAATAATTTATCTCACCATTTAATATACATCACCATTATACATCTCCAAAATTTCAGCTCTAAGGATAGCACACCAATCACACCAAGCACAATTAATTACGCGACTACATTGTCACCAAAGGACTAAACAACACCCATAGGGACCAAGACAGCACATAGAGTAGCAGCAGCAATATAAACAGCAGCATAAAATCCCACAAAATTCGGAGCAACAAACCCCACAAAATTCGGACAGAATTATTAGTCATTTTGAAATCAAATCTTCTCCCTCATTTCTCAATGAAATTTAGCGAAATCAGTGCCTATTCAGTAGGAAATTAAGTCTACTTTCCAACAAAACAAACCCCATAATTTTTAGACGAATAGAACACTCACGACCACAGATTTACTGAACCTATATCCAGATTGTTTCCAGAATCTTACCCTAACTTGTGAAATTCATATCTCGAGCTACCAAACCAGTGCCAAATTAACAAGCATTAAGTCTATTTTCCAGAACAGTAAACCACATAATTTTTCAGTCAACACAACGTTCCCAGTTACCGAAATACTGAACCTCTACCCAAATCGTTTCCAGAATTTTAACCTAACTTGTTTCACCTATAAATTAAGTTTTACAACTCCAAATGCAACCAAATCAACGCCAAATTAACAAGCATTCAATCAAGTTTTCGAAATGACAAACCACATAATTTTTCAATTAGTAAAACGCTCTCAGTCACTGAAATACTAAACCTATGTCAGAACATCTCAAAACAGTGAATTCAACAACACAAACAACCATCACACTTCAGCCACATATAGATATTATAAACATCAACAGCAATTTAAACAACTACTCCTAACACCTAGTACCCATGATTTCGTGGTTTATAAATTATTAACTATGAACGAGAGCCCCCTTACTTCATAATTGAAGAACACCTATCTCTTGGTGAGCAAGCCACCATTAAAATTCAGCAACTAAGATCCTCCTCTCCCTCCTTGGTGCATGCGAAATCTTCCTCTCTCTCTCCTCTAGGGTTTGGCCGTACACATCTTCTTTCCCACTAGGGGTTTGCGCCCTTCTTCTTTCATCTCTCTCTTATGGTTTCACGCCTCTCCTCTCTCCAAGCCGTCCCACTCTCTCTATTTTTTTTTCTAAAGTGTTGGAATGAATCACCAAACCCTAAGATTGGCATCTTATAGGCGCCTAGCTTAATGGACATGGGCTTCCACTTAATGACCTAATCATGGGCTTCTCCTAATCCACTTCAACTCGCCACCACCATCTAAAACTAACCCTAGGTCCAATTAAATAATTCTATTTATTTAACTCTCAAAACCCTAAATAATTAATTAAATCAATTAATTAATTATCTCCTACCACCTAAACCTCATTTAATTAACTAGAAAATTAATCTACTATTTTCGGGCTGTTACAGCCTCCACCCAAAATTTGGATGGAACAGAGCCCTGGAGAAGTAAGGTACGTGTCACATCCAACAAGTGACGATTCTTATGTTCTGCAACACCATTTTGTTGAGGGGTATTGGGCAAGATCGTTGAGACAGTATACCTTTTTGCTGTAAGAACTCCTGAAACTCATGAGACATATACTCACCACCAGAATCAGACCGAAGAATTCTAATACTGGTTTGAAATTGATTTTCAATAGAAAACACTTCAGATTTAGATTTAAGAAAATAAATCCAAGTAAAATGGCTATAATCATCGATAAAGGTGACAAAATATTTATAATGAGCATGAGAAGCGACAGGAGAGATCCCCCAAACATCACTATGAATCAACTCAAAACAAGTAGAAGCACGATGAGCACCAGACGGAAAAGGAAGTGTTTTACTTTTAGCTAATTTGCAAACAGAACATGAAATAGGGGTACTAGAATCCATCAGTTTAGGACCTAACAACAGAGTTTGGATGGCCCAATTTCCTATGCCAATCCTCACATGCATTCAAAACACTATTACAAGCAAGAGATAAATGATTTGAAATAAACTGGAGTGGAAACACTCTTCCAACTTTAGGCCCTTCGCGATCACCTTCCCCGACACCCGATCCTGTACAAGACAAACATCCGGAGTAAGATTAACATCACAACCTTCATCCACTAATTGACCAGCAGACAATAAATTTGAGGCAAGCCCGGGTGCTACCAGCACATGAAATAGGGGTACTAGAATCCATCAGTTTAGGACCTAACAACAGAGTTTGGATGGCCCAATTTCCTATGCCAATCCTCACATGCATTCAAAACACTATTACAAGCAAGAGATAAATGATTTGAAATAAACTGGAGTGGAAACACTCTTCCAACTTTAGGCCCTTCGCGATCACCTTCCCCGACACCCGATCCTGTACAAGACAACCATCCGGAGTAAGATTAACATCACAACCTTCATCCACTAATTGACCAGCAGACAATAAATTTGAGGCAAGCCCGGGTGCTACCAGCACATTTCGAAAATTAGAATTTATGTCACCAACATTAGTTATAGGAAGGGTACTGCCATTAGCAATTTGAATTTTCTGATTACCAATAAAAGAACGTAAATTGTGCAGGAGTTCAAAGGAACCTGTCATGTGATTCGATGCACCAGAGTCAAGTAACCAAGATATGAAAGAAGACATACCAGTAATGCCCAAGGCAGAAAGAGCAGATAGTACCATTTGTTGAATTAATTTAGGCTGTAGAGCACCACCATCATATGCACTACTGGTGGAAGGACCAGCGATAGAGCTAGTAGAGGCATGGAATGCCTGCACCGGACGCTTAGTCGGTCGTGGAGGACGCGTAGGACATGCAGAGATGACCCTGCTGCTTGCAGTAATTGCAAAATTTCTTAGGACAACTACGAGCAACATGTCCAAATTGTTTACAAGAAAAGCATTGAGTTTGTCGCATATCACGGCCTACGCCTCTATTTTGCGCAGCATATGAAACTGTCACAGGTTCAGAATGGACGGGATCATTAAACTTGGTTCCCTGAGTATTAAGACGCTGTTCTTCCCTGAGCAATTCACCAACACAGATATCCAAGGAAGGAACATGGTTCCTATTCAGCAAAGCACCTCGAATACCCTCAAATTCCGGACAAAGTTTCAAGAGAAATTGATCCCGTTTACTAGTATCATAAACATCACGAACATCCGACAATGACGGCTTGGGAACAGCAGCATAGATAATAGCAGAATGTTCTGTCCATAAATTCAGAAAACCAGAATAATAATCTTGAATTGACAAATTACCTTGTTTGTAATTGGCAATCTCCAACTCCAACTGGAAACGCTTAGCCGTATTGTCTTGATTGTAAATACGCTTCAAGTAATCCCACATTTCTTGAGCGGTTGAAAAAGATATCAAATTATTGATCATCTGAGTATCAATTGTACTGAGGATCCACGAAATAATTTGAGCATCTTTGACTTCCCACGCATCTAAGGCAGTGTTATCCGTCGGCGCCTTAGAAATCCCATCAAGGTGATTCCATAGTCCTTTCCCTTTGACATACATGTTGAATTGAAATTCCCAAGCAGCATAATTTTTTCCGGTGAATCGAACACAAAAATTATCTCGTTTCTTGTCAGAATCCATTAAAAAAATGATGTCGTGAACAAATCAGAATTTGCCCAAAAAAATATACTAGACCAAATAATCTCCCTGCCAACAGAAAGATGCCAATCAAAAAAGGAAACAAATAATGCCAACTAAAAAAGGAAACAGAATCGTGAAACAGGAAATCCCCAGAAAGATGCCAACCAAAAAAGGAAACAAATAATGCCAACCAAAAAAGGAAACAGAATCGTGAAACAAGAAATCCCCACAACGCAAACGGAAACGGAAGCCAAGAAATCCCCAAACGAAACCGAGCAAAATTTGCGAACAGGATTCCGCAAATATCACAACGCAAACGGAAGCCAAGAATCCCACGACTCAGATCTCGCAAAGCAACCGAGATAGATACCAAGTAGAGTCACGAACGATGCGCAAGCAGACCAAGAACGAAGAACGAAAAGATAGATCTCGCAAAGCAACAGACGATCTGCACAATCAGACCAAGAACGAAGAGATAGATCTCGCAAAGCAACAGACGATGCGCAGGCAGGACCACGAACCCAGGTGAGCGATTCGCACAATCAGACCAAGAACGAAGAGATGGATCGAACCTTAGTCTGATACCATCTCAGAACAGGACACACGATATTGTTTACGCAGTTCGGCCAAACTTTGCCTACGTCTGCGACTACAGAGTAGCTGTAGTTCTGTTTTATTGATTGTGTCTCGAATCCTTGAGTACAAACACTAAAGCGTTTAAATAGGCTTTTCTCTAAGAAAACCTAACGGGCCAGGGCCAGGGCCAAATACATATAAATAAATCTATAAATCTACTATTTACAACTTCCTTATTTCTGTTAGACAATAGTATAACCTTAGAGGGGGGGTGAATAAGGTTATGTGTAAATCTTGGATTCTTTTCAAAATAAATGATAAGTTTGTTTTAAATCAAATGCGGAAAAAGAGATTTGAACTTATCAGATATATGCAAGCAGGCAGATCAGGCACAATGAGATATTACTCTATATTCAATATTCACAATAAGGTTGTTTTATAAGTAATGCAATGATATTGAATATAGCAGATCTATAGTAGTGATAGATAAGATGATAGATAAACAGATCTGTAGTACAGTGAGTATAACTATAACCAGATTAACAGATTCAGATCAGAGTAGGGATATAGTTATACAATAAATCCACTGAGTGATATTATAAACAAGTCTAAATAGTATAGCTATAAACAGATCTTAAATAGTATGAAGAGTATGATTATAAACAGATCTGAGTAGTATAGCTATAAACAGATCACAACAGTATAATAATATGGACAGATATAAACAATAAGAAATGTAAAGAGATAGGGATAGAGATACACCAGGAATTTTACGAGGTTCGGGATAAAAGCCCTACGTCCTCGGCCTCCGGCTTTGCAACCTTTGGACTTGATAACAACCACTATATGAGAAGAACCTCTTCAATGTTTACAAGCAAGCAACTTCCCTATAGCTAATCTCAATTAACCCTAATTGAGAACCCGAGCACATAGCTATGGATTTCGCAACCGCTTCAATCTCCTGATTGAACGACCCAAGAGCATCTCCCAGGATTTCAATACCACTTCAATCTTCCCCGATTGAACGACCCAAGATCACCTCCCAGGATTTCAAACCAACTCAATCTCCTGATTGAGAGACCCAAGAAAACTTCCCAGGATTTCAAGCCAACTCAATCTCCTGATTGAGAGACCCAAGAAAACTTCCCAGGATTTCAAACCAACTCTATCTCTTGATTGAGAGACCCAAGAAAACTTCCCAGGATTTCAAAGTGACCCCCACAATAGTAGATTACAATATAGAAGCTATGATCTAATCACCTCAGATAATATGACAATATAATAGTTGTGAGAGATGAGTAGATCTATAGAAAATGATATGAAAGTGATAGCTCTATTTTTCTCTTTCTCAGGATCTAGAACTTCGAATGAGAGAAGAAGAGAATTGTTGTGAAAATGTGGTGTGTCGAAGAATGACTTGAGGCTACCTATTTATAGGCTTAGGAAAGCGTAGATCTGAAAAAACATTTTAATGAAATGAAAGAATCGATTGTTTGATGAAGTGAAAAAGTTGATGAAACGATTCTTATCATTTTAGAAGACATAAGAATCGATTATATACTTAGTTAAATGATTGAAGAATCGATTCTTGGCCTTTACAAAATGCTCACAATCGATTTCATGCTTAGTTAAAATAGGAGAAGAATCGATTTCATGGTAAGGCTAAATTATAGGAGCAATCGATTCTTTGCTTCTCAATTGTTTAGATAATCGATTGTGTGCTTTAGGAAATATGTAGGAATCGATTTCTTGGACATCCTGAATGTGATAAGAATCGATTTCATGGCCTTTACAAAATAGTGGGAATCGATTCTTGTCTTTTAGGAGATCCTGAAAATCGATTTCATGGTTTAACATTGGATTAAGAAATCGATTTCATGGCCTTTAGAAAATAATATAAATCGATTCTTGGCCATTGGAACAAAATAGAAATTGTTTTTTTTTGCTTTCCACAAAATCGTTTTATGGTTTAGGTGCCACCTTATGCATGCATGCAATTTTATAAAATATTTTTCAAAACTATTTTGATGCACCATGCATGTTTTGAAAAACTCATCTCTCAGCTACTAAAAGTCATAGACCTTCAGTGATAGGACCTTACACAGTGTCCTAAAGAAAGCGGATAAACAAATAGGTCTTGAACTGCTGAGGTGGCTTCTTCTCCAAGCTGCTCCATTTTAATCTTCCTGCTCTTTGCTTTATGTCCTGTACTTAATTCAACTTGAATCATTAGTAGATAAGGTGTAATTTGTTATCATACAAAACAAAGAGTGTTTGCCCAGAGTAGATTATTTTGTAATTTCATTTATTGTATCATATATGACAAAAGATAGCCCTATTGTCGAACCAAGCCTTGCTGGATTATTAGCTTCGAACAGGGGCAGATCTTAGTTAGGACTGGGCAGGGTCAGGGCCCGCCCTAAAAAATCATGTGAAATTACTATCATACCCATGCTTTTTTAAAATCAATCGATAATTATATATATGTTTTGCGCGAATATAAAGAAACCAAATGGTTGAGTTTCGTTGCTTCATCTGTCTCATCCTGTGTTCGATCCCATCTGGGATAACTTCTTTTTTTTTTGACAAATAAAATGCTCAAAAACATAGTAAAATTTGGCTGATTGGAATATCGAACTTCCAACCTAAGGCTTACAACTAAACTTACTTTTTTTTTTACCAAACAACTAAACTTACTTATCAATAGGCTATATTCTTGTTTCTGGTTAAATATAAGAAAGTTAATATATATATATATATATATATATATATATATATATATATATATTCATCATATAATAATTCTTATATTTATTCATATTTTAAAATTTTAATATTATATAATTAATATTTTTTTTCACTTCTCTTATATTAGAACTAGAAATTATGAATCAATAGTTGATAATTTTCAAAAGAAATTTTTTTCATCATTTTCAAATTAAAATCAACTTAATTTATATTTATCTATTTTAATTGTATTTTTCTCAAGCTCTGCCACTACTTTTACCTTCTCTCTCTCGCGCACGTGTAACCCTTCTTCTCCCTCTCATCCTCTCTCACGCTCGTCGTTCCTCATCGTCATTGGTTTCTGCCTCATCGTTCCTTGTCTGTCTTCCTTCTCATCACCGTTGCTGCGTATGATTTGTTGATCGATTTTCTCTGCATCGTCTTTCGATTCTCCGTATTGTCTTCTCATCATAGACGAGTTTTTTTCATTCCGACAAAATTTCTGAAGATAAGTTTTTGCATTTATGCGTCTCATTCATGCGATTGAGTTTCCAGTTGTCTTTCATTAGCGGCCCACCCGGGCTTTTTAGTCAAGATCCGCCACTGAAAAAATCATAGTTATATTAAAGAATAACAACAAAATAAAATCACTTACAATTTATATTATTATTATTATTATTATTATTATTATTATTATTATTCTCTTTTCGCAAATTATTTGCAGTCACTTGCAGAGTTGCAGTACCGACGGTAAGGAAACATGCATGACTCACAAGAAGAAAAAAAAGGAAAATGGAAAACTTGCGTAACAAATAAAAAAGTCTTTCCACCACCAAAAAAAATAAAAAAGTCTTTTGGAAAGTCTCTTGAATTTGGAAGGGAGTGTTTGATGAGTATTGTGTTTGTAGATAACACTAAAAAGTCCCTCAAAATCCTTCTATTAAAACAATTTTTTTAAAATCCTTATGTTTTTAAATACCAATGAATTGTTTTTAAGTGATAAAAAGTCTCAAATGAATACCAGCAGATTTTGACAGTCTCTTTAAAAAGTCTTGAAAATCTGGATTGAATACCAGTTGATTGTTTTTAAGTGACAGAAAATCTTGATTGAATACCAGCAGACTTTTGTTACCCAAAAAAAGTCTTTTAAAATCCTGTGAAATCCTAAACCAATACACATAGAACAAAGCTCCGTCTTGCCAATCTTTCTGGGTTTAAGGAAGTGAATTCCCTTGGGAAATATCTTGGAGCTCATAGGCTGTACTCCTAGGAAAGCTGACTATGATTATTTAATTGATGTGGTGAAGAATAAGCTATCTGGTTGGAAAGCGAGTCATTTATCCTTTGCTGGTTATTGAAGCTTTGCCTCTTATCGCATTATGTCCTCTAGCATTCCTAAGAGTTGTCTTTGAGAGATACAGTAGCTCCAAAGGAATTTCATCTGGGGTGAAGAGGATGGGCGTCACAATACCACGCAATTGATTGGCTCACGATGACTCGGCCTAAGAACTGTGGGGCCTGGGTGTCCGAAATTTGGTTACAATGAACTCGGCTTGCTTCTCCTCGCCACAACAGCTGCTAATTCTCCTCGCCTTGCTTGGTCTTAACCTGTCAATCTGAAAACACAACAACATAAACAGTGAGATTTACAATCTCAGTGAGTTCTTTCGGGACCCCTCACTCTTCACCTCTCGGTATTTTATTTATCTTATCACTTGTCTTAACTTAGCGTAATCCAAAAGTAGTTGAACAAAATCAACCACAGCGGAGAACCCAACCCGGCCTTGGCCGGATAACAATTATGGGCCTTGAATTCAGTAGACATGACCTCCCATTCCAAGTACGCTACTTAACCTCTTAGGATCGTCATCCCCATGGTGTTTTATTCATAGCCATAGTTATGTTCTCACTCGTTATTTCGTTTAATAAAACATCGTTCAACTTAAACAATTATCACAATCAAAACCTCGTTGTTTTTCCATCAGATATACCACAATTAAGTTCAAATAGGGTTAGGATAACTTAGGTTGAATTAGGGAAAGGATTGGGAAGGAATTCGTGTCGAAAGAAAAGCGAAATCGCACTTTATAAAAGGAGGTGGCAGAAGGGGGCGCACGGACCGGGCCCCTACTGCAGGTTTACCAAAAACTTTATTTTTCAAAACAAAACCGCTACAATTTCAATCAATCCTCGACTCAAAATACACCAACCACAGCACCATGAACAATCAAAATAACATTCTAAACAATCATTTTAGAGCACCACAATTTCAATGCAATCACAACAATCATTTGAAACATGCAAAGTCATAAAACATAGCATTTTAGCACAAGAAACATTATTTAACATTTCATCAACTTTAAACCTAACCAATTACTACAAGAAAGTCGCAAGTCCGTTGCAAGTATCCGTGGCAAAGTCGTCGCAAACTCTGTCGTCGCAAATCCGTCGGAAATCCGTCGGAAATTTAAAAAAAAAAAAATTAAATTATACATCCAAAATACTATTTAATAGTTATATCTATACATACTAATCAGTACTAATACATACTATTTAATAGTTATATCCATAATCTGACTCAACTAATCAGTACTAAAACATGAAATTAACATAGACTCTATGATCAAAATCAATCAATTTCCACTCTTGAAGATTGGCAAGTAAGGCCACCAGCAAAACACATCATAAATATTTTAGCATTGAAAGAGTTATGGCTTGATTGTAAATAACTGAAAATATAAATTAGTAGACATTTTATCTGATCATCATTTTATCTGATCAATAACCTGCACATCAGCAATGTAGCCTAATTCAATTTCAAGTGCAATATTAAGTGTTTGAGATTGTCATTTGCTTCATCTATACAAAGAATTGGAAAATAAAGATTCATAGAGCTGTTTACGAAGAGAAGTCTCCATACTATGCAGATAATCTGGAACACCACTCCAAGCTAATTCACACAACTTGCCTACAGGATAGGTAAGGAATAATTATAAGGTTTGCATCATTAATTTACCATTGGGAAACAGAACACTAAATAAATATTATTGAAGCACAACTTCCTTACTTACTGCATAAGCAAAAATGAATATTAGCTGCTTGACAAAGAACAACATTTTGGGCCAACAATTAAGGGCATGAAAGACAAGGCTTTTTGTTATGAAGTATATATCCACACTACTAAAAATTGGAAGCAAGAACATATGAAGTTATTTTTTTTAGTCCTTCTCTTGGACCATATAAAGTTATTTTAAACCTTACCAGCAAACATATCTATAGGTACATGCAACTACGCTGCAGGTATGTTTGTCTGGGCACACAGCTCAAATAAATACTACTGTTATACTTTCATAATTGGAAGCATTCCTCTAGGAGTAATGAGGCAGAAGTCAATAAGTAATAAGTAATACAAGAATATAAAAGTTAAAATACCTAATATAACCATTGTTCTGGAAATTACCTTAGTGAACTTCATAACTCTTGCAGAATCAGTAGCTCTAGCACCTATGGAAGATTTCTGGACTTCTTCAGAAAGAAACAAGTAACAACCCTGTTAAGCAAACAAAAGCCTAATCTCAGAAAGCATTTATACACATGGAGAGATGAATTGCGTGATGAGTGTTGAGTGAACACAAACCTGCCAAGGTAATTGTCAGCAACAGAAAGAGACTTCAATGGCCCTTTAAAGGTAGTTAGGGAACGCAGGAGATGATTCACTCCATCAAAGGACAACTCACAACTCTCAAATTTCAAACTAGTCATGTGGGAGCACGTTTCAGATGTTTCAACAAAATAGGGAGTTAACTTCCTGTATGTTTGATGATAGACAATTAGACACTACTCTAATTTTGTATAATCAAAATTAGCTACAAAAGTGAAATACAATTGACCTGATTCCTTCATCCCCAATCGAATTGTCACTTAAATCCAATTGACCTGGATTTAAGTGACAATTCGATTGGGGATGAAGGAATCAGGTCAATTGTATTTCACTTTTGTAGCTAATTTTGATTATACAAAATTAGAGTAGTGTCTAATTGTCTATCATCAAACATACAGGAAGTTAACTCCCTATTTTGTTGAAACATCTGAAACGTGCTCCCACCAGATTGAAAAGTGAAAACATTAGTTATGCTCAAGCACCATGTATAGATATGTACAAAAAACGCAATAAAGTTATAGTGAAACACTATGACATTTCAATACAATTTGGCAAGTCAATGATTCGTATCATGTGATGAACTGTAAATGACTTGGAGTCTTGTGATACATGCATGAGTAGTGAAATTCTGTGTATACGAATCAATAAATTAAGCAATTCATTGAAAAAAAATCCCTTTTCCCATTAATTCTCATCAAAGTTGAAAAGTCAGACATGATTCTGTTGTTTTCTCCTACCATTTACTTATGTTTATCACTGCAGGATGCCAATATGAAAACACTGGGGTGCAGGAATCAGAATACCCACTTTCAGGCCCAGCCCAAGTCTTCACTTACCTGCTGTTTTAAACAAATAATGCGGAAGCGGTTTATTGCGCACCCGAACCCGGTGCCAACGGGTCAACACGCGGATCCCTTTTTTGCCCGGAGTATATATGCTGAACCCTACCCTACGGATCAGAAAATCAAGAACTCTTGCACGGTTTCTTGTTACGCCATTCTCTTCTTCCTCAAAGTTTCTTCTTGAAGCTCTGCTAGGGTTCCTCAATGGAACCAGATATCTTTGCTGAATCAATACTAGAATCACACCAGCATACTAGCAAGAATGTCTACTCACAAGTATGTTCGAAAGCCCTTTGTTTTCAGTTACTGATTTGTTGTATTTCGAAACCCTAGTTTCGAATCTTTACTGTTTCTTCTCTCCTTCTCTGAATCACTGATTCAATGTTGTTCTTTATGTTGTATGTATGAAACTCACAACAACGATGGACGATTCACACAGTCACGAGAATCAAAACTATTCACAAGGTAAATCAACAGCAACTTTGATGATTTCCTCGTGTTCTTGGTGCTGGGTCTCTCACCGAACGCTTCTGTGAAGGTAATACAGCCTTCTGTTTACCATACTTCCTTATTTGAATCTTTCTTTTATTGTTCAACACAAACCCTAACTGTTTGTGTTGGTTATTTCCTGCAAGTACCCTTCAAGCACTGACTGTATGCGGATCTTCACCACCTGTGAAGATTTCAGAGTTTCACGAGCACCAGAAGGTATAATTTCACCTTCTTTCACTCTCTATTTCACTGTTTCAGTTATAATTCTTTTTCTTTGCACACAAACTTTAACCCTTTGCTGGATTTCTGTTTGCATGCACTCTGAATTGCTGTTTGTTGATTTCTATGAGCTTCACAACTTTGAAACGCACCCAGAATCTTACAAACAGGTATATGATTCTTTTCTTCTTCTGTTACTCTTTTCTTTCACTCATACTTCTCACAAATAAAACACACTAACTCTGTATTTTATTCTTTTGCAGGATCATCAACCACTTGTTGATGGAGTTTTGAGAACTTAGCAACTACAAAGAAAGAAGAGAAGGAAAAGACGCAGAGAGGAATTATAAAACTAAATGCAATGTAATTTTTATGTCTTGTGTTGTAATTCTCTACATACTTCATTCTGTACATATGTGATGTATTTATAGCTTTCCCTGTGGAATATAGCTGTTAGTTTAAAGTTGTTGTAGCTAACAACTCAGTTTGTTAAACCGTTTTAACAAACTAACTAATTTTGTTTTACACTAATTAGTTTACAGCTGTAACAAACTCTCTAACGGCTATTTAATGCCAGCTGTTAGATTAAAGTTAATCTAAGGCTGAGATTAAAAGTAATCTAAGGTTGAGGATTACTAAATCCAACATCCTCCCTTAATCCTAAAACTTAGACGTTTAGGTAAACTTAGAACTCTTCCTTAAGCATAATAAGGAATTAAGCTTAGAGACGGATACTAATACCAGGACAACCCCCTGTTAGACCATAAACAATTTTGATCTGGGACAAGCCCCCAGATTTTAGCTTTCAACCTAGCTGTCTCCTAAGCTTTAGAAGAACCTTACCCTTCAAAGCCTTTTGTAGAAAATCAGCCACCTGCTCTTTAGTTGAGCAGTAATTCAGTGTTTCCAACCAAGCTGCTTGAGTGGCAGCTTTGAAACCCAGAGTGCATTCTGCTATGTTGCTGGCAGAATTGCATTTTTCCTTGTCAAACCTTGCTAGGACCTTCTTAGCACATTTGAATTGTTGTAGAGTAGGATATAGAGGTGTCCTAAAGAACTCTAGCCCTAGGACATAGGATAGAGTCCCTAAGTCTTCTTTAATGGAGTTTAACTCCACAATTGTAGCCTTTTCCAGTTCTTTCACCTTAAGAGCTTCATAGCAATCACATGGTTCTGAATTTGTCCTCATTGCATAGCGTATGAGGTCTCCTTTATTCAGTTTGCCAATTGGGACAAGTTCATAACCTGTCAGCCTCTGTTCCTTAGTCAGAAATTGACCAATAGGGTCAGAATTTAGTGTGGCAGATTCCTTATAGTGAAGAGCTTCTCCTGCTTGCTGCTGTGCAGGCTTCCAAGTGTCAAATTTCCTCATCATAGGGTCTTTAGTGCTGCTTTCCTCCTTAGGACAGCTTCCAAGTAATTCAGCTACTTCCTGAAACAGTTTAAAACACACCAAAGCTCCTCATTTGGTTTTGATCAAATAGATCCAAAGCTTTGAATATTCATCTACACAAGTTAAAACATTTTTGATAGCACCTAATGAAAACACATTAAGTGGCCCATAGGTAGATGAATATGCAATCTGTATTAAGTCCTTAATCTCAGATTTCAGCATTTTTAAACACAGTTTTCCTATCAAACAAGTAGTGCCTGGAACATAGGAAATATTTTTTGTAGATATTACATGTCCAGCTTCCCTTTTGAACCTTAAGTTCCTCATACCTTCTGCTGTAATAGGTTTGGCATATCTGAAGCCAATTTTCCTTCTAGGATAAAAATCAGTCAGCCATTCCTTATGGCTAGTCATGTAGCTTGAACAGCCATAGTTCAAGGACCACATTACTTCAATAATCCTGCCAATATTAGTTGAAACAACAAAGACAACATATTCATAGTTTTTACTTATCCTAGGTTCAATTTTAGTAGTCACAGAAATTTCCTTAATTTCTGTTCCTTGTTCAGTTTCAGAATTTGTAGTTTCTAAACTCAGTTTTAAAACTTACAGATTCTGAATTCACAGAGTCAAAACTCACAGTTTTTACACTCACAGTTTCAAAATTCACAGTTTTTGAAATCATAGATTCTAAACTCACAGAGACCTCCTTAGATTCTGCTTCTAGTTTAGCTTTAGGGATCACAGAAACTACCTCAGTTTCTGTTTTTGGTTCAGTCACAACACACAGAAACTTCCTTAGTTTCTGTTTCAGCTTTAGAACATATAGAAACTTCCTTAGTTTCTGTTTCTGGTTCAGCTGTAACCACATAAACTTCCTTAGTTTCTGTTTCTTCTAAGTCCTCTATAATCATACTAAAGCTTACAAAGTCAGATTCTGAATCAGAATATTCTTTAGCCACATTGGCTTCAGTTTCAGTTTCCCTAGACTTAGAATCATTTCTAGTAGGACATTCTGTGGCATAATGCCCATATTTGTCACACCTGTAGTATTGCACTTTAGATTTGTCTTTCTTAGGTGCATTGCTACCTTTCTTAGTGAATTCAGAATTAGAGTTAGGTTTACCTGACTTACCCTTGGACCAACTAGGCTCACCTGATTGGCTGCTGTCTTTGGCTCCTTTCTTACCCTTAGCTTTGGTGAATAATGCTTGGTCTTCTTCTTCTTCACCTTCTAGCAGATTGATCCTTAGCTCCTTTGCTTCAAGATTTGCTTTGAGCTCTTCCACTTTAAGGTCATCTGGTGAAGTTGTATCTTCAATACTGTCGACTACCCAGCCAAACTTCTTAGTCAAAGACCTTAGGACTTTCTTACAGATCACCTTTTCTGTAAGAGTTTCCCCATACATTGTCATAGTATTAGTGATTTTCTTTAACCTTGTAAAGAAGTCAGAAATACACTCCCCTTCCTTCATCCTTAATGTTTCATATTGAGCTCTTAGGGCTTGCAACTTCTCTTCTTTGATAGGAGCAGCCCCTGTGTAGTATTTTTCTAAGGCTTCCCAGGCAGCTTTAGAAGTTTCTAGATTCCTTATCCTATCAAAGTTGGTTTCATCACATCCTTGATGGATGAGATACAAAGCTTTGAAATCCTTTTGCTCATTTTCATTAAAGATGTTAGTTTGAGCAGGAGTAGGATTTTCAGCCAATGGCTCATAGCCATCTTTGACTATCCTCAAGACTCCATGACAACCAAGAACTACTTTCATCTGAATGCACCCTCTGTCATAGTTTTTCCCATCCAATTTAGGAACTTGTGTGTTTAAACCTGCACTTGTCATCTTACAAACTGAAACTTTAAACACAAAAAACAATTAGCCACTGCTGCTGCACAGTTTCACACTGTGCAGGCTTTAAAAGTAGGAAAGATTTAAAGAAAGCTTTAAGAACAAGACTCTCACACACACCCACTTGCTATGTATTACAGAAACTGTCTAGAAACTTAACAAAACTTAAAGAATCTTAAAAGAAAGAGATAGAGTTAGAAATTTTCCTGTTTTCCCTGGATTGTTACAAGCTCATTGATACCATGTTGTTTTCTCCTACCATTACTTATGTTTATCACTGCAGGTTGCCAATATGAAAACACTGGGGTGCAGGAATCAGAATACCCACTTCCAGGCCCAGCTCAAGTCTTCACTTACCTGCTGTTTTAAACAAATAATGCGGAAGTGGTTTATTACGCACCCGAACCCGGTGCCAACGGGTCAACACTATCTTATTCTCATACTGACTTGAGCGTCGGAGTGGCTTGCAGGTACCCCCCGGGCGCTCACTAACCTCCTGCCAGGGCAGCAAGAGACCTACCAACACCAGCCAACCAAAATACTGCTAGGTACAGAACGTTGGCGACCAGAGTGGGAGATATCTATCTTTCACACAATCACTACTCGAACTTTTCTCTTGCGACTCAATGGCTCCCAGAAGCAGACCCCGGGTTCAAAGTGTTGCCATACCCGTGCCCCGACTAGAGGGTACTCCTGAGGGAAACATCATGACCTTACCTGACGAGGGCACCAGTCGACCTGTCCAGCCCTCGAATGTGAATCAGCTTTTGGATCTCCTGGCCAATCGCACTCAAGCTATGCTGCAGCAGGAAGCTCGCCTAAGGGAAGTTGAAAGGCACGTAGCCTCCCTGCCTGAGCAGCATCCACCCAGCAGGGGAATCCTTCCTTTAACTACGGTGACTTCAAGGTGCCATCAGTCTCCCCCTCGGAGGCACAGCGTCCATCGTTCTCCCCCAAGGCGAAGGCACGTGCATCGCTCTCCCCCTCGGCGACGTAGGCATGGAGGATCAGGCTCACCTCCAAGGACCCCTCCATCACCTCCAGATGACACCTACCAGCCATACGACTCCCACTCCAGGACCTCCTCACGCGCATCCCCTGACTCTCATGAGAGGTCAAGGAACCGGCTCAGTACCCGCAGAAGGCACCACCAGGGATCGCCATCGAGGAGATCCCCGGACCGACACAAGTACCAAGAGTTGGACTATGAAGACACCTCCCCCCGAAACTCAAGAAGGTTTTCAGAGGAGGGACCTTTCACTTGAAGGGTGGATGAATGTCGGATCCCAAGAGCCTTGGAGAAACTGCCAAATCTTAAGATGTATGACGGAACCGGAGATCCAGACCGCCATCTGGCACACTTCTCCCTGATGACGCACTACAGGGGCGCCAGGGAGCCCGTCCACTGTAAAATCTTTCCCCTCAGTCTCGAGAATTCCACATTAGAGTGGTTTAAAGAGTTGAGGCCAAACTCAATCTCCTCATGGGGGCAGCTGGCGAGAATGCTCACAGCTCGTTTCACTGCCTCCCGGCTAAAGCCCAAATCTGAAGAAGTACTGAGAGCCGTTAGGCAGCATAACCACGTGACGCTAAGAGAGTACATTGAGCGTTTCAACAAGGAGGCTTCGTGTGTTAGAAGTTTGGAGGACAAGTGGAGGTTGTTCTAGATGAAAGACGGGTTGAGAAAGGGAAGTCTGTTCTAGGTGGACGTAGGTATCAACAAGCCTAGGAACTTGGGCGAGTTCCTTCAAAGATCCCAGAAATACAAGAATTATGAAGAAAACGATATGGCTTACCGCGAGGCGGCCAAAGTGGGGGGCGATAGGGAAGACGCCCGGGAGGTCCGCCAACGAAAAGTAACTGGAGGCGGGCACCGCGAGGGGTGCTCTCGCAAATTCACAGAGCTTACCCCCCTCATCGCATCTCGGTCACGGATCCTGACTGAACGCGCTAACGCCGAATTCGGGAACATCAAAAGGCAAGAGCCTTTGGTACTAAAAGATGGCCAGAAGTTCTCGAAGAAATGGTGCCGCTATCATCAAAGCGGAGGCCACGATACCAATGGCTGTCGAGCTCTGAAGGAAGATATTGAGGAATTGATTCAGAAATGAAAACTGTTATAGTATGCGAAGAAGGAGGGGGAGTCGAGTGGCTCACGCAAAAGAGCCCGATCCCCCAGAAGAAGATCCCGGTCCCCTAGGAAGGGGAAGGCCCCAGTCGGTGAGGGGGTCAAAGATGATGACGGTGAATCCACTGATAAAGAGGACACCCGAAGGTCCAAAGGGAGGCCAGTGGCCATGGTGATCCACGGGAGAAACCCCCATGATGATTGGGGGTCAAACAAGTCGATGAAGAGGAAGTGGAAGGAAATCCAGAGTGTTGCGTCGACCTCATCCCCCAGGAAGGGACCAACCAGACCGCCCCTAGCCTTTGACGATAATGATCTGCTAGATGGGAAACCGAACAAACACGTCCCACTGCTCGTCACTGCCATTATCGCCAACGTTGAGGTAAGGAGGATCCTGGTCGACCAGGGAAGTGCAGTGGACATCATCTTTGAAGACTTGCTGCAAGTGCTAAACATCTCCCCCGACGATCTGACCCCATACCGAGGTGGGGACCTAACCGGGTTCAACGGGTCAAAGACTAAGCCACTGGGCCACCTGGAGCAGATGGTCACCTACGGAAACCCCGACGGCAAACCGCCTTTGTTTAGAACTGTGAAAACACCCTTTCTGGTCCTCCCATGCAAGTCGGTCTACCAGTGCATCATTGGTAGGCCCACACTAGGCAAGCTGGAGGCGGTCACCTCAACGGTTCATCTGAAGATTAAGTTCTACACTTTAGAAAATAAGATTGTGACCCTTCAGGCGGACCTAGGAGCAGCACGCAGGTGTTTCTACATGAGCTTTAAGAATGAAAGGGAGACTGCCGAGGTAAGAAACTCAGACAATGGGTCTAGAAAAGAAGCTGAGGTGAATTTGGCAGACGGGGACGCCAGAGGTGATTCAAGTAGTGAGGAAGAGGAGGAAAGCTCCACCCTCACTAAGCGGCCAAAAAAGCGTATGAAGAAGTTCGAACCAGATGCAGAATGTTCTCACCTCCTTGAGGAGGTTAAAAAGAAGCTCACCATCCACCCAAGGGAGAACAGGGACTTGTTACTCTATTCTACATCTGGCTGTTGATTCCAATACTTAGAACGCTTTTAGGCTAAAGAAGTTGGTTGTATGAGTTTGCTTTCGCGTCAAAACAATTTAATAGCATGGACTGATAACACGCGTGAATGAATGAAGCCTTACTATTTACGGTTCAAAATATTGTTTCGCAAATCACAGTTTTTGCCCTAGCACCCTAGAAAACACCTAGGCACCCAGTACCAAGGCGCCAAGGAACAACTTGCAACCGAGGGAAACTGGCACCCAACACTGAAGCAGGCTGTAACACCCTAAAATTATTTAATTAAGTAATTGGGGATTTAAATTAAATTATTTGATGTAATTTAATTAATTAGAATTTATACTAATATGTGTAGGAAGTATTAGAAAGTGGAGGTGCCAAACCAAATGGACTTGGGCCTAAGTGAGAAGCCCAAGCCCATTATTCTTGTCACATGCGAAGTGGCTAGGCTAGTTGGAGGCTAGGGTTTTGTGGCAATTCGCAAATTGGAGAGCTAGAGAGTGAGGGAAAGGGCGCCGTAAGGAGAGGAGAAGAAGAGGAGAGAAATCGCAACCAAGGAAGAGCAAGGAACGTGATTTTGTTGCTGTGGTCCTGTACGTGACTATCTCCGGAGCCTCCGTTCTTCAATTTCGAGGTTAGGGGAGCTCTATCCTTCCATCTAATACATTCTATGATAGGTCCTAGATCTAAGATTCATGCTAGATTTCGTGATGTTCTTGATGATTCTTTTGCGTTTCTTGATGTTCTTGATGTTAACTTCCATATATGTTCATTATAATGTGTTTGCGAATTCGATTCCTTGTGTAGTGTGATCCATGAAATTGTCTTATTGGTGGTGATATGCGCATATGTTGAGAATCCATAATTGTGATCCATGTGTTTGGCTTGTTTGAGGTGAGGTCGCTTAGGGGTTGTGTTGTTTGGGCGCCTAGGGCGCCAAGATGATTGTTGGATGACGTTTTCAATTAAATTTTTGGTAAAATTGAGTTTTGGGATTTCGAAAACAATTAGGTGCATTTTTGGTTGCTGGAAAAATTGGAATTTTTACGCTTTAAAATTGTTAAGAAAACAAATTTCCAGTGTTAAAAAGTGTTGAACAAAATTCTGGATGTTGCTGCTGTTTCTGGGCGCTAAGCGCCTGTGCTGGGCGCTGGGCGCCTGTGGTGTGTGGTGTTGCGCGTGTGTGCGCGCCTGGGCGCTAGGCGCCCGTGTCGTGTCGTGTTGTGCGTGTGTGCGCGCCTGGGCGCTGGGCGCCTGTGGCGCAGTGTTGCGTGTTGCGTTGTGCGCGCCTGGGCGCTGGGCGCCTGTGGCGCTGTGTTGCGTGTTGCGTTGTGCGCGCCTGGGCGCTGGGCGCCTGTGGCGCTGTGTTGCGTGTTGTGTTGTGTTGCCTGGGCGCCTAAGGCGCCAATTTTCAGAACGTTGCCTAATTTTTCCCAAAATTATTTTTATCATAACTTTTGACTCAGACGTCCGTTTTGAACGATTCGAAAAGTGTCGTGAAGCTTTTTACGTTGTCCATCTATGGGTCCAATTTTTAAAATGAAAAATTGTTATTTTCTGACTGTTTGTGGGCGCCCAAGTGGCTGTCCCCGGTGATCGTCCCAGGGACATTGAAATATGATATGAAGCTCTTTAAAAATCCTTTTGGTGTATAAACGACAGTTTTAGCAAAATAATGTCAAAAATGATGATTTTGACGATGATGCCTTCGGGGCTAGTTAAATGACTGTTTCGCCCTTAGTGGCTATTTATTATTATTTATGACGTGTAAAAGACTGTTTTGCCCCTAGTGGCCAAAGTTGTAGATAATGATGTGTAAATGACGAGGATGCCCTTGGTGGTTAGTCAAATGACGTTTTTGCCCTCAGTGGCTATGGTTTGAGTTGATTGATGTTTATGTGTAAGTGACAATGAAAAACCAGTGACGTTTGGGGCCCGAAGGGCTAAGTGATGTTAAGGTCTAAATGGCCTAGTGACGTTGTGTGCTGATTGTGAGTTTTGACAGGTGCTGTGCTCTTTGCGAGCAAACCGGTAAGTGACGGGTCACATAGTTGACTATGAATTGAATAATTGTGTGTTTGTGTATTGTGAGTGGTGCATGCCATAGTGTCTCATGCCCATATGCATACAACCCAGTGACGTTTTGAGGCCTGAGTGGCTAAGTGACGATGAGGCCTGAGTGGCTAAGCGACGTTTTGTGAAAAGGTACCTCATGCATATACCCGCGAGTGGGTTGCATTTTCATAAGCCTACATGACATGAGATGAGTTGTTGAAAATGATGTGAATGATGACTGTGATGTGGATGTTTAGTGTATTGGATGCTGACTGTTCTAGTGTGTAGCCTACGATTAGTACTTATCATATTTTCTATTATATGGATTGAAATGATGCTCACCCTTTCCTGTTTGAATGTTACCCCCGTGTTGGTAACGTGCAGGTGATTCCCAGTGAAGGTCTTAGCTTCACTTTTTGAGTCGAGTCGTCATGCTCTGATACGTAGCACTCAGGGGGGGAAAACGAACTCGGCATTTATTAATGATTTTTGGTTGTTATGTCCATGTGGACTATTCTGTTATGTTTTACTATTTTCCGCTGCGTAGTTGGTTTTATTATGTTGAGTTTTATAAGCGACGTTAAATTGAGGCTTGAGGTTTCTTTTATTTGTGACGTGCTACGTGGATGCATAATTATTGAGTTGAACTGTTTTCGAAATTGATAAGCGACGTTTTAGTGATGTATGTGTAACATTCCCTATGAACGAAATTTTCAAACTCTGATTTTATAAATAAAGCGACGGGTAGAAAAGGGGTGTTACATTAGTGGTATCAGAGCAGTTCGGTCTGTCCGGCCAATGTTGTCCTGTCATAGTGTCTTATGACAATAGATTAGTTCTGAATATTTGGTTTGTGCTGCAGTGATAGTTCATAATGGCTGGGAGGAACGACGCTGCTCTTGCTGCTGCATTGCAGGCTATGGCTCAGGCTGTGCAGGGTCAGCAGAATGTTGGAGATAATGCTGGTTTTAGGAGTCTGACTACCTTCCAGAGGGAGAATCCGCCCACCTTTAAGGGCAAATATGATCCAGATGGTGCTATGGCTTGGCTGAAGGAGATCGAGAGGATTTTTAGGGTGATGGACTGTACTGTTGAGCAGAAGGTCCGTTTTGGTACCCACATGTTAGCCGAGGAGGCCGACGACTGGTGGTTGGCTACTAGGCAGAGGTTAGAGGCTGTGCAGGAAGAGATTACTTGGGAGGTATTCAGCAGGGAATTTCTGAGAAAATATTTTCCTGAAGACGTCAGAGGGAAGAAAGAGATAGAGTTTTTAGAGCTAAAACAGGGTGGTATGTCTGTGACTGCCTATGCGGCAAAATTTGTGGAACTAGCAAAATTTTATCCACACTACAGTGAGGCTACAGCTGAATTTTCAAAATGCATCAAATTTGAGAATGGGTTAAGGCCTGATATTAAAAAGGCCATAGGTTATCAGAAGATTCGTGTGTTCGCAGATCTGGTTGACAGTTGCAGAATCTTCGAGGAGGACAGTACTGCTCATTATAAAGCTACTTCTGAGAAAAAGGGTAAGTTTCAGAGTCGAAGCAAGCCGTATGAAGTTCCTGCGGGTAAGGGTTATCAGAGGGCTGCTGGAGCTAAGGGTTCTAGTGGGGGAGATGCCCCTGCTAGCATTGTCTGTTATAAGTGTGGCAAGCCTGGCCACAAGAGTACTACATGCAGGTCTGATGACAGGAATTGCTACCGTTGTGGTAAAAAGGGTCATATGGCAGCCGAGTGTAAGGTCAAGGATGTGGTGTGTTTCAACTGTGGTGAGTCTGGGCATATCAGTACAAAGTGTACAAAGCCGAAGAAGGAAAGGTCTACTGGGAAGGTGTTTGCATTGGCAGGAGAGGAGCATGATGATGATGGTCTGATTAGAGGTACGTGTTTTATTAATGGTACTTCTCTGAAATCTCTTATTGATACTGGTGCTACCCATTGTTTTATATCTGTTGATTGCTGTAAAAGATTGGGTCTTGTTTTATCTGCTATGTGTGGGGATATGGTTGTCGATACTCCTGCGAAGGGGTCGGTGATTACGTCCCAGGTGTGTTCTCAGTGTCCCGTGTCGATCTTCGGCAGGGACTTTATTGTGAATTTTGTCTGTTTGCCGTTGAGAGGTCTGGATGTAATCTTAGGCATGGACTGGTTAGAGAATAATCACGTCCATATCAATTGTCGAAGCAAGTCGATTAGTTTCGGTGAGGAAAGTTCCGTTTTGATATCTGCTGGTCAGCTGAAGAAGTTGAAGAAAGAAGGAGTTCAGTTGTTTGCGTTGATGGCTTCGTTGTCTGCTGAGAGTCAGGCTGTTACTGAGGAACTGAAAGTGGTACGCGAATTTCCTGAAGTCTTTCCTGATGAGATTCCGGGTGTGCCACCGGAAAGAGAAGTTGAGTTTTCGATTGATCTTGTACCTGGTACGAGGCCTGTGTCTATGGCACCGTACAGAATGTCGGCGTCGGAATTGTCTGAGTTAAAGACGCAACTTGAAGAATTGCTTGAGAAAAAGTTTGTGAGACCAAGTGTATCGCCGTGGGGAGCTCCGGTATTGTTAGTGAAGAAGAAAGATGGGAGCATGAGGTTATGTGTGGACTATCGTCAGTTGAATAAGGTAACTATCAAGAATAAGTATCCGCTTCCGAGGATCGACGATCTGATGGATCAATTAGTGAGTGCTCGTGTTTTCAGCAAAATTGATTTGAGGTCCGGATATCATCAGATTAAAGTAAAGGATGAGGATGTTCAGAAAACAGCGTTCAGGACAAGGTATGGGCATTATGAATATTCAGTGATGCCGTTCGGTGTGACCAATGCTCCTGGTGTGTTTATGGAATATATGAACCGTATTTTCCATGATTACCTAGATCGGTTTGTGGTGATCTTCATAGATGATATTCTAGTTTATTCTAAGTTAGAGGAAGAGCATGCTGAGCACCTGAAGTCAGTGTTGGAAGTTTTAAAAGAGAAAAAGCTGTACGCTAAGTTATCGAAGTGTGAGTTCTGGCTGAAAGAGGTGAGTTTCCTTGGGCACGTGATTTCTGGTAATGGTATTGCGGTTGATCCGGCAAAAGTAGAAGCAGTGTTGGAGTGGGAGTCTCCGAAGTCCGTAACAGAGATTAGAAGCTTTTTGGGTTTGGCTGGGTACTACAGGAGGTTCATCGAGGGTTTTTCCAAGTTGGCCCTTCCATTGACTCAGTTGACTTGCAAGGGTAAAGTTTTTGTTTGGGATGCTCGATGTGAGGAAAGTTTTATGGAACTGAAAAAGAGATTGACGACGTCGCCTGTTTTGACGTTGCCTAATCCAGAGGAACCGTTCGTTGTATATTGTGACGCTTCGAAGATGGGTCTCGGTGGTGTGTTAATGCAGGATGGGAAAGTCGTTGCGTATGCGTCGAGGCAGTTGCGGGTTCATGAGAAAAATTACCCTACACATGATTTAGAGTTGGCTGCTGTGGTATTTGTGCTTAAAATTTGGAGGCACTACCTTTATGGTTCGAGGTTCGAAGTGTTCAGTGATCATAAGAGGCTAAAGTATCTGTTCGATCAGAAAGAGTTGAATATGAGACAGCGTCGGTGGTTGGAGCTCTTGAAGGATTATGACTTTGGTTTGAATTATCATCCCGGCAAAGCTAATGTCGTGGCTGATGCTTTAAGCAGAAAGTCTTTGCATATGTCGGCAATGATGGTGAAAGAATTAGAGTTAATTGAGGAATTCAGAGATTTGAGTTTGGTTTGTAAAATGACACCTCGCAGTGTCAAGCTGGGAATGTTAAAGATCGATAATGATTTCCTGGGCAGCATCAGAGAGGCTCAGAAGTCAGATGTCAAGTTAGTGGATTTAATTAATGGGGTTGGTCAATCTGAAGATGAAGATTTCAAATTAGATTCCAGTGGTGTGTTGAGGTTCCGGGGTAGGATCTGTGTTCCGGACAATGAAGAGATGAGAAAGGCAATTTTAGAGGAGGGTCATCGTAGCAAGTTGAGTATCCATCCTGGAGCGACGAAAATGTATCAAGATCTGAAAAAGATGTTTTGGTGGTATGGTATGAAGAGAGATGTGGCACAGTTTGTGTATGCCTGTTTGACCTGTCAAAAGTCGAAGGTTGAACACCAGAAGCCTGCAGGGTTAATGCAACCGTTGGAGGTTCCAGAGTGGAAGTGGGATAGCATAGCGATGGATTTTGTGACGGGATTGCCGAATACAGTTAAGGGTCATGATGCTATTTGGGTGATCGTTGATAGGTTAACGAAGTCTGCTCACTTTATTCCTATTAATATCACTTATCCGGTGTCGAGGTTGGCAGAGGTATATGTCAAAGAAATTGTGAGGCTGCACGGTGTTCCGAAGAGTATTGTGTCAGATAGGGATCCGAGGTTCACTTCCGAGTTTTGGAAGAGTTTGCAGAAAGAATTGGGTTCTAAGTTAAAAATGAGTTCGGCGTATCATCCCCAGACAGACGGTCAGTCAGAGAGGACAATTCAGTCATTAGAGGATTTGTTGAGGGCTTGTGTATTGGAACAGCGGGGTTCATGGGATTCCTACCTTGCATTGATTGAGTTTACTTATAACAACAGTCACCATTCCAGCATTGGGATGGCACCGTTTGAAGCATTGTATGGTCGAAAGTGTAAGACGCCATTGTGTTGGTATGATTCGGGAGAGAGTGTAGTTTTGGGACCGGAGATTGTCCGGGAGACTACAGAGAAAATCAAAATGATCCGTGAAAAGATGAAGGCTTCGCAGAGTCGTCAGAAGAGTTATCATGACAAGCGGAGGAAGGATTTAGAGTTTCAGGAGGGTGAGCATGTGTTCTTGAGGGTTTCTCCTATTACCGGTGTTGGTCGAGCGTTGAAATCGAAGAAGCTCACTCCTCGATTTGTTGGTCCTTATCAGATTTCTGAAAGAATCGGAAATGTGGCTTATAGAGTGGCTTTACCGCCAAATCTTTCGAACTTGCATGACGTGTTTCACGTGTCACAACTTCGGAAGTATGTTTCGGATCCATCTCATGTGATCCATATGGACGATGTAGAGGTGCGGGATAATCTCACTGTGGAGACGATGCCCGTACGGATTGAGGATCGTGAAGTGAAGGCGCTTAGAGGCAAAGAGATTGCATTAGTGAAAGTGGTCTGGCTAGGAGCTGCCGGCGAGAGTATGACTTGGGAGCTAGAGAGCAAGATGCGAGAATCCTACCCAGAGTTGTTTGATCAGGTAAATTTCGAGGACGAAATATTCTAAGTGGGGGAGAGTTGTAACACCCTATAATTATTTAATTAATTTATTTAATAAAGTAATTGGGGATTTAAATTAAATTATTTGATGTAATTTAATTAATTAGAATTTATACTAATATGTGTAGGAAGTATTAGAAAGTGGAGGTGCCAAACCAAATGGACTTGGGCCTAAGTGAGAAGCCCAAGCCCATTATTCTTGTCACATGCGAAGTGGCTAGGCTAGTTGGAGGCTAGGGTTTTGTGGCAATTCGCAAATTGGAGAGCTAGAGAGTGAGGGAAAGGGCGCCGTAAGGAGAGGAGAAGAAGAGGAGAGAAATCGCAACCAAGGAAGAGCAAGGAACGTGATTTTGTTGCTGTGGTCCTGTACGTGACTATCTCCGGAGCCTCCGTTCTTCAATTTCGAGGTTAGGGGAGCTCTATCCTTCCATCTAATACATTCTATGATAGGTCCTAGATCTAAGATTCATGCTAGATTTCGTGATGTTCTTGATGATTCTTTTGCGTTTCTTGATGTTCTTGATGTTAACTTCCATATATGTTCATTATAATGTGTTTGCGAATTCGATTCCTTGTGTAGTGTGATCCATGAAATTGTCTTATTGGTGGTGATATGCGCATATGTTGAGAATCCATAATTGTGATCCATGTGTTTGGCTTGTTTGAGGTGAGGTCGCTTAGGGGTTGTGTTGTTTGGGCGCCTAGGGCGCCAAGATGATTGTTGGATGACGTTTTCAATTAAATTTTTGGTAAAATTGAGTTTTGGGATTTCGAAAACAATTAGGTGCATTTTTGGTTGCTGGAAAAATTGGAGTTTTTACGCTTTAAAATTGTTAAGAAAACAAATTTTCAGTGTTAAAAAGTGTTGAACAAAATTCTGGATGTTGTTGCTGTTTCTGGGCGCTAAGCGCCTGTGCTGGGCGCTGGGCGCCTGTGGTGTGTGGTGTTGCGCGTGTGTGCGCGCCTGGGCGCTAGGCGCCCGTGTCGTGTCGTGTTGTGCGTGTGTGCGCGCCTGGGCGCTGGGCGCCTGTGGCGCAGTGTTGCGTGTTGCGTTGTGCGCGCCTGGGCGCTGGGCGCCTGTGGCGCTGTGTTGCGTGTTGTGTTGTGTTGCCTGGGCGCCTAAGGCGCCAATTTTCAGAACGTTGCCTAATTTTTCCCAAAATTATTTTTATCATAACTTTTGACTCAGACGTCCGTTTTGAACGATTCGAAAAGTGTCGTGAAGCTTTTTACGTTGTCCATCTATGGGTCCAATTTTTAAAATGAAAAATTGTTATTTTCTGACTGTTTGTGGGCGCCCAAGTGGCTGTCCCCGGTGATCGTCCCAGGGACATTGAAATATGATATGAAGCTCTTTAAAAATCCTTTTGGTGTATAAACGACAGTTTTAGCAAAATAATGTCAAAAATGATGATTTTGACGATGATGCCTTCGGGGCTAGTTAAATGACTGTTTCGCCCTTAGTGGCTATTTATTATTATTTATGACGTGTAAAAGACTGTTTTGCCCCTAGTGGCCAAAGTTGTAGATAATGATGTGTAAATGACGAGGATGCCCTTGGTGGTTAGTCAAATGACGTTTTTGCCCTCAGTGGCTATGGTTTGAGTTGATTGATGTTTATGTGTAAGTGACAATGAAAAACCAGTGACGTTTGGGGCCCGAAGGGCTAAGTGATGTTAAGGTCTAAATGGCCTAGTGACGTTGTGTGCTGATTGTGAGTTTTGACAGGTGCTGTGCTCTTTGCGAGCAAACCGGTAAGTGACGGGTCACATAGTTGACTATGAATTGAATAATTGTGTGTTTGTGTATTGTGAGTGGTGCATGCCATAGTGTCTCATGCCCATATGCATACAACCCAGTGACGTTTTGAGGCCTGAGTGGCTAAGTGACGATGAGGCCTGAGTGGCTAAGCGACGTTTTGTGAAAAGGTACCTCATGCATATACCCGCGAGTGGGTTGCATTTTCATAAGCCTACATGACATGAGATGAGTTGTTGAAAATGATGTGAATGATGACTGTGATGTGGATGTTTAGTGTATTGGATGCTGACTGTTCTAGTGTGTAGCCTACGATTAGTACTTATCATATTTTCTATTATATGGATTGAAATGATGCTCACCCTTTCCTGTTTGAATGTTACCCCCGTGTTGGTAACGTGCAGGTGATTCCCAGTGAAGGTCTTAGCTTCACTTTTTGAGTCGAGTCGTCATGCTCTGATACGTAGCACTCAGGGGGGGAAAACGAACTCGGCATTTATTAATGATTTTTGGTTGTTATGTCCATGTGGACTATTCTGTTATGTTTTACTATTTTCCGCTGCGTAGTTGGTTTTATTATGTTGAGTTTTATAAGCGACGTTAAATTGAGGCTTGAGGTTTCTTTTATTTGTGACGTGCTACGTGGATGCATAATTATTGAGTTGAATTGTTTTCGAAATTGATAAGCGACGTTTTAGTGATGTATGTGTAACATTCCCTATGAACGAAATTTTCAAACTCTGATTTTATAAATAAAGCGACGGGTAGAAAAGGGGTGTTACACAGGCAGCGCCCATGAGGGCGCCTGGCAAGGCGCCAGTACAGAAACAGGCAGCGCCCATGAGGACGCCAGGCAGGAGAGCGCCTAACAGGAGGTTGTAACACCCCATTTTCTACCCGTTGATTTAATTGGAAAAATATCAGAGTTTTCAAAAATTTATTTCGCACGAGGAATGTTACACATACTTCCATAAAATAATGCTTCTCAATAAAACAATTCAAACACAATAATCCTGCAACACATAGCACGTCACTAAGAGGAGAACCTCAATACGCAGTCATCATCGCAAATAAACTTAACTTCACTAAACCAACTACGCAGCGGAATAACAAAATAAAACAGAATTGTCAACAAAACATAACAACCGAAATTATTCATAACATTAAGTTCGTCCCCCCCCCCCCCTGAGTGCTACGTATCAGAGCGTGACGACTCGACTCGAAATAGTGAAGGTACCTAGTCCTTCACTCGCGATCACCTGCACGTTACCGCATAGGGGTAACATTCAAACAGAAGGGTGAGTCCAATTCAATCCATATAATAAATCACATGATAAGCAATAAGTCAAGTCACAGCTCTAAATTAATCACATCACAATCATCAATTACATCATTACAATAACTCGTCACTATGTCATGTAGGCATATGAAATGCAACCCACTCGCGGGCATATGCATGAGGTACCTTTTCACAAACGTCGCTTAGCCATTATGGCCTCATCGTCACTTAGCCTTTTGGGCCTCAAAACGTCACTGGGTTTATGCACATGGGATGCATGAGACACTATAACATGCACCACGCACAAATCATACAATCACGGTCAACTATGTGACCCGTCACTTACCAATTTACCCACAAGAGACACAACACCTGTCAATTCACAATTACTCACAACAACATCACTTAGCCTTTCGGGCCTCAAACGTCACTGGGTTTCATCGTCACTTATTCACAAACATCATCAATTCAACAATAGCCACTGAGGGCAAAAACGTCGTTTACTAGCCACTAAGGCATTACCGTCATTTACACATCATTATAAATAATATTAGCCACTAAGGGCAAAACAGTCATTTAACTAGCCACTAAGGGCATCATCGTCATTTACACATCATTATAAATAATATTAGCCACTAAGGGCAAAACAGTCATTTAACTAGCCACTAAGGGCATCATCGTCATTTAGACATCATTATAAATAATATTAGCCACTAAGGGCAAAACAGTCATTTAACTAGCCACTAAGGGCATCATCGTCATAAATCACCCATTTTGACACTAACACGTTAAAACAGTTATTTATAGGTAAAGAGGATTTTTAAAGAACTCAGTTCGACTTTACAATGTCACCGTAATGACCACCGGGGACAGCCGCTTGGGCGCCCAGCAACCTTCAGAAATTATAAGTTTTTATTTTTAAAAATGGGACACACAGATAGACAACTGAAAAAGCTTCCCGACACTTTTTGAAACGTTTAAAACGGATGTCCGAGTCGAAAGATATAGCAAAAACAGTTTCCATAAAAATTTTGGGAACATCCTGAAAAACTGGCACCCTTGGCGCCCAGCGCCTGGCACCTGGCGCCCAGCGCCCAGCAACAACGCACACACGGAATACTGGCGCCCTTGGCGCCCAGCGCCTGGCACCAGCAACAACGCACGCACGCAACAATCACACACGGGCGCCCAGCGCCTGGCGCCTAGCGCTCAGCGCAACACCCACACACGCACACGGGCGCTCAGCGCCCAGCGCCTGGCGCCCAGCGCAACACACAGTGGCGCACACACTCACGCGCACAACCAGCACTGGCGCCCTTGGCGCCCAGCACAGGGCGCCTGGCGCCCAGAACACTTCCAGCAACATCAACATCAAAATTTCAGCACATATATCTTGTTTCTCAAATTGTTAATTGATCAATTACAACACCCATTACAATCATCATAGACACATATTGAAATCATCAAAAATTATACACCAACCATCAAAATCAACAACATCCCAAGCACAAACATGAAAATCACGCATCCATCAACAACAATAACATGAATTTCGCAACATAAATCATGATCATGGTTCATCTAGGCCATCACTACCTAAAACCTATCATAGGAATTATTATAAAAATTGATAGAACTCCCCTTACCTCGAATTTGAAGAATAGGAGCCCTAGAGATGGTCACGAACGGAACCACGGCAACAATTCACGCCCCTTTCCTCTCCTTGGTTGTGCGACTTGCTCTCTGTACACCCCATTTTCTACCTGTTGATTTAATTGGAAAAATATCAGAGTTTTCAAAAATTTGTTTCGCACGAGGAATGTTACACATACTTCCATAAAATAATGTTTCTCAATAAAACAGCTCAAACACAATAATCCTGCAACACATAGCACGTCACTAAGAGGAGAACCTCAAACACAGTTATCACCGCAAATAAACTTAACTTCAATAAACCAACTACGCAGCGGAAATACGGAATAAAACAGAATCATCAACAAAACATAACAGCTGAAATCATTCATAAACATTAAGTTCGTCCCCCCCCCCCCCCCTGAGTGCTACGTATCAGAGCGTGATGACTCGACTCGAAATAGTGAAGGTACCTAGTCCTTCACTCGCGATCACCTGCACGTTACCGCATAGGGATAACATTCAAACAGAAGGGTGAGTCCAATTCAATCCATATAATAAATCATATGATAAATAATAAGTCAAGTCACAGCTCTAAAATAATCACATCACAATCATTAATTACATCACTACATAAACTCATCACTATGTCATGTAGGCATATGAAGTGCAACCCACTCGCGGGCATATGCATGAGGTACCTTTTCACAAACGTCGCTTAGCCATTATGGCCTCATCGTCACTTAGCCTTTTGGGCCTCAAAACGTCACTGGGTTTATGCACATGGGATGCATGAGACACTATAACATGCATCACGCACAAATCACACAATCACGGTCAACTATGTGACCCGTCACTTACCAATTTGCCAAATAAGAGGCACAACACCTGTCAATTCACAATTTACACACAACAACATCACTTAGCCTTTTAGGCCTTAACATCACTTAGCCTTTTAGGCCTCAAAACGTCACTGGGTTTTCATCCTCACTTATTCATAAACATCATCAACTCAAACAATAGCCACTGAGGGCAAAAACGTCATTTACTAGCCACCAAGGGCATCATCGTCATTTACACATCATTATCACCAATATTGGCCACTAAGGGAAAAAAGGTCATTTAACTAGCCACTAAGGGCATCATCGTCATTTACACATAATTATAAATAATATTAACCACTAAGGGCAAAACAGTCATTTAACTAGCCACTAGGGGCATCCTCGTCATTTACACATCATTATCAACAATATTGGCCACTAAGGGCAAAAAAGTCATTTAACTAGCCACTAAGGGCATCATCGTCATTTACACATAATTATAAATAATATTAGCCACTAAGGCAAAACAGTCATTTAACTAGCCACTAGGGGCATCATCGTCATTTACACATAATTATAAATAATATTAGCCACTAAGGGCAAAACAGTCATTTAACTAGCCACTAAGGGCATCATCGTCAAAATCATCACTTTTAACACTAAAACGTTGAAACCACTGGTTATACAAAAAGGGGATTTTTAAAGACACCAAAACATCTTTTCAATGTCACAGCAGCAACCACCGGAAACAGCCACTTGGGCGCCCAGCAACCTTCAGAAATTATAAGTTTTTATTTTTAAAAAAGGGACACAAAGATAGACAACTGAAAGAGCTTCCCGACACTTTTTGAACCGTTAAAAACGGATGTCCGAGTCAAAAGATATAGCGAAAACAGTTTTCGAAAACATTTTGGGAACATCCTGAAAAACTAGCGCCCTGGGCGCCCTAGCAAAACGCAACACGCACACACACTGGCGCCCAGCGCCCAGCGCCTGGCGCCCTGCGCCTTGGCGCAACACGCAACACACGCACACGGGCGCTCAGCGCCCAGCGCCTGGCGCCCAGCGCCCAGCGCAACACACACGCGCACACACGGGCGCCCAGCGCCCAGCGCCTGGCGCCCAGCACAACACAACACACGCCACGCAGCAACACATGCACTAGCGCCCTTGGCGCCCAGCACAGGGCGCCTGGCGCCCAGAACACTTCTAGCAACACAGATTTCAACACAATTACAGCACAAACTATTTCTTTCTTCAAATTTTTCACATGACCATCCACAACACCATTTTACCACAACTCATGAGCACACATAAGATCCTTGAAATCATCTATCAAACATCAAAATTCAACAATATCCCAAACACAAACATGGCGCCCTAGGCGCCCATAACACAAAAACAATGGATTTCGGCCACAACCATGAACATCACGCATACATCACAAATCAAGAACATGAATTTACAACATACTCAGGATCATGGTTAATTCTAGGCTATCACTACCTAAAACCTATCATAGGATCCATTATAGAAATTGATAGGACATCCCCTTACCTCGAATTTGAAGAATAGGAGCCCTAGAGACGGTCACGAACGGAACCACGGCAACAGAATCACGCCCCTTCCTCCTCCTTGCTCGCGGCCTTCTCCTCTCTTCCTTTCTCTCTACGGCGCCCCTTCTCTTCTCCTTTCTCTCTTCTCAATTTCGCAAATGCCTCACAAAACCCTAGCCCCCAATTGACTTAGCCACATTCGCATATCACTTGGATCATGGGCTTGGGGTTTTTCACTTAAGCCCAGCTCATCCAAGTGGTGCCTCCTTTTCCTAATACCACCACAAAATTAATATAATTTTAATTAATTAAATTATACCCAATAAATTAAATAAATTCCTAAATATTTAATTAAATAAATTAATTAAATATTTAGGGTGTTACAGAGGTCGTCTGAAAGCCAAGTCCTAACACAAGCAGAGGGAACCAGGCAACTATGCAGAACTAAGGCACGAGTCGACCTACTCGGTTCGTGAAGCGACTATAAGACATGTCGCAACATCTGGTGGGCGAGTTAAATTCGGACCGTGTTCTGATAAACTGCCCCCAGAGTCCCTAGAGGTGCGAAGCGACTTCGAAATTTTGCAACCTCTGATGGGTGAGTTAGATTCGGATAGATTCTGATAAACTTTTGTCAGAGTCCCTAGAGGTGCGAAGCGACTTCGAAATGTCGCAACCTCTGGTGGGCGAGTTAAATTCGGACCGTGTTCTGATAAAATGCCCCCAGAGTCCCTAGAGGTGCGAAGCGACTTCGAAATGTCGCAACCTCTGATGGGTGAGTTAGATTCGGATAGATTCTGATAAACTCCTGTCAGAGTCCCTAGAGGTGCGAAGCGACTTCGAAATGTCGCAACCTCTGGTGGGCGAGTTAAATTCGGACCGTGTTCTGATAAACTGCCCCCAGAGTCCCTAGAGGTGCGAAGCGACTTCGAAATGTCGCAACATCTGATGGGTGAGTTAGATTCGGATAGATTCTGATAAACTCCTGTCAGAGTCCCTAGAGGTACGAAGCGACTTCGAAATCTCGCAACCTCTGGTGGGCGAGTTAAATTCGGACCAAGTTCTGGTAAATTTCCCCCAGAGTTAACATTACCACGAGGCGATATGTCATGAAACATTCAGAGGCGTGAAAAATAAGCAGGACAAAGAGGAAACGTGGTTGTAACGTAAAAAATCATCCCAAAGACAGTGGGGCTCCATAAAGCAAAATATGTAACGAAATCCAACAAGACAAAAAAAATTACAAAGTCAAAGGCAACTGAACTGAAAGAAATAATCAAGGGGCAATGACATCGAAGTCAACCATGTTGGAATGGTATCTAACGATCCTCCCGTCAACGGCCTCATGATCAAACCGAAAGATGCTCGACTCTAGAACAGCGTCCGGGTACAGGCACTGAACGTGACCAATCGCTTTGTCGTAGGCAACATAGGAGAAGTCCATAGCTTGACCAGCCACCTCCCGCACCTTTTCCTCAGCCTCGTCCTTCTGTTTCTTCGTACTATCCAACTCAGATTGGAGCTCCTCCATTTGCTTCTGATAATGGCCAGCAGCGTCTCTTGCCCGACGAACAGATTCCAGCGCTTCGTGTAAATCCGCTTGAAGCTGATTTTTATCCAAGAGAAGCCGATCCCTTTCTTCAATCACCCTTGTGTAAAGAGAGAAACAACACAACAAAGTTAAAGACTGCAAGCAGCGCCCACAAGGGTGCCTGGCAGGGCGCCAAGGCCAAGCAAGCAGTGCCCATGAGGGCGCCTGGCAGGGCACCAAGGCCAAGCAGGCAACGCCATGAGGGCGCTTGGCAGGGTGGTGACCCATGCAGATCTGACAAATGCTCAAGGAAATGACTCAAAAGGATTACCTGAATGAGATCCACGCCCCCTCTCAACCTCCCATTTCGCATGTAGACCTTCCCCAACCTTAACCATGCGCATGGCAGGTTCGAAAGGGTGCTCGCAGAAATCATCACGCTCGTTGGAACTAAAGCTAATTTCACCATCTTCATCAGTAGGAGGAGGACGCCTAACCGGAGAAGGACAATCAGCAGGAGGAGACCCCCGGGCGCAACTTTTCTGGCGCTTGGACTTACTCTGAGTCCCCCGGGCGGTAGAGTCAACTGAAACCATAGGCACCCCAGAAATGTATTTTCCGGCACGGCTTGGCGCTCCTAAACTGAGGCGAGGTCCCATAGAGGGACGTGCTGGGGCAGATACAGCAGGAACCGGGCTCTTGGCCACATCAAGTTCAGCATCCAAAGGTCTCCTCCTCCCAGCCAAAGAGGCCAACTCGTTAAAGGAGAGTGGAGTGGCCATCTTATCTGCAAAACAACAATGAAACGAATCAGCACATAAGCAAAGAGGTCGACAAAGGAGAAAACAAAAGCGCACTAAAACAAACAAGCAACCTAAGAGCTCAACAGCCTCAGAAACCGTGGAAGCCTTGGATAGCTCACTACACAAAATCTTTTGTGGCGCAGTGGACAAACGACCGACAATTTTCTTAAGCATGCTCAAAGTCCTCAGCTCGGGATCGGATAACTCAGATGGGAGGACGCGATAAGGCCGAGAGGTAAGATCAGCATCGACATTACACCACCCAAGGCGAAACTAGTCATGAACCAAACGCCCTTGGTCATCAAAGAAGCCCATGCTATCCACAGCCTTTTCACTGGAGGGAACGAGGTAAAAATACTTAAACCTCCAATCATGCTGATTATCTGAATATACTTGAAAGAAAGCACAGCTCGCCCGACATTTCAAGCACACAAACTCATAACGAGTGACGCCACCCGAAGAATCTCGACGACGCTGCACTTCGAAAATAGCCATGAAAACCCTCAAGTTGCATTTCCTTTGTAGAGCTTTCATCACCAACTCGAAGCACTTCACAAAGCACCATGAATTTGGGTGGAGCTGAGATGGGGCTATCTGAAGAAGATTTAAAACCTCCAGCTGAAAAGGTGTAAAGAAGGGGGAAATCCGTACTTTGAAGATCACACTGTGGAACATCATGAATTTCCTACCATCAGGAATTATGCACACCCGATCATGGGGGTCGACCACCCCAACCCGCCAGTCGCCTCCCAATGCGTTTTGCAGGCAGCGGGGAGGGGGGGAGGGGGGCTCTTTCCCGGGAAGATAGAAACTCCTAGTGGAACGAACAAAGCGAGCGACCTAGTCATAATTCAAACCGCCTATTGTTGCGTCCGTGTGTTTTATAATCGCAATATCAGTGCAAGTATACACGTCGTACAAGTAATAAAGTGGATAAAAGTAAGAGATCGTTCCCACGATGATTGATTAACTTTCAGAGTTCAAGTCTTTAAAACACAAGTGAAACAGGTAATAAATCGGCACTAAAAGTAGGTGTTACGACTAAGAACGTAAATAAAACAAGTAAATGAGAAGTGGTTGTGAATATGGAAGAGTATGAGTTGGATTGCTGCATGCAAGTAAATCTCCTCTAGTCAGACGTTATAACGTTTACACGTTAATACGTACAAATGCTATGTTGTATAGACGTTATAACGTTTGAACGCTGTTGCAAAAGAGCTGTGCTTTTCAGTCACAAAACGTCAGAGCTTCAAGTACTAGAATTCCTATGTCTAGGTTCTAAGTAGGCCTACTCCTGTATTTTAAGTACCCACAGCAATGTCCTATGAACTATTATCCATTCTATGTCTAGACTTAGATAAAAATGCCTAAATGTCTTTAGTGCACCTTTTCATTCACATAAATCTTTGAGTTCTTTTCATAGACCATGTCTGTACCTATGAATCTACTTGTTTTAAGTGGCCAAGTTCAAAACAAGTTTGGAAATATTAACATGCAAAGATTTAAAACGCGTAAACATCAATACTTCATAGCATTAAACTAGAGGTTCATTACATGCAAAACAACAACCCAACTACCAATGTTTAGCTCATGCTGAGCATCCTTACAGAAATAAGAGGAGTTAAAATCCAAATACCGTACATAGAGAAAAGGAGACTAAACGCAAATGATACGCCTAAGTGGCCTTCCTTCATGCACGCTGTAAAGACGTTACAACGTCTGAGCCTTACAGTAATGGTTGCGAAATGGAGATGGAAATTGGGGCTTGAGAAAATTTAAAATGAAGAAGTCTGTGTCCAGAACTTCTTTTAGAAAAACTATCTCTGAAAAATGGAGGAAGGTGGATGATGAATGGAGTCGTGTGTAATCCGCATGGTGCACCCTTGCCTTTTTGTAGAGAGAGACTAGCCATGGTCAAAAGAGGGTCACATGCTTGCTGATGTCATTCCCCACCTTCCAAGCTTGCTTGCGAGTTGACTCTGCCCTGAAGTGACACCGCACTGCTACAGTGCGTCAGCTGCGTCAGCGCTGAGGAGAGAGAAGATCTTCTTCATTTCCAGATCTTTGACCATCATTACATGCGCGCCAAAATGAGATATTACTTTCTTGCTCTGCTGCCCTTCTTCAGACGTGATGAGAGACGCTGCCACGTTCAGATTACTGCACAAACACAAGAAGCATCAAAACGCTCACAAAGGCGCCAATTGGCACCAAAATGCCTAGAACTTGTAATTAAACCCCTTTCTAACTAAAATGCAATAAACTAACAGAAACTTAATACAAACAACCTACTATTGCCAGAGAACTTGCATGATTTACTTTGAATAAGTATAAATAACTCATATAAATATGAGTTATCACACCCCCAAACTTAAACCATTGCTTGTCCTCAAGCAATTGAAATACAACATGCGAAAAGATGCAAGAAACTAAATACACCAACAGCTTACACCCTGCTCATCTATTTTTTTATCAAAAACTTTCCTCAAAGGGCTAATTCCATCAGACTTTCACTACACACTCACGCACCAATGCACAATTACATTCTAGATTCATTACTGCCCAAAGTGAGTGTGTGATCTCTGTATCAATTCTATTCCTAGCTAGGTTCAGAAGCTATCCTAGCTTATGAAAGAGTGGTTTCCATATGGTGAGAGTATAACATCTTTCAAAACATAGAGTAGGCTAACATTTCCACATAAGTCATGAGGGTTATTTTAAGCACGACAAAGGGTCTTAATTTGGGTGCTAGGACTAGATTAGTGCAACTACTTTTCTAACTCACACTACACCAAACACACAGCTGCAACCCCTCATTACTGAGCAACTTTTCTTTTGATTTACTTTACTTTTGGATTGGAGTTTTTGTGATTTTCTCCTTTTTTGATCCTTTGAATTTGACAATTTAGGATTGAGATAATTGGGGTACCCAGTATTTGTTTCGGAAAATTGCAGCAAACACAGAAGACATGTGGATTTTTCCACTTATTTGAAACAACACACACTTTTTGGTCTTTTTGGAGTAAACGTTATAACGTTTATAGGAGAGACGCTACAACGTCTGATAACACACAACACAACACGAAAACACACACGGCATACGTTATAACGTTACGGGTAGACGTTACAACGTTGCACTCACACTACACAAGCACTAATCATCCTACAGTCTTTGCACCCAGCCTTAGCACAACCTGATATACCCCCAAACTTAGTTTCTACTGCTATTCTATGTTTTTAATCAAGTTTTACCATCACCATAGTCAACCAAAACTAGCTTTTGCATCACATAGTCCCTAGCTAACTAGGTTTTCCTCAAAACAGAGTTTGTGTGGAAGCAGTAATCAATTCTATTCATCTAAGCATGCATCAGCTACTCACACACATTCACCCACAGTCATTCCTAGATTAAGCCCAAAGAGAAACATTTTTGATGATTTCTAGAGTAGGGAAGTAATCTGATTTTGCATTTGATTTTATGCATACAAAACATAAAAATGATCCTCCCCCCCAAACAGAAAGAGGAGCAGTGTCCCCACTGCTCACTGAATTTTGAAAAAAAAAACGGGATAGGACATTCACACACAACAGAAACAAAACAAACTACTGACTAGTAACTCTCCAGACGTTGTAACGTCTGGACAGCTATTTATTTGAACTGAAATTGCAAACTATAACTATACTACTGCTAAAAAGAGGGCTAAACTACTTGTTCAGAACACCTGACCTGAGCCTTCCACTCTGGCTGGCTGGGATGCTTGCTTGCACAGTCTTCTTTTTCTTTTCCTTCTTCTTCTTCTCTCCTTCACCATCACCAGCATCAATTGAGATTTCAGTTTCTTGTGGCATCTTTGCACTGCTCTCAGCAACTCTTTTCTTTGCTTCCTCCCATGCTTTCTGCTTTTCCAGCTCTGCAGGATGAATCTGCTGCTGCTCTTTGGGGTCCACCTGGGCTTTTTCAACCTCTGGCTCATGAGACGTTGTAACGTCTGCAGCTTTTTCTTCAGCAACAACAGCAGGAGCATTCTCTGAACCAGTAGCAGCAACAAATGCTGCACTGGTGGCTGTTGCTGGCTTGTCTTTAGCAGCTTCAGATTTCTTTCTTACCTGCAACTTTTGCCTTTTGGTTGCAGGAGCATCAACTAGTTGTTCTTCTTCTTCACCTTGTCTTGCTTCTTCACTTGCAGCGGCTAATTCACGCCTTTTCTTCTTCCCAAATGGACTCTGGGTGGGTACAGTCTTGAATCTTTGCCTTTTGGGTGGGGGAATGAGTTGTGGGTCTGGGTTAGTTTCAACAGCAGTTGGTTCAGACGTAGTCACGTCTGCACTGGTTACTTCTGGAATGGATGGTTGTGATGGCTCTTTAGTTGGTTCAGGTTGAGTGGGGGTTGGTTTTGAAATGGGTTGATCTTCAGGTTCAGATTGTGGTGTTTTGGGGATGTTTTGGTCATGGGTGGGTTGTTCTTTAGCTGAGGGATGGGGCTGTTTGGCTTTTGGTGATGGAGGTGTGGGTTGGGCTGGTTCTTTGAGTGTTTGGGTTGGTGGAGAGTCAGCCTCAATATCAGTCTTATCACTGGAGCTTCCTTTCTCTTCTGAATGTGTTTCTTCCTCATCAACACTTAGGATTTCCCTACTCACCTTCTTTGATTCCTCTGCATCACTCTCACTGATGCTATCCATATCAGCTGATTTAAGCTCTTCTTCCTCACTACTTACCTCCTTCTGCTTTTTCTTTGCTGGGCTCTTTCTTTTTGTGGCTGGTTTTCTTGTTTTCTTGACTTTTTCCTTCTTCACTTTTCTGAGGTTCATTGTTGATAAGGGTGTGTTGTCTTCATCTTCCTCTTGCATCCAATCTGGAAGTACCGGTTCTTCAATCACCATCTTGCCTTTTGCTGTCTGTGCAATCACCTTCTTTTGCCACTCAAATTGCTCCTTGACAAACTTGGCTAGGCTGTTTTGCTGGTCCACCAGACGTTGTAACGTCTGTGCATCAACTGACGTGGTAGCATCTGCAGCTCTCTGCCTAGCTTTGAATTTTGTAGAGAATGCCCCCTGGGGTTCCTCTCTTAGTTCAGATGCTTCAATCTCCACTCCAGCCTCCATGCATAGATCAGTGATTAAACAAGGGAAGTATAGGTATCCATCCTTCCTGTTCTGCCATTTGTTAATCTCCCTGTTGATGAGCTTACCCACTTCAATCTTATCTCTTGACATAATGGCATCAATAGCAATCAGCCTCTCTTTATCAACCCAGAGAGTGTGAGAAGTGGGTATCAAGCAATGCCTAATGAAATGAAACCAAGCACTGGCTTCATCACACAGGTATCTCTTCAAAATTTTGAATTCATTTCCATGGTCGCCTCTTCGCTCCCAAACAGCTCCTTCAACACATATCATTTCTTTGATTTCAGTCATCTCTGCCACTCCGTAAGTCTTTTGCTTCACCTCGACTGCCTTGCCATAGTAACCTAGCCCAAAGTAGTCATTTATGACTCTTACACCAAACTTGACTTCTTCTCCTCGAACGATGGAGGTGCTTGAAAGTTCTCCATCGGTTCTTTCAACGATCCCTTTGTAAAAGTCATGCACCAGAGTTGCAATGTATTCCTTTCTGTGAACTACAAATTTCTGCCATCCCAATGCTGTCACTGTTGCGATAAAGTCAGGATTTGGGTTTTCCAAGCTGAAACCCCTTTCTGGCAGCAAGGCTTTCTTCTTTGAAGGAATGGGGATTTCTGGGTTTGGAACAGAGGAAGAACTTGGGTTGACATTCTTTCCTTTACCAGATGATTTTACTGCAACTTGCTTGGTTTTAGTCATGGTGATTGTATGAGTTTTCTGGAGAGTGGGGGATTTGAGATTTGAGATTTGGGGGAAGGGATAAGATTGCGGTTTCTGAAAGTGTCTGAAGGTGGTTTTTGTGATTGTAACTGGTGAGTGTTTATTGGGGAGGTTTTATGGGAAGTTGAGAAGTAGGTGGTGGCGTGGGTTTGGGAAAAAGGGGTAACCGTTGGAAGTGACGTCATGATCACTTTGGCAGTCACGTCTTAAAAAAAATCACTTTCATTTTAAAATTTTTTTTTTTCATTTGAAAACTGCTTGACTCATTTTCTTTTCTTTTTCATTTAAAACTTTACCCAGGCAGCAAACGTGACAACATCCTGGACACGCAGAGACGTTATAACGTTTACCATACTTCAGCTCCCATTCCTGCACAAAACAAAAAATTTAAAGACAAAAATTGCTGGTTAGTTAAAACCATTGGGTTGCCTCCCAAGAGCGCTTGCTTTAAGAGTCTTCAGCCAGACTATTCCCTTTTTGAATTCAGGGGTTGTTGAGAGCCACTGTGGTCTTGTCCCTAACCACATGTTCTCCATAGTAATGCTTCACTCTTTGGCCATTGACCTTGAAAATGGAATTAGTTTTCTCATCAAACAGGTCCACAGCACCATGAGGATAGACTTTTACCAGCTTGAAAGGTCCTGACCATCTTGATTTTAGTTTCCCAGGGAACAACTTTAACCTTGAATTAAACAGCAAAACTGATTGTCCCTCTACTAGCTCCCTTCTCTGAATTTTCTGATCGTGCCACTTCTTGGTGTTCTCCTTATACATTGCTGAATTCTCATAGGCAGTGTGCCTGAATTCATCTAGCTCATTTAGTTGAAGGAGCCTTGCTTCTCCAGCCTTTGAATGATCTAAGTTCAGTTGCTTCAGTGCCCAGTGAGCTTTGTGTTGGAGTTCAATGGGCAGGTGACAAGCTTTTCCGAAGACTAGCTTGTATGGTGACATGCCCAGTGGTGTCTTAAATGCTGTCCTGTACGCCCACAATGCATCATCAAGGTGCAGGGACCAATCCTTCCTGTTTGGACCAACCATTTTCTCAAGTATTCTTTTAATTTCTCTGTTGGAAATTTCTGCTTGACCACTTGTCTGTGGGTGATAAGCTGTAGCAATCTTGTGTTTCACTCCGTACTTAGCCAATAGGTTCTCAATCAGCTTGTTACAGAAGTGAGAGCCTTCATCACTGATTATAGCTCTTGGGGTACCAAATCTTGTGAAGATGTTTTGCTTAAGGAATTTGCTGACTGATTTGGCTTCATTATTGGGTAATGCAATGGCTTCCACCCATTTTGACACATAATCCACAGCTACCAAAATGTATAAGTTTCCATCAGACATAGGAAATGGCCCCATGAAGTCCATTCCCCACACATCAAACAGCTCCACTTCAAGGATATTTGTCAATGGCATTTCTTGCTTGTTGGAGATGTTTCCAGTTCTTTGGCATTTATCACATCTTTTCACTAATTCATGAGCATCTTTGAAGAGTGTTGGCCAATAGTATCTTGACTGTAGCACCTTTGCTGCAGTTCTGGTTCCTCCAAAATGTCCTCCATAAGGTGATGCATGACATTGTTGTAACACATGAAGTTGTTCTTTTTTAGCAAGACATCTCCTAAGCAACTGATCTTGACACATCTTATACAGATAGGGCTCATCCCAAAAATAGTGCTTCACTGTGTGGAAGAACTTTTTTCTTTGCTGATGGTTGAAATCCACAGGAACAATCTTGCTAACTAGGAAGTTGACTATATCAGCATACCAGGGTGCAGTAGCATCAGACGTTATAACGTTGGACGAAATTGCCATAGACGTGGTAACGTCTTCAGCTACTGTGGCTACTGTCAGCAGTTTTTCATCAGGGAAATTTTCTTTTATCTCTTCTGCGCCTGTACCTGCATCAACATTCTCAAGCCTAGAAAGATGATCAGCAACTTGGTTCTCCACCCCCTTTTTATCATGAATTTCCAAGTCAAATTCTTGGAGGAGGAGAACCCATCTGATGAGTCGTGGCTTTGCATCTTTTTTAGAAATCAAATACTTGATGGCTGAGTGATCAGTAAAAACAATAACTTTTGCACCCACCAAGTATGATCGAAATTTGTCAAAAGCAAATACAACAGCCAGTAACTCTTTCTCAGTTACAGTATAATTTAATTGGGCATCATCTAAGGTTTTACTAGCATAATATATAGAGTGAAAAATTTTGCCATACCTTTGACCCAATACAGCCCCTACAGCGTAGTCACTCGCATCACACATTAATTCGAATGGTTTGGACCAGTCAGGAGTGACTATCACAGGAGCTGTTACTAGGGCAGTCTTCAATTTCTGGAAGGCTTCATGACAATGCTCATCAAAGTTGAAGACGTTATCACGTTGCAGCAGCAGACACAAAGGTTTGGAAATTTTTGAGAAATCCTTGATAAACCTTCTGTAAAAACCAGCATGCCCTAAGAAACTTCTAATACCTTTGACAGTGGTAGGTGGAGGTAATTTGTCAATAACATCAATTTTTGCTTTATCCACCTCCAACCCTTTCTTTGAAATTTTATGCCCCAAAACAATTCCCTCTTGAACCATAAAGTGGCATTTTTCCCAGTTGAGTACTAGGTTGGTTTCTTCACATCTTATTAAAACTCCTTCTAAGTTCTCCAAGCATGCCTTGTATGAGTCTCCATAAACTGAAAAGTCATCCATGAAAACTTCCATGGATTTTTCAATAAAATCTGTAAATAGAGCCATCATACATCTCTGGAATGTTGCAGGAGCATTACACAACCCGAATGGCATTCTTCTGAAAGCAAAGGTACCATAAGGACAAGTGAATGTGGTCTTCTCTTGGTCCTCAGGCACAATAGCTATCTGGTTATATCCTGAGTAACCATCAAGGAAACAATAGAATTCTTTGCCTGCAAGTCTATCCAACATCTGGTCAATAAATGGCAGAGGAAAATGGTCCTTCTTGGTTGCTTTGTTCAGCTTCCTGTAGTCCATACATATCCTCCATCCAGTCACTGTTCTTGTTGGAATCAACTCATTTTTGTCATTGGTCACCACAGTAACTCCACCCTTCTTTGGTACACATTGAACTGGGCTCACCCATGAGCTGTCACTGATTGGGTAGATGATTCCTGCGTCCAACCATTTGATGATTTCCTTCTTGACCACCTCTTTCATTATCGGGTTCAATCGCCTTTGTCCTTCAATGCTGTTTTTTGTATTCTCTTCTAAGACAATTCTGTGCATACAGATTGTGGGACTGATTCCCTTGATATCTGCCATTTGCCAACCAATGGCTTTCTTGTGTCTTTTCAAGGTACTAATGAGATCACTTTCCTGCTCTTGTGAGAGATTAGAAGAAATGATCACATGTAAAGAATCATTTTCCCCTAAAAAGGCATACTTCAGGTGGTCAGGTAGCACCTTCAGTTCCAGAGTGGGTGGTTCTTCAATGGAGGGTACTATCTTCTTGAGATTGGAGTCTTCTTGCCCCAAAGATTCATACTTCTTTGTCCACGCCCTGGGTACATGGGAATCAGACGTGACAACGTCTATGGTTGACGTTGTAACGTTTAACGGATCAGCTTCTTCTGATAACAACTCTTGAATCTCATCTTTGCCCAGAATCTTTTCCAAGTGGTCATTATCTTTATTGAATTGTTTTTGAATCACATGGTCAAGGGCAACCACAAAGGAACATTCCTCTGTGTTAGGTTCTGGATACTTGAGTGCGTTGAGGACGTTGAACTTGACTTCTTGGTCACTGACCCTCATGATTAATTCTCCTTTCTGCACATCAATGAGTGTCCTTCCAGTGGCCAGAAATGGTCGCCCCAAGATGATAGGAACTTCCTTATCTGCATCAAAATCTAAAATAACAAAGTCCACTGGAAAAACAAATTTGTCAACTTTAATCAAAACATCTTCTAATATGCCCTCAGGATAAACTCTACTTTTATCAGCTAAGGTAAGACTTAAAGAAGTAGGTCTGGCAGTTCCTATACCAAGTTTTTCATAAATGGACTTGGGCATCAAGTTAATACTTGCCCCCAAGTCACATAAAGCTTTGCCAAGGTAAAAATCTCCAATGGAGCATGGTATAGTAAAACTGCCAGGATCCTTCAGTTTTCTAGGGAGTTTATTCTGCATGATTAAGCTACATTCTTCAGTTAAAGCAATAATTTCAAACTCCCCTAGCCTTCTTCTCTTGGTGATGATATCCTTTAGGAACTTGGCATAGTTTGGCATCTGTTGTAGAGCTTCAACCAAGGGAAGGTTTATGTGTAGCTGTTTTAGCATCTCCATGAACTTGCTGAATTGCTTGTCTTCATGAGCTTTCTTTAGTCTTTGAGGGTAGGGTGGAGGAGGATATTCAGGTACAAGCTTAGGAACAGTCTTGATTCCTGGTTCAGACTAGACGTTGTAACGTCTGGCTTAGACATCACAATATCTGGACTATTTTTCTCTTTCTCTCCACCTTTGTTTTTCTCTTTTTCCTTGTCTGGCACCTCCGATTCCTTAGGCATAGATGGTTCTGGATACTCAGTGCCACTTCTTAATGAGATAGCATTTACCTGTGCATTCACCACATCTTTACCATTTGACTTTGATGAAGATGGTGTTTCAGTTGTGGATGGAAGAGATCCATTCTGTCTCTGAGTAAGAGCTGAGGCTATCTGTCCAATTTGGTTCTCCAAAGTTTTGATTGAAGATTCATGGGTCTGTAAGGTTGCCCTACAATCACTTATGAAAGTTTTCATCAAGGCTTCCAAATTGTTGTTGTTGTTATTCTGCGTATACTGCTTTTGTTGTTGAGGGGGAAATCCTGGGGGTATTGCAGGAGCAGCATCGCTAGCATTCAAAGAATTGTTGTTCTTCCAACTAAAATTTGGGTGATTTCTCCAATTTGAATTGTAAAAGTTGGAGAAGGGACTGTTACCTTTGTTATGTGATACAAAGTTTACAGACTGGGGGTTATGTGGACACTCCTCGTAGACATGCCCTCCTTCACAATAGACACACACTACTCCCCCAGATGGTGTTGGTTCAACAACTGCAGCAGTCTGTGTTTCAGACGTTGCCACGTTTGGGGTACTCAAATTTTTAATCACGTTGGTCAGAGAAGCAACCTGGGCAGAAAGGGCAGTTACTTCACTTATCTCATGGACACCAACCTTCTTTCTGGGAGTGAATCTATCAGAAGGCCAATGGGCATTGTGAGTAGCTATGTCTTCAATAAGTCTGCATGCCTCAGAGAAAGACATGTTCAATATGACACCGCCTGATGAAGCATCAAGTATAAGTCTGGTGGGTTGATCTAGACCATTATAAAAAGTCTCCATTTGAATAACCACGGGTATACCATGGTGTGGGCACATTCTTAGTAATTCCTTCCATCTTTCCCAAGCCTCAAATAATGATTCCCCTTCTCTTTGTTTGAAGGAAGTGATGTCATTTCTTAACTTGGCATTTTTGTTGGGAGGGAAGTATTTTCCAAGAAATTTCTCAGCTAGCTCATCCCAAGTGTGAATTGAATTTGGCTCTAAAGAGTTCAACCAATTCTTGGCCTTATCCTTAAGAGAATATGGAAATAGCTTCAATCGGAAGGCATCTTCTGAGACTCCAGGGATGACAAAGTTGCTACACACATCCAAAAATTGCCTTAGATGTGCATAAGGATCTTCTTGAGGAAAACCCCCAAATTGCCCTGCAGTCTGCAACATTTGGAACATCATTGGCTTGAATTCAAAGTGACCAGTATGAATAGGTGGTCTTGCAATGCCTGTTTGTAAATGGGCAGGGTTGAGCACGGCATAATCACGCATAGGCCTGTCTCTGTCATTGACCATGTCTTGTGGCCCTGCATTGATGAGTTGCTGTCTCTGCCAGTGTTCATCATCAACATAGGTTTCTGTATGAGTTTGTGGTCCACGACCACGTCCTCCAGCGTCAGAGTGCCTTCCTCCTCTTGGAGTGCGTCCACCTCTAGAGCTTCTACCACCAGTACCATGTTCAGACATGGTGGGTGGCTGAAATTGCTGTTGTTGTTGTTGCCTTCTTAGCCTTTGTTGTCTCCTTAGTCGCCTGAAGGTTCTTTCAGGTTCTGGATAGAATTCAGGCTCAGATCCACTCCCTGGTTCTGTTGAACTAGAGCTTGAACTGGAACTAAGCATACGCTGTAACGTTTACCTGTTCACTCACAAAAACAACAAACAACACAGCAGAATTCTTTCACCTAGTGTTTTAATACTTGTTGAGCAATAAAAGTTAAATACAATCCCCGGCAACGGCGCCAAAAACTTGTTGCGTCCGTGTGTTTTATAATCGCAATATCAGTGCAAGTATACACGTCGTACAAGTAATAAAGTGGATAAAAGTAAGAGATCGTTCCCACGAGGATTGATTAACTTTCAGAGTTCAAGTCTTTAAAACACAAGTGAAACAGGTAATAAATCGGCACTAAAAGTAGGTGTTACGACTAAGAACGTAAATAAAACAAGTAAATGAGAAGTGGTTGTGAATATGGAAGAGTATGAGTTGGATTGCTGCATGCAAGTAAATCTCCTCTAGTCAGACGTTATAACGTTTACACGTTAATACGTACAAATGCTATGTTGTATAGACGTTATAACGTTTGAACGCTGTTGCAAAAGAGCTGTGCTTTTCAGTCACAAAACGTCAGAGCTTCAAGTACTAGAATTCCTATGTCTAGGTTCTAAGTAGGCCTACTCCTGTATTTTAAGTACCCACAGCAATGTCCTATGAACTATTATCCATTCTATGTCTAAACTTAGATAAAAATGCCTAAATGTCTTTAGTGCACCTTTTCATTCACATAAATCTTTGAGTTCTTTTCATAGACCATGTCTGTACCTATGAATCTACTTGTTTTAAGTGGCCAAGTTCAAAACAAGTTTGGAAATATTAACATGCAAAGATTTAAAACGCGTAAACATCAATACTTCATAGCATTAAACTAGAGGTTCATTACATGCAAAACAACAACCCAACTACCAATGTTTAGCTCATGCTGAGCATCCTTACAGAAATAAGAAGAGTTAAAATCCAAATACCGTACATAGAGAAAAGGAGACTAAACGCAAATGATACGCCAAAGTGGCCTTCCTTCATGCACGCTGTAAAGACGTTACAACGTCTGAGCCTTACAGTAATGGTTGCGAAATGGAGATGGAAATTGGGGCTTGAGAAAATTTAAAATGAAGAAGTCTGTGTCCAGAACTTCTTTTAGAAAAACTATCTCTGAAAAATGGAGGAAGGTGGATGATGAATGGAGTCGTGTGTAATCCGCATGGTGCACCCTTGCCTTTTTGTAGAGAGAGACTAGCCATGGTCAAAAGAGGGTCACATGCTTGCTGATGTCATTCCCCACCTTCCAAGCTTGCTTGCGAGTTGACTCTGCCCTGAAGTGACACCGCACTGCTACAGTGCGTCAGCTGCGTCAGCGCTGAGGAGAGAGAAGATCTTCTTCATTTCCAGATCTTTGACCATCATTACATGCGCGCCAAAATGAGATATTACTTTCTTGCTCTGCTGCCCTTCTTCAGACGTGATGAGAGACGCTGCCACGTTCAGATTACTGCACAAACACAAGAAGCATCAAAACGCTCACAAAGGCGCCAATTGGCACCAAAATGCCTAGAACTTGTAATTAAACCCCTTTCTAACTAAAATGCAATAAACTAACAGAAACTTAATACAAACAACCTACTATTGCCAGAGAACTTGCATGATTTACTTTGAATAAGTATAAATAACTCATATAAATATGAGTTATCACCTATTTCCACCACTTCATGTTCAAACGGCAAATTATCATTAGAAGAGGTAACGACGGAGTCAGGAACGCCTGTTTCCTCCGAGGGCACAGTATCATCATCTACCACAGTCGCCCCCCCTCTACAAAAGAATCAGCTTGCTTCGTAGTAGAGACGGCACCAGGGTGCATCCGGGCTGTCTTCTTCGTCCTCGCCATCTCTCAACCTGCAGGACAGGGGGCAGAACAAGCAGTTACGAGACGAACAGGAAAACTTGTAGACAACCCCCTCCCCTGAGGTTGGAGACTTCAACAAAACGAGACATGCTCAAAAACAAGAGAGCTAGAAATATAGGCAGAAGGTCAGTCCAAAATTACCTTAGCAAATTAGAGGCAGCAAAGCTCGTGGAAAGGTCCAACTGGTGATGGTGAGAACCAAAAATTCCCCTCGGCACCAAGCAAAGCCCTGAAGTTTCATCAAAAAGAAAATCAGACTAAGAGATAGGATGAGCAACAAAAAATAAAGCAGAGTGCCAAGCACACGTCCACATACGCCGGCACCCAAAGAGGGCGCTAGGCAAGGAGGGCGCCTGGCAGGGCGCCAATGCAGAGGCAGCCAGCGTCCATGAGGGCGCCTGGCAAGGCGCCAAGGTGCAAGCAGCCAGCGCCCACGAGGGCGCCTGGCAGGGCGCCAAGGTGGAGGCAGCCAGCGCCCATGAGGGCGCCTGGCAGGGCGCCAAGATCAAGCAGCCAGCACCCATTAGGGCGCCCGTCAGGGCGCCAATACAGACGCAGCGAGCGCCCATGAGGACGCCTGGAAAGGCGCCAAGGGGCAAGCAGCCAGCGCCCTTGAGGGCACCTAACCCTGTTCCGCAGCACGATGCCGAAGGCGCCCTGGAGGGCATCACCAACAGAAGAAAGCGTTCTACAAACAATTACCAAGGAGAAAAAAACGTTGAAGCAAGCAGACTCTACTCCTTTCTCCTCTTTAAGTAGGCGCTAGGTTGGTAACTTGGTCCCCACTCCTTTTTCCTCTTCGAAGTAGGCGCTAGGCGCTAGGTGGATAACTTGATCCCTACTCCTCCACTCTTCAAATTGGCGAGATGGCTTGATCCCTACTCCTCCACCAAATTTTAAAGCACGGACCACAAGACGAAGACTCATCTATTTTGTGAAGGTAATTAGCAGAGGACCAACTTATTGCTATTATTGCTCTAGAGAGCAGAAACTTAAAAACACGATCGTTATAGAGGCGGTGTCCAACGCAACCTCGCAGATCCGACAAATCGACGAAACTCCTTCAAGCCAAGACTATCCTCCGAAATAATCTCGGCTTGGGGGGCAACTGTTCTGGACCGGACCAAGAGGTCCAATTAGCAATTCCAGGGGATGCGTTTAGCCATAAGATATGGATCAGCCCAATCGATTCGGTCCATATCCACAACGTACAAGCCCAATACGCATGGAGGGTTCAGATCGCCTCCACCGATCCGACGATCCACAACGAACATCAATTTCCTATAAATTCCGGCTTGCATAGCCATTTACGAGGTACATACTCTTCCTTTGCAACTACACCATCTTATTCTCATACTAACTTGAGCGTCGGAGTGGCTTGCAGGTACCCCCCGGGCGCTCACTGACCTCCTGCAAGGGCAGCAAGAGACCTAGCAACAGCAGCCAACCAAAGTACTGCTAGGTACAGAACACCAACAAATTCAATTAGTAAGTTTAACATCTTACTACCTCACATGGCTGCCAAATTGTAGCCAATGGTAGACAGTTTTGAAAGGACGCACATTGAATTATTTGGATGTCCCACAAAACTATTGGTTTGTAATCACAAACCAACACCTTACCCTTTATTACAATATAAAATAGCTAAGTTTAAATATACTAAACAAGCTGTTAAGGGGAGTAATCAGTTTACAGTTCTATTACAACAAAAAAAACAGAATATAAGATCTGTTACTGCAGTTATAGTTTGTTAAGTTCAACAAACTTACCTAACAAACTATAACTGAGTATGAAACAGATTCAGTTTATAGCCGTTGCTTTTATATGTATATATAGGCTTTGTACATAATGTGTGAAACACACAACAGTTAAATGCAATAAAATTTACAAGTTTTATTCAGTGTTAATACCCTACGCCTCCTGCTCCTTCTTCCCTTCTGCATAGCTATCTTCCTTGTTCAGTTTCTGACAGTTCGTGTGTGTTAGATCCTTCAACAGGTGGTTGAAATCAACCTCACAAAACAAGAAGAAACAAACAGAGAGTTAGTATCAGTTTTTCAGTGACTGAAAAACTCAGCAAAAAAGAAAGAAAAAACCAGAGAAAGAGGGTGAGAAATTACCTTTGGTCTCAAGGAGAGATCCACAACTGTTGGTGATCTTCAAAGCGTGAAGATCCAGAACATACAATAAAAAGAACAGAAGTTAGAATCTATAAATCATCATCAGGACTTCAAATAGCACAAAGGAAAAGACCAAAGAGTGATTTTTACCTTGTTGAAGAACTAAGAAGCAGATCTACACATATCTGTACCTGAACAACCAGAAACAGTGTGTTAGGGCTTGGTTGGAAACAGAAACCTAGCAAGGAAACAGAAACAGAGTTCAAGAAAGAAATCTACCTTCGTTCGTGAAGTGTCTGGTGTGCGGTGTCCAACAGCAGCATCATCTCACCCAGAAAACAAAGATCAAGCGCAGAGTCAGTTTCTGAAACTAGGGTTTCATGAAACAGTGAAGAAGAACTCAGAAATCAGAAGAGAAACGGAAGTATACCTTTCCTATAGTAACAATCGAAGCTTCGTTGCAAAACCCTGGTTGATTTCATCAAGAAATCACCATAACTCAGAAACCCTAGAGTGGTTTTTTGAGAGAAGACGAAGAAGGTTTCAGAGGAACAAGAAAGAGAGAGAGAAAATCTTGGCAAAATGAGGCATTAGGGTTTCAGATAAACTTTTATCCTGAACCCACTTGACCCAGTTGCAGGATCCGCGCGCAGGAACAGTGTGCTCCACTGGGTTCCGCAAAATTGTTTGGACCCAGCTCCGTAAGTGTTTTTGTTGGGCCTTCCACAACTGGACCTTGTTATTTGCACCCCCCTGTGTTTGATAATACAACCTGCAAATATCAAAGTTCATATATGAGTGTCTAATTCAACATGGTATCTCAGAGCTAAAGAAACTGGGACTTTTTTCTCTTATACTCCTACTATCTCTACTGTTTTTAAATTTTTCTGGTCCTTTTCCTATACAGTGACTGTATAGGTGTTTTAGTCTTCCTTCCATTAAAAACATACAGCAAGATAGGCTGTGTGTGTGTGTGTTCTAATAAGTCTGTTCTCTGTGTTCTTAGAAGTTACAGGTTCTAACTAAGGAGCAATTTCAAGTTGTCAAATGTTGGGTTGTCTACTCAGGTCCCTAAATTGAATGGCAAAAACTGGGACAAGTGGAGTTTGCAAATGGAAGCCATTTTTGGCTTCCATGATGTCCTAGAAATTTTTCAGGAAGGGGTTCCAGAATTAGCTGAAGAACCAACCCCTGAACAAAGGGCTGAACACAAAGATAATACCAAGAAGGACTGGAAAGCCATTTATCTCATACACCAGGGGTGTGATGAGAGTAACTTTGACAGAATTAGAGGCATCAAAACCTCTAAGACTGTCTGGGACGTCCTTGACAAATACTATAATGGGGCTGCCCCAGTCAAGGAGGAAAAACTGCAATCATTAAGAAAGCAGTATGAAAACTTAAACATGCAGGAAAATGAAAGCCTTACTGATTTCTTTGGAAAACTAAAGAAAATCACAAATGCAATGAGTCTCAATGGAGAGACACTATCTGAACTAACTGTCTGTAAAAAGGTCCTTAGATCCTTAACAGGGAAATTTGGTTTTATTGTAAACAGCATTGAAGACACCATCAAGCCTGCAGATCTTAAAATTGAAGACCTCCAATGCATGCTTGAAGCCAAAGAGATTAGGTTGAATCTCTTGAATGATGTAGGTGAAGAAGGGCAAGCTCTGTTGGCTGCAAAATCCAATGGGAAATGGAAAAAGGGCAGCAACAACAACCAGTCAGGCCAAAACAACTGGTCCAAAGGTAAGGGAGGAAAACCTAAAGGTAAGGGTGATTCCTCCAAGAAAAACTCTGGTTCTAATAAGAAAAAGGACAAATCTAAGGTCCAATGCTATAGATGTGATAACTATGGGCACTATGCCACTGAATGCCCTACTAGGAAAGATACTAAACCTAAAGAGTCTGAAGAAGAGGCAAATGTGGCCACAGAAGACTCTGACACAGAATACACACCTGTTATGTTTAGTATGATTTCAGATCTAAATGATGAAACTGAACCTAGAGTATATTGCTCTAGTTGTCACCAACAGTAATGGTGAAACTATTACAGAAATTTGGTACTTGCATTCTGCCTGTTCTAACCATCTTACAGGGAATAAAGAATGGTTATTTGACTTCAACCCAAATAAGAAGACAACTATTAAGTGTGCTAGTGACAGATCAATTGAGGCTGCAGGTATGGGAAACATCATATTTACTAAAGAAGATGGGAAGGTAGTATTAATTCATGATATGTATTATGTACCTGGTATTAGATGTAATCTAATTAACTTGGGACAATTGATAGAAAAAGGTTTCTCTGTCATAATGAAGGACTTAAAACTGAAAGTTTTTGATAAACTAGATAGGCTGATCCTAACATCACCCTTAGCCAAGAACAGGACTTTCAAAACAAGTATTGGCACCACACAAGCAGAATGCTTGAGTGCCACCACTGATTTTGAAAGTGTTCTATGGCATACCAGGATGGGACACCTAAACTATAGGAGTCTAGTCAATATTAGTACTAAGAACCTAGTAAGTGGTTTACCTAAGATTGAGGCACCTAATAGTGCTTGTACCACATACCTGCTTGGCAAACAACCAAGGAAGATGTTTAGGACAGATTTGGAAAACAGATCTAAACATCTTCTTCATGTTGTTTACACAGACATCTGTGGTCCCTTTGATGTGATTTCTAAAGGTGGTAACAAGTATTTTGTCTTTTGTAGATGAATTCTCAAGGAAGATGTGGATCTACCTAATTAAGACTAAGGATGAAGCCTTGTCCAAATTCAAAAAAATTCAGAACAATGGCAGAAAAGCAGAGTGGGCAGAACTTGAAGATTTTGAGATCTGATGGAGGAGGTGAATATACCTAAAGAGAATTTGAGGCATATTGCACAACTCAAGGTATTGTTCATGAGGTAACTTCTCCTTATACCCCACAACACAATAGGGTAGCAGAAAGGAGAAACAGAATTGTTTTAGACATGGCAAGGAGCATGGTAAAACCAAAACAGCTTCCTAAACATCTATGGGGTGAGGCAGTCACTACTGCTGTTTATATACTTAATAGATGCCCTACTAAAAGACTAGAGGCTCTAGCCTTTTAGTAGGGCATCTACTAGAGGACAAAGTACCTGAGGATGTGTGGACTGGGGAGAACCCTAGTGTGAGTCACCTAAGGGTCTTTGGGTCTCTATGCTATGCACATGTGCCTGATGTTAAAAGGAAGAAACTGGAAGATAAAAGTAGGCCTTTGGTTCTACTAGGATATCACCCTACTGGTGCCTATAGGCTGTTTGATCCTACAGATGGTAAGTTAGAAATATCTAGGGATGTTACTATACTTGAAGATAGCAAGTGGGATTGGGACAAGAATGAGCCAACTAGCTCATATTGTTCTAACATCTTAGAAGAGGGTATAACAGATGTACCAGAAGGTTTTCACCATGAGAGTGATGGTGAAAATGACTTAGGAGACCTTGTGTTGCCTGAGGCAGAACCTGTACAGCTTGAAAGTGAACCAGATTCACCAGAATCAGTTCACAATCAACCTGTACAGAATGCCCTGCCTAGACAGGCAAGACTAAGACAACATCCTAGGAGATTGGCAGACTATGATTTAGCAGTTGATAATGAAATAGATGATGAAGGTGACATCATCTACTTTGCAATGATGGCTGACTCAGAACCTCTAGACTACCTAGAGGCTCTAAACAATAAAGAATGGAAGCAAGCTATGTTGTAAGAGCTGCATTCCATTGAGAAAAATAAGACTTGGACCTTAACTACTTTACCTAAAGGCAAGAAGGCCATTAGTGTAAAATAGGTGTTTAAGGTAAAACTTGATCCTAATGGCAAGGTGGTTAAGTATAAAGCCAGGCTTGTAGCAAGAGGATTTCAACAAAAAGAGGGAATTGATTACACTGAAGTGTTTTCCCCTGTGGCTAGGCATGAGACTATAAAGTTAGTTACTTCCCTGGCTTGCAGCAGGAATTGGGAACTGTTTCACATGGATGTGAAATCAACTTTCTTAAATGGACCCTTAGAGGAAACTGTGTACATAGCACAACCTCCTGGGTTCATTGAAAAAGGCAAGGAGACCTATGTGTTTCATCTACATAAAGCTTTCTATGGGCTGAAACAGGCACCCAGGGCCTGGAATAAAAGGATAGACTCATTTTTAATTAAAAATGGGTTTACTAGATGCACTACTGAGTATGGTGTGTATATCAAAGGTGATATACAAACCTATCTCCTAATTGTGTGTCTCTATGTGGATGATTTGCTACTAACTGGCAGTTGTGCAAAACAGATTGAGAATTTCAAACTAAGTATGAAAAATGAGTTTGAAATGACAGATTTGGGAAGGCTAACCTATTTTTTGGGGTTGGAATTCCTAAGAGTCAAGAAGGAATCATACTTCATCAGTTGAAGTATGCTAAAGAGATTCTGACCAACTTTGACTTACTAAATTATAACTCAACAGCTAATCCTGCTGAGGGAAATTTAAGTAAGAAAGAAGACAATGAAGGGGTTGATGTTGACCCTACTCAGTACAGGAAAATAATTGGTTCTTTAAGATACCTATGTCACAGCAGGCCTGACATACTGTTTGCTACAGGGATGGCAAGCAGATTCATGAACTGTCCTAAGCAGATTCACTTGAATGTTGCTAAAAGGATACTTAGGTATATTAAAGGAACTTTAAAGTTTGGTGTGTTTTTTCCTAACAACTTCTGTGCAGGTAAAAATATCCTACAAGGCTACTGTGATTCAGACTGGTGTGGGGACAAAGTTGATAGGAGGAGCACTTCTGGTTACATTTTTCTATTTCAGGGAGCATCTATATCCTGGAGCTCCAAGAAACAGGCCATAGTGGCCTTATCATCGTGTGAGGCAGAATATGTTTCTGCCTGTAATGCTGCAACACGGGCAGCATGGCTTGAGACACTAATGAAAGAGCTAAGGATAGACTTGACTGAGGTTCCTAAACTCTACATGGACAACAAGTCAGCTATCAATCTAGCTAAAAATCCTATATCTCATGGAAGGACAAAACACATTGAAACTAGATTTCACTATCTAAGAGACCAAGTTTGAAGGGAGATGTTTTTACTAACCTAAGGAGGCAACTAGGTGTTACTGCTTTCTAACCTAGAAGCAGTAACTTTAACAGCTATTATCTGAGGGCTTGTCTCAGATTATTAATCTTTTGTGACCAGAACAGGGGTTTGTCCTGTTAATATAAGGTTGCCTATTTGGGTTAGGTTTGTGATTACGGGAGGATAATGGTTTGTAATCACAAACCAACACCTTACCCTTTATTACAATATAAAACAGCTAAGTTTAAATATACTAAACAAGTTGTTAAGGGGAGTAATCAGTTTACAGTTCTGTTACAACAAAAAAAAGAGAATATAAGATCTGTTACTGCAGTTATAGTTTGTTAAGTTCAACGAACTTACCTAACAAACTATAACTGAGTATGAAACAGATTCAGTTTATAGTCGTTGCTTTTATATGTATATATAGGCTTTGTACATACAGTGTGAAACACACAGTAGTTAAATGCAATAAAATTTACAAGTTTTATTCAGTGTTAATACCCTAAGTCTCCTGCTCCTTCTTCCCTTCTGCGTAGCTATCTTCCTTGTTCAGTTTCTGAGAGTTCGTGTGTGTTAGATCCTTCATCAGGTGGTTGAAATCAACCTCACAAAACAAGAAGAAACAAACAGAGTTAGTATCAGTTTTTCAGTGACTGAAAAACTCAAAAAAAAAAAAAACAGAGAATGAGGGTGAGAAATTACCTTTGGTCTCAAGGAGAGATCCACAACTGTTGGTGATCTTCAAAGCGTGAAGATCCAGAACATACAATCAAAAGAACAAAAGTTAGAATCTATAAATCATCATCAGAACTTCAAACAGCACAAACACTACTAGAAAAACAGGATTTTGCGGCGGGCAAAATCCGCCGGAAAAGCCATATTTCCGCCGCAAAATTGGACTTTGCGGCGGATTTTTGCCGCCGGTAGCCAGCTCGCAGCAAACGCTTTTCGGCGGATTTTTTTAAAAAAAAAAAATAAATTGGCATTTTCCGGCGGATTTTTTGGCATTTGCGGCGGATTTTAAAATTTTTTTTTTTTAAAAAAAAAAATTTTTTTTTTTAAAAATCCGTCGCAAATGCCAAAAATCCGCCGGAAAAGCAAAAAAATTTTTTTAAAAAACCGCCGGAAATGCCTAAAATCCGCCGCAAAATCCAAAAAAAAAAAATTTAAAAAATCTACCGGTAAAAAATTTGAATTTTTGAATTTTTTTTTCAATTTTTTCGAATTTTAATGTTTAATTTGTATTTTAATAAAAAGTAAGAAAAAATGAAAATGAAGTAGAATATGAGAAAAAATGATATAGAAAAGAATGAAAATAAATAAATGAATGAATATGTAGAAGTAGGAAGGAATAAGAATGAAAGAGAATATTAGAAGAGAATGATATAGGAGAGAATGTGAATAAAGAAGTAAGAAGAAATAAGAATTAAGGAGTGAATGAAAAAGAATGAAGAAGAAAGGAGAAATATAGAAGAGAGATATGTAGAGAAATTTATGGAGATGAGAGATATGTAGAGAAATTTATGGAGATGAGAGTATAAGAAATATAGAAGAGAGATATGTAGAGAAATATAGAAGAGAATGAGAATGAAATAAAGAGTGAAATGAGAGAATGAGAGGAGTGTAGGAGAAATTTTTATATATAGGCGGATTTTTTCCCTCCGAATTTTCCGGCGGATTTTTGAAATTTCCGGTGGTTTTTTTGAAATTTTTTTTGCTTTTGCGGCGGATTTTTGACATTTGCGGCGGATTTTTAAAAAAGAAAAAAATTTTGTGGCGGATTTTTGGCGTTTGCGGCGGATTTTGTTAAAAAAAAAATTTTGACTTTTGCGGCGGATTTTTTTAAAAAAAAAAATTCAAAAAAAATTTTTTTTTTTTTGTCTTTTGCGGCGGATTTTTTGCATTTGCGGCGGATTTTTAAAAAAAAAAAGTTTTTTAAATTTTTTTTTTATTTTTTAAAATCTGCCGCAAATGCCAAAAAATCCGCCGGAAAAGTTTGCGGCGGATAAAATCCGCCGGTAAGTCCTAAAATCCGCCGGAAACTTTCCGGCTGATAAAATCCGCCGGAAATTCCTCAAATTCACCGGAAAGTTTCCGACGGATAAAAATCCGCCGGAAAGTCCTGGCCGGAAAATCCCATTATTCTTGTAGTGAAAGGAAAAGACCAAAGAGTGATTTTTACCTTGTTGAAGAACTAAGAAGCAGATCTACACAGATCTGTACCTGAACAACCAGAAACAGTGTGTTAGGGCTTGGTTGGAAACAGAAACCTAGCAAGGAAACAGAAACAGAGTTCAAGAAAGAAATCTACCTTCGTTCGTGAAGTTTCTTGGTGTGCGGTGTCCAGCAGCAGCATCATCTCACCCAGAAAACAAAGATCAAGCGCAGAGTCAGTTTCTGAAATTCACATGGGAATTGGCTTAGAGATCACATGGGAATTGGCTGGTTGTGGCATGTTAGTTAGAGATCACATGGGAATTGGCTTGGAGGCTTTTCCAAATTTATTGGCTACTGTAACCCCTTGGTTACTGAATTTTGGGGTGTTTTTGAGGGTCTTAGGTTCATAGGCTGTGCTCTTCGAAGGGGTGGAGGTTTGTACAAATTCAAGTGGTTGCAAAAGTGGCTTGCAACATCATCAATTACAAGGAGAGTAATCGTGGGACTGGTTGAAGGCTTTCTCAGAGAAATTCACAACCTGCTGGATGCCGATTGGACCGTCCAATTTGTCAACATCTATAGAGAGACAAGTAATTGTGCTGATGCTTTTGCCAATTTAGGGTGTGTGCAAGAAGAGACTTTGATTTTTTATGAGCAGTGTCCTCCTTCTGTTGAACCTATATTGCTCTCTGATAGTTTGGGGATAACGACCCCACGTTGTATTTCAAGTTAGTTTGTTCTCTTCTTTTGGGGCTTTGCCCCTGTTTATTATCAAAAAAAAAATCCCAGAACAATTGTGCAATATAAAAACTACCACTGCAAGAGTTGATCAAAGTTTAGTACCACAAGGTTAGAAAGAACAATCTTCGAAGTTTTCAGCTAACCATAATAGAATAAATGTCTAAAGTGTGGCCTAAACTCAAGCGACCACATATAATAAAAAATATAAAACGCAGAAACATGTAAATTTGTTCCAAGTAACAAAATCCAATAGGCTTATGAGTTTGCCATTATTCAATTCAAGCATCACAAACAAATCTAAAGTTTAAGATCCAAGTTTAGCTCATCATCATTTTCATTTCCTTCTTTCATTTCCTCCTTCCCCTTATCATTCCCTTTCTCTTTCTCATTCTCTTCCTCTTTCTCTTCTGGAAGCTGCATATATATTCTCAATGCATAGCTACTGGAAGGAAAAATTTGAGGAGCTGATACTGACATGGGATGCACCAAAGGAAATGGGAGCATAGAGTTCCCCAAAACAAGCCTAGCTTGCTTCTCAGTGTAACCAAATAATATAGGTGCTTGATTTGGAAGGTTTAAACCAAACAAATTTGAGTAGTTTGGATTTGCTAGTCCTGAAATGTTTGCAGCTTGAGATGGCCAAACAAAATTCCCGAATGAAGAATTTGAAGCATTGAAGCTAGAAAATTGATTTTGAGGTGCAGATTGTGGTAGCTTTGAGATCGCAGGTTTTGGAAGAACATGCACATTGCTAGAACTTACACCAATATCATGAGCTTTTAAATTTGGAGGAACATGGTTATTAACAAAATGTGTTGGATTTACATTACCATGGGTGTTGTAATAGTGTCTATCACCACCTAACTGCAAGAAACGTCTTTGAGGATGGGAAAAAACATCTTTGTCTGCTGAAACCTTGTGAGTATGAAGGTTAGGATTCTTATTGCTTAATAGAGCAGCAGCATACGCAATCCATTCCTCAATTGTGGGGGGGTTTTCTTCCTGATGTTTGGCAGCATATGTGAGAGGTAGTTGATGATTCAAAAATTGCCCATTATTGTACCGATTCTACCGACCAACATTCTGGTTCAGCTGCAAAGCCATTGTGCCATTTAGCAAATAGTTATATAAGTTTCTGATGGATGGATAATTCAAGAATATGGAATTGGATATATGATTGCATAAGGAGTGGATATGATTTCAAAATTTTGTTTTCTTCTACACAGAATTTTAGGGTGATGCGAGAAATTTACATTACAAGAGAAAAATGATATTGTCCTTCCTGCATAAGCTTTAGGTTATGAAAGAGAATGTGAATAAAAAAAATAAAACACAATGAACAATTAACTCTACTTTTACCCATGGAGTGTCCGAACGCTTTCAACGAAAGATTAATCTCCGCTCGTGATTAGAATTAAATTTCACACCGACCTACCAATAATAGTCCGAACAAAAAAAAGAAATTACAAAATAACTAAATCAACGCTATATCATGGTAAGAAATATCATCCAATCCGATTTTGTGGGTTGGATTGGGTTTCGGGTTGGGTTGGGTCAAAGTGTACCCATGCCCACCTATAACAAACGGGCTCTAAATCTTCAATAACAAGCTTAACCATTCTACCCATCAGGTGTTGATTGAACTAATCTACTTAAATCTTCTATTTCCATCAACAAAAATCAAGATCCCTTTTACAACAAAAAGCAAACAAAATCACATGTAGGGATGAACCACAATACACAATCTAATCCCTAAACTTGTATTGTTTAAAACCACAAAAAACCTATAGCAAAGTAACTCCATTACCTCAAAACCATGAATATGTGACGCATTAAAAAACAATGTTAAAAGAAAACACTTAAAAACTCAAGCAAAGAATGAAGAAGAAACAGAGATATGAAGAAAAATGTATAAACCACGAAGGAAGAGGAGAAGAGAAATCGAACGGAAATTGCAAAACAATGAAACCCCAAATCAAACACAAATCAATCACAAAACAGAAAGAAGAGGGAAAAACAAATCCTAAATCCTATGAAATGTTGAAATAGAAATTGCAGAAAGCTGTAGAATCGATTGTTATAGGGTTTAGGTTACGATTGTTAAACGAAATACCTTGCTGAAGCTGAGCCGTGAGGCTTACCCTAGTGATCCTCCAAAGCATGTTTGGATCCTCTCCTTCCTCTCCTTCACAAAATATAAGGGTGGGAAGAGAGAGAAAATGATTAAAAAATTATAAATAATGATGAGAGAGTGAACTTAAGAGAGAGAGAGGATAGAAGTAGATGTAGGGTGAGTGGGAAGGAGAGGATCCAAGTGCGAGCCCAACTCACCCAAACTTTTCTGTAACAAAAAAAAAAATAAGCTTAACTGCAGTTTTGGTCCCTTTATTTTATCAAATCCACAATTTTGGTCACTCTGTTTTATTTTTCGCGATTTTGATCCCTTAATTTTATCAAATTCATAATTTTGGTCCCCTATTTTGTTTGTCTTAATTTTGGTTCCCCAATTTTATCAAGTTCGCAATTTTAGTCCCCCTGTTAAATTGCAATCCAATTTTTTACGTTGCAGAAGCGTTCCGTGCTGATTAATCATTGAGTGTTGTAGCAAAATAGGCGTCAGTCAGTCACCACCTACAAAAATTGAAATTGCCAAAAAAAGCTTATGGTTAAGAGCTATGAAGCTCGGATACGGGATACGATACGAGATACGATACGACACGATACGTGGATACAGGAAAATTTTGAAAATCAAGATACGATACGGCAGTGATACTTCAATAAAAAATTAAATTAAAATTTAAAAATATAAAACATAACTAAAGATACTTCACTTTACTAATTGACGATTGCTCATAATATTCAATAGATATAATCACATTTACAAAAAAGATACTTGTGATCAAAATAAGTAAACATAGTTAAATGTCTTTTCCCCACCCATTTTAAAATATATTCTTCCTCTTACGAACAACATGTCACAAAAGATATACAGTTTACTACCCAAGTTTAGGAAAAATGTCATAAGTCATATCCAAAAGAAGTTTAGGGTCTATAGAATTGCCTACTATTCACTACTTAACACTAACGGTGTCATTCTCCTCTCCTCCATGCATCACCCACCATGTTTTTGCATCCAAGTTGCATCTATCTTCAATTGAATCGGAAGAAGCAAAATCACCCCCACAAGATGAGAAATCAGAGAATTCTAGACAAACTTTTGTTCTCTCCGCAGAATTTTCAAAATATCTTCTTAGACACTTATTCCCCCCTCTCTAGAAATGATACCATCTTGATGAGGAGGAACTCTAGTTGAAGTTTGACTAAGCATCACACTACTGTAATACCTAAAATAAAATAAAATAAAAAACATTGCATTAGAATTCAAAGTAGGACTATTTTAATTCAAAGACAAATATATATATATATATATATATATATATATATATATATATTCCAGGATACTCCCAGAATACATATCCGGTAAGTATCTGGTCTTTTTTGATTTAAAAATAAATATAAATTTCAGAATACGTATCCGGGCGTATCCGATACGTATCGGTATCAGATACGTATCTGATATGGGTAAGTGGTCTATTTTAGAGTATCGGGGATTCATAGGTCAAGAGAGTATATTTTGATGATTAAGAGAGTATATTTTGCTATTTTTTTTAATCAAAAGCAAGCCATAACAACAACTTTCTACGAATAAACTCAAGATGGGGAATATACTCTCTCGCAGCCATAAAGAGATAAATTAAGCAAATCATTTGTAAGCTTGTCAGCAGCTTATTTTCCTAAAATAAAATAAAAAGACAAAAGCAAAACACAATAATAGATATTAGGCAAAATATATTGAAGAATAATTTTTAAAAAGTGGAAGAGGAAAAAACAAAGTTTAGAAAGAGAAGGAATTGGAAAGCATTACTTACTTCTTCAAATCTTGGACTGTCCTCACTTGCTCATGAACCAAACTATAAAACCAAAATTTTCAATAGGTCAACTAAATTGCTAATGAATTTATTAAGGTAATATAAATAGAAAAATAACTTCAGAGGGGTTTAAAAAACAAAACGCATGGGAGAAGAAAGTGCAGCTCCAGAGGGGTCAACAAAATTGCTAATGAATATTTTATTGTTTTTAATTCTTTGTTAATTTCAGTTTTTTGTTTCTAACATTTAAAAACTAAAATGAATATGCATCACTTGATTTTGAATTAAATAAAAAAGTTATCTGCAACGTTATTAAATGATAACACATTAGAATGGACATTTAAAATGTCATGTCAGCAGTTAACTATCAGTGGTGTCTGTTAATTTATTGAATAAAAAACACTATTGAGAGACTAAAATGAAACAGAAATAAAAGATGAAGAACAAAAACTGAACCAAAAAAGATTAAAGACAAAAATTAAATGTTGAGGAAAATAAAGGACTAAAAATAAAAATGCTATTTAGCCTGTATATAGCTGTGCACCGAACCCTAATTTTCTTTGTATAATAAAATCGAGTGGAGAGGTAGCATCTGTTTTCTTTTGTTTTGCGTGATGTCGATCGATCTGGAATCAGAACCGGGATCGGAATGGGATGTGTAACACCCCGATAAATTCTAACATGTAGAATCACCGAAATGTACTAAATGGCATACATCAGAGTAACTTCCTGTTAATGAATATTGAACACAACTAAAAATTTTGATAATACATATCAAATGGTTCTCCGAACCTCCTTAACTTCCTGAAAATGCTTAAGTTTCGCAACTTAAGACTTATACAATCCTGGTGTTCAATAATCAAAACATAAAGTAGCGGAAACGATTTTACAACTGATACATGATCGTTATACAATCGATAACATCAAAACGGAAAAAGGGACAAAGGTCCAAACATGAAACTCAATCTTCAGTGACTCCAAGAGTCGCACCGGCTAACCGTGCTTCTTCGCCTTTGCTTTCCCCCGTTTCTCTGTAAAAACCACAATAATATGTTTTAGCACACAAGTACAACATAATTCACTTACTCAAGTGTGCTAATTAATTATCTCGGCCTCTTCCTAATATCAATTAATGAAATTAGCTAAATTGGGGATGTTACAGGATGATTGGGCATATCTATTGGAATCGGAACCGGAAGTGGAACCGGAAGAAGATTCAAAGACTCCACCTTGGGAATTGAAAGACTTTAATGATGTGGAATTGAGCGAGTTGTGTTCTATGTATGACGATCATCCTCTGCCTATTGTTTTTCGTGTAAAGATTATAGAATGAAAATATAAGTGTTCATTTCATTGATTTTCAAGATAGCTTTACATTGATATATATATATATATATATATATATATATATATATATATATATATATATATATATATATATATACATGAAGGATCAAGTTAAAACCAACTAACAGATTTCAACTGAATCAGTTGTGATTCAGTTGAACTATCATAACAAACTCATCTAACCCTAAGTTTTACAATTGGGAAAGTAAAGGTGTGTTGAACTGTGTATTCCCTTAGCTTGCTATTTTACCATCCTTCAAGTTATCTTGCGTGTCATCACAGTTGGTGGATAGAGTGCCACTTGGTTTGCTGACTGGATTAGTTGACTGTGGCTTTGACTGTGGTACATGGTCAATTATCACTTTCTCTAATATTCCCCCTGCAAACTCAGGTAGAGTAGTAACTCTGAGTTTGGTCCTTAGATCCAGAAAAGCAGCTGTACCCAGTGGTTTGGTTAATATATCAGCAACTTGAAATGAAGCAGGGACATGTTGTATCAGCAGAGATTTAGCAGCAAGCTTTTCACGTACAAAATGAATGTCTAGTTCTATATGTTTGGTCCTTGAGTGTAAGATAGGATTATGAGCTAGTAAAACAGCAGATAAATTGTCACATAGCAGAGTAGGAGTATGAAAAGGAACCTTTAATTCAGAAAGTAGTGATTGCACCCAAAGCAATTCAGAAGTAGCTAGTGCCATGCCCCCTATATTCAGCTTCTGCACTAGAACGAGCTACAAGACTCTGTTTCTTTGTTGTCCAAGCTACCAAATTTGGTCCAAAGAATACACAAAGACCTGAAGTGGACCTACGGTCATCTGGGCCACTAGCCCAGTCACTGTCACAGTAAACCCTCAGGGAAAATTTGTGATCAACAGATGCAGCTTATAACAGAAGGCCATGGTTCATTGTACCAGAGAGATAACGAATAATTCTCTTAGCAGCCTTCCAGTGTGATTCAAGAGGCTTGGAGAGAAACTGACAGAGTTTATTCACACTGTAAGCTAGTTCTGGTCTTGTGAGTGTTACATATTGTAAAGCACCCACAATCGACCTATATAAATGAGGATCTGGCAGTATATCAGTACCTTGTTTACTCAATTTAACATTTGACAGCATTGGAGTGGTGATGCCCTTGCAGTCCTGCATGTGAGCCTGATGCATCAAGTCTCTAATATACTTTGTTTGTGTAAGAAGCAATGAACCATTCTGCAATTTCTTAACTTCCAAGCCCAAAAAATAATCAGGAGGTCCCAAAACCTTGAGAGCAAAGGAATGATGAAGTCTGGAAATAAGCTCAGAAATTAATTTGGAAGAGGAGCCCGTGATGATGATATCATCAACATAGACCAATGCATAGAGTGTGATCCCTTTATGTGAATAAACAAAGAGAGAGGGATCACATCTGCTAGAGGAGAAACCAAATTTAACTAATTGTTGGGTCAATCTATCATACCAAGCCCGAGGGGCCTGTTTGAGGCCATAGAGAGCTCTATTGAGCTTGCATACTAGAGAGGCATCTGTAGATTCAAAACCAGGGGGCTGCTTCATGTATATTTCTTCATTGAGATAGCCATTGATGAAAGCATTGTTTACATCAATGTGTTGCATAGTCCACTTGTAGGTGAGAGCAAGTGTGAGAATGATTCTGTTGGTAGTAGGCTTGACAACCGGGGAGAAGGTCTCTGTGAAATCCTTACCCTGTATCTGGTTGAAGCCTTTTGCAACAAGGCGAGCTTTATATTTGTTTATGGTGCCATCAGTGTTTTCTTTGACACGATAGACCCACTTACATCCAATGGCCTTTCTATGAGGTGGAAGGGAGGTTAGAGTCCAGGTATTGTTATGTATGAGAGCATCATATTCTGATTGCATTGCAGCTCTCCATTGTGGATTAATCAAAGCCTGTTTAACTGTAGAAGGTTCTGCCACAGTGAGGAAGATCTTGGTCTTGGAGTGACCTGTCTTAGCCCTTGTTAACATAGGGTGTTTGGAGACAGTTTCTGTAGTGGGAGGAAGTTGAGAAGTAGTTGATGGTGGTATAGTAGCAGTAGGAATAGGTGTGGGTATGAAGGTAGCATCAGGTGAGACAGGTGTGGCAGTAATGGAAGGAGAAATAATTTGTGATGGAGAAGTGGTGGATGTATCAGTGGATATAGGTGGAGGTGTTATTGTTTCTGGTTGAGGTGAGTTAGGTATGGATTGTATAGGAATGATAGGAATGGAGGAGGTCTCTGCAGGTGATACTGGTGTAGTAGTAGTGTCATGGAACAGGTTTGTGTAAGGAAATTTTGTTTCATCAAAAATAAGATCCTTTGTGATGTAAATCCTGTTAGACTATCTGATAACCTTAGAGGGGGGGTGAATAAGGTTATGTGCAAAACTTGAATTCTTTTTCGGTTTTCAAAAACTTTTGCAATGCTTGTTTAAATCAAATGCGGAATCTGAGATTTAAACCTTATATAGTGCAAGCAGGCAGAATTAGGCACAATGAGATGTTATACTATTTTCAATATACACAATAAGATTATTTATAAGAAGTGTAGTGATATTGAATATAGTAGAGAGTAGATCAATTGCAGTGATATGGAAGATGATAGATAAACAGATCAGAATAGGGATATGTATTATGCTGACTACGCTATGATTGGTTTTAACAATAAACAGATGTTTTATGTTTAGCGCAGTATAACAATAAACAAACGGAAATGACAAATAAAGTAAAAGAGTAGGGATAGAGATACACCAGGAATTTTACGAGGTTCGGGATAAAAGCCCTACGTCCTCGGCCTCCGGCTTTTCAACCTTTGGACTTTGCTGATAACCACTATATGAAGAACCAATGTTTTACAAACAATCAACTTCAAATAGCAAATCTCAATTCCCCTGAATTGAGAACCTGAGCTCCCCGCTAAGGATTTCAACCGCTTCAATCTCCTGATTGAACGACCCAAGAGCACCTCCCAGGATTTCACTACCGCTTCAATCTTCCCCGATTGAACGACCCAAGATCACCTCCCAGGATTTCAAACCAACTCAATCTCCTGATTGAGAGACCCAAGAAAACTTCCCAGGATTTCAAACCAACTCAATCTCCTGATTGAGAGACCCAAGAACAAATCCCAGGATTTCAGAGTGACCCCACAAATAGAGTAACGAATACAAACAGAGATCTATGATCCAATCACCTCAGATATAATGACAGTATAGTGACTAAGAGATGAGTGATATGGAAAATAGAAAATGATATGAAAGTTGAAGCTCTATTTTCTCTCTTTCTCAGATTTAGAAGATGTATGTGAGAAGTAGAGAGGTTTAGAAAAATGTGGTGTGTGGTATTTTCGAAATGTGTATCGCACCCGCCTATTTATAGGCTTTAGAAAAATATAGGATTCATAAATGTGACTTAAGAATCGATTCATGAGTGATGTTAAAATATAGTATAATCGATTCTTTATTTTTAGAAAACATAGGAATCAATTCCTTGGCTTTTGGAAATATGTAGGAATCGATTTTCAGGACATCCTGAATAGGTAAGAATCGATTTCCATGTTTAGTTAAAGTAAGGAGGAATCGATTCATAGCCTATAGGATAGTTGAAAATCGATTTCAAGGTGTTTTATAAAAGAAGGAAATCGATTCTTGGTTTGGCTTGAGTATATGTATGAATCGATTCTTTGTTTTAACATTGGATAGGGAAATCGATTGTTTTAAGAAAGGAAAACAAGTAATCGATTTTATACTCCTATGAGACACTATAAAATCGATTCATAGTCCAATGTATTTAGTATATAATCGATTTTATACTCCTATGAGACAATATAAAATCGATTTATACTCCTATAGAAATCGATTCTTTTGCTTTAAAATGTTTTTCCAAGTTATGTGCCTTTCTCATGCAAGCATGCATTTGAATAAAATATTTTTCAAACCATTTTCAAACACTAATTGATGCATGATGCATGTTTTCAAAAAAGTCATCTCTCAGCTACTAAAATGTCATAGACCTTCAGTGATAGGACCTTACACAGTGTCCTAAAGAAAGTGGATAAACAAATAGGTCTTGAACTGCTGAGGTGGCTTCTTCTCCAAGCTGCTCCACTTTAATATTTCCTGCCCTTTGATTCATGTCCTGTACTTTATTTTGTCCCTGCACTTTTATACACTGCAACCATTAGTAGACTAAATGTAATTTGTTATCATACAAAACAAAGAGTGTTTGTCCTTGGTTCAACAAACTCCCCCTTTTTGATGATAACAAATTACATTATGCATAGGGAGACCATAATAGAGTGTTTACATTGTTTAAGAACAGGGTAAACATTGTTTACATTGGTGTGGCCAAGCCTAGAGTGCCACAATTCAAAGACAAAACTAGGTGCAACTGTGTGTGGAGTTTTTACACTGTGAGCAACAGTATTGACAGAAGGTACTACAGATTTATTCAACAATTTTACATGAGATTTAACAGCAGCTCTTGAAGAGCGAAGTTTGAAAGTATAGAGACCATCTTTGCCCACAAAGCCCTTGAGTAAGACATGTTTAGTGATCTGTGATTTAACAAGGCAATGCTTATGATAAAACTCAAAGAAAACATTGTTATCCTTGGCAAATCTAGATACTGATAAAAGATTTTGCTTAATGGCAGGCACATGTAGTAAGTGATGCATATGTAAAAGCACATTTGGATTGAAATGTGATGCAAATGTAGATGATCCTATGGATTGAATAGGTATGCCATAACCATTTCCCATAGCAACCTTAGTGGTGCCTGTGTATGGTGTACTACAATCTAGATGATCACTAAAGGGTGTGACGTGATGAGACACACCTGTGTCTCCTTTCCAAAGATCATAATCGTGATCTACAATGTCTGCAGTGGTGGCAAAATTCACATTTGGCTGAGACTTTGTCGATGAATCACCACCAGTGTTGTTGTCTTTGGAGCCTTCGGCTTCATTAGTATTTTTGCTACCAATCTTTGGTGCATCAAAGCTCTCATCAAACCTATACCAGCAATCCCCTGCAGCATGACCATATTTGCTGCAGATTTGACATGTAGGTCTATTCCCAGTTGAAGGAGCATCAGAGGGTGAGACACGGCCACGGCTGCGTCGTCTACCACGGCCACGATTGTTTGATTGAAATTGGCGAGAGGCATGAGCAATGTTGGCACTCACAGGTGTTGCCGTCAATTCTTGACGGTGCTTTTCCAGTTGTGCTTCTTGCACAAGAAGCAATGCCTCAATATCAGAGAGCGAAGGAGTATCAGTGATGGATTTGCCATAAATCATCATGACAAAGGCATTGTACTCCTCGGGCAAGCCATCAAGAAGAACATCGATCTTGTCTTGATCGGAAATGTGTTCACCGATTGAAATGAGAGAGTCCGCAAGAGCATGAATTCGCATGATGTATTCAGAAATTGATCTGTTAGCCTTCTTCGTGTTCTTGAACTCGTAACGCAGTTGACGAATTCTTGCTTTCAAATGAGAGTAGTAGTGTTTGTGAATGCGATCCCAAACCTCATGAGAGTGCTTGCATGTAAGAACACGCGGAAGAACGCCATCGGAGAGAGTGGCGAGCAGCCATGTGAAGAGTAACTGGTCTTGAACCAGCCATTTTTCATATGCATCGGAGATCTGGTCCAGAATTTTGTTCGATTCCGATTCGTATTTCGCCGGAATTTCTGGATTCACCAAGAATCTGTGGAGTTTATAAGAGGTAATGATTCCCTCAACCTGCTGATTCCACATTAGAAAGTTCTTATCGTCTAATTTGTTGGTGAGTTTGGGAGTGTAAGCGAAGCCATGCGATGTTGCAGAAGGTGTGGATCCAATGGAGAAAAGATTGAGAGGTTGATCGGGTTGCTTTTGCGCACCGGAATCCGCCATGGATGATGAATTTGAAGTTTGCGAAGCGTGGGTAAGATCACACGATTACTGATACCATGTAAAGATTATAGAATGAAAATATAAGTGTTCATTTCATTGATTTTCAAGATAGCTTTACATTGATATATATATATATATATATATATATATATATATATATATATATATATATATATATATATATATACATAAAGGATCAAGCTAAAACCAACTAACAGATTTCAACTGAATCAGTTGTGATTCAGTTGAACTATCATAACAAACTCATCTAACCCTAAGTATTACAATTGGGAAAGTAAAGGTGTGTTGAACTGTGTATTCCCTTAGCTTGCTATTTTACCATCCTTCAAGTTATCTTGCGTGTCATCACAGTTGGTGGATAGAGTGCCGCCACTTGGTTTGCTGACTGGATTAGTTGACTGTGGCTTTGACTGTGGTACATGGTCAATTATCACTTTCTCTAATATTTCGCAATAAGCACTTCAAGTATAAGAACAAGGCCATGATTGATCTTGAAAAGGCTGACGCTGAATATGAAGAGCGCGTTAGTGAGCTAACGGACGACGGGGTATGTAGTACATTATTCTATTCGATGCATTTCTCTTTGTTAATTCTGTTTGCTTCTTTTCTCTTAATTAATCAATTCATATTTACTCATTCATTCACAGCCCTGGGATGCTATCGCCCCTCCGCACAATTTACGGCTTGTAGGTGGTGTTAGACCATATGACATAACGGAACAAGATCGCCCTCGTTTTATTCATTATTGCAATCTTTCGTTGAACAAGTACAATGCTGAAAATCAGGTTCAATTACTCTTCCTTTTCTTTTTCCTTGTGTTTATTAATTAATAATTCATTGTTACACTTTTATTATTTAGGGCGCAAATTTTGTGTTTTATGAACTTGTCAAGGCAACCTCCCTTGTTTCTTGCCGTCTATATTACATTACCTTTATGGCTAAAGATGCATCAAACAACAACAACACCGATGCTTCAACTTTCCAGGCCAAAGTGTCTGACAAGGTGGTTCCCAAGGGTCTGGAAACTGAGATCATTTTGTGTTTGAGGAAGCCTAACTAACCCACCATGGTAATCAATAATCTTGTGCTTACATGTTTGATTAATATTATATACGGTTAACTTATATTCATATAGAGAGAGAGACATTAAGATTTTTGGAATGTAAGATATAGTTAGAGTTTTTCAATTAGTTTATATCAGAACACACCATAGTAATGAATAATCTTGCATCAATATTATTGTACTTATATGTTTGTTTAATTTTATATTCCTTAGCCAATGTTCTTATAGAGAGGCTTTATGATGTATTTTAGTTTTTTAAAAGAGTTAACCAGAAAGCAGCAGAGAGGTGAGTATAAAGTTGTGAACTGGAAGCCATTGAAGACCTGCCCTCTTCTTTAAAATAGGCTGCACCGAAGGAAGGCATACTAAATGTTAAATAGAGACGAAGAATAGAGAGACGATATTGGTCACGTAGTTCGGCCAATGTTTGTCTGCGACTACAGAGCTAGTTCCGTCTTATTAACTGTATATGTTGTTGTGTAAAGAGTACAAGCTCTAATGAGTTTAAATAGGCTATACTATATGAAAACCTAACGGGTCTGGGCCGAATACACATATAAATAAATCTACTATTTACACCACATCTCAACACTCCCCCTCAAGCTGGAGCGTATAGATTGTAGGCATCCAGCTTGTCACATATGTAAGTTATCCTTGGTCCTCGAAGAGCTTTTGTGAAGATGTCTGCCAATTGATCATTAGAACCAACAAAAGAAGTAGCGATGTCGCCGGACACAATCTTCTCACGAACAAAGTGACAATCAACTTCAATGTGTTTGGTTCGCTCATGAAAGACTGGATTGGACGCAATATGTAGGGCTGCTTGATTATCACAGATGAGACTCATAGTGCCTATTTTACAAAAACACAACTCTTGGAGAAGATGTTTCAGCCACGTGAGCTCTTGAGTGGTAAGCGCCATAGCTCGATATTCAGCCTCAGCACTGGCTCTAGCAACAACATTTTGCTTTTTACTTTTCCATGAAATTAGATTTCCACCAATAAGAACACAATACCCAGATGTGGACCTTCTATCAAAGGGGCAACCAGCCCAATCAGCATCTGTATAAGCGACAATATTTGAATCAAGACCTTTTCCAGGAGCTCTCTTGATATACCTCAGGATTCTAACAACGGCATCCCAATGACTGTCACAAGGAGAATTTAGGAATTGACTCACCACACTAACAGCATATGAAATATCTGGCCTCGAAATGGTCAAGTAATTTAACTTTCCAACTAGCCTCCTATACCTTCCTGGATCTGAAAATGGCTCCCCCTGATCTGGTAGGATATTGACATTAGGATCCATAGGAGAGTCAATTGGCTTGCAATCCAGCATTTTGGTTTCTTCTAAAATATTCAAAGCATACTTTCTCTGGGAAATAGCAATCCCTGCCTTAGAATGAGCTCTACCTCAATGCCAAGAAAGTAACGTAACTTTCCAAGATCTTTGACCTGAAAGTGGTGGACTAGATGTTGTTTAAGTCCTGCAATCCCATCATGATCATTACCTGTAATGACAATATCATCGACATAGACAACCAGATAAATACATTTGTGAGAGGAGAACTTATAAAAGACAGAGTGGTCAGCTTCACTCCGAATCATGCCATACTCTTGAACAACACTACTAAATCTCCCAAACCATGCTCGAGGGGATTGTTTAAGACCATACAAGGCTTTGTGAAATCGACAGACATACCCACGACACTCCCCCTGAGCAACAAAACTAGGTGGTTGCTCCAGATAAACTTCTTCTAGATCTCCATGAGAAACGCATTGAAAGGAATAGACGAACAGAAGCCATTTTAGCCACCGGTGAGAAAGTATCACTGTAATCAAGGCCAAAAACCTGAGTATAGCCCTTAGCAACGAGGCGTGCTTTCAGACGATCAATACTCCTGTCTGGACCAACTTTGACAATATATACCCAACGACACCCAACAATAGATTTACCAGGAGGAGGCGGCACAAGAGTCCATGTCTAGTTAGATTCTAAGACTGTCATCTCATCAATCATAGCTTGTCTCCAACCTGAATGAGAAAGAGCTTCCTGCATGGACTTAGGAATGGTGATGGAAGAAATAGCAGAGACAAATGTATAATGCGAAGGTGATAAGCGGTGATAGCTGAGGAAATTATAAATAGGATGAGGGTTACGGGTGGAACGTGTACCTTTACGCACTGCAATAGGAGAGTCTTCTGACTCGGGAGGCGGATCCGGAGTAGAAGAGGGAACCGGGGCAGGAGATGAGTCACTAGGATCTTCGGTAGGGGTTGGGTCGACAAGAGGGAGACGAGCACGGCGTTGATAAGTTTGCAAGGGAGGGGGACTAGAAGGACTAGGAATTTCCGTAGGAGAGGGGTGATCTATCTGGTCAATGATGGGTGGGAGAGGAACTACCGGGAAAAGGTTAGGAATAGGTAATTCTTGAGAGACAGACTCAATGGGAGATGCAAAGAAGGGAGCATCCTCAAACAAGGTGACATCAGCAAACATGTAGAAGCGATGTGTGGAGGGACAGTAGCATCGATATCCTTTTTGAACTCTTGAATAGCCAATGAAGACACACTTAACTGCACGAGCAGACAATTTATCAAGTCCCGGAGTAAGATCATGAATAAAACAAGTGGATCCGAAGACTCGATGAGAGATACAGAACAAGGGCTCATCGGGAAACAATATGGAATGAGGAACCCTATTCTGGATAGCAGAGGATGGCCTTCTATTAATCAAGTGCCCTGCAGTGAGGACAACACCCCCCCCCCCCAAACTTCAAAGGAACATTATCATGAATAAGTCAGGTGCGTGCTGTTTCAATTATATGACGGTTCTTACGTTCAGCAATCCCATTTTGTTGTGGGGTATGGGGACAAGATGATTGATGTATGACGCCATTTTCAACCATAAAAGAATTAAATGAAGTAGAAAAATATTCTTTCGCATTATCACTGCGTAAAGTGCGAATAGAACAACCAAATTGATTTTTGATTTTCTTAAAGAAATTTTGAAAAACACCAAGAAGTTCAGATCTATCCTTAAGTAGGTAGATCCACGTACATCTAGAAAACTCATCAATAAAAGTGACAATATCTATGTCGTACAACTGAAGTGACTCGACTCGGTCCCCATACATCTGAGTGAAGAACATCAAAAGGAGAACGAGCTTGAGACTGAGTACTGTTAGGGAAGGAAGAGCGAACATGTTTCCCAAGTTGACAAGATTCACAATCTAATGACTGCAGATGAGACAAATGAGGAACCATAACTTTGAACTTCTTGAGACTTGGATGACCTAACCGACGATGAAGAAGACTGGGGGACTTTGTAGTAGAAGTGGAGGCAATTGTAGATGAAGGATGGATGGGCTGGAGGTAGTAAAGTCCATGTGACTCATATCCTGTACTAATCGTCCGCTTCGTACTCCGGTCCTGTATAACAAAATAATCATCATCAAAAGTTATAGAACATTTTAGGCTTGGAGTCAGACGACTAACTCAAATTAAATTAAATGGGCAATTGGGAACAAGAAGAACATTGTCAAGGGGTAAGGATGGAAGAGGAGTGGCTTTACCAATGCCACTAGCTTTAACTTTGGATCCGTCGACAACGGTAATATAATGTGGTGTGTTAGGTTGGGATATTTTGGATAAAAGAGATGGATTACCAACCACGCAATCGAAAGCTCCAGTGTCCATAATCCAGGAGTCAACAGGTGATGATTGAGAGAAACAGACTGTAGAATTACCAGAATGAGCAACTGTTGCTGATGATGAAGCCTGGGAAGTCTTATACTGCAGGAATGTCTTATACTCCTCATCAGAAAGAACATTTTGTTTAGTGCTTCTCTGTTCAGAATCATTAACCTGAGTCACATTTACTGGTTTATCTGGAAAGTCATGAAGGGAATAACACTTATCTTCAGTATGACCAAGTTTCTTACAATAAGTGCACTGAGGACGTCCTCCGACACGACCTCCTCGACCACCCCCACGACCACGACCGCGTCCCCCACGATCTGCAAAATTAGAAACAAGAGCAGAAGATTCTATGTTAGTCTGAGATCCATTCCCTCTAGTTCCTTCCAATCCAGGAAGACGTATGAGACACCTGATAAGATCCTCTGTTGAGGGAATGTTTGATGCAGAAAGAATGTTGCTCCGTACTGACTCATACTTTTGATGGAGACCATGAAGAACATAGATCATACACACATTATCTAGTTTTTCAAGCATCTTCTTCGGGTCATTGTCGGTCACAAGAAGCTTGAACTCATTTGCTGCTGACTGAGCTTTATTAGCATATGTCATGATGTTATCTTCTGTCATCTGAAGGGTGGCTAAATTATGAATAACATCATAGAGACATTGGATATCATTAGAATAAACATTCTTAGCCTTCTGCCAAATATCATAACAAGTGGTGTATGAACGATAATGGACCAGCAATGAGGGTTCAATGGATTGCCACAAAAGAGAGACCAATTGACAATCTGCTTGTTCCCAATCTTCACGCAAATCGTTACCAATATCTGTAGAATTTTTAGTGAGGTGATCTAAAAGCCTTTTGTCCCATAAACCATATTTTGACAGAGGCAGACCAATTCAAATAATTTTCACCATTGAGTTTCTCTGTTGTTATAGAGGGATTGCCGGAGAAAGCATAAGACACGAGACTCTTACCTGTCGGTTCAGATTTGTTTTTGTCCTTTTCTGAAGTTGAACTCATCTTTGACAATAATAAGAAGGCTAACCACAATCAGAAAGGAACAGTGACGTCGTACGACTGAAAGGGATTGTGTGACTTTCGTAGCACCTAGGGCCGTTGAGGATGAACAATCAACAATACAGCTAGGGTTCAATAGCGTGACGGCACGATGGCTAGGTTTTCAGGCCCAGTGATCATAGGCTTTTGATACCATGTTAAATAGAGACGAAGAATAGAGAGACGATATTGGTCACGCAGTTCGGCCAATGTTTGCCTACGTCTGCGACTATAGAACAGCTGTAGTTTCGTCTTATTAACTGTATGTGTTGTTGTGTAAAGAGTACAAACACTCATTAGTTTAAATACGCTATACTATATGAAAACCTAACGGGCCTGGGCCGAATACACATATAAATAAATCTACTATTTACACCACATCTCAACGCTAAATAAATAACCTTAAGCCACAATTTAACAAGCCTTTAAGAAAGAAGCTAATATAGTAAGGACTATTCAATATATTGGGTCCAATGTTAAATTCATCACTAGCAGTGGCACCTTTTGCAGTTGTTGGAGTTTAGACAGAAGACTTGGGAAGTTCCATACACTGAAATTGATCTGTCATATATTCAACCAACCTAACATCCCTTCACGAATACCTAATCAAGTAAGGGGAAAAAATAAGAATCCTATTTGTTCGTAACACTTGCAGCTTGAAAATTGTTCATTGTGAAAGCAGCCCAACATTGATGTAATTGGTTTACATTGAAATATTGTAGAACGAGTTCAATCCGATGATGTGTTCTATCAACTCATTTTAGTTATTTTTCATTATTCATCCATTGATGTGTGAAGCAACTGAGCTCTGGGATCGAGGTTCTTTTTCTTGTTTAATTTTCACAATCTTTTGAAATTGTAATGGTATCCTTTGAAAGAAATGTAAATCATTAATTAATTGAATATTTCATTCATATTGATTTCCTAAATTGTAGCAAAATATTAAATAAACAATTTGAGTGCTTTGTTTATGTTTGCAGATTTCAATCATTGTAGCATCAAGGTCAACTTTTATTCCACACTCCTCTACTCTACTCTTCATGTGCTTTATATTCAATGGCTTAGAAACTCTCTTTTTTGGAAACTGGTATGTTGTTTAGGAACTCTCTTTTTATTTCATTATTCTCTTTTAGGATTGAGTAATTTACACTATTCTCTTTCTCTTCACTATTAGTCTCCCAATAGTTTATGATAAAGGGATTATATTATATGGCACTACTGGTTATGAAAAGAAATATGTCCGTAACGTGCGTTTATACGATGTGATACTTGCTCAAATTTGAAGTAAATTAATGCTCACTATGCAAATTTTCGCATTTGATGATCACGTAATGACGATTTGTTTATTTTAAAATGGGTGTATAGTTCATTTTTTAAAAAAATGTCAAGACGGTTAGATAAATTAAGATTCCTACTAGAATAAAATGGGTAGGTAACCATGGGGAGTGTTGATAAACTTCAATATATGTGAGTGTGCTTATTTCTATCAATTATGTTACTTAACTAATGATCCGTTGTTCTGAAGGGACTAAAAGTTTGGAGTACTTATGCTGTGATACTTAATTTCATAGTTTTTTTTGATAAGTCCTTTGGATGACACATAGTTTATGAAGTTATTTCTGTATTCTTGAATTCAAGGCCCACCCCTCTGTTACAATAGCATACATTGCTTTTGCTTTCTATACATAACCTCATCATTCTCAAAAATAAGTTCACTGTACCATGTTCAGCTGTGTTAATCATTTTATATTATAAGCTTCAAAGGTAAGGATTTGTACAAAACACTAAAGATAAACACTCTAACCTTCTTTACCCCCTTCATCCCTCCTCTCTGCATTTTAATCGAAGAGTCAGGCATGCAGTTTGTTACTTACAACACTCTCTAGACCTGTCCCAACCTCCAAACTATCCCCACATGCTTCTAGTTGCCTTCTGTTGTTGCCTGTCTTGCCATAATGCACTTTAGTAATAGGTTATGGGTGGGTGACGAATATACATCCTATGCGCACACCAATATGTTTGTATCCTTGATAAAACAACCATTTACTTAAAACTTTATGATTTCCTTATGCTAATATTTAATAAGGTGTTAGAACTGGATGCCTCTTTCTACATCCTTTTATATTCTAAATCATCTATCATGTGATATGAATCATGATGCTTGGTATGAGATGATATATGTTCAACTGTGGAATTTTTTGGTGCTTATGCAATCATAACATAGATTTCACTATCCTGATGTTTGGCTCTAAAATAGTGGGATGTTGTTAAATTGATCTTTTTGATTTTTTTAGATTTTGATATTGAAGTGGGCATCATTTCCTCGACAGAGCATTTCCTTTCTCCATGTCACATAATTTACAGATGCTAATTTCAGTTGTAATGCATACATATATGCAGTAGTGTAGTGGTATAGAAAAAGGTAGCCACTCAGGAAATAAAATAAAAGGTAAATTATTTGATGTGTTTAAATGATTTGAAGAGTTTGTATTGTTTTTCGGTAGCATTTTTCCCCATATTCTGCTAAAAGATTGGGGTCGATGTTCAAATTTAGTGTATTTATGCTCATTCTTTTGCTACAAAGTATTGACCTATCAGTTCAAATTTAGTTTATATGAAAGAGAATTTGTTATTCTTCTCAGAATTATTATTTACTGTAGCAATGTAACTCTTAAATTCATTCAGACATATGGATCAGCATGTTTTCTGATAATAAACTGTAAAAATACCTCGTTTTCCCCTTTCTGGTTCTGATTTTCAATATTGGAACTCAGTATTTTTTTTGTTACATCAGGTAAGTGATGGTACAATTGAGTCTAATCCACCTATGGATTCAAGAGCGTTGCTAGCAACGCTAAGTTTTATTTAGGATCTCTTAGTATAAAATTTCTTTTAAGCTATTTTAAATTTTGAGTTAGATGACATTAGATATTTGAATTGACGGTAGAACTACAAATATTTCAAATACACTTACGTTATCATGGGTATATCATTCATGAAATTTTGAGCACTTTGATTATTTAAATTGAATGTTTGTATGATGTATAATTTATGGATGCTAGTAATAAAATTGAAAATTTTCTCAATTATAAATCATCAAAAATTAAAACTCTAGAACTCTAAGAGTGCGTTTGGATGGAGCGATTGAAAATTCTGGAGAAATTGAAATGCTATGAAATCCAATTGTTTCAATTAAATTCCCTTCATTTGTAAAATTTGTTGTTTGGATGAAGTTATAGAATCACTTCATTTGTAAAATACCATGTTTGGATAGCTGTATTCATGGATTACATGTCATTCATGGATCAGATGCTGGAGAGGCTAGCTGATCATGCCTCTCTTCTCTTCCCTTCCCATTCCAGTAAAAATAATAAAATTCTAATATAATCCTCTTTCTTTCCCTCTCTAAGACAGTGCGAATGACCTCAACCGATAGTATTAGACTGTTCTATGTTCTAAGAAGGTGGAGGTGAGAAGCTTGAGTGCTGTTGACAAGGCACTCTCAACTTACCAAATGGGTTCCCATCTCTCTAACAAGGTGTTGTGTTTGTTCATCGGCCTTGGGCTTTTTGTAATCACCAAAAAAACATGCAGACACTACTGATCAAAAGAAATTGGCTTTGGCTTTTCCCACATCCCCTTCTACTCACCCCACACCCCCAAACTCTGTAAAATGACCAATATGTCATTAATGAAGCGTGCTATTTTGGCCGATTTGGTTAGGATAAACCGAATATTTTTGGTTAGGCCATAACTGAAAATAACAAAGCAACACATTATAAACAAATTTAAAAATTAGAATACAATTTTTGAAAAAAATAACAGTGATTCAGTTGGGGGTACCCGAATACACATTCGGTTGACCCCAACCGGACGTGTAAAATACGTTTCAGGTTTTAGACTGTTCGGTTGACCTCAATCGATAGTTTTTGGGAGGGCTCAACCGAATGCTTTCGTGAGTCGTCTTCCCCAAAAAGCATTCGGTAGACCTCAATCGAATGCTTCGCGATTTGCAAAATTGAAAAAAGCATTAAAGCGACAAAACCAGCAAAATGTAAAGAGAAGAGAGGGAGAAATCGTGTACCTTACGTGTGGATTAGGAGATTGAAACTTGAAATCGAAGATTGAGTGGATTTGGGAGAGGGAGAAGTCAAAGAGGGTGAGGGAGAGGGAGAGGGTTTCAGCTAGGTGTGTTTTTGGTGGGTGTGAGGGATTTGAGAAGGAGAAAGAGTGTTTTTGAGTTAAGGGTATTTTTGGGTTTTAGGGGGTTTGGGGGTGTGGGGTGAGTAGAGAGGGGTTTGGTGATGTCTAAAAATGTAAATGTACTAACATATGTTTTGATTATATAGAAGTGTATGTGGTGAATTGTCTATTTTGCCCCTAAATTGTGACAAGTGTCAAAATTTGGTGATGTCTAAAAAAGTAAATGTGCTAGCATATGTTTTGATTATATAGAAAGTAGAGCAAAAGTCAAAGCCAAGAAATTTAATCACTTGTCCCAAAAAAAAAATTCAATCCACATGGAAATCGGAAAACTGAAATGAACTTTTACTGCACAAATTTAAAATCCACATGGAAATTTTTTTTTTTCAAATACTTTTGATAACTTATCTTTTTCTACCATAAATTCAATATAATATTATAATAAAAGCGGAACAAAGTAGTCGCATTTACTTTACCACATGCATTTAATAGTAGTTGCATTTACACATATTAATTAATTAGCTAATAATAACTAGTCACAACGAGTAGTTTGCTAATACACAATAGAGTCAACTAAAGTCAGCGCCAACAACACCATAAAAAGCTAACACAAATCTGAACGGACTTATAGTATTTTGCTAAATGATGTATTTTTAAATCTCCAACACCTGAAAAAAAAAACATAATTATAAAAAGTCATATCATAATTATAGACGGTTATAGGAAGGACATATATCTGTATGCTGTTACTGTAATTTCTACTTCAACAGAAAAACACAAACAGTCTTGAGGCCATGTGTACCCAAGTTGGGACCTTACGATAGAAAGCTATGGTGAATTTCTTCCTGATAAGAACCCAAATTAAATGGAAACAGAGATTGTATTATTGAATGAAAAGAAGAAAAATGTATTATTGAATGAAAAGAAGAAAAATGTTATTTTTCCTTATGACCCTCTTTAATTGTGAATTCCTTATTGTGTTAAATGAATGATAAACGATTAGGATTCACGAGTGAGAATATCCACGTCATGTAATGCCAAGCTAAGTTAAAGTTCAAATATTTATCCATGACATGTAAAAGTGTATATACATATTTATATATATGTATAACGAGTCTAGGGTGACGACCCTAAGTTATTAGCATACTAGGGTAGGGAAGTCATGAGACCGAACCGTAGCCCCTTCCATGTAGTACTCTTTCCAAGGTCAGCGGGATTAGGTGCACCGAAAACCGAAGAAAGAAAAATGGTTCAAAGTGATGTGCTAAGAAGATGACAAGACATGATACGTAGTTGCTTATTAGGGCTACGAGTTAAAAAAATAAGATTCCTACGTAGTCGCTTATTAGGGCTGAGTTCAAAGGTCAAGCATAATGAACCGAGAGTAGTAAGGGGTCTCGATAGGACTCACTGAGATTTGTAATCTCACCCTTTATAATTGTGGTTTTTACAGAGAAACGGGGGAAGGCAAAGGCGAAGAAGCACGGCTAGACTGTGGGTCTTATGGAGTTATTGAAGATTCGGTTTTATGTCTATGCCATTTTCCCTTTTGTTATCTTTGTAGTTCGATTGTATAACTATTACTCGCTAACAGTTGTAAACCGTTTCCGCTAATTATGTTTTGGATATTGAACACCAGGTTGTAAAAGGTTATAAGTCAGGAGACTTAAGTATTTTATGTTAAGTTAATGGATAAAGTGGCTGTTTGGATGTTTATTCAAGAAAAGTTTTTAGTTGTGTTCAATATTCTAAACAGGAAGTCAACTCTGATGTATGTCATGCTGTGTATCTTAGTGTTTCTCGGTGTTAGAAATCCTGGGGTGTTACATTATGGTATCAGAGCAGTTCGACCTAGTTGGGCTTAGATTAGTTTTAGGGTTGTTTGTCCCTTGAGTAATTCTGCTATTTTCCTTCTTATGATACTAAGAGACATTGAGACTGATCAACTTAATACTTGGTGTATCGTTTGCAAAATTATGGCAGGAGGATCAAGGAACAATCCACCAATCGATCCGCATTCTGCTTGGATGCAGAATGTGATTGAACGGCAGCAAAAGATGATGGAAGACATGCTGCTAATGCAACAAAATGCTCAGACTCAACCTCAGCAAACTCATGAGCCACAAGTTAAACCAAGACAGATCTACTCTAAATTCCTGAAGATGAAATCCTCTGAGTTCAGAGGAGGACCTGATGTCATGGAAGCCCAGCATTGATTGGATGACATTGAAAAGATTGTTCTCACAATGCAAATTACTAATGAAGACAAGCTGAGATTGGCATCCCATATGCTGAAGGGAGAAGCCAACAACTGGTGGACTAATGCTAAGGCCATGATGGGGACCATGGGAACTCCCCAGACTTGGGAGAATTTCAGGCAAACATTTCGGGAGCAATTCTTTCCAACTGCTATGAAGTTTGATAAGGAGAATGAATTCTTAGCTCTCACGCAATGAAGTTTAACTGTGGGCCAATACACGGCCAAATTTGAAGAGTTGTACCAATTCTTCGGTTTGGCTGGGTATGCTCCCAAAGACAGGTGGAAGACGGACATGTACAAGTATGGACTGAGAGAAGACATTGCACAGAGTCTAAGTTCTTTTGCGTGTGTCAACTACACAGCCATGGTACAACAGCCTCATTTTGATGAGAGTGATTTAAAGAGATTATATTCAAGCTGAAAGGAATTTAGTCAGAACAAGAAGAATGTTGGATCATCTAATTCTCAGATAGGTCCCACGCACAACTCAAACAAAGGGAAGCAAATACAGTCATCTGATTCCTCCAAGTTCAGTACGTGTTCCAAATGTGGGAGGTATCATCGAGGCGAATGTCATCTTGGATCCAATTATTGCTTTTACTGTTAGAAAGAAGGTCATTATGCACCGGACTTCCCCGAGAGGAAGAGGAATGAAAGTAATCGTGCTACTACAACTCATGGGAGAGTCTACACTCTGGATGCTCAGAAAGTCAAAACTTTAGACAATCTGCTAAAGGGTATGGGATCTCTTTTCTATAACTCTGTTAGTATTTTGTATGATTCAGGTGCAACGCATTGTTTTATATCTCAAGCTTGTGTCGAACGGTTGGGATTGGCTTTAACCCCGTTGACTCAACCAATCTCCATTAAAACTGCTGCTGAGGGTAGTGTTCAAGCCCAAGCCTTATGTGAGAACTGTCTTCTATCCATCGGGGACAGGAATTTTGTGCTGGACTTTATCTGTCTGCCAATGAAGGGTATGGACATTATCCTAGGTATGAGTTGGAAGTCTGCCAACCATGTAACTATTGATTGCTTCCACCGGACTATCGGTTTTGCCACTGAGTCAGTGGAGTTACCACCGACCAGTTCCGAAGCGGTTCTCTCATTCACTTCTGCAAGTCATTGTCTATTCCAAGGCGCGGAAGCTTATGTCATGATGTTGTCTGCATCGACCGAAACAGGTTTAGATCTATCCTCTGTGCAAGTTGTTAATGAATTTTTAGATGTATTTCCAGATGAAGTTTCTTCCTTACCTCCGGATCGTGAGGTAGAATTCTCTATAGAATTGGTTTTGGGCACAGGGCCAATTTCTATCGCTCAATATAGGATGTTTCCTTTAGAGCTTAAAGAATTGAAAACCCAACTTGAAGAGCTGATTTGAAAACAATTTATTCGACCAAGTGCCTCGTCATGGGGTGCTCCTGTATTGCTTGTCAAGAAAAAAGATGGGAGCATGAGGTTATGCATTGATTATCGTCAGTTGAATAAGGTGACTATCAAGAATGAGTATCCTTTGCCAAGAATTGATGATTTGCTAGATCAACTGCGAGAAGCTTCAGTGTTTTCTAAAATTGATCTAAGGTCGGGCTATCATCAAATTAAAGTTAGAGCTTTGGATATTCCGAAGACAGCCTTCCGTACTAGGTATGGACATTACGAATTTGTAGTGATGCCCTTCGGTCTAACCAACGCTCCAGCTGTATTCATGGATTACATGAATCGAATTTTCAACCCTTATCTGGATCAATTTGTCGTGGTATTCATTGATGATATCTTGGTGTATTCTAAGACTATTGAGGAGCATGTGCAACATCTCCGAATTGTTCTGAACGTACTCCGAGAAAAGATGTTGTATGCCTAGCCATCTAAGTGTGACTTCTGGATGCCTGAGGTAAAATTTCTGGGCCATGTGATATCTCAATCCGGTGTCGCAATGGACCCTAGTAAGATTGAAGCTGTGGTAGACTGGAAACAACCATCTACAGTCACTGAAGTGAGAAGTGTCTTGGGATTAGCAGGGTATTATCGGAGATTCATTCAAGGATTTTCTCAGCTGGTTCTTCCACTCACTCGGTTAACTCGCAAGGGTCAACCGTTTGTATGGGACTCTGACTGTGATGAATGTTTTTCAGAATTGAAGAATCGTTTGACTTCTGCACCCATTCTAATTCTTCCAGATCCGTCTATGGGATTCCAAATTTACTGTGACGCCTCTATTAAGGGTTTAAGATGTGTTCTTATGCAAAATAAACAAGTGGTTGCTTATGCCTCCAGACAGTTGAAATTGCATGAAGAGAATTACCCGACTCATGACCTAGAGTTGGCGGCAATTATGTATGCCCTAAAGATTTGGAGACATTACCTATACGGTTCTTGTTTCGAAGTCTTTAGTGATCACAAGAGCCTTAAGTATTTGTTTGACCAAAAGGAGCTGAACAACAGACAGAGGAGATGGGTAGAGTTTCTGAAAGATTATGATTTTGAACTGAAGTATCATCTAGGAAAGGCTAATGTTGTAGCTGATGCTTTGAGTAGGAAGTCTATTCACACGGTGGAATTAATGATTCATGAGATGGCACTGTTGGAATCTTTTAGAGATCTCAACTTGAAGGTTAAGCCAAGAAGAAACAGATTGGTGTTGAGTCATATTCAGATTTCGAGTCCCTTGAGGGATCTGATTCGCTCAGCCCAAGAGATTGATCTAGAGTTGCAAACGCAGAAGAGGTTGCCAAATTACACCGAAGATAGTGATGGTGTGATTTGCTTTGATGGTAGAATCTGTGTGCCGAATGATGAAGATATCAAGAAGCAGATTTTAGAAGAGGCTCACAAGAGTCAGTTCTCAATACATCCTGCGTCTACCAAGATGTATAGGGATCTTAAGCAGTTGTATTGGTGGCCGGGAATGAAAGTAGAGATTGCAGAATTCGTGTCTCGATGCTTAACTTGTCAAAGGGTTAAGATAGAGCACCGAAAGCTTGCCAGTCAGTTATAGCCTTTGAATGTGCTAGAATGGAAATGGGAAAGCATTTCTATGGACTTTGCCATGGGGTTACCACGGTCCCAAGCCGGAAATGATGTTATTTGGGTAGTGGTTGATCGCTTGACCAAGTCTGCTCATTTTATTCTGGTACGTTCGAATCACCGAGTTGCTAAGTTAGCAGAAGAGTATCTCAAGAATATTGTGAAGCTACATGGAATTCCCACGAGTATCATCTGTGATCGCGATCCCAAGTTTACATCACGATTCTGGAGAGCCCTGAATATGGCGTTGGGAACAACGGTATGTGCTAGTACCGCTTATCATCCGCAGACGGACAGACAGACTGAAAGAACCATTCAGACTTTGGAAGATATGCTTAGAGCTTGTGTACTTGACAGTGGAGGCCGATAGCTCCAAATGAAGCATTATATAGAAGGAAGTGTAGAACACCATTGTGTTGGTGGGATGTCGGTGAGCAAAGATTGTTGGGTCCTGAATTAGTCTGTGAGGCTACTGAGAAGATCCGTCAGATTAGAGAAAGGACGAAGACCGCTCAGAGTCGACAAAAGAGTTATGCCGACAAAAGAAGAAGGCCATTGGAATTTGAAGAAGGAGATCATGTATTTCTGAGACTTTCTCCAACTACCGGTACATAGCATTGCGGGTGAATAAGCTCAGTCCTCGGGATATTGGACCTTTCCAAATTATCGAGCATGTTGGACCGGTAACATACCGCATTGCCTTGCCTCCAGCCTTATCCAGATTACATGATATGTTTCATGTAATTGAGGAAGTACATTCTCGAGCCGAGTCAGCCGTTGAGTTTTGAGGCGGTTGACATCCGACCGGATTTGTCTTATCAGCCTAATCCAAGCAGAATCATCGAACGTGGCGAGAAAACGCTCCGGACGAGATCAATCCCTATTGTTAAAGTGCTTTGGGATGGTGCCTCACCTGACGAAGCGACATGGGAAGTAGAGGACAACATACGTGTGAAATATCCCCATTTTTCAATTGAGGTATGTTTTGTGTAATTTTAAGGACAATTTTTTTTTTAAGTTGGGGTGTATTGTAACATCCCCAATTTGACTAACTTTGTTGGTCAAAATTAGCAAGAGCCATAATTATTTATTTAGTATAATTAATTAATTATGAGATGATTATCATTGGACAAATAAATGAATTGTATGATGTTTGTTTAATTATATTAATTATAAGAATTATTGATTGAATGTGGTGATTAGAAATTGGTTTTAAGTAGGAATTAGAAATAAGGGTAATGTAGTCTTTTCCCTTGAGTTTTCCCCTCAGCTCACTTAACACTCAGCTGGCCAAACATCACTAACACCCACACTTGTTGTTGAATTGGAAAAAGGACAAAAACAGAAGAAGAAGAAGAAGAAAAAAAGGAGGGAGCTTTAGAGGAGAGGGTTGCGAGAGTGAGAGGAGGAAGAAAAGGAAGGATTTTCTTAAATCCTTGATGCATGTGAGAGTTTTAGCCACCATTCTTCTCCATTTCTTCCCTCTATCCACTGATACCAAACTCACCAGCTGAACCAAGCTCAAACACAAACTCATCTTCTCCATTGAAATCGAGTTTGAGGGTGAAAGAAGGAAGTTTTGAGTCAATCCATGTTTTCTTGTTCCCTTTGAGTTGAAAGGAGGTTCCAAGGGTTTCAAACACACACATTTCAATTGACCAAGGGATTCAAGGGTAGACTCTGTTTGGGAGGTCTTGTTTTCGAGTTTGAAGTGTTGGAAGATAGGAGCCGGTTCTTGAGATTACGGTTTTCGTTCGTTGACGTCTAGTGGTTGTTGTTGTGTGCAATTTTCATCGCAAGAGGTGAGTTCTATACTCGCTTAGGGATTTGTTTTCGAATATGTGTTTGCATGTGTTCTGAACTGGGTCACGCTGTTTTGTTTCTGAACCAATGTTACATGCTCTGGTCCGGTGTTGTTTTATGTTATTTCGAAAGTTGAGTAAAAACCATAATTTCAAAAATATGAATCTTGTGTTGTGGAATGAATGATTGAATGAGTGATAATGTGATTGTTGATAAGCATGAAATTGGTGTTTGTTTTGTAATTTGATGGTCTTAAATGTCTTGTTTAGAGTGGTTTTAAATCTGTTTTTGGTTGTAATTCGGATTGGAAAAGGATTGAGTAAAAGTGGTTGAAGTTGGAAGAGTAAAATAAAAACATTAGCTGTCAAAACCTAAAACAAGTCCATGTTTTAAAAATACGGGCAACCGTGTTTATTTCTGGTCCCTGTGCAAAATTTTCTTAAAAACTGAAACACGGGCATGTTTTTAAAAACACAGGCATTTTCTATAAGATACGGGCATGTTTCTAAAACACGGGTGGTCGTGTTTCCTTCTGCCACCCTTTTTCTAAACCTATTCAAAGCCATTCCAATTGGTTCCAAACCTACTCTAATACCTTCCCCAACCCTATGTATTGATGAATAAACCGTAATTCGTGAAAAACACCTAGGTATGATTGGGGTGAATTCCTTATTGTGTTAAATGAATGAAAAACTATTTGGATTCACGAGTGAGAATATCCAAGTGATGTAATGCCAAGCTAAGTTAAAGTTCAACTATTTATCCATGACATGTAAAAGTGTATATACATATTTATATATATGTATAACGAGTCTAGGGTGACGACCCTAAGTTATTAGCATACTAGGGCAGGGAAGTCATGAGCCCGAACCCTAGGCCCCTTCCATGTAGCCCGCTTTTCAAGGTCAGCGGGATTGGGTGCACCGAGAACCGAAGAAAAGAAAATTGGTTCAAAGTGATGTGCTAAGAAGAGGACAAGACATGATACGTAGTCGCTTATTAGGGCTACGAGTTAAAAGAATAAGATTCCCACGTAGTCGCTTATTAGGGCTACGACTTCAAAGGTCAAGCATAATGAACAGAGAGTAGTAAGGGGTCTCAATAGGACTCATTGAGATTTCTAATCTCACCCTTTATAATTGTAGGTTTTTACAAGGCAAAGGTGAAGAAGCACGGCTAGACTGTGGGCCTTATGGAGTTATTAAAGATTCAGTTTTATGTCTATGCCATTTTCGCTTTTGTTATCTTTGTAGTTCGATTGTATAACTATTACTCGCTAACAGTTGTAAACCGATTCCACTACTTATGTTTTGGATATTGAACACCAGGTTGTAAAAGGTTATAAGTCAGGAGACTTGAGTACTTTATGTTAAGTTAATGGATAAAGTGACTGTTTGGATGTTTACTCAAGAAAAGTTTTTAGTTGTGTTCAATATTCTAAACAGGAAGTCAACTTTGATGTATGTCATGTTGTGTATCTTAGTGTTTCTCGGTGTTAGAAATACTGGGGTGTTACATTATGGTATTAGAGCAGTTCAACCTAGTCAGACTTAGATTAGTTTTAGGGTTGTTTGTCCCTTGAGTAATTCTGCTATTTTCCTTCTTATGATACTAAGAGACATTGAGACTGATCAACTTAATACTTGGTGTATCGTTTGCAAAATTATGGCAGGAGGATCAAGGAACAATCCACTAATCGATCCGCATTCTGCTTGGATGCAGAATCTGATTGAAAGGCAGCAAAAGATGATGGAAGACATGCTGCTAATGCAACAAAATGCTCAGGCTCAACCTCAGTAAACTCATGAGCCACAAGTTAACCCAAGACAGATCTACTCTGACACTTCAAGAATAAGCCTATATTGCTACGAAAGTTTCCCACGGACAACTACCCGTCGCTAATTTGCGACGGGTTTGCGACGGCAAGTGAAATTGTGCACTGGCGGCAATAATCCCGATCATAATTTGCGACGGGAAGACATGTTCGTCACTACTTTGCGACGGAAGATGATGTTGGTCGCTAGTTTGCGACGAAGGCTTTGTCGCAAGCCCGTCGCAAATTCAGAATCCCAATTCATTAACGCAGGCACTCTCGTTCTCTCCCTTTCTATTGTCACTCTCGTTCTTCCCTCAGGCGCTCTCTCGCTCTCCCCAGGTGCTCTCTCTCCAGGTGTTGTCTCTCTCTCTGGCGCTCTCTCTCTCGCAAGCTTCCCTCTCAGTCGCGAGCTTCCCTCTCTCAGTCGCAAGCTTCAGCTTCCCTCTCTGGCTCTCTCAGTCGCGTTATTCAGCTCACTCTCGTTCTCTCACTCTCGTTCTCTCTCAGTCGCGTTATCGCCCTCCATCGCCGTCTACCCTCCATCGCCCACCATCGCCGTCCACCCTCCATCGCCTCCCTTCCTCTCCAAACCAAAAGCCCTAATCCCCAATCTGTAAATCTGCAATCGCGAGCCCTAATCCCTAATCTCTTCCTCTCCAAACGCGAACCTATCGAAGAGTGCAATGGTAGAACCCTAATCGAAGATTGCAATGGCAGAATCGACCACATTCAGGTAAGCTTCTTCACTGTTTTCAAACACTTCATTCTGTTAGAGTTGTGGCTTATCATAAGTTCATATTAGAAAATTATTTCTGCTTACTTTTTTTCTTTGAATTTTTCTTGACAGAAACATAGCTCAAATAGTTTTGTTTCATCGAAGTTTGACGATCTGCCTCAGTTTGTTGCTGAAGTTCTTTCTTCATACTGTTTATCTGCCAAGCGCCATAGATTCGATTGCCTTTACTTCTTACTAGTTCATATCTCAAAGGTATTTAAAGCTGAGTTATCTCTTCCATGTTTTTCTCCGTAAGGCGTGGTTTAGTGTTGATTATTTCCCTATATTATAGTATGAGAATAAAGAATCTGAAAATTTGTGTTCCCTACAGGATGTTGTGGAGTGCTGGCTAGACAAATATGATGCTCAACTTACTGAAACACTTCTCGCGCTTAAAGAGGTAGGGTGGTGTTAATTGTGCTGCCTTCTTTATTCATGCAGTTAAAATATACTTGCCTTTTTTCTGTATTCAAAATAAATGAATTGGTATGTGTGCTACTGGCTCTCCTGGGTTTTTGGACACATTTCTCACACATACAATTGCACACCATGCAGGACAAGCATGTGTGAACGTTAAGGTCATGTTAGTGTTGAGATTTTTATTTTTCCATATACTTGCTTTAACTCAACTCAGTCTTTATTGAACTTTTTTGTGGGGTGGAATGCTATTGTTATGTTTGCTATGAACTAACCCTGTATGTGATTATTTTCTACCTTATAGTAATTGTTGTAAGTATAATGTTTATACTAGTAATTATTGGAAGTATAGTGTGTACTTTTAAAATTACTTCATAGGGTTGCAAAGGTGCTAAATTTGAAATCATATCCGCAGCCTAATAAGAAAACCAGGAACAGGGCTTATGACATTTTGGTTGAAGTTGCTCATGCATTTGAGGATGAGGAGAGGGGTGGAAGCAGAAAAAGCATGTGTGATTTTTTAGAAAGGGTAAATATCCAAATTTGTTTGTTTAACGTATTTTTTTGAGAATCCAATCTGCAATCTACTGAAGTTCTAGTATTAAATAAATTAAAGAAAAGTATGCATCAATTGTGCATTTTTGTAATATCTGTAATATCAATTGTGGACATATCGATTTGGAATTGGGTGTTAATCGGATTGTTTAATTGATTTTTTTGTGATGTTTATGAATGAATTGTTCTGTTCTGATTCTGAGTGACATTGCAGGCAGTTGTGCTCTTTGCTATGGGTGGTTATGGTACCTATCTTGGGGGCTGGTAAGGGCAGAAATCCTACTGAGATTGAGAGGTTTACTCCTGGTCTTGAATTTTCTTTTGATTAATTCATGTCCTCTATAATCAGTTTATACTGTTTCATCAGTGTACTTAAAATCAGATTTAGTCTTCATTTCCATATGTTTCTGATTAGATATTGTCATTTTCCATTAACAGTCTATTCACTGACCATGTGAAATCCTCCGCAGGCCTTTTTCTTCCTGCCGTTGTGAGGCCCATTCTGGATTCATACCAGATAACTGACCGACCTCCTCAACCTGCTTTGAGCAATGTGAGTGTTTCTTTCAACTTAACTCTGCAATATTGTTTTGAACTGGTAACATGATTCATACTAAATATTACGATTATCACCTACAATTAGTCACTTAACTACTTTCAGTTAGTTTGTAACCCATTGATTAGTATTTATATCAGTCAATTAGAACTCTAGTTAATTAGCTGTTAGTTCTTAGCAGATTCAATTTTTACCCATCACTGAATTAGTAATGCATATATATTCTACAGAATTGCTGTAATTGTTTGGGTTAATCAGAATGAGAAGTTCCATTGCAATTCTCCCGGCGTAGAACTACAATACTAAACATCTGTATAGTGATGTTATGACCGCAAATCCGAAGGTCCAGATTACTGTTAACTAGGTTGTGGTAGTTCGTTTTCTTGGAATCTATTCTTATATGTCATACTGATTTGGTAGGTGAGAGAGATAACTTCGATATGGCAGACCGATGAGCTTAGGCGCCATAAACCCACTCCAGTTGATGAAGCTAGAGCTGGTAAGTTGCTTCAGTATTACTAAGTACTATATATGTCAGCTCCTCTGGTTCACAGTAAAAGAAAATAAATAATTATTTGGTGAATAATAGCTGTATGTTTTTTTCTTCCCAGGTTTGATTATAGTGGAGCAGTCGCTTTGGAAAGCCATTCCTCATTATTTACGTCGAGTCAGCAATGCTTTAAAGAAGGTCTATCATCTTGAATTCTTGGTCATTTATGCAATTATTCAGTAGTGGTTGGTTGGTAGCAGTGGACTGCGAGTAAACTTTACCTGCATTGTGTGAAATTCGAATCCTGGAGTTATAACTTGGAGAGAGATTTACTTGATCATCTTTAGTGAAAGATTAATTCGGTAGCTATGCTTGCTGTGTTTGGGGTTGTTGGTTCACGACTGCAGTCTTTATGGACCTTCTCTTGGGTCTGGTTAAATAAACTGAACCCAGCAACAATGATTTATTTGAAAATAAATATCTATGTAAATTGTGAATTTTGTGTTTTCAGGCTCTAATTCTCTCCCCTTTTTCACCAACACTAAAAATCTTTTTTTTGAATACGTGCAAATCATCTCTACCTTACGTGGTCTTAGGGAAATTTCATTAATAGTCACGAAAGGCGTAACAATTTATCTTCATTATCAATTCCCTTTTCTTCATTGATGGCCTTTGTTAAGCTCAATCATCCAGTGATTTCCTTTGCAGGATCAGATTGTTAGATTGAATAAAGAGAATGGATCAGATTGTTAGATTGAATAAAGAGAATAGGAAGATTGACTGTTAGGTGATGTCATTTATATGCTTTGTCTATATTGGTTATTTATAAATTAATTTCTTGATTTTGTCCTATGTCTATCTGATTTTCATTTATATGCTTTGTTTATATGTCATTTAAAGAGAATAAAGAGAATGGATAAGCTTTAAGCTTTGTTATACATATATACAGGTTGAACAATTGCACAAAATCTTCAAGCTTTGTGGCTCTCCACCTGAAGAATACTGGAAAAAGAGCAGACTTCCTCATGCAACTTTGTTCAAGCCACAACAACCATATCATAGTTGTCTCCAAGACACATTTAAATTTTTTCTGGAAACCAGTGTTCATCTGTTGCAGACCCTTCTTTCTGTTGAACCAAATAAACGTGGCACTGCCTCCTCTGCTCTGTCATTAGAGGTACCTTAGCAGTGTTGTTTTTGTATTTGTGAAAACATAGGCACACAAATGTCTTCTTCTAACTTTATGACTTTGTGAAGCATGAATGGATTCACAATCTGATTTTAACATGACTTGTAGTCCAGAATGGATGGTAATCACACTTTGCATATTATTCCAAATTCTAGACAAGTGAAGGCGGAGGAGTTATAGCCTGGTGTCTGCTACCTTCAGATTACTGCAGTTGATCCAGTCATGGAAGATGAAGATTTAGGAAGTAGAAGAGGGAGAATTTTTTCTCTCTCTACTGGAAGTGTCCGGGCTCGTGTATTTGACTGTTTTTTGCAGTACAGGTATGTTGTAGTCACTACAACAGTAAAAGGCATCAGGGGCGCTTTTTTTAATCCATTAGGGGCGCTTTCGGGCGCCCCTAAATCTGGCGCTGCTGTTGCTAAACCTTCTACAGGAGCGCCCAACAAGCGCCTCTAATTATTAGGCAACAGGGGCGCTCGAAGCTAAAAGCGCCCCTATTGGTCTTGGCGCGTTTGAGAATCAGGGGCGCTTGCAGCTAAAAGTGCCCCTGTTGGTCTGACCAACAGCAACAGGGGCACTTTTAGCTGCAAGCGCCCCTGATTCTCAAACGCGCCAAGACCAACAGGGGAGCTTTTAGCTGCAAGCGCCCCTGATTCTATGTTTTTTTTTAAATATTGTTTTCTGTTTCTCGTATATCCAATATTTTGCATCAACCAACAACTGCCAATATCATAATCTGCATAAACCAGAAACAGAAACAGAACCAGAACCAACAACGATCAATATCAACTCAACAACCAAATAAATTTTAAATGAACTAACCAATTACAAATTAAATTCCATAAATCAACTAACCAATTTCAAATCAACCAACCAATATACCCATCTATTATATACATACATAAATCATTAACCAAATTCAAAATGCCAACATAGACAACAAAGTGACAAACATGATGACATACAATGAGGAACCAAAAACTAGCTAACCAAACTAATTACATGAATTTCGATTTTCATTAATCAATCTGGCAACATGATGACACCACTCTCCCTTGACCTCATCAAGTTGGTCACCAGAAAATGGAGCTCCAACCTCGTGTTCAAGAAAATACTACAAAAATAAAATAAAATAAAATAAAATAAAATAAACTTAGAATTAAGTGGTTAAGTGCTAGATATGGAATTAAATGGTCAAAAAACAAACTATACATACAAATTATGGAATTTCTATTTGATTGTGAGTGATTATGTCCTTCATAAACTTCATAACGTAATAGCCGCAATAATCATTGTTTGGTTGCCTGGGACACTAGAAATCAAAATAACAATTAATTATTAAAATGCGAGCAATATTTACATGGATAAGAATGTTGATTATAAACTTACCGTTATTCCTATCCATTTTGTTTTCACATGCCCAACTCTAGCCCTGACCTCAGTCGATCCCCAATAAGTCATCAAACAACTGAAACATCATACATATAACTATATTAATTAATCGAAATACATACATAATTTAGATGATAAAACATGCGATGTATCTAAATACACACCTTTCAAACATTCCTTTCAACTTGACATGGTTGCTATAATGACCATGACACGAATCCAAATAGAAAATTGTATTTCTTTTGGGATCAACTACCAACAATACCCAATGTATCCTACAAAAAAATTGAATAACCAAATAAATAACATATATTTCAAAAACACGTTATATATATATATATATATATATATATATATATATATAGAGTGAGAGAGAGAGAGAGAGAGAGAGAGAGAGAGAGAGAGATTAAATTTGTTACCCTAAGTTGATGGGTGCCAAAAGTAAGCTATCACAGCTGCTTTCATGTGCCAAAGCCAAGCGTCTATTGACATAGGCTTTTACAGATTCATTATTTGCTTTAACCGCTTGCTTCACGGCTTTAACAACATCTTTTGACATGCCTTTTTCAATGCATACGTTGCGTAGAAAGGTATTTGCGGGGCACAAGAATATAAATCTTTGTGTTTGTTCCATGGGGATCATAATCTCATGGTACAAATACCTATAGTTAAGATGTATACAAATAAATTAACAAATAATAATAATATAATAATAATAATAATAATAATAATAATAATAATAATAATACCTGATGTATATTGTAATAGAAGTTGCAGATGCCCACAAGTGATCATATACCTCTTTCAGTTCCACCTTTGAAAGGCAGACTTGGTAGCTATATCCCAAGATGTCTGGATCAAGCGATGCAACTATCAAATCTCCACCCATCATTGTTGAGGCATGAACCTTTAGATAGCCGATAAATTCCTTAGAAGGGGGGGGGGTTGGAATTGAATCTGTTTCCCTTTATCTACTTGTCGAGACACTGATTTCTTGCTAGCAATAGAAGGGGGGTGTGTTGGGATTGAATCTCATTCCCGCTAGATTCTCGCCTAGACACATGTTTCTTGCAACCAATAGAAGGGGAGGGTTGGGATTTGTCAACATGCCCAGAAATCCGAGATCTTGCTTTCTTTACCTATATTAGAAATATAATTAGTTATTAATATATGACAATAAGCGAATGAATTATTAACAAATATATTAATTGCTCCATACATTGATAAGATTTGTTGGCCATGCCACAAGGGTGCCAAGTGCATCATTCACAGTGACCAAAGTCACACAATCAGTGTCAATTGGTACCGGCAATAATGCTTCATCCACAACAACAAATTCAACTCTGACTCTTGCGTGATTTGGAGGAATGGGTAGATTGTGCAAGGTGGAGTCCTCATTGTTACAAACAAAGCCCTTTGCGACCAATGTAAGCGGGTTTGATGTATATAATTCACAGTTGTTATTGTTACCCTAAATTAAATGATAACCAAATATTAATACCTATAAGTTAATGTAAATGATAACCAAATTAAACGACCAACGATAATTACCTCATTGGACGCAATATTGCAACTATCCCTGAAGCTATTTGGGTTAGGAGATGGTACATCATCAGTCCTTGGACAAACTTTTTCTTTTAATTCATTAAGTTCTTTGTGTAGCATCAATACCATGGCCTCCAACTGCCATTGTCTACTTTCTTTTTCCATATTTTTTTTTTGCCTCTTTGAACCCCAAAAAGTGGTTGGAGAAATCCCAAATCCCAAACCCCGTAGACGTCCTGAATACTCTTCAGTTGCCAATGACACTTTCGAATACATTTTTTTCAACATGCATCACATCAATGAAATGTCTTACGTGTAATGACTTCCAGTAGGGCAACTCAAAGAAAATCGACTTTTTCTTCCACCCTCGTTTGGCAAGCTCTCCTGCAAAAGGCTTCCCAAACTTAATGTTCAAATCTTTCACCTTTTCAAATAGTTGTTCACCGGTCAAAGGCGGGGGAGCTTTACGAGTTTCTGAATTCCCATTGAATGCCTTTCTCCTCACCCGATATTGATGAGTTGGAGGCAAAAATCTCCGATGGCCAAGATATATATTCTTCTTACCATGTTCCAACCACATCCAATCTGTATTATCTTCACATATAGGACATGCACACTGACCTTTGTTACTGTACCCAGATAGATTACCGTACGCTGGAAAGTCATTAATGGTGCCAAAAATCATAGCCTTCAGAATGAAACTTTCTTCTCTGAACCCATCATACACCTCTACCCCAATCTCCCACATTTGCTTCAAGTCTTCTATTAAAGGAGCCAAGTATACGTCAATATCATTTCCTGGTTGTTTGGGGCCAGAAATTAACAAAGACAACATCATATACTTTCGTTTCATGCAAAGCCATGGAGGTAAGTTATAGATCGCCAAAATCACAGGCCATGTACTATGGGATCTACTCTGGATACCGTGCGGGTTAAATCCATCGGCAGACAATGCAAGGCGTAGGTTTCTTGGGTCATGCCCAAAATCAGGATAATCAATATCAAGCTTTTTCCACTGCGGAGAATCCGCCGAGTGTCGTAGCATGCCATCTTTAATCCTTTCATCATCATGCCAAGTCAACAGTTTTGCATCTTCCGAACTATGGTACATACGCCTAAATCGAGGAATTATGGGAAAATACCACAATACCTTTTCTGGAGCAGAGTCTTTCTTCTTATACCGGTGCATTACATTTAGGGCACGACTTTAACAATGCATGTTCATTCCGAAATAAAATGCAATCATTCGGACAAGCATGTATCTTCTCAAAGTTCAAATCAATGGTGCCTAACATTTGTTTTGCATCATACGTCCGAGAAGGGAGAACATTGTCTTCCGGCAACATATCTTTCAATAGCGCGAGTAATTCCGTAAAGCTCTTATCCGTCCATCCGTGGCAAGTTTTCAAGTTAAACAGCTTTATCACAGCCGATAACTTTGTGAATTCAGTACAGCCCGCATACAACGGTGTCTCCGCATCGGTTATCAACTTCTCAAACATTTGAGGAGAATCATTAAGATCGTCTTCAACCGCCTTTGCCATCTCTTCAAATTGGTCGCCATCAAATGTTTCAGGATAATCAACCAGATCACATCTCTGAGTACTATTATCCATATTTGAAGGTTCACCTCTTTTCTCACCGTGCATTGTCCAACAAATATAACTTTGATCGATTCCATTGGCGTAACAACATTTTAAACAAGGACACTTGAACTTACTAGAAGTTCCTAAACGTCGAACAGCAAAGTTCACAAAATATTCCACTCCATCGGCATATTCTTTCGACAGACGATTGGCAGACATCCACTTTCTATCCATATTAGACCGAAATTTAATATAAATTCCTGATAAGAGAACTTAAATATGTTATAGGTGAAAAACAGACAGAGTACAATGTTTAAAAGTTTTTCAAATTCATATCCAAATTCTATTCCTATTCATATCCAAATTCTATTCCTATTCTATTCTATCAAGCAAATTCAAAATGATTGAACATTATCGGTAACATCCCCAATAACAGTTTTATTCCAAATATGTACAAAAATATAAAAAACAAGAGAACAACAAAAGTACCTGAAAAGGGGGAAGCAACAACAAACCAGAGAGATGAAACGAACGTGAACCAGAGAGCTAAGAGAGATGAACCAGAGAGAGCACGAGAGAGATCAACGAGAGCCTGTGTCAATAAATAAATTAGCTAATACTTTTCTCATTCATTTGGTTATTTTTACAAGTATCTCTAAGAGACTATATGCAAATAAGATAAAAGGCTTAAGGACTAAAAAGGCTAACTGAACAACAACTAAAAATAAAGATCCATAAAAAAATTAATCATTCAAAATACTCTATCATTATCTATTCCATATGCTTCAGTTCAGTTTTCAGAGGTTTATTCATTCTACCATTTCGTGACCCTCCTCACTCTCCAGTATTCAACCATCACGAAGTGGGTAAAGTGCCTGATTCTAATTGAACCACTATACCATAATGCATGGAGATGTTGATTTTGTAAATATCAAGAAAAAAAGAAATAAAAACAAGACAAATATCAAGAAAAAAAGAAACCATATATATGCAGCAACATACTGTAAATATCAAGAAAAAAAAGAAATAAAAACAAGACAAATAACCTAAGAATGCGCGCAGATGGTGGTGGCCTGCACGGTGGTGTCGTCGCCGCCGCGTCTGAGAGTTGGGAGGGTGAGGCCTGCGCCGTTTGGGTGAGAGAGAAGCTTGCGCCGTTTGCGAAATGGGGGTGAGATTTCGAAGGGTTCGGTGGGACTGGTACAAATGCACTGGTGGTGGGATTAACGCGCAGATGGTGGTGGCCACTGGTGGTGTCTCGCCGCCGCGTCTGAGGCTGGGAGGGGGGCGTGCGCCGTTTGGGTGAAAGAGAACGAGGGAAACGAAAGCAAGGGAAACGAAAGGGTGTACTGAGAGGGAAACGAAAGCAAGCTAGGTAACGATCGAAAACGAGAATTAAAAAAAACTAGGGAATTGGGGGCGCTCGTGGAAAGCGCCCCTGTTGGTGGATCCGATTTTAGGAATTAGCAGCGCTTTTTTCAACAAGCGCCCCTAAAGGCACTCCGTATTTTGAGCTTCAGGGGCGCTTTTTAAAAAGCGCCCCTGATGGTCAAAATACGGAGGGCCTTTAGGGGCGCCTTTTTAAAAGCGCCCCTAAAGGCCTTGCGTGTTTTGGGCATCAGGGGCGCTTTCTAAAAAGCTCCCCTGATGCCCAAAACACGCAGGTCCTTTAGGGGCGCTTTTTAAAAAGCGCCCCTGATGCTCAAAATACGGAGGGCATCAGGGGCGCTTTTTAAAAAGCGCATCTAAAGGGTGCGCCCTTTTTCTGCAATTCTGTTGTAGTGAGTATTGATTCGTTTTCCCTATGTTTGAATGCTTAATTTTTTGTCTCAATTCTTACAGCACACTGTTTTTTGTACAGGTGAATAGTCGAGTTTTGAGTGTTTGCACAGCCTTCTTGTCTGGGGAACCTGCTACAAGATTGCGGTCGCAAGAATTACAGCAACTTATCGCTGCACTTCTTGAGTTCATGGCTGTTTGCAAACGTGCCATACGGGTACATTTCAGATTGATAGGTGAGGAAGATCAGGATTTTCATACACAACTTGTAAATGGATTTCAGTCTCTGACAGCAGAGTTATCCCATTACTTTCCTACCATTCTCTCAGAGCTATGACACTTGCACAAGTATTTGTTTTTTTTGATATTGCTTCCTTGTGTTCATATATACAGTTTTTCCTTCCACTCCCACTAACCTCCCTCTTTTCTTGCTTGCAAAGATGTGTAATTGTATTTGTATCATGGTTCGCATGTTAAGATAAAATTATGCGGACTAGCTGATTTATTCTCACTATTAAATGATTGTATAATAGATATAACTTAGTCAATCAGAAATGATTGTATTATAGATATAACTATTAAATAGTATTTTGGAGGTATAATTTAATTTTTTTTTAAAATTTCCGACGGATTTGCGACGGCTTTGTGACGAAAAATTGTTAGAGTTTGCGACGACTTTGCCACGGATATATGCGACGGCTTTGCGATGGACAATTTGCGACGGGGAGTTTCGTCGCAAAAAATTTGCGACGAGCTGTTTTGCGACGACTTTTTTGTCCGTCGCAAATGCCGTCGCAGAAGTGAATTTGCCACGGAAAAAAGCCCATTTGCGACGGAAATTGCCGTCGCAAATGAGCGATTTTCTTGTAGTGTGAATTCTTGAAGATGAAACCCTCCGAGTTCAGAGGAGGACCAGATGTCATGGAAGCCCAGCATTGGCTGGATGACATTGAAAAGATTTTTCTCACAATGAAAATTACTGATAAAGACAAGCTGAGATTGGCATCCCATATGCTGAAGGGAGAAGCCAACAACTGGTGGACTAATGCTAAGGCCATGATGGGGACCATGGGAACTCCCCAGATTTGGGAGAATTTCAGGCAAACATTTCGGGAGCAATTATTTCCAACTGCTATGAAGTTTGATAAGGAGAATGAATTCTTAGCTCTCACGCAAGGAAGTTTAACTGTGGGCCAATACACGGCCAAATTTGAAGGGCTGTACCAATTCTTCGGTTTAGCTGGGTATGCTCCCAATGACAGGTGGAAGACGAACAAGTACAAGTATGGACTGAGAGAAGACATTGCACAGAGTCTAAGTTCTTTTGCGTGTGTCAACTACACAGCCATGGTACAACAGCCTCATTTTGATGAGAGTGATTTAAAGAGATTATATTCAAGCTGAAAGGAATTTAGTCAGAACAAGAAGAATGTTGGATCATCTAATTCTCAGATAGGTCCCACGCACAACTCAAACAAAGGGAAGCAAATACAGTCATCTGATTCCTCTAAGTACAGTACGTGTTCCAAATGTGGGAGGTATCATCGAGGCGAATGTCATCTTGGATCCAATTATTGCTTTTGCTGTAAGAAAGAAGGTCATTATGCACCGGACTTCCCCGAGAGGAAGAGGAATGAAAGTAATCGTGCTACTACAACTCATGGGAGAGTCTACACTCTGGATGCTCAGAAAGTCAAAACTTTAGACAATCTGCTAAAGGGTATGGGATCTCTTTTCTATAACTCTGTTAGTATTTTGTATGATTCAGGTGCAACGCATTATTTTATATCTCAAGTTTGTGTCGAGCGGTTGGGATTGGCTTTAACCCCGTTGACTCAACCAATCTCCATTAAAACTGCTGCTGAGGGTAGTGTTCAAGCCCAAGCCTTATGTGAGAACTGTCTTCTATCCATCGGGGACAGGATTTTGTGGTGGACTTTATCTGTCTACCAATGAAGGGTATGGACATTGTCCTAGGTATTAGTTGGATGTCTGCCAACCATGTAACTATTGATTGCTTCCACCGGACTATCGGTTTTGCCTCCGAGTCGGTGGAGTTACCACCGACCAATTCCGAAGAGGTTATCTCATTCACTTCCGCAAGTCATTGTCTATTCCAAGGCGCAGAAGCTTACGTCATGATGTTGTCTGCATCGACCGAAACAGGTTTAGATCTATCCTCTGTGCAAGTTGTTAATGAATTCCTAGATGCATTTCCAGATGAAGTTTATTCCTTACCTCCGGATCGTGAGGTAGGATTCTCTATAGAATTGGTTTTGGGCACAGGGCCAATTTCTATCGCTCCATATATGATGTCTCCTTTAGAGCTTAAAGAATTGAAAACCCAACTTGAAGAGCTGATTTCAAAACAGTTTATTCGACCTAGTGCCTTGCCATGGGGTGCTCATGTATTGCTTGTCAAGAAGAAAGATGGGAGTATGAGGTTATGCATTGATTATCATTAGTTGAATAAGGTGACTATCAAGAATAAGTATCATTTGCCAAGAATTGATGATTTGCTAGATCACTTACGAGGAGCTTCAGCGTTTTCTAAAATTGATCTAAGGTCGGGCTATCATCAAATTAAAGTTAGAGCTTTGGATATTCCGAAGACAACCTTTCGTACTAGGTATGGACATTACGAATTTGTAGTGATGCTCTTCGGTCTAACCAACGCTCCAGCTGTATTCATGGATTACATGCCATTCATGGATCAGATGCTGGAGAGGCTAGCTGATCATGCCTCTCTTCTCTTCCCTTCCCATTCCAGTAAAAATAATAAAATTCTAATACAATCCTCTTTCTTTCCCTCTCTAAGACAGTGCGAATGACCTCAACCGATAGTATTAGACTGTTCTATGTTCTAAGAAGGTGGAGGTGAGAAGCTTGAGTGCTGTTGACAAGGCACTCTCAACTTACCAAATGGGTTCCCATCTCTCTAAGAAGGTGTTGTGTTTGTTCATCGGCCTTGGGCTTTTTGTAATCACCAAAAAAACATGCAGACACTACTGATCAAAAGAAATTGGCTTTGGCTTTTCCCACATCCCCTTCTACTCACCTCACACCCCCAAACTCTGTAAAATGACCAATATGTCATTAATGAAGCGTGCTATTTTGGCCGATTTGGTTAGGATAAACCGAATATTTTTGGTTAGGCCATAACTGAAAATAACAAAGCAACACATTATAAACAAATTTAAAAATTAGAATACAATTTTTGAAAAAAATAACAGTGATTCAGTTGGGGGTACCCGAATACACATTCGGTTGACCCCAACCGGATGTGTAAAATACGTTTCAGGTTTTAGACTGTTCGGTTGACCTCAATCGATAGTTTTCGGGAAGGCTCAACCGAATGCTTTCGTGAGTCGTCTTCCCCAAAAAGCATTCGGTAGACCTCAATCGAATGCTTCGCGATTTGCAAAATTGAAAAAAGCATTAACGCGACAAAACCAGCAAAATGCAAAGAGAAGAGAGTGAGAAATCGTGTACCTTATGTGTGGATTACGAGATTGAAACTTGAAATCGAAGATTGAGTGGATTTGGGAGAGGGAGAAGTCAAAGAGGGTGAGGGAGAGGGAGAGGGTTTCAGCTAGGTGTGTTTTTGGTGGGTGTGAGGGATTTGAGAAGGAGAAAGAGTGTTTTTGAGTTAAGGGTATTTTTGGGTTTTAAGGGGTTTGGGAGGGGGGGTGTGGGGTGAGTAGAGAGGGGTTTGGTGATGTCTAAAAATGTAAATGTGGTAGCATAAGTTTTGATTATATAGAAGTGGATGTGGTGGATTGTCTATTTTGCCCATAAATTGTGACAAATGTCAAAATTTGGTGATGTCTAAAAAAGTAAATATGCTAGCATATGTTTTGATTATATAGAAAGTAGAGCAAAAGTCAAAGCCAAGAAATTTAATCACTTGACCCAAAAAAAAAATTCAATCCACATGGAAATCGAAAAACTGAAATGAACTTTTACTGCACAAATTTAAAATCCACATGGAAATATTTTTTTTTTCAAATACTTTTGATAACTTATCTTTTTCTACCATAAATTCAATATAATATTATAATAAAAGCGGAACAAAGTAGTCGCATTTACTTTACCACATGCATTTAATAGTAGTTGCATTTACACCTATTAATTAATTAGCTAATAATAACTAGTCACAACGAGTAGTTTGCTAATACACAATAGAGTCAACTAAAGTCAGCGCCAACAACACCATAAAAAGCTAACACAAATCTGAACGGACTTATAGTATTTTGCTAAATGATGTATTTTTAAATCTCCAACACCTGAAAAAAAAAACATAATTATAAAAAGTCATATCATAATTATAGACGGTTATAGGAAGGACATATATCTGTATGCTGTTACTGTAATTTCTACTTCAACAGAAAAACACAAACAGTCTTGAGGCCATGTGTACCCAAGTTGGGACCTTACGATAGAAAGCTATGGTGAATTTCTTCCTGATAAGAACCCAAATTAAATGGAAACAGAGATTGTATTATTGAATGAAAAGAAGACAAATGTATTTCAAGAGGATCCGAATGAATCCTGTTGAGGAAAGCTCCTAAAAGAGGAGTCACCCCCTCTAGGAAGGTCGAAACTGTAAAGATGCTGAATGATATAACAAAATTGGCTCACTCCGTACGCTCTGCTACGTTACATTCTTTTCCTCTTTTTTAAACACGGGATAAATATTTGTTATTGATAATACCATCTATCTTTTACTAGCTTCAATAATTTAAATAATCAATTGAAACTATGAGATAACTGCACTGATACATAAAAAAACACTGGACAACTGCACTGATATATAAAAAAATACAGGGATAACTAGAATGATATATATAAAAACACGGGATAGTTGCACTAATATTTAAAAAAAACATGGGATAACAACACTGATATATAAAAAAACACTGCACTGATATATAAAAACACACGGAATAAATGCACATATTGTTTTTAAATGATACTTTTATTTTTTTAGTTTTAATATTTATCAATTTTTTATTTGAAACTCCTTTTTTATCTACTTTAAATTTTTCTTTATTTTTACGGAGTAATGTTCAGACTATTTAAATACTGTCTAAATTCATTCATAAAAAGAACACGACAACACCTGTCCGTATGCAAGTCATCGATCCTCTATATTTTACAATTGATTTTAGATTAATGAGATTTTAAATTAACGTTTATATTTGAGGTAATCTTATCACGTAACGCGATCGGCCCGTGCGGATGCACGGGTATAGTACTAGTTTCGTATATTTCCTTAACATCACTCTCCATAGAGTGGGTTTGGGCACTAATAATCTAATTGCCTATATGGACCCCATTCTCATTTGCGTCCTAACATTGCGTCCCTCTTGAAATACAGACTTATCCTATAAATCTGAACTTAGAAAGTTGACTTTTAACATCGACCTCGACCTCTTCCTCCCATGTAGCTTCTTCCACAGTGGAAACAACACAATTTTCACATGACACATCGCAACCTGGCTGGGCCATAATATCACTATGATTCAGGTAATTTGGGAAGTCACTATCTTCATATCCTTCAACCTGATTAAGAAATTGATCGGGTCCTCTTACTGCCCGATCAGAATTGGATGTTTAAAAACTTTGGTCAAGCCTAGTATTAGAAGCAACAAACTCAAACCATTCACTATTGACCCAAAAACTTTCTCCCATTGCTTAGATATTTTCTTTCTCACTAAGGGCTTCATAATAGTAGGGCACACTTAATTCAGCTAAGCCAAAGTTCCAACTCCAGAAGCTTGCAAAGAAGTTGAGCAATATGAGACGACCTCAAGACAAGTCTTTTGATCCTCCACCCCATCATGCCTGTTATTAATTTCTTCTGCATCTTCTCCCCCAAACTCTCATTATGGATACTAGCGGAAGACGGGAACACCCGTACCCGTTTTCCGCTTTTTTTACTACGCTACAGTAGATACTTACGTAGTTGTGGTTTATTGTGACTTCCAGACTGAGTTAGTTTAGTCCAAATGGGCTTCGCTCCAAATGCCCAATAAGCACATTGTTGTAAGCATTTGAGAATGGACTCATATGCACACCATACTGGGCAGATGCATGTTTGCTGATTTCTATCTTCAAGTTTAATGATTACAATACTGGCATCTTGATATTAAGCCAGCAATGTTTGTCAGTAATAAGAAAATAAAGGGAAAGGCTTACTCTTAAAACCCAGAATCCCAGAACTACAGTGCAAGCCCTTATATGATAAACCTTTATTAACACTAACAGACCTTTTGATTAAATCCAATAGTAACTTCATTCTGTAATTATCATTACATAATGTGCCACTATTTATGGGACAGCTAGAAACTACACATTTGATTTTAAAGACATACACCCAAAAGAATTTATCTATCAATTTCTTTTAAAAAAATTTACGGTCTACACAATCTCTTGACAAAAGAATCAAAACACCAAAATTTGATATATTCTGTGTCACTGTTTATAAAGTGTAGATGTTTCGTAAAATTAGAAGAAAAAATTAGTACCAATTTACTGTCTTCTATTTTTCATAACTTTGTTCATTCATTTTTAAAAAAATTATTTTCATAGGGGCAACACTTAATTTTTTATTCGAGCAAAGAAAAATTTATTAGAGGGTGAAAATTTCCAGATGGTCCAAGGGTTGGTCCAAGGGGTAACTGGACTTGGATCCTACCCCAAGGTCTCGGGTTCGAATCTTTGGGCGTGGCAAAAACTCTGTTGGGAGGAGAGAACCATATGTGCCAACAAAGCCGGAAACTCGTGGCCAGCCAGGTTCCCCGGCATAGATTAGTCACCGACAAAGCCGGTGAAAACTACGCACCAATGACATGGTCACAAAAAAAAGAGAGATGAGATTATATTTTTTTGATCGAAGAGATGAGATCATATGCGCATGCATTTGCCGCGTTTAAATCACGTCGTCCTATCAGTTTTTTCCTATGCTAATTGGAGAAAATGTTTTTTTACTTCAAGGGTTGGTCCAAGTGGTAACTGGACTTGGATCCCACCTCAAGGTCTCGGGTTCGAATCTTGGGCGTGGCAAAAACTCTGTTGGGAGGAGAGAACCATATGTGCCAGCAAAGCCGAGAACCATATGTGCCAGCAAAGCCGGAAACTCGTGGCCAGCCAAGTTCCGCGGTATAGATTAGTCACCGACAAAGTCGGTGAAAACTACGCACCAATGCCATGGTCACAAAAAAAAGAGAGATGAGATTATATTTTTTTGATCAAAGAGATGAGATCATATGCGCATGCTTTTGCCGCGTTTAAATCACGTCGTCCTATCAGTTTTTTCCTATGCTAATTGGAGAAAATATTTTTTTTACTTCAAGGGTTGGTCCAAGTGGTAACTGGACTTGGATCCCACCCCAAGGTCTCGGGTTCAAATCTTGGGCGTGGCAAAAACTCAGTTGGGAGGGGAGAACCACACGGGCCGGCAAAGCCGAGAACTCTCATTATGTAGGTTAAATATCTTGGATCCAAGTGGGAACTGGAAGCCATTGAAGGTGAAACTATAATTTTTAACCTTGACCCAATCTCAGATATTTAATGGTAATGGGATATTTAACCTGAAAAAAATTCTTCTGTTCCAATTTATTTAACCTGAAAAAAGCGGCTAGATATTTAATGGTAATGGGATATTAACAACTTATCGTGCTGCTCGTCTGACTTTGTTCCTCCACCCCATCATGCCTGTTATTAATTTCTTCTGCATCTTCTCTCCCAAACTCTCATTATGGATATTGAACTATCATTCCCATTTTTCTGTCATTGCTTCCACCCTTGAAAGCACTAGATAATAACTCAACAACCCATGAAAAAAATCTGTTTACAAGTTTGTAAAAAAAAAAAACATACCCGCTTAGTTGAGTGACAATTTTCCCTCTTAGTTTTTGGGCAAGCTCCTGTAGCTCTATAATCTATTTCACTGACCACTTCCCCACCAAGATTAACATATCCATATGCCACAAGTGAATGAAGCTTGTTAGGTAAGGGAATCCTATCAACTTCCCTCCTTAACATAGATGGCATCCATCAACTGATATTGAAGGTTGTAGCCCACAAACGACAACAATGGAACCCTCATTCACAAATTACATTGCAAAACTGAAAAATGAATTTGGGCCTCATCCATTAGGTCTTGAGACTCTAGACAATGACTCAACTCATACAATAGCCATTTTCCCCTACTAAGAATCATTCTAGTAACTAGCATGGTGATACAGAGCACCCAGGTGTGCACAAACGTCAACTTCGCTGAGGTTAGTCAAGTCACAACCAGTGTTGTCAAGAGTTACGACATGGGGATGAAGCTAAGGCAACAAAAGTGCAATCCTCTCTAAGCACAAGGGCAGATGAAACAATATGCAGATAAGACGAGGAAGGAATTGCATTTTGCTGTTGGAAGAAAGAACTAGTTGGTATGTTAAAGTTTATCTCACATGTGCACCATCGGTTAAGACTGCCTACTCAGCAGTTTGTTACTGCTGAGTCAGCAGCTCTGTTAGAACTGATTAGCGAGTTTGTTAGAGCTGTTGCAACCATCACCTTAGCTAATCCATTGTATATAAATATCGACATCTAATATTTCAAAGACTTCAAAAATCTATACAATAGAGTTTCCTTTATGATCCATTTCAGTTTTGTCTTAAACTATCAGTTTGGGATTGGGTTGACCTTAAACTGAGACTCCATTGACAAAACTGTGATACGAGAGAAAGAAAAGGAAAGGGAAAGAGGGGTAAAATGTGGGTGGTTATTAGGCAGATGTAACATTGTAATAAAGATTTATTAGACTAAGTAGTGGGTCATTGAATTTTATGTTCTGACTACCACACAATCAGTAAGCATTAGCTTGCCCAACTGACAGAGTACTGGACACGTCGAAACCTTGAAAATGCATTCCAAATACATTTTAAAAGTTGTGGCAACTTGGTGTAGGTGGAATTTTCATAGAGAGTAGAGATTAAAAATTACTAAATTAGAAACCATCTTGTCTTTTGTTTGAGGGACAGATAGAGTTTGTGTGGTCTACCATCCAGACTTCTTAAATTGTGGCTTAAGGTTATTTATTTAGTATCCCACAATTTAAAAAAAGGGCAGTCTTCAATGGCTTTCAGTGAGGTGCCTTTCAGTTCACAATTTTATACACGCCTCTCTGCTGCTTTCTGGTTAATTTTCTAGTTAACTCTTTCATAAACTAAAATACATTCATAAAATTGAACAAACATATAAGCACAATATTATTGATGCAAGAGTATTCATTACCATGGTGTGTTAGTTAGGCTTCTTCAAACACAAAATGATCTCAGTTTCCAGACCCTTGGGAACCACCTTGTCAGACACTTTGGCCTGGAAAGTTGAAGCATCGGTGTTGTTGTTGTTGGATGCATCTTTAGCCATAAAGGTAATGTAATATAGACGGCAAGAAACAAGGGAGGTTGCCTTGACAAGTTCATAAAACACAAAATTTGCGCCCTAAATAATAAAAGTGTAACAATGAATTAATAAATAATAAACACAAGGAAAAAGAAAAGGAAGAGTAACGAGCTTTTTGAACCTGATTTTCAGCATTGTACTTGTTCAACGAAAGATTGCAATAATGAATAAAACGAGGGCGTTCTTCGTCCGTTATGTCGTATGGTCTAACACCACCCACAAGCCGTAAATTGTGCGGAGGGGCGATAGCATCCCAGGGCTGTGAATGAATGAGTAAATATGAATTGATTAATTAAGAGAATGAAAGTAAACGGAATCAACAAAGAGAATTGCATCGAATAGAATAATGTACTACGTACCCCCGTCCCTAGCTTGCGACCTTGCTCCAAGTATTCATCATAGGCCTTTTCAATATCGATCATGGCCTGGTTCTTATAAAAAAAGTGCTTATTGCGAAAAGCAATAGGCAGAGGATTATTGTCATACATAGAAGACAACTCGCTCAATTCCACATCATCATTGTTTTTCGATTCGACTTCCGGTTCCAATTCCGATCGATGAAAACCTTCCCATTCCGGATCCGAATCCAGACCGAACGTCGATATTGACGACATCTCGCTCTCTTCCACATCATCGATGTCTTTCACTTCCCATTCCGATTGCAATTCAGATTCTGCTTTTGCTTCCGATTGCAAACGAGCCCTCTTCCAGTCCGGTTCTGATTCCGCTATAGCTTCCGATTTCAATTCAGATTCCGCTATTGCTTCCAATTGCAATTCCGATTTCGATCCCGATTCCCAATCCCATCCCACAGCTTCGAGTTTCGGTGGCGTTAATTTGGCGCTCGAGTAGAGATCGATCGACATTGGGCAAGAAGGAATCACGTAAGGAAAGGAGAACAGAGTAAAACGAATTCTACTCTCTCCGCTCAAATATATGGAAAATCAATTTAAGGTTAGATGCACTTTAAATATAAAGGGATGATGCTGTCAAGAATATAAGGGGCGTGATTGAATGTATTATTTTGATTTTTATTTATTAGTCATTTCAATAGTAAGGTATACCAAAACACCCTTTTTAAAGTTGCTCTTTATATATTTTTTGAGCACTAAAATACATTGATTTTTTTCAAACAAAAAAGAATCCAAAACCACATAACTTAACATCGTACTTTACATATTTTGTTATTAAATTATCTTTATTTACCGAATCGGTTACTAAGGAACAAAACTTGCGTATTTGAACAATTAAGCATTGCATTTTACGTACTTTATTGCGAAATTACTATATTATTTCAACAAACCGGTTACTGAAAAACACACTTTGCATATGTGAATAATTAATTTTTTTCAGACTGTAAAGTATCTCAAAATACGCTGTCAAACATCACACTTTAGATAAAAGTGTGAAAAAAGAAGAAGGGATTGGAAATTAAAAAGGGAGAGGAGGGATTAAAAAAAAGAGTGGGTGGGGGTAGGAGGGGGTGGGGGTAGGGGTTTGGCGCCAAAACAGTGGGAGGGGCCCACTGGAGACTTCACAAGGTTTATATCTTTAAGATATCTTTAAGATAAGATTTAAGATTTTATAAATCATGTCTTCTTTTTTTACAAAAGTAAATCATGTCTTAAAAAGTGTTTTTAAGAGGAAAAAATAAAAATGAGAATCTATATCTATATTTATATAAAATACATTTAGAAATTTCCCACGAGAACTAATCCGCCAAATGTCATCACTTAACCATCCCTGGTAGCCAAACAATGCTGACATTGAACTATATTTTGTGACGTGCCATTACGAATTAAAAAAAATTATATAATTTGCAATTATTATAATAATCATACTATTTAAATGTCTAAAATGTAAAGATTGTTGGGTCCTGAATTAGTCCGTGAGACTATTGAGAAGATCCGTCAGATTAGAGAAACGATGAAGACCGCTCAGAGTCGACAAGAGTTATGCCGACAAAAGAAGAAGGGCCATTGGAATTTGAAGAAGGAAATCATGTATTTCTGAGACTTTCTCCAACTATTAGTACATAGCATTGCGGACGAAGAAGCTCAGTCCTCGGTATATTAAATCTTTCCAAATTATCGAGCGTGTTGGGCCGGTAGCATACCGCATTGCCTTGCATCCAGCCTTATCCAGATTACATGATGTGTTTCATGTATCGCAATTGAGGAAGTACATTCCCGATCCGAGTCAGCCGTTGAGTTTTGAGGCGGTTGACATCCGACCGGATTTGTCTTATCAGCCTAATCCAAGCCGAATCATCGAACGTGGCGAGAAAACGCTCCGGACGAGATCAATCCCTATTGTCAAAGTGCTTTGGGATGGTGCCTGACCTGACGAAGCGACATGGGAAGTAGAGGACAACATGCGAGTGAAATATTCCCATTTTTTCAATTGAGGTATGTTTTGTGCAATTTTGAGGACAATTTTTTTAAAAGTTGGAGTGTATTGTAACATCCCCAATTTGACTAACTTTATTGATCAAAATTAGCAAGAGCCATAATTAGTTCTTTAGCATAATTAATTAATTATGAGATGATTATCATGGGACAAATAAATGAATTGTATGATGTTTGTTTAATTATATTAATTATAAGAATTATTGATTGAATGTGGTGATTAGAAATTGGTTTTAAGTAGGAATTAAAAATAAGGGTAATGTAGTCTTTTCCCTTGAGTTTTTCCCTCGGCTCACTTAACACTCAGCTGGCCAAACATCACTAACACCCACACTTGTTGCTGAATTGGAAAAAGGACAAAAACAGATGAAAAAAAAAGGGGAGAGAGCTTGAGAGGAGAGGGATGCGAGAGTGAGAGGAGGAAGAAGATGAAGGATTTTCTTTAATCCTTGATGCATGTGAGAGTTTTAGCCGCCATTTAATTTTTCTCCATTTCTTCCCTCTATCCACTGATACCAAACACACCAGCTGAACCAAGCTCAAACACAAACTCATCTTCTCCATTGAAATCAAGTTTGAGGGTGAAAAAAGGAAGTTTTGAGTCAATCCATGTTTTCTTGTTCCCTTTGAGTTGAAAGGAGGTTCCAAGGGTTTCAAACACACACATTTCAATTGACCAAGGGATTCAAGGGTAGACTCTATTTGGGAGGTCTTGTTTTCGAGTTTGAAGTGTTGGAAGATAGGAGTCGGTTCGTGAGATTACGGTTTTCGTTTGTTGACGTCTAGTGGTTGTTGTTGTGTGCGATTTTCATCGCAAGAGGTGAGTTCTATACTCGCTTAGGGATTTGTTTTCGAATTTTTGTTTGCATGTGTTCTGAACTGGGTCACGCTGTTTTGTTTCTGAACCAATGTTACATGCTCTGGTCCGGTGTTGTTTTATGTTATTTCGAAAGTTGAGTAAAAACCATAATTTCAAAAATGTGAATCTTGTGTTGTGGAATGAATGATTGAATGAGTGATAATGTGATTGTTGATAAGCATGAAATTGGTGTTTGTTTTGTAATTTGATGGTCTGAAATGTCTTGTTTAGAGTGGTTTTAAATCTGTTTTTGGTTGTAATTCGGATTGGAAAAGGATATTGAGTAAAAGTGGTTGAAGTTGGAAGAGTAAAATAAAAACATTAGTTGTCAGAACCCAAAACAAGCCCATGTTTTAAAAATACGGGCAACCGTGTTTATTTCTGGTCCCTGTGCAAAATTTTCTTAAAAACTGAAACACGGGCATGTTTTTAAAAATACAGGCATTTTCTATAAAATACGGGCATGTTTCTAAAACACGGGTGGTCATTTTTTCTTCTGCCACCCTTTTTCAAAACCTATTCAAAGTCATTCCAGTTGGTTCCAAAACCTATATATTGATGAATAAACCGTAATTCGTGAAAAACACGTAGGTATGATTGATGTGAATTCCTTATTGTGTTAAATGAATGATAAACGATTAGGATTCACGAGTGAGAATATCCACGTCATGTAATGCCAAGCTAAGTTAAAGTTCAAATATTTATCCATGACATGTAAAAGTGTATATACATATTTATATATATGTATAACGAGTCTAGGGTGACGACCCTAAGTTATTAGCATACTAGGGTAGGGAAGTCATGAGACCGAACCGTAGCCCCTTCCATGTAGTCCTCTTTCCAAGGTCAGCGGGATTAGGTGCACCGAAAACCGAAGAAAGAAAAATGGTTCAAAGTGATGTGCTAAGAAGAGGACAAGACATGATACGTAGTTGCTTATTAGGGCTACGAGTTAAAAAAATAAGATTCCTACGTAGTCGCTTATTAGGGCTGAGTTCAAAGGTCAAGCATAATGAACCGAGAGTAGTAAGGGGTCTCGATAGGACTCACTGAGATTTGTAATCTCACCCTTTATAATTGTGGTTTTTACAGAGAAACGGGGGAAGGCAAAGGCGAAGAAGCACGGCTAGACTGTGGGTCTTATGGAGTTATTGAATATTCGGTTTTATGTCTATGCCATTTTCCCTTTTGTTATCTTTGTAGTTCGATTGTATAACTATTACTCGCTAACAGTTGTAAACCGTTTCCGCTAATTATGTTTTGGATATTGAACACCAGGTTGTAAAAGGTTATAAGTCAGGAGACTTAAGTATTTTATGTTAAGTTAATGGATAAAGTGGCTGTTTGGATGTTTATTCAAGAAAAGTTTTTAGTTGTGTTCAATATTCTAAACAGGAAGTCAACTCTGATGTATGTCATGCTGTGTATCTTAGTGTTTCTCGGTGTTAGAAATCCTGGGGTGTTACATTATGGTATCAGAGCAGTTCGACCTAGTTGGGCTTAGATTAGTTTTAGGGTTGTTTGTCCCTTGAGTAATTCTGCTATTTTCCTTCTTATGATACTAAGAGACATTGAGACTGATCAACTTAATACTTGGTGTATCGTTTGCAAAATTATGGCAGGAGGATCAAGGAACAATCCACCAATCGATCCGCATTCTGCTTGGATGCAGAATGTGATTGAACGGCAGCAAAAGATGATGGAAGACATGCTGCTAATGCAACAAAATGCTCAGACTCAACCTCAGCAAACTCATGAGCCACAAGTTAAACCAAGACAGATCTACTCTGAATTCCTGAAGATGAAATCCTCTGAGTTTAGAGGAGGACCTGATGTCATGGAAGCCCAGCATTGATTGGATGACATTGAAAAGATTGTTCTCACAATGCAAATTACTAATGAAGACAAGCTGAGATTGGCATCCCATATGCTGAAGGGAGAAGCCAACAACTGGTGGACTAATGCTAAGGCCATGATGGGGACCATGGGAACTCCCCAGACTTGGGAGAATTTCAGGCAAACATTTCGGGAGCAATTCTTTCCAACTGCTATGAAGTTTGATAAGGAGAATGAATTCTTAGCTCTCACGCAATGAAGTTTAACTGTGGGCCAATACACGGCCAAATTTGAAGAGTTGTACCAATTCTTCGGTTTGGCTGGGTATGCTCCCAAAGACAGGTGGAAGACGGACATGTACAAGTATGGACTGAGAGAAGACATTGCACAGAGTCTAAGTTCTTTTGCGTGTGTCAACTACACAGCCATGGTACAACAGCCTCATTTTGATGAGAGTGATTTAAAGAGATTATATTCAAGCTGAAAGGAATTTAGTCAGAACAAGAAGAATGTTGGATCATCTAATTCTCAGATAGGTCCCACGCACAACTCAAACAAAGGGAAGCAAATACAGTCATCTGATTCCTCCAAGTTCAGTACGTGTTCCAAATGTGGGAGGTATCATCGAGGCGAATGTCATCTTGGATCCAATTATTGCTTTTACTGTTAGAAAGAAGGTCATTATGCACCGGACTTCCCCGAGAGGAAGAGGAATGAAAGTAATCGTGCTACTACAACTCATGGGAGAGTCTACACTCTGGATGCTCAGAAAGTCAAAACTTTAGACAATCTGCTAAAGGGTATGGGATCTCTTTTCTATAACTCTGTTAGTATTTTGTATGATTCAGGTGCAACGCATTGTTTTATATCTCAAGCTTGTGTTGAACGGTTGGGATTGGCTTTAACCCCGTTGACTCAACCAATCTCCATTAAAACTGCTGCTGAGGGTAGTGTTCAAGCCCAAGCCTTATGTGAGAACTGTCTTCTATCCATCGGGGACAGGAATTTTGTGCTGGACTTTATCTGTCTGCCAATGAAGGGTATGGACATTATCCTAGGTATGAGTTGGAAGTCTGCCAACCATGTAACTATTGATTGCTTCCACCGGACTATCGGTTTTGCCTCCGAGTCAGTGGAGTTACCACCGACCAGTTCCGAAGCGGTTCTCTCATTCACTTCTGCAAGTCATTGTCTATTCCAAGGCGCGGAAGCTTATGTCATGATGTTGTCTGCATCGACCGAAACAGGTTTAGATCTATCCTCTGTGCAAGTTGTTAATGAATTTTTAGATGTATTTCCAGATGAAGTTTCTTCCTTACCTCCGGATCGTGAGGTAGAATTCTCTATAGAATTGGTTTTGGGCACAGGGCCAATTTCTATCGCTCAATATAGGATGTTTCCTTTAGAGCTTAAAGAATTGAAAACCCAACTTGAAGAGCTGATTTGAAAACAATTTATTCGACCAAGTGCCTCGTCATGGGGTGCTCCTGTATTGCTTGTCAAGAAGAAAGATGGGAGCATGAGGTTATGCATTGATTATCGTCAGTTGAATAAGGTGACTATCAAGAATGAGTATCCTTTGCCAAGAATTGATGATTTGCTAGATCAACTGCGAGAAGCTTCAGTGTTTTCTAAAATTGATCTAAGGTCGGGCTATCATCAAATTAAAGTTAGAGCTTTGGATATTCCGAAGACAGCCTTCCGTACTAGGTATGGACATTACGAATTTGTAGTGATGCCCTTCGGTCTAACCAACGCTCCAGCTGTATTCATGGATTACATGAATCGAATTTTCAACCCTTATCTGGATCAATTTGTCGTGGTATTCATTGATGATATCTTGGTGTATTCTAAGACTATTGAGGAGCATGTGCAACATCTTCGAATTGTTCTGAACGTACTCCGAGAAAAGATGTTGTATGCCTAGCCATCTAAGTGTGACTTCTGGATGCCTGAGGTAAAATTTCTGGGCCATGTGATATCTCAATCCGGTGTCGCAATGGACCCTAGTAAGATTGAAGCTGTGGTAGACTGGGAACAACCATCTACAGTCACTGAAGTGAGAAGTGTCTTGGGATTAGCAGGGTATTATCGGAGATTCATTCAAGGATTTTCTCAGCTGGTTCTTCCACTCACTCGGTTAACTCGCAAGGGTCAACCGTTTGTATGGGACTCTGACTGTGATGAATGTTTTTCAGAATTGAAGAATCGTTTGACTTCTGCACCCATTCTAATTCTTCCAGATCCGTCTATGGGATTCCAAATTTACTGTGACGCCTCTATTAAGGGTTTAAGATGTGTTCTTATGCAAAATAAACAAGTGGTTGCTTATGCCTCCAGACAGTTGAAATTGCATGAAGAGAATTACCCGACTCATGACCTAGAGTTGGCGGCAATTATGTATGCCCTAAAGATTTGGAGACATTACCTATACGGTTCTTGTTTCGAAGTCTTTAGTGATCACAAGAGCCTTAAGTATTTGTTTGACCAAAAGGAGCTGAACAACAGACAGAGGAGATGGGTAGAGTTTCTGAAAGATTATGATTTTGAACTGAAGTATCATCTAGGAAAGGCTAATGTTGTAGCTGATGCTTTGAGTAGGAAGTCTATTCACACGGTGGAATTAATGATTCATGAGATGGCACTGTTGGAATCTTTTAGAGATCTCAACTTGAAGGTTAAGCCAAGAAGAAACAGATTGGTGTTGAGTCATATTCAGATTTCGAGTCCCTTGAGGGATCTGATTCGCTCAGCCCAAGAGATTGATCTAGAGTTGCAAACGCAGAAGAGGTTGCCAAATTACACCGAAGATAGTGATGGTGTGATTTGCTTTGATGGTAGAATCTGTGTGCCGAATGATGAAGATATCAAGAAGCAGATTTTAGAAGAGGCTCACAAGAGTCAGTTCTCAATACATCCTGCGTCTACCAAGATGTATAGGGATCTTAAGCAGTTGTATTGGTGGCCGGGAATGAAAGTAGAGATTGCAGAATTCGTGTCTCGATGCTTAACTTGTCAAAGGGTTAAGATAGAGCACCGAAAGCTTGCCAGTCAGTTATAGCCTTTGAATGTGCTAGAATGGAAATGGGAAAGCATTTCTATGGACTTTGCCATGGGGTTACCACGGTCCCAAGCCGGAAATGATGTTATTTGGGTAGTGGTTGATCGCTTGACCAAGTCTGCTCATTTTATTCTGGTACGTTCGAATCACCGAGTTGCTAAGTTAGCAGAAGAGTATCTCAAGAATATTGTGAAGCTACATGGAATTCCCACGAGTATCATCTGTGATCGCGATCCCAAGTTTACATCACGATTCTGGAGAGCCCTGAATATGGCCTTGGGAACAACGATATGTGCTAGTACCGCTTATCATCCGCAGACGGACAGACAGACTGAAAGAACCATTCAGACTTTGGAAGATATGCTTAGAGCTTGTGTACTTGACAGTGGAGGCCGATGGCTCCAAATGAAGCATTATATAGAAGGAAGTGTAGAACACCATTGTGTTGGTGGGATGTCGGTGAGCAAAGATTGTTGGGTCCTGAATTAGTCCGTGAGGCTACTGAGAAGATCCGTCATATTAGAGAAAGGACGAAGACCGCTCAGAGTCGACAAAAGAGTTATGCCGACAAAAGAAGAAGGCCATTGGAATTTGAAGAAGGAGATCATGTATTTCTGAGACTTTCTCCAACTACCGGTACATAGCATTGCGGGTGAATAAGCTCAGTCCTCGGGATATTGGACCTTTCCAAATTATCGAGCATGTTGGACCGGTAACATACCGCATTGTCTTGCCTCCAGCCTTATCCAGATTACATGATATGTTTAATGTAATTGAGGAAGTACATTCTCGAGCCGAGTCAGCCGTTGAGTTTTGAGGCGGTTGACATCCGACCGGATTTGTCTTATCAGCCTAATCCAAGCAGAATCATCGAACGTGGCGAGAAAACGCTCCGGACGAGATCAATCCCTATTGTTAAAGTGCTTTGGGATGGTGCCTCACCTGACGAAGCGACATGGGAAGTAGAGGACAACATACGTGTGAAATATCCCCATTTTTCAATTGAGGTATGTTTTGTGTAATTTTAAGGACAATTTTTTTTTAAGTTGGGGTGTATTGTAACATCCCCAATTTGACTAACTTTGTTGGTCAAAATTAGCAAGAGCCATAATTATTTATTTAGTATAATTAATTAATTATGAGATGATTATCATTGGACAAATAAATGAATTGTATGATGTTTGTTTAATTATATTAATTATAAGAATTATTGATTGAATGTGGTGATTAGAAATTGGTTTTAAGTAGGAATTAGAAATAAGGGTAATGTAGTCTTTTCCCTTGAGTTTTCCCCTCAGCTCACTTAACACTCAGCTGGCCAAACATCACTAACACCCACACTTGTTGTTGAATTGGAAAAAGGACAAAAACAGAAGAAGAAGAAGAAAAAAAGGAGGGAGCTTTAGAGGAGAGGGTTGCGAGAGTGAGAGGAGGAAGAAAAGGAAGGATTTTCTTAAATCCTTGATGCATGTGAGAGTTTTAGCCACCATTCTTCTCCATTTCTTCCCTCTATCCACTGATACCAAACTCACCAGCTGAACCAAGCTCAAACACAAACTCATCTTCTCCATTGAAATCGAGTTTGAGGGTGAAAGAAGGAAGTTTTGAGTCAATCCATGTTTTCTTGTTCCCTTTGAGTTGAAAGGAGGTTCCAAGGGTTTCAAACACACACATTTCAATTGACCAAGGGATTCAAGGGTAGACTCTGTTTGGGAGGTCTTGTTTTCGAGTTTGAAGTGTTGGAAGATAGGAGCCGGTTCTTGAGATTACGGTTTTCGTTCGTTGACGTCTAGTGGTTGTTGTTGTGTGCGATTTTCATCGCAAGAGGTGAGTTCTATACTCGCTTAGGGATTTGTTTTCGAATATGTGTTTGCATGTGTTCTGAACTGGGTCACGCTGTTTTGTTTCTGAACCAATGTTACATGCTCTGGTCCGGTGTTGTTTTATGTTATTTCGAAAGTTGAGTAAAAACCATAATTTCAAAAATATGAATCTTGTGTTGTGGAATGAATGATTGAATGAGTGATAATGTGATTGTTGATAAGCATGAAATTGGTGTTTGTTTTGTAATTTGATGGTCTTAAATGTCTTGTTTAGAGTGGTTTTAAATCTGTTTTTGGTTGTAATTCGGATTGGAAAAGGATTGAGTAAAAGTGGTTGAAGTTGGAAGAGTAAAATAAAAACATTAGCTGTCAAAACCTAAAACAAGTCCATGTTTTAAAAATACGGGCAACCGTGTTTATTTCTGGTCCCTGTGCAAAATTTTCTTAAAAACTGAAACACGGGCATGTTTTTAAAAACACAGGCATTTTCTATAAGATACGGGCATGTTTCTAAAACACGGGTGGTCGTGTTTCCTTCTGCCACCCTTTTTCTAAACCTATTCAAAGCCATTCCAATTGGTTCCAAACCTACTCTAATACCTTCCCCAACCCTATGTATTGATGAATAAACCGTAATTCGTGAAAAACACCTAGGTATGATTGGGGTGAATTCCTTATTGTGTTAAATGAATGAAAAACTATTTGGATTCACGAGTGAGAATATCCAAGTGATGTAATGCCAAGCTAAGTTAAAGTTCAACTATTTATCCATGACATGTAAAAGTGTATATACATATTTATATATATGTATAACGAGTCTAGGGTGACGACCCTAAGTTATTAGCATACTAGGGCAGGGAAGTCATGAGCCCGAACCCTAGGCCCCTTCCATGTAGCCCGCTTTTCAAGGTCAGCGGGATTGGGTGCACCGAGAACCGAAGAAAAGAAAATTGGTTCAAAGTGATGTGCTAAGAAGAGGACAAGACATGATACGTAGTCGCTTATTAGGGCTACGAGTTAAAAGAATAAGATTCCCACGTAGTCGCTTATTAGGGCTACGACTTCAAAGGTCAAGCATAATGAACAGAGAGTAGTAAGGGGTCTCAATAGGACTCATTGAGATTTCTAATCTCACCCTTTATAATTGTGGTTTTTACAAGGCAAAGGTGAAGAAGCACGGCTAGACTGTGGGCCTTATGGAGTTATTAAAGATTCAGTTTTATGTCTATGCCATTTTCGCTTTTGTTATCTTTGTAGTTCGATTGTATAACTATTACTCGCTAACAGTTGTAAACCGATTCCACTACTTATGTTTTGGATATTGAACACCAGGTTGTAAAAGGTTATAAGTCAGGAGACTTGAGTACTTTATGTTAAGTTAATGGATAAAGTGACTGTTTGGATGTTTACTCAAGAAAAGTTTTTAGTTGTGTTCAATATTCTAAACAGGAAGTCAACTTTGATGTATGTCATGTTGTGTATCTTAGTGTTTCTCGGTGTTAGAAATACTGGGGTGTTACATTATGGTATTAGAGCAGTTCAACCTAGTCAGACTTAGATTAGTTTTAGGGTTGTTTGTCCCTTGAGTAATTCTGCTATTTTCCTTCTTATGATACTAAGAGACATTGAGACTGATCAACTTAATACTTGGTGTATCGTTTGCAAAATTATGGCAGGAGGATCAAGGAACAATCCACTAATCGATCCGCATTCTGCTTGGATGCAGAATCTGATTGAAAGGCAGCAAAAGATGATGGAAGACATGCTGCTAATGCAACAAAATGCTCAGGCTCAACCTCAGTAAACTCATGAGCCACAAGTTAACCCAAGACAGATCTACTCTGACACTTCAAGAATAAGCCTATATTGCTACGAAAGTTTCCCACGGACAACTACCCGTCGCTAATTTGCGACGGGTTTGCGACGGCAAGTGAAATTGTGCACTGGCGGCAATAATCCCGATCATAATTTGCGACGGGAAGACATGTTCGTCACTACTTTGCGACGGAAGATGATGTTGGTCGCTAGTTTGCGACGAAGGCTTTGTCGCAAGCCCGTCGCAAATTCAGAATCCCAATTCATTAACGCAGGCACTCTCGTTCTCTCCCTTTCTATTGTCACTCTCGTTCTTCCCTCAGGCGCTCTCTCGCTCTCCCCAGGTGCTCTCTCTCCAGGTGTTGTCTCTCTCTCTGGCGCTCTCTCTCTCGCAAGCTTCCCTCTCAGTCGCGAGCTTCCCTCTCTCAGTCGCAAGCTTCAGCTTCCCTCTCTGGCTCTCTCAGTCGCGTTATTCAGCTCACTCTCGTTCTCTCACTCTCGTTCTCTCTCAGTCGCGTTATCGCCCTCCATCGCCGTCTACCCTCCATCGCCCACCATCGCCGTCCACCCTCCATCGCCTCCCTTCCTCTCCAAACCAAAAGCCCTAATCCCCAATCTGTAAATCTGCAATCGCGAGCCCTAATCCCTAATCTCTTCCTCTCCAAACGCGAACCTATCGAAGAGTGCAATGGTAGAACCCTAATCGAAGATTGCAATGGCAGAATCGACCACATTCAGGGTAAGCTTCTTCACTGTTTTCAAACACTTCATTCTGTTAGAGTTGTGGCTTATCATAAGTTCATATTAGAAAATTATTTCTGCTTACTTTTTTTCTTTGAATTTTTCTTGACAGAAACATAGCTCAAATAGTTTTGTTTCATCGAAGTTTGACGATCTGCCTCAGTTTGTTGCTGAAGTTCTTTCTTCATACTGTTTATCTGCCAAGCGCCATAGATTCGATTGCCTTTACTTCTTACTAGTTCATATCTCAAAGGTATTTAAAGCTGAGTTATCTCTTCCATGTTTTTCTCCGTAAGGCGTGGTTTAGTGTTGATTATTTCCCTATATTATAGTATGAGAATAAAGAATCTGAAAATTTGTGTTCCCTACAGGATGTTGTGGAGTGCTGGCTAGACAAATATGATGCTCAACTTACTGAAACACTTCTCGCGCTTAAAGAGGTAGGGTGGTGTTAATTGTGCTGCCTTCTTTATTCATGCAGTTAAAATATACTTGCCTTTTTTCTGTATTCAAAATAAATGAATTGGTATGTGTGCTACTGGCTCTCCTGGGTTTTTGGACACATTTCTCACACATACAATTGCACACCATGCAGGACAAGCATGTGTGAACGTTAAGGTCATGTTAGTGTTGAGATTTTGATTTTTCCATATACTTGCTTTAACTCAACTCAGTCTTTATTGAACTTTTTTGTGGGGTGGAATGCTATTGTTATGTTTGCTATGAACTAACCCTGTATGTGATTATTTTCTACCTTATAGTAATTGTTGTAAGTATAATGTTTATACTAGTAATTATTGGAAGTATAGTGTGTACTTTTAAAATTACTTCATAGGGTTGCAAAGGTGCTAAATTTGAAATCATATCCGCAGCCTAATAAGAAAACCAGGAACAGGGCTTATGACATTTTGGTTGAAGTTGCTCATGCATTTGAGGATGAGGAGAGGGGTGGAAGCAGAAAAAGCATGTGTGATTTTTTAGAAAGGGTAAATATCCAAATTTGTTTGTTTAACGTATTTTTTTGAGAATCCAATCTGCAATCTACTGAAGTTCTAGTATTAAATAAATTAAAGAAAAGTATGCATCAATTGTGCATTTTTGTAATATCTGTAATATCAATTGTGGACATATCGATTTGGAATTGGGTGTTAATCGGATTGTTTAATTGATTTTTTTGTGATGTTTATGAATGAATTGTTCTGTTCTGATTCTGAGTGACATTGCAGGCAGTTGTGCTCTTTGCTATGGGTGGTTATGGTACCTATCTTGGGGGCTGGTAAGGGCAGAAATCCTACTGAGATTGAGAGGTTTACTCCTGGTCTTGAATTTTCTTTTGATTAATTCATGTCCTCTATAATCAGTTTATACTGTTTCATCAGTGTACTTAAAATCAGATTTAGTCTTCATTTCCATATGTTTCTGATTAGATATTGTCATTTTCCATTAACAGTCTATTCACTGACCATGTGAAATCCTCCGCAGGCCTTTTTCTTCCTGCCGTTGTGAGGCCCATTCTGGATTCATACCAGATAACTGACCGACCTCCTCAACCTGCTTTGAGCAATGTGAGTGTTTCTTTCAACTTAACTCTGCAATATTGTTTTGAACTGGTAACATGATTCATACTAAATATTACGATTATCACCTACAATTAGTCACTTAACTACTTTCAGTTAGTTTGTAACCCATTGATTAGTATTTATATCAGTCAATTAGAACTCTAGTTAATTAGCTGTTAGTTCTTAGCAGATTCAATTTTTACCCATCACTGAATTAGTAATGCATATATATTCTACAGAATTGCTGTAATTGTTTGGGTTAATCAGAATGAGAAGTTCCATTGCAATTCTCCCGGCGTAGAACTACAATACTAAACATCTGTATAGTGATGTTATGACCGCAAATCCGAAGGTCCAGATTACTGTTAACTAGGTTGTGGTAGTTCGTTTTCTTGGAATCTATTCTTATATGTCATACTGATTTGGTAGGTGAGAGAGATAACTTCGATATGGCAGACCGATGAGCTTAGGCGCCATAAACCCACTCCAGTTGATGAAGCTAGAGCTGGTAAGTTGCTTCAGTATTACTAAGTACTATATATGTCAGCTCCTCTGGTTCACAGTAAAAGAAAATAAATAATTATTTGGTGAATAATAGCTGTATGTTTTTTTCTTCCCAGGTTTGATTATAGTGGAGCAGTCGCTTTGGAAAGCCATTCCTCATTATTTACGTCGAGTCAGCAATGCTTTAAAGAAGGTCTATCATCTTGAATTCTTGGTCATTTATGCAATTATTCAGTAGTGGTTGGTTGGTAGCAGTGGACTGCGAGTAAACTTTACCTGCATTGTGTGAAATTCGAATCCTGGAGTTATAACTTGGAGAGAGATTTACTTGATCATCTTTAGTGAAAGATTAATTCGGTAGCTATGCTTGCTGTGTTTGGGGTTGTTGGTTCACGACTGCAGTCTTTATGGACCTTCTCTTGGGTCTGGTTAAATAAACTGAACCCAGCAACAATGATTTATTTGAAAATAAATATCTATGTAAATTGTGAATTTTGTGTTTTCAGGCTCTAATTCTCTCCCCTTTTTCACCAACACTAAAAATCTTTTTTTTGAATACGTGCAAATCATCTCTACCTTACGTGGTCTTAGGGAAATTTCATTAATAGTCACGAAAGGCGTAACAATTTATCTTCATTATCAATTCCCTTTTCTTCATTGATGGCCTTTGTTAAGCTCAATCATCCAGTGATTTCCTTTGCAGGATCAGATTGTTAGATTGAATAAAGAGAATGGATCAGATTGTTAGATTGAATAAAGAGAATAGGAAGATTGACTGTTAGGTGATGTCATTTATATGCTTTGTCTATATTGGTTATTTATAAATTAATTTCTTGATTTTGTCCTATGTCTATCTGATTTTCATTTATATGCTTTGTTTATATGTCATTTAAAGAGAATAAAGAGAATGGATAAGCTTTAAGCTTTGTTATACATATATACAGGTTGAACAATTGCACAAAATCTTCAAGCTTTGTGGCTCTCCACCTGAAGAATACTGGAAAAAGAGCAGACTTCCTCATGCAACTTTGTTCAAGCCACAACAACCATATCATAGTTGTCTCCAAGACACATTTAAATTTTTTCTGGAAACCAGTGTTCATCTGTTGCAGACCCTTCTTTCTGTTGAACCAAATAAACGTGGCACTGCCTCCTCTGCTCTGTCATTAGAGGTACCTTAGCAGTGTTGTTTTTGTATTTGTGAAAACATAGGCACACAAATGTCTTCTTCTAACTTTATGACTTTGTGAAGCATGAATGGATTCACAATCTGATTTTAACATGACTTGTAGTCCAGAATGGATGGTAATCACACTTTGCATATTATTCCAAATTCTAGACAAGTGAAGGCGGAGGAGTTATAGCCTGGTGTCTGCTACCTTCAGATTACTGCAGTTGATCCAGTCATGGAAGATGAAGATTTAGGAAGTAGAAGAGGGAGAATTTTTTCTCTCTCTACTGGAAGTGTCCGGGCTCGTGTATTTGACTGTTTTTTGCAGTACAGGTATGTTGTAGTCACTACAACAGTAAAAGGCATCAGGGGCGCTTTTTTTAATCCATTAGGGGCGCTTTCGGGCGCCCCTAAATCTGGCGCTGCTGTTGCTAAACCTTCTACAGGAGCGCCCAACAAGCGCCTCTAATTATTAGGCAACAGGGGCGCTCGAAGCTAAAAGCGCCCCTGTTGGTCTTGGCGCGTTTGAGAATCAGGGGCGCTTGCAGCTAAAAGTGCCCCTGTTGGTCTGACCAACAGCAACAGGGGCACTTTTAGCTGCAAGCGCCCCTGATTCTCAAACGCGCCAAGACCAACAGGGGAGCTTTTAGCTGCAAGCGCCCCTGATTCTATGTTTTTTTTTAAATATTGTTTTCTGTTTCTCGTATATCCAATATTTTGCATCAACCAACAACTGCCAATATCATAATCTGCATAAACCAGAAACAGAAACAGAACCAGAACCAACAACGATCAATATCAACTCAACAACCAAATAAATTTTAAATGAACTAACCAATTACAAATTAAATTCCATAAATCAACTAACCAATTTCAAATCAACCAACCAATATACCCATCTATTATATACATACATAAATCATTAACCAAATTCAAAATGCCAACATAGACAACAAAGTGACAAACATGATGACATACAATGAGGAACCAAAAACTAGCTAACCAAACTAATTACATGAATTTCGATTTTCATTAATCAATCTGGCAACATGATGACACCACTCTCCCTTGACCTCATCAAGTTGGTCACCAGAAAATGGAGCTCCAACCTCGTGTTCAAGAAAATACTACAAAAATAAAATAAAATAAAATAAAATAAAATAAAATAAAATAAAATAAACTTAGAATTAAGTGGTTAAGTGCTAGATATGGAATTAAATGGTCAAAAAACAAACTATACATACAAATTATGGAATTTCTATTTGATTGTGAGTGATTATGTCCTTCATAAACTTCATAACGTAATAGCCGCAATAATCATTGTTTGGTTGCCTGGGACACTAGAAATCAAAATAACAATTAATTATTAAAATGCGAGCAATATTTACATGGATAAGAATGTTGATTATAAACTTACCGTTATTCCTATCCATTTTGTTTTCACATGCCCAACTCTAGCCCTGACCTCAGTCGATCCCCAATAAGTCATCAAACAACTGAAACATCATACATATAACTATATTAATTAATCGAAATACATACATAATTTAGATGATAAAACATGCGATGTATCTAAATACACACCTTTCAAACATTCCTTTCAACTTGACATGGTTGCTATAATGACCATGACACGAATCCAAATAGAAAATTGTATTTCTTTTGGGATCAACTACCAACAATACCCAATGTATCCTACAAAAAAATTGAATAACCAAATAAATAACATATATTTCAAAAACACGTTATATATATATATATATATATATATATATATATATATAGAGTGAGAGAGAGAGAGAGAGAGAGAGAGAGAGAGATTAAATTTGTTACCCTAAGTTGATGGGTGCCAAAAGTAAGCTATCACAGCTGCTTTCATGTGCCAAAGCCAAGCGTCTATTGACATAGGCTTTTACAGATTCATTATTTGCTTTAACCGCTTGCTTCACGGCTTTAACAACATCTTTTGACATGCCTTTTTCAATGCATACGTTGCGTAGAAAGGTATTTGCGGGGCACAAGAATATAAATCTTTGTGTTTGTTCCATGGGGGATCATAATCTCATGGTACAAATACCTATAGTTAAGATGTATACAAATAAATTAACAAATAATAATAATAATAATAATAATAATAATAATAATAATAATAATAATACCTGATGTATATTGTAATAGAAGTTGCAGATGCCCACAAGTGATCATATACCTCTTTCAGTTCCACCTTTGAAAGGCAGACTTGGTAGCTATATCCCAAGATGTCTGGATCAAGCGATGCAACTATCAAATCTCCACCCATCATTGTTGAGGCATGAACCTTTAGATAGCCGATAAATTCCTTAGAAGGGGGGGGGGGTTGGAATTGAATCTGTTTCCCTTTATCTACTTGTCGAGACACTGATTTCTTGCTAGCAATAGAAGGGGGGTGTGTTGGGATTGAATCTCATTCCCGCTAGATTCTCGCCTAGACACATGTTTCTTGCAACCAATAGAAGGGGAGGGTTGGGATTTGTCAACATGCCCAGAAATCCGAGATCTTGCTTTCTTTACCTATATTAGAAATATAATTAGTTATTAATATATGACAATAAGCGAATGAATTATTAACAAATATATTAATTGCTCCATACATTGATAAGATTTGTTGACCATGCCACAAGGGTGCCAAGTGCATCATTCACAGTGACCAAAGTCACACAATCAGTGTCAATTGGTACCGGCAATAATGCTTCATCCACAACAACAAATTCAACTCTGACTCTTGCGTGATTTGGAGGAATGGGTAGATTGTGCAAGGTGGAGTCCTCATTGTTACAAACAAAGCCCTTTGCGACCAATGTAAGCGGGTTTGATGTATATAATTCACAGTTGTTATTGTTACCCTAAATTAAATGATAACCAAATATTAATACCTATAAGTTAATGTAAATGATAACCAAATTAAACGACCAACGATAATTACCTCATTGGACGCAATATTGCAACTATCCCTGAAGCTATTTGGGTTAGGAGATGGTACATCATCAGTCCTTGGACAAACTTTTTCTTTTAATTCATTAAGTTCTTTGTGTAGCATCAATACCATGGCCTCCAACTGCCATTGTCTACTTTCTTTTTCCATATTTTTTTTTTGCCTCTTTGAACCCCAAAAAGTGGTTGGAGAAATCCCAAATCCCAAACCCCGTAGACGTCCTGAATACTCTTCAGTTGCCAATGACACTTTCGAATACATTTTTTTCAACATGCATCACATCAATGAAATGTCTTACGTGTAATGACTTCCAGTAGGGCAACTCAAAGAAAATCGACTTTTTCTTCCACCCTCGTTTGGCAAGCTCTCCTGCAAAAGGCTTCCCAAACTTAATGTTCAAATCTTTCACCTTTTCAAATAGTTGTTCACCGGTCAAAGGCGGGGGAGCTTTACGAGTTTCTGAATTCCCATTGAATGCCTTTCTCCTCACCCGATATTGATGAGTTGGAGGCAAAAATCTCCGATGGCCAAGATATATATTCTTCTTACCATGTTCCAACCACATCCAATCTGTATTATCTTCACATATAGGACATGCACACTGACCTTTGTTACTGTACCCAGATAGATTACCGTACGCTGGAAAGTCATTAATGGTGCCAAAAATCATAGCCTTCAGAATGAAACTTTCTTCTCTGAACCCATCATACACCTCTACCCCAATCTCCCACATTTGCTTCAAGTCTTCTATTAAAGGAGCCAAGTATACGTCAATATCATTTCCTGGTTGTTTGGGGCCAGAAATTAACAAAGACAACATCATATACTTTCGTTTCATGCAAAGCCATGGAGGTAAGTTATAGATCGCCAAAATCACAGGCCATGTACTATGGGATCTACTCTGGATACCGTGCGGGTTAAATCCATCGGCAGACAATGCAAGGCGTAGGTTTCTTGGGTCATGCCCAAAATCAGGATAATCAATATCAAGCTTTTTCCACTGCGGAGAATCCGCCGAGTGTCGTAGCATGCCATCTTTAATCCTTTCATCATCATGCCAAGTCAACAGTTTTGCATCTTCCGAACTATGGTACATACGCCTAAATCGAGGAATTATGGGAAAATACCACAATACCTTTTCTGGAGCAGAGTCTTTCTTCTTATACCGGTGCATTACATTTAGGGCACGACTTTAACAATGCATGTTCATTCCGAAATAAAATGCAATCATTCGGACAAGCATGTATCTTCTCAAAGTTCAAATCAATGGTGCCTAACATTTGTTTTGCATCATACGTCCGAGAAGGGAGAACATTGTCTTCCGGCAACATATCTTTCAATAGCGCGAGTAATTCCGTAAAGCTCTTATCCGTCCATCCGTGGCAAGTTTTCAAGTTAAACAGCTTTATCACAGCCGATAACTTTGTGAATTCAGTACAGCCCGCATACAACGGTGTCTCCGCATCGGTTATCAACTTCTCAAACATTTGAGGAGAATCATTAAGATCGTCTTCAACCGCCTTTGCCATCTCTTCAAATTGGTCGCCATCAAATGTTTCAGGATAATCAACCAGATCACATCTCTGAGTACTATTATCCATATTTGAAGGTTCACCTCTTTTCTCACCGTGCATTGTCCAACAAATATAACTTTGATCGATTCCATTGGCGTAACAACATTTTAAACAAGGACACTTGAACTTACTAGAAGTTCCTAAACGTCGAACAGCAAAGTTCACAAAAATATTCCACTCCATCGGCATATTCTTTCGACAGACGATTGGCAGACATCCACTTTCTATCCATATTAGACCGAAATTTAATATAAATTCCTGATAAGAGAACTTAAATATGTTATAGGTGAAAAACAGACAGAGTACAATGTTTAAAAGTTTTTCAAATTCATATCCAAATTCTATTCCTATTCATATCCAAATTCTATTCCTATTCTATTCTATCAAGCAAATTCAAAATGATTGAACATTATCGGTAACATCCCCAATAACAGTTTTATTCCAAATATGTACAAAAATATAAAAAACAAGAGAACAACAAAAGTACCTGAAAAGGGGGAAGCAACAACAAACCAGAGAGATGAAACGAACGTGAACCAGAGAGCTAAGAGAGATGAACCAGAGAGAGCACGAGAGAGATCAACGAGAGCCTGTGTCAATAAATAAATTAGCTAATACTTTTCTCATTCATTTGGTTATTTTTACAAGTATCTCTAAGAGACTATATGCAAATAAGATAAAAGGCTTAAGGACTAAAAAGGCTAACTGAACAACAACTAAAAATAAAGATCCATAAAAAAATTAATCATTCAAAATACTCTATCATTATCTATTCCATATGCTTCAGTTCAGTTTTCAGAGGTTTATTCATTCTACCATTTCGTGACCCTCCTCACTCTCCAGTATTCAACCATCACGAAGTGGGTAAAGTGCCTGATTCTAATTGAACCACTATACCATAATGCATGGAGATGTTGATTTTGTAAATATCAAGAAAAAAAGAAATAAAAACAAGACAAATATCAAGAAAAAAAGAAACCATATATATGCAGCAACATACTGTAAATATCAAGAAAAAAAAGAAATAAAAACAAGACAAATAACCTAAGAATGCGCGCAGATGGTGGTGGCCTGCACGGTGGTGTCGTCGCCGCCGCGTCTGAGAGTTGGGAGGGTGAGGCCTGCGCCGTTTGGGTGAGAGAGAAGCTTGCGCCGTTTGCGAAATGGGGGTGAGATTTCGAAGGGTTCGGTGGGACTGGTACAAATGCACTGGTGGTGGGATTAACGCGCAGATGGTGGTGGCCACTGGTGGTGTCTCGCCGCCGCGTCTGAGGCTGGGAGGGGGGCGTGCGCCGTTTGGGTGAAAGAGAACGAGGGAAACGAAAGCAAGGGAAACGAAAGGGTGTACTGAGAGGGAAACGAAAGCAAGCTAGGTAACGATCGAAAACGAGAATTAAAAAAAACTAGGGAATTGGGGGCGCTCGTGGAAAGCGCCCCTGTTGGTGGATCCGATTTTAGGAATTAGCAGCGCTTTTTTCAACAAGCGCCCCTAAAGGCACTCCGTATTTTGAGCTTCAGGGGCGCTTTTTAAAAAGCGCCCCTGATGGTCAAAATACGGAGGGCCTTTAGGGGCGCCTTTTTAAAAGCGCCCCTAAAGGCCTTGCGTGTTTTGGGCATCAGGGGCGCTTTCTAAAAAGCTCCCCTGATGCCCAAAACACGCAGGTCCTTTAGGGGCGCTTTTTAAAAAGCGCCCCTGATGCTCAAAATACGGAGGGCATCAGGGGCGCTTTTTAAAAAGCGCATCTAAAGGGTGCGCCCTTTTTCTGCAATTCTGTTGTAGTGAGTATTGATTCGTTTTCCCTATGTTTGAATGCTTAATTTTTTGTCTCAATTCTTACAGCACACTGTTTTTTGTACAGGTGAATAGTCGAGTTTTGAGTGTTTGCACAGCCTTCTTGTCTGGGGAACCTGCTACAAGATTGCGGTCGCAAGAATTACAGCAACTTATCGCTGCACTTCTTGAGTTCATGGCTGTTTGCAAACGTGCCATACGGGTACATTTCAGATTGATAGGTGAGGAAGATCAGGATTTTCATACACAACTTGTAAATGGATTTCAGTCTCTGACAGCAGAGTTATCCCATTACTTTCCTACCATTCTCTCAGAGCTATGACACTTGCACAAGTATTTGTTTTTTTGATATTGCTTCCTTGTGTTCATATATACAGTTTTTCCTTCCACTCCCACTAACCTCCCTCTTTTCTTGCTTGCAAAGATGTGTAATTGTATTTGTATCATGGTTCGCATGTTAAGATAAAATTATGCGGACTAGCTGATTTATTCTCACTATTAAATGATTGTATAATAGATATAACTTAGTCAATCAGAAATGATTGTATTATAGATATAACTATTAAATAGTATTTTGGAGGTATAATTTAATTTTTTTTTAAAATTTCCGACGGATTTGCGACGGCTTTGTGACGAAAAATTGTTAGAGTTTGCGACGACTTTGCCACGGATATATGCGACGGCTTTGCGATGGACAATTTGCGACGGGGAGTTTCGTCGCAAAAAATTTGCGACGAGCTGTTTTGCGACGACTTTTTTGTCCGTCGCAAATGCCGTCGCAGAAGTGAATTTGCCACGGAAAAAAGCCCATTTGCGACGGAAATTGCCGTCGCAAATGAGCGATTTTCTTGTAGTGTGAATTCTTGAAGATGAAACCCTCCGAGTTCAGAGGAGGACCAGATGTCATGGAAGCCCAGCATTGGCTGGATGACATTGAAAAGATTTTTCTCACAATGAAAATTACTGATAAAGACAAGCTGAGATTGGCATCCCATATGCTGAAGGGAGAAGCCAACAACTGGTGGACTAATGCTAAGGCCATGATGGGGACCATGGGAACTCCCCAGATTTGGGAGAATTTCAGGCAAACATTTCGGGAGCAATTATTTCCAACTGCTATGAAGTTTGATAAGGAGAATGAATTCTTAGCTCTCACGCAAGGAAGTTTAACTGTGGGCCAATACACGGCCAAATTTGAAGGGCTGTACCAATTCTTCGGTTTAGCTGGGTATGCTCCCAATGACAGGTGGAAGACGAACAAGTACAAGTATGGACTGAGAGAAGACATTGCACAGAGTCTAAGTTCTTTTGCGTGTGTCAACTACACAGCCATGGTACAACAGCCTCATTTTGATGAGAGTGATTTAAAGAGATTATATTCAAGCTGAAAGGAATTTAGTCAGAACAAGAAGAATGTTGGATCATCTAATTCTCAGATAGGTCCCACGCACAACTCAAACAAAGGGAAGCAAATACAGTCATCTGATTCCTCTAAGTACAGTACGTGTTCCAAATGTGGGAGGTATCATCGAGGCGAATGTCATCTTGGATCCAATTATTGCTTTTGCTGTAAGAAAGAAGGTCATTATGCACCGGACTTCCCCGAGAGGAAGAGGAATGAAAGTAATCGTGCTACTACAACTCATGGGAGAGTCTACACTCTGGATGCTCAGAAAGTCAAAACTTTAGACAATCTGCTAAAGGGTATGGGATCTCTTTTCTATAACTCTGTTAGTATTTTGTATGATTCAGGTGCAACGCATTATTTTATATCTCAAGTTTGTGTCGAGCGGTTGGGATTGGCTTTAACCCCGTTGACTCAACCAATCTCCATTAAAACTGCTGCTGAGGGTAGTGTTCAAGCCCAAGCCTTATGTGAGAACTGTCTTCTATCCATCGGGGACAGGATTTTGTGGTGGACTTTATCTGTCTACCAATGAAGGGTATGGACATTGTCCTAGGTATTAGTTGGATGTCTGCCAACCATGTAACTATTGATTGCTTCCACCGGACTATCGGTTTTGCCTCCGAGTCGGTGGAGTTACCACCGACCAATTCCGAAGAGGTTATCTCATTCACTTCCGCAAGTCATTGTCTATTCCAAGGCGCAGAAGCTTACGTCATGATGTTGTCTGCATCGACCGAAACAGGTTTAGATCTATCCTCTGTGCAAGTTGTTAATGAATTCCTAGATGCATTTCCAGATGAAGTTTATTCCTTACCTCCGGATCGTGAGGTAGGATTCTCTATAGAATTGGTTTTGGGCACAGGGCCAATTTCTATCGCTCCATATATGATGTCTCCTTTAGAGCTTAAAGAATTGAAAACCCAACTTGAAGAGCTGATTTCAAAACAGTTTATTCGACCTAGTGCCTTGCCATGGGGTGCTCATGTATTGCTTGTCAAGAAGAAAGATGGGAGTATGAGGTTAAGCATTGATTATCATTAGTTGAATAAGGTGACTATCAAGAATAAGTATCATTTGCCAAGAATTGATGATTTGCTAGATCACTTACGAGGAGCTTCAGCGTTTTCTAAAATTGATCTAAGGTCGGGCTATCATCAAATTAAAGTTAGAGCTTTGGATATTCCGAAGACAACCTTTCGTACTAGGTATGGACATTACGAATTTGTAGTGATGCTCTTCGGTCTAACCAACGCTCCAGCTGTATTCATGGATTACATGCCATTCATGGATCAGATGCTGGAGAGGCTAGCTGATCATGCCTCTCTTCTCTTCCCTTCCCATTCCAGTAAAAATAATAAAATTCTAATACAATCCTCTTTCTTTCCCTCTCTAGACAGTGCGAATGACCTCAACCGATAGTATTAGACTGTTCTATGTTCTAAGAAGGTGGAGGTGAGAAGCTTGAGTGCTGTTGACAAGGCACTCTCAACTTACCAAATGGGTTCCCATCTCTCTAACAAGGTGTTGTGTTTGTTCATCGGCCTTGGGCTTTTTGTAATCACCAAAAAAACATGCAGACACTACTGATCAAAAGAAATTGGCTTTGGCTTTTCCCACATCCCCTTCTACTCACCTCACACCCCCAAACTCTGTAAAATGACCAATATGTCATTAATGAAGCGTGCTATTTTGGCCGATTTGGTTAGGATAAACCGAATATTTTTGGTTAGGCCATAACTGAAAATAACAAAGCAACACATTATAAACAAATTTAAAAATTAGAATACAATTTTTGAAAAAAATAACAGTGATTCAGTTGGGGGTACCCGAATACACATTCGGTTGACCCCAACCGGACTGTGTAAAATACGTTTCAGGTTTTAGACTGTTCGGTTGACCTCAATCGATAGTTTTCGGGAAGGCTCAACCGAATGCTTTCGTGAGTCGTCTTCCCCAAAAAGCATTCGGTAGACCTCAATCGAATGCTTCGCGATTTGCAAAATTGAAAAAAGCATTAACGCGACAAAACCAGCAAAATGCAAAGAGAAGAGAGTGAGAAATCGTGTACCTTATGTGTGGATTACGAGATTGAAACTTGAAATCGAAGATTGAGTGGATTTGGGAGAGGGAGAAGTCAAAGAGGGTGAGGGAGAGGGAGAGGGTTTCAGCTAGGTGTGTTTTTGGTGGGTGTGAGGGATTTGAGAAGGAGAAAGAGTGTTTTTGAGTTAAGGGTATTTTTGGGTTTTAAGGGGTTTGGGAGGGGGGGTGTGGGGTGAGTAGAGAGGGGTTTGGTGATGTCTAAAAATGTAAATGTGGTAGCATAAGTTTTGATTATATAGAAGTGGATGTGGTGGATTGTCTATTTTGCCCATAAATTGTGACAAATGTCAAAATTTGGTGATGTCTAAAAAAGTAAATATGCTAGCATATGTTTTGATTATATAGAAAGTAGAGCAAAAGTCAAAGCCAAGAAATTTAATCACTTGACCCAAAAAAAAAATTCAATCCACATGGAAATCGAAAAACTGAAATGAACTTTTACTGCACAAATTTAAAATCCACATGGAAATATTTTTTTTTTCAAATACTTTTGATAACTTATCTTTTTCTACCATAAATTCAATATAATATTATAATAAAAGCGGAACAAAGTAGTCGCATTTACTTTACCACATGCATTTAATAGTAGTTGCATTTACACCTATTAATTAATTAGCTAATAATAACTAGTCACAACGAGTAGTTTGCTAATACACAATAGAGTCAACTAAAGTCAGCGCCAACAACACCATAAAAAGCTAACACAAATCTGAACGGACTTATAGTATTTTGCTAAATGATGTATTTTTAAATCTCCAACACCTGAAAAAAAAAACATAATTATAAAAAGTCATATCATAATTATAGACGGTTATAGGAAGGACATATATCTGTATGCTGTTACTGTAATTTCTACTTCAACAGAAAAACACAAACAGTCTTGAGGCCATGTGTACCCAAGTTGGGACCTTACGATAGAAAGCTATGGTGAATTTCTTCCTGATAAGAACCCAAATTAAATGGAAACAGAGATTGTATTATTGAATGAAAAGAAGACAAATGTATTTCAAGAGGATCCGAATGAATCCTGTTGAGGAAAGCTCCTAAAAGAGGAGTCACCCCCTCTAGGAAGGTCGAAACTGTAAAGATGCTGAATGATATAACAAAATTGGCTCACTCCGTACGCTCTGCTACGTTACATTCTTTTCCTCTTTTTTAAACACGGGATAAATATTTGTTATTGATAATACCATCTATCTTTTACTAGCTTCAATAATTTAAATAATCAATTGAAACTATGAGATAACTGCACTGATACATAAAAAAACACTGGACAACTGCACTGATATATAAAAAAATACAGGGATAACTAGAATGATATATATAAAAACACGGGATAGTTGCACTAATATTTAAAAAAAACATGGGATAACAACACTGATATATAAAAAAACACTGCACTGATATATAAAAACACACGGAATAAATGCACATATTGTTTTTAAATGATACTTTTATTTTTTTAGTTTTAATATTTATCAATTTTTTATTTGAAACTCCTTTTTTATCTACTTTAAATTTTTCTTTATTTTTACGGAGTAATGTTCAGACTATTTAAATACTGTCTAAATTCATTCATAAAAAGAACACGACAACACCTGTCCGTATGCAAGTCATCGATCCTCTATATTTTACAATTGATTTTAGATTAATGAGATTTTAAATTAACGTTTATATTTGAGGTAATCTTATCACGTAACGCGATCGGCCCGTGCGGATGCACGGGTATAGTACTAGTTTCGTATATTTCCTTAACATCACTCTCCATAGAGTGGGTTTGGGCACTAATAATCTAATTGCCTATATGGACCCCATTCTCATTTGCGTCCTAACATTGCGTCCCTCTTGAAATACAGACTTATCCTATAAATCTGAACTTAGAAAGTTGACTTTTAACATCGACCTCGACCTCTTCCTCCCATGTAGCTTCTTCCACAGTGGAAACAACACAATTTTCACATGACACATCGCAACCTGGCTGGGCCATAATATCACTATGATTCAGGTAATTTGGGAAGTCACTATCTTCATATCCTTCAACCTGATTAAGAAATTGATCGGGTCCTCTTACTGCCCGATCAGAATTGGATGTTTAAAAACTTTGGTCAAGCCTAGTATTAGAAGCAACAAACTCAAACCATTCACTATTGACCCAAAAACTTTCTCCCATTGCTTAGATATTTTCTTTCTCACTAAGGGCTTCATAATAGTAGGGCACACTTAATTCAGCTAAGCCAAAGTTCCAACTCCAGAAGCTTGCAAAGAAGTTGAGCAATATGAGACGACCTCAAGACAAGTCTTTTGATCCTCCACCCCATCATGCCTGTTATTAATTTCTTCTGCATCTTCTCCCCCAAACTCTCATTATGGATACTAGCGGAAGACGGGAACACCCGTGCCCGTTTTTCGCTTTTTTTACTACGCTACAGTAGATACTTACGTAGTTGTGGTTTATTGTGACTTCCAGACTGAGTTAGTTTAGTCCAAATGGGCTTCGCTCCAAATGCCCAATAAGCACATTGTTGTAAGCATTTGAGAATGGACTCATATGCACACCATACTGGGCAGATGCATGTTTGCTGATTTCTATCTTCAAGTTTAATGATTACAATACTGGCATCTTGATATTAAGCCAGCAATGTTTGTCAGTAATAAGAAAATAAAGGGAAATGCTTACTCTTAAAACCCAGAATCCCAGAACTACAGTGCAAGCCCTTATATGATAAACCTTTATTAACACTAACAGACCTTTTGATTAAATCCAATAGTAACTTCATTCTGTAATTATCATTACATAATGTGCCACTATTTATGGGACAGCTAGAAACTACACATTTGATTTTAAAGACATACACCCAAAAGAATTTATCTATCAATTTCTTTTAAAAAAATTTACGGTCTACACAATCTCCTGACAAAAGAATCAAAACACCAAAATTTGATATATTCTGTGTCACTGTTTATAAAGTGTAGATGTTTCGTAAAATTAGAAGAAAAAATTAGTACCAATTTACTGTCTTCTATTTTTCATAACTTTGTTCATTCATTTTTAAAAAAATTATCTTCATAGGGGCAACACTTAATTTTTTATTCGAGCAAAGAAAAATTTATTAGAGGGTGAAAATTTCCAGATGGTCCAAGGGTTGGTCCAAGGGGTAACTGGACTTGGATCCCACCCCAAGGTCTCGGGTTCGAATCTTGGGCGTGGCAAAAACTCTGTTGGGAGGAGAGAACCATATGTGCCAGCAAAGCCGGAAACTCGTGGCCAGCCAAGTTCCCCGGTATAGATTAGTCACCGACAAAGCCGGTGAAAACTACGCACCAATGACATGGTCACAAAAAAAAGAGAGATGAGATTATATTTTTTTGATCAAAGAGATGAGATCATATGCGCATGCATTTGCCGCGTTTAAATCACGTCGTCCTATCAGTTTTTTCCTATGCTAATTGGAGAAAATATTTTTTTTACTTCAAGGGTTGGTCCAAGTGGTAACTGGACTTGGATCCCACCCCAAGGTCTCGGGTTCAAATCTTGGGCGTGGCAAAAACTCAGTTGGGAGGGGAGAACCACACGGGCCGGCAAAGCCGGGAACTCTCATTATGTAGGTTAAATATCTTGGATCCAAGTGGGAACTGGAAGCCATTGAAGGTGAAACTATAATTTTTAACCTTGACCCAATCTCAGATATTTAATGGTAATGGGATATTTAACCTGAAAAAAATTCTTCTGTTCCAATTTATTTAACCTGAAAAAAGCGGCTAGATAGTTAATGGTAATGGGATATTAACAACTTATCGTGCTGCTCGTCTGACTTTGATCCTCCACCCCATCATGCCTGTTATTAATTTCTTCTGCATCTTCTCTCCCAAACTCTCATTATGGATATTGAACTATCATTCCCATTTTTCTGTCATTGCTTCCACCCTTGAAAGCACTAGATAATAACTCAACAACCCATGAAAAAAATCTGTTTACAAGTTTGTAAAAAAAAAAACATACCCGCTTAGTTGAGTGACAATTTTCCCTCTTAGTTTTTGGGCAAGCTCCTGTAGCTCTATAATCTATTTCACTGACCACTTCCCCACCAAGATTAACATATCCATATGCCACAAGTGAATGAAGCTTGTTAGGTAAGGGAATCCTATCAACTTCCCTCCTTAACATAGATGGCATCCATCAACTGATATTGAAGGTTGTAGCCCACAAACGACAACAATGGAACCCTCATTCACAAATTACATTGCAAAACTGAAAAATGAATTTGGGCCTCATCCATTAGGTCTTGAGACTCTAGACAATGACTCAACTCATACAATAGCCATTTTCCCCTACTAAGAATCATTCTAGTAACTAGCATGGTGATACAGAGCACCCAGGTGTGCACAAACGTCAACTTCGCTGAGGTTAGTCAAGTCACAACCAGTGTTGTCAAGAGTTACGACATGGGGATGAAGCTAAGGCAACAAAAGTGCAATCCTCTCTAAGCACAAGAGCAGATGAAACAATATGCAGATAAGACGAGGAAGGAATTGCATTTTGCTGTTGGAAGAAAGAACTAGTTGGTATGTTAAAGTTTATCTCACATGTGCACCATCGGTTAAGACTGCCTACTCAGCAGTTTGTTACTGCTGAGTCAGCAGCTCTGTTAGAACTGATTAGCGAGTTTGTTAGAGCTGTTGCAACCATCACCTTAGCTAATCCATTGTATATAAATATCGACATCTAATATTTCAAAGACTTCAAAAATCTATACAATAGAGTTTCCTTTATGATCCATTTCAGTTTTGTCTTAAACTATCAGTTTGGGATTGGGTTGACCTTAAACTGAGACTCCATTGACAAAACTGTGATACGAGAGAAAGAAAAGGAAAGGGAAAGAGGGGTAAAATGTGGGTGGTTATTAGGCAGATGTAACATTGTAATAAAGATTTATTAGACTAAGTAGTGGGTCATTGAATTTTATGTTCTGACTACCACACAATCAGTAAGCATTAGCTTGCCCAACTGACAGAGTACTGGACACGTCGAAACCTTGAAAATGCATTCCAAATACATTTTAAAAGTTGTGGCAACTTGGTGTAGGTGGAATTTTCATAGAGAGTAGAGATTAAAAATTACTAAATTAGAAACCATCTTGTCTTTTGTTTGAGGGACAGATAGAGTTTGTGTGGTCTACCATCCAGACTTCTTAAATTGTGGCTTAAGGTTATTTATTTAGTATCCCACAATTTAAAAAAAGGGCAGTCTTCAATGGCTTTCAGTGAGGTGCCTTTCAGTTCACAATTTTATACACGCCTCTCTGCTGCTTTCTGGTTAATTTTCTAGTTAACTCTTTCATAAACTAAAATACATTCATAAAATTGAACAAACATATAAGCACAATATTATTGATGCAAGAGTATTCATTACCATGGTGTGTTAGTTAGGCTTCTTCAAACACAAAATGATCTCAGTTTCCAGACCCTTGGGAACCACCTTGTCAGACACTTTGGCCTGGAAAGTTGAAGCATCGGTGTTGTTGTTGTTGGATGCATCTTTAGCCATAAAGGTAATGTAATATAGACGGCAAGAAACAAGGGAGGTTGCCTTGACAAGTTCATAAAACACAAAATTTGCGCCCTAAATAATAAAAGTGTAACAATGAATTAATAAATAATAAACACAAGGAAAAAGAAAAGGAAGAGTAACGAGCTTTTTGAACCTGATTTTCAGCATTGTACTTGTTCAACGAAAGATTGCAATAATGAATAAAACGAGGGCGTTCTTCGTCCGTTATGTCGTATGGTCTAACACCACCCACAAGCCGTAAATTGTGCGGAGGGGCGATAGCATCCCAGGGCTGTGAATGAATGAGTAAATATGAATTGATTAATTAAGAGAATGAAAGTAAACGGAATCAACAAAGAGAATTGCATCGAATAGAATAATGTACTACGTACCCCCGTCCCTAGCTTGCGACCTTGCTCCAAGTATTCATCATAGGCCTTTTCAATATCGATCATGGCCTGGTTCTTATAAAAAAAGTGCTTATTGCGAAAAGCAATAGGCAGAGGATTATTGTCATACATAGAAGACAACTCGCTCAATTCCACATCATCATTGTTTTTCGATTCGACTTCCGGTTCCAATTCCGATCGATGAAAACCTTCCCATTCCGGATCCGAATCCAGACCGAACGTCGATATTGACGACATCTCGCTCTCTTCCACATCATCGATGTCTTTCACTTCCCATTCCGATTGCAATTCAGATTCTGCTTTTGCTTCCGATTGCAAACGAGCCCTCTTCCAGTCCGGTTCTGATTCCGCTATAGCTTCCGATTTCAATTCAGATTCCGCTATTGCTTCCAATTGCAATTCCGATTTCGATCCCGATTCCCAATCCCATCCCACAGCTTCGAGTTTCGGTGGCGTTAATTTGGCGCTCGAGTAGAGATCGATCGACATTGGGCAAGAAGGAATCACGTAAGGAAAGGAGAACAGAGTAAAACGAATTCTACTCTCTCCGCTCAAATATATGGAAAATCAATTTAAGGTTAGATGCACTTTAAATATAAAGGGATGATGCTGTCAAGAATATAAGGGGCGTGATTGAATGTATTATTTTGATTTTTATTTATTAGTCATTTCAATAGTAAGGTATACCAAAACACCCTTTTTAAAGTTGCTCTTTATATATTTTTTGAGCACTAAAATACATTGATTTTTTTCAAACAAAAAAGAATCCAAAACCACATAACTTAACATCGTACTTTACATATTTTGTTATTAAATTATCTTTATTTACCGAATCGGTTACTAAGGAACAAAACTTGCGTATTTGAACAATTAAGCATTGCATTTTACGTACTTTATTGCGAAATTACTATATTATTTCAACAAACCGGTTACTGAAAAACACACTTTGCATATGTGAATAATTAATTTTTTTCAGACTGTAAAGTATCTCAAAATACGCTGTCAAACATCACACTTTAGATAAAAGTGTGAAAAAAGAAGAAGGGATTGGAAATTAAAAAGGGAGAGGAGGGATTAAAAAAAAGAGTGGGTGGGGGTAGGAGGGGGTGGGGGTAGGGGTTTGGCGCCAAAACAGTGGGAGGGGCCCACTGGAGACTTCACAAGGTTTATATCTTTAAGATATCTTTAAGATAAGATTTAAGATTTTATAAATCATGTCTTCTTTTTTTACAAAAGTAAATCATGTCTTAAAAAGTGTTTTTAAGAGGAAAAAATAAAAATGAGAATCTATATCTATATTTATATAAAATACATTTAGAAATTTCCCACGAGAACTAATCCGCCAAATGTCATCACTTAACCATCCCTGGTAGCCAAACAATGCTGACATTGAACTATATTTTGTGACGTACCATTACGAATTAAAAAAAATTATATAATTTGCAATTATTATAATAATCATACTATTTAAATGTCTAAAATGTAAAGATTGTTGGGTCCTGAATTAGTCCGTGAGACTACTGAGAAGATCCGTCAGATTAGAGAAACGATGAAGACCGCTCAGAGTCGACAAGAGTTATGCCGACAAAAGAAGAAGGGCCATTGGAATTTGAAGAAGGAAATCATGTATTTCTGAGACTTTCTCCAACTATTAGTACATAGCATTGCGGGCGAAGAAGCTCAGTCCGCGGTATATTAAATCTTTCCAAATTATCGAGCGTGTTGGGCCGGTAGCATACCGCATTGCCTTGCATCCAGCCTTATCCAGATTACATGATGTGTTTCATGTATCGCAATTGAGGAAGTACATTCCCGATCCGAGTCAGCCGTTGAGTTTTGAGGCGGTTGACATCCGACCGGATTTGTCTTATCAGCCTAATCCAAGCCGAATCATCGAACGTGGCGAGAAAACGCTCCGGACGAGATCAATCCCTATTGTCAAAGTGCTTTGGGATGGTGCCTGACCTGACGAAGCGACATGGGAAGTAGATGACAACATGCGAGTGAAATATTCCCATTTTTTCAATTGAGGTATGTTTTGTGCAATTTTGAGGACAATTTTTTTAAAAGTTGGAGTGTATTGTAACATCCCCAATTTGACTAACTTTATTGATCAAAATTAGCAAGAGCCATAATTAGTTCTTTAGCATAATTAATTAATTATGAGATGATTATCATGGGACAAATAAATGAATTGTATGATGTTTGTTTAATTATATTAATTATAAGAATTATTGATTGAATGTGGTGATTAGAAATTGGTTTTAAGTAGGAATTAAAAATAAGGGTAATGTAGTCTTTTCCCTTGAGTTTTTCCCTCGGCTCACTTAACACTCAGCTGGCCAAACATCACTAACACCCACACTTGTTGCTGAATTGGAAAAAGGACAAAAACAGATGAAAAAAAAAGGGGAGAGAGCTTGAGAGGAGAGGGATGCGAGAGTGAGAGGAGGAAGAAGATGAAGGATTTTCTTTAATCCTTGATGCATGTGAGAGTTTTAGCCGCCATTTAATTTTTCTCCATTTCTTCCCTCTATCCACTGATACCAAACACACCAGCTGAACCAAGCTCAAACACAAACTCATCTTCTCCATTGAAATCAAGTTTGAGGGTGAAAAAAGGAAGTTTTGAGTCAATCCATGTTTTCTTGTTCCCTTTGAGTTGAAAGGAGGTTCCAAGGGTTTCAAACACACACATTTCAATTGACCAAGGGATTCAAGGGTAGACTCTATTTGGGAGGTCTTGTTTTCGAGTTTGAAGTGTTGGAAGATAGGAGTCGGTTCGTGAGATTACGGTTTTCGTTTGTTGACGTCTAGTGGTTGTTGTTGTGTGCGATTTTCATCGCAAGAGGTGAGTTCTATACTCGCTTAGGGATTTGTTTTCGAATTTTTGTTTGCATGTGTTCTGAACTGGGTCACGCTGTTTTGTTTCTGAACCAATGTTACATGCTCTGGTCCGGTGTTGTTTTATGTTATTTCGAAAGTTGAGTAAAAACCATAATTTCAAAAATGTGAATCTTGTGTTGTGGAATGAATGATTGAATGAGTGATAATGTGATTGTTGATAAGCATGAAATTGGTGTTTGTTTTGTAATTTGATGGTCTGAAATGTCTTGTTTAGAGTGGTTTTAAATCTGTTTTTGGTTGTAATTCGGATTGGAAAAGGATATTGAGTAAAAGTGGTTGAAGTTGGAAGAGTAAAATAAAAACATTAGTTGTCAGAACCCAAAACAAGCCCATGTTTTAAAAATACGGGCAACCTGTGTTTATTTCTGGTCCCTGTGCAAAATTTTCTTAAAAACTGAAACACGGGCATGTTTTTAAAAATACAGGCATTTTCTATAAAATACGGGCATGTTTCTAAAACACGGGTGGTCATTTTTTCTTCTGCCACCCTTTTTCAAAACCTATTCAAAGTCATTCCAGTTGGTTCCAAAACCTATATATTGATGAATAAACCGTAATTCGTGAAAAACACGTAGGTATGATTGATGTGAATTCCTTATTGTGTTAAATGAATGATAAACGATTAGGATTCACGAGTGAGAATATCCACGTCATGTAATGCCAAGCTAAGTTAAAGTTCAAATATTTATCCATGACATGTAAAAGTGTATATACATATTTATATATATGTATAACGAGTCTAGGGTGACGACCCTAAGTTATTAGCATACTAGGGTAGGGAAGTCATGAGACCGAACCGTAGCCCCTTCCATGTAGTCCTCTTTCCAAGGTCAGCGGGATTAGGTGCACCGAAAACCGAAGAAAGAAAAATGGTTCAAAGTGATGTGCTAAGAAGAGGACAAGACATGATACGTAGTTGCTTATTAGGGCTACGAGTTAAAAAAATAAGATTCCTACGTAGTCGCTTATTAGGGCTGAGTTCAAAGGTCAAGCATAATGAACCGAGAGTAGTAAGGGGTCTCGATAGGACTCACTGAGATTTGTAATCTCACCCTTTATAATTGTGGTTTTTACAGAGAAACGGGGGAAGGCAAAGGCGAAGAAGCACGGCTAGACTGTGGGTCTTATGGAGTTATTGAATATTCGGTTTTATGTCTATGCCATTTTCCCTTTTGTTATCTTTGTAGTTCGATTGTATAACTATTACTCGCTAACAGTTGTAAACCGTTTCCGCTAATTATGTTTTGGATATTGAACACCAGGTTGTAAAAGGTTATAAGTCAGGAGACTTAAGTATTTTATGTTAAGTTAATGGATAAAGTGGCTGTTTGGATGTTTATTCAAGAAAAGTTTTTAGTTGTGTTCAATATTCTAAACAGGAAGTCAACTCTGATGTATGTCATGCTGTGTATCTTAGTGTTTCTCGGTGTTAGAAATCCTGGGGTGTTACATTATGGTATCAGAGCAGTTCGACCTAGTTGGGCTTAGATTAGTTTTAGGGTTGTTTGTCCCTTGAGTAATTCTGCTATTTTCCTTCTTATGATACTAAGAGACATTGAGACTGATCAACTTAATACTTGGTGTATCGTTTGCAAAATTATGGCCGGAGGATCAAGGAACAATCCACCAATCGATCCGCATTCTGCTTGGATGCAGAATGTGATTGAACGGCAGCAAAAGATGATGGAAGACATGCTGCTAATGCAACAAAATGCTCAGACTCAACCTCAGCAAACTCATGAGCCACAAGTTAAACCAAGACAGATCTACTCTGAATTCCTGAAGATGAAATCCTCTGAGTTTAGAGGAGGACCTGATGTCATGGAAGCCCAGCATTGATTGGATGACATTGAAAAGATTGTTCTCACAATGCAAATTACTAATGAAGACAAGCTGAGATTGGCATCCCATATGCTGAAGGGAGAAGCCAACAACTGGTGGACTAATGCTAAGGCCATGATGGGGACCATGGGAACTCCCCAGACTTGGGAGAATTTCAGGCAAACATTTCGGGAGCAATTCTTTCCAACTGCTATGAAGTTTGATAAGGAGAATGAATTCTTAGCTCTCACGCAATGAAGTTTAACTGTGGGCCAATACACGGCCAAATTTGAAGAGTTGTACCAATTCTTCGGTTTGGCTGGGTATGCTCCCAAAGACAGGTGGAAGACGGACATGTACAAGTATGGACTGAGAGAAGACATTGCACAGAGTCTAAGTTCTTTTGCGTGTGTCAACTACACAGCCATGGTACAACAGCCTCATTTTGATGAGAGTGATTTAAAGAGATTATATTCAAGCTGAAAGGAATTTAGTCAGAACAAGAAGAATGTTGGATCATCTAATTCTCAGATAGGTCCCACGCACAACTCAAACAAAGGGAAGCAAATACAGTCATCTGATTCCTCCAAGTTCAGTACGTGTTCCAAATGTGGGAGGTATCATCGAGGCGAATGTCATCTTGGATCCAATTATTGCTTTTACTGTTAGAAAGAAGGTCATTATGCACCGGACTTCCCCGAGAGGAAGAGGAATGAAAGTAATCGTGCTACTACAACTCATGGGAGAGTCTACACTCTGGATGCTCAGAAAGTCAAAACTTTAGACAATCTGCTAAAGGGTATGGGATCTCTTTTCTATAACTCTGTTAGTATTTTGTATGATTCAGGTGCAACGCATTGTTTTATATCTCAAGCTTGTGTTGAACGGTTGGGATTGGCTTTAACCCCGTTGACTCAACCAATCTCCATTAAAACTGCTGCTGAGGGTAGTGTTCAAGCCCAAGCCTTATGTGAGAACTGTCTTCTATCCATCGGGGACAGGAATTTTGTGCTGGACTTTATCTGTCTGCCAATGAAGGGTATGGACATTATCCTAGGTATGAGTTGGAAGTCTGCCAACCATGTAACTATTGATTGCTTCCACCGGACTATCGGTTTTGCCTCCGAGTCAGTGGAGTTACCACCGACCAGTTCCGAAGCGGTTCTCTCATTCACTTCTGCAAGTCATTGTCTATTCCAAGGCGCGGAAGCTTATGTCATGATGTTGTCTGCATCGACCGAAACAGGTTTAGATCTATCCTCTGTGCAAGTTGTTAATGAATTTTTAGATGTATTTCCAGATGAAGTTTCTTCCTTACCTCCGGATCGTGAGGTAGAATTCTCTATAGAATTGGTTTTGGGCACAGGGCCAATTTCTATCGCTCAATATAGGATGTTTCCTTTAGAGCTTAAAGAATTGAAAACCCAACTTGAAGAGCTGATTTGAAAACAATTTATTCGACCAAGTGCCTCGTCATGGGGTGCTCCTGTATTGCTTGTCAAGAAGAAAGATGGGAGCATGAGGTTATGCATTGATTATCGTCAGTTGAATAAGGTGACTATCAAGAATGAGTATCCTTTGCCAAGAATTGATGATTTGCTAGATCAACTGCGAGAAGCTTCAGTGTTTTCTAAAATTGATCTAAGGTCGGGCTATCATCAAATTAAAGTTAGAGCTTTGGATATTCCGAAGACAGCCTTCCGTACTAGGTATGGACATTACGAATTTGTAGTGATGCCCTTCGGTCTAACCAACGCTCCAGCTGTATTCATGGATTACATGAATCGAATTTTCAACCCTTATCTGGATCAATTTGTCGTGGTATTCATTGATGATATCTTGGTGTATTCTAAGACTATTGAGGAGCATGTGCAACATCTTCGAATTGTTCTGAACGTACTCCGAGAAAAGATGTTGTATGCCTAGCCATCTAAGTGTGACTTCTGGATGCCTGAGGTAAAATTTCTGGGCCATGTGATATCTCAATCCGGTGTCGCAATGGACCCTAGTAAGATTGAAGCTGTGGTAGACTGGGAACAACCATCTACAGTCACTGAAGTGAGAAGTGTCTTGGGATTAGCAGGGTATTATCGGAGATTCATTCAAGGATTTTCTCAGCTGGTTCTTCCACTCACTCGGTTAACTCGCAAGGGTCAACCGTTTGTATGGGACTCTGACTGTGATGAATGTTTTTCAGAATTGAAGAATCGTTTGACTTCTGCACCCATTCTAATTCTTCCAGATCCGTCTATGGGATTCCAAATTTACTGTGACGCCTCTATTAAGGGTTTAAGATGTGTTCTTATGCAAAATAAACAAGTGGTTGCTTATGCCTCCAGACAGTTGAAATTGCATGAAGAGAATTACCCGACTCATGACCTAGAGTTGGCGGCAATTATGTATGCCCTAAAGATTTGGAGACATTACCTATACGGTTCTTGTTTCGAAGTCTTTAGTGATCACAAGAGCCTTAAGTATTTGTTTGACCAAAAGGAGCTGAACAACAGACAGAGGAGATGGGTAGAGTTTCTGAAAGATTATGATTTTGAACTGAAGTATCATCTAGGAAAGGCTAATGTTGTAGCTGATGCTTTGAGTAGGAAGTCTATTCACACGGTGGAATTAATGATTCATGAGATGGCACTGTTGGAATCTTTTAGAGATCTCAACTTGAAGGTTAAGCCAAGAAGAAACAGATTGGTGTTGAGTCATATTCAGATTTCGAGTCCCTTGAGGGATCTGATTCGCTCAGCCCAAGAGATTGATCTAGAGTTGCAAACGCAGAAGAGGTTGCCAAATTACACCGAAGATAGTGATGGTGTGATTTGCTTTGATGGTAGAATCTGTGTGCCGAATGATGAAGATATCAAGAAGCAGATTTTAGAAGAGGCTCACAAGAGTCAGTTCTCAATACATCCTGCGTCTACCAAGATGTATAGGGATCTTAAGCAGTTGTATTGGTGGCCGGGAATGAAAGTAGAGATTGCAGAATTCGTGTCTCGATGCTTAACTTGTCAAAGGGTTAAGATAGAGCACCGAAAGCTTGCCAGTCAGTTATAGCCTTTGAATGTGCTAGAATGGAAATGGGAAAGCATTTCTATGGACTTTGCCATGGGGTTACCACGGTCCCAAGCCGGAAATGATGTTATTTGGGTAGTGGTTGATCGCTTGACCAAGTCTGCTCATTTTATTCTGGTACGTTCGAATCACCGAGTTGCTAAGTTAGCAGAAGAGTATCTCAAGAATATTGTGAAGCTACATGGAATTCCCACGAGTATCATCTGTGATCGCGATCCCAAGTTTACATCACGATTCTGGAGAGCCCTGAATATGGCCTTGGGAACAACGATATGTGCTAGTACCGCTTATCATCCGCAGACGGACAGACAGACTGAAAGAACCATTCAGACTTTGGAAGATATGCTTAGAGCTTGTGTACTTGACAGTGGAGGCCGATGGCTCCAAATGAAGCATTATATAGAAGGAAGTGTAGAACACCATTGTGTTGGTGGGATGTCGGTGAGCAAAGATTGTTGGGTCCTGAATTAGTCCGTGAGGCTACTGAGAAGATCCTGTCATATTAGAGAAAGGACGAAGACCGCTCAGAGTCGACAAAAGAGTTATGCCGACAAAAGAAGAAGGCCATTGGAATTTGAAGAAGGAGATCATGTATTTCTGAGACTTTCTCCAACTACCGGTACATAGCATTGCGGGTGAATAAGCTCAGTCCTCGGGATATTGGACCTTTCCAAATTATCGAGCATGTTGGACCGGTAACATACCGCATTGTCTTGCCTCCAGCCTTATCCAGATTACATGATATGTTTAATGTAATTGAGGAAGTACATTCTCGAGCCGAGTCAGCCGTTGAGTTTTGAGGCGGTTGACATCCGACCGGATTTGTCTTATCAGCCTAATCCAAGCAGAATCATCGAACGTGGCGAGAAAACGCTCCGGACGAGATCAATCCCTATTGTTAAAGTGCTTTGGGATGGTGCCTCACCTGACGAAGCGACATGGGAAGTAGAGGACAACATACGTGTGAAATATCCCCATTTTTCAATTGAGGTATGTTTTGTGTAATTTTAAGGACAATTTTTTTTTAAGTTGGGGTGTATTGTAACATCCCCAATTTGACTAACTTTGTTGGTCAAAATTAGCAAGAGCCATAATTATTTATTTAGTATAATTAATTAATTATGAGATGATTATCATTGGACAAATAAATGAATTGTATGATGTTTGTTTAATTATATTAATTATAAGAATTATTGATTGAATGTGGTGATTAGAAATTGGTTTTAAGTAGGAATTAGAAATAAGGGTAATGTAGTCTTTTCCCTTGAGTTTTCCCCTCAGCTCACTTAACACTCAGCTGGCCAAACATCACTAACACCCACACTTGTTGTTGAATTGGAAAAAGGACAAAAACAGAAGAAGAAGAAGAAAAAAAGGAGGGAGCTTTAGAGGAGAGGGTTGCGAGAGTAAGAGGAGGAAGAAAAGGAAGGATTTTCTTAAATCCTTGATGCATGTGAGAGTTTTAGCCACCATTCTTCTCCATTTCTTCCCTCTATCCACTGATACCAAACTCACCAGCTGAACCAAGCTCAAACACAAACTCATCTTCTCCATTGAAATCGAGTTTGAGGGTCAAAGAAGGAAGTTTTGAGTCAATCCATGTTTTCTTGTTCCCTTTGAGTTGAAAGGAGGTTCCAAGGGTTTCAAACACACACATTTCAATTGACCAAGGGATTCAAGGGTAGACTCTGTTTGGGAGGTCTTGTTTTCGAGTTTGAAGTGTTGGAAGATAGGAGCCGGTTCTTGAGATTACGGTTTTCGTTCGTTGACGTCTAGTGGTTGTTGTTGTGTGCGATTTTCATCGCAAGAGGTGAGTTCTATACTCGCTTAGGGATTTGTTTTCGAATATGTGTTTGCATGTGTTCTGAACTGGGTCACGCTGTTTTGTTTCTGAACCAATGTTACATGCTCTGGTCCGGTGTTGTTTTATGTTATTTCGAAAGTTGAGTAAAAACCATAATTTCAAAAATATGAATCTTGTGTTGTGGAATGAATGATTGAATGAGTGATAATGTGATTGTTGATAAGCATGAAATTGGTGTTTGTTTTGTAATTTGATGGTCTTAAATGTCTTGTTTAGAGTGGTTTTAAATCTGTTTTTGGTTGTAATTCGGATTGGAAAAGGATTGAGTAAAAGTGGTTGAAGTTGGAAGAGTAAAATAAAAACATTAGCTGTCAAAACCTAAAACAAGTCCATGTTTTAAAAATACGGGCAACCGTGTTTATTTCTGGTCCCTGTGCAAAATTTTCTTAAAAACTGAAACACGGGCATGTTTTTAAAAACACAGGCATTTTCTATAAGATACGGGCATGTTTCTAAAACACGGGTGGTCGTGTTTCCTTCTGCCACCCTTTTTCTAAACCTATTCAAAGCCATTCCAATTGGTTCCAAACCTACTCTAATACCTTCCCCAACCCTATGTATTGATGAATAAACCGTAATTCGTGAAAAACACCTAGGTATGATTGGGGTGAATTCCTTATTGTGTTAAATGAATGAAAAACTATTTGGATTCACGAGTGAGAATATCCAAGTGATGTAATGCCAAGCTAAGTTAAAGTTCAACTATTTATCCATGACATGTAAAAGTGTATATACATATTTATATATATGTATAACGAGTCTAGGGTGACGACCCTAAGTTATTAGCATACTAGGGCAGGGAAGTCATGAGCCCGAACCCTAGGCCCCTTCCATGTAGCCCGCTTTTCAAGGTCAGCGGGATTGGGTGCACCGAGAACCGAAGAAAAGAAAATTGGTTCAAAGTGATGTGCTAAGAAGAGGACAAGACATTATACGTAGTCGCTTATTAGGGCTACGAGTTAAAAGAATAAGATTCCCACGTAGTCGCTTATTAGGGCTACGACTTCAAAGGTCAAGCATAATGAACAGAGAGTAGTAAGGGGTCTCAATAGGACTCATTGAGATTTCTAATCTCACCCTTTATAATTGTGGTTTTTACAAGGCAAAGGTGAAGAAGCACGGCTAGACTGTGGGCCTTATGGAGTTATTAAAGATTCAGTTTTATGTCTATGTCATTTTCGCTTTTGTTATCTTTGTAGTTCGATTGTATAACTATTACTCGCTAACAGTTGTAAACCGATTCCGCTACTTATGTTTTGGATATTGAACACCAGGTTGTAAAAGGTTATAAGTCAGGAGACTTGAGTACTTTATGTTAAGTTAATGGATAAAGTGACTGTTTGGATGTTTACTCAAGAAAAGTTTTTAGTTGTGTTCAATATTCTAAACAGGAAGTCAACTTTGATGTAGAATCTGATTGAAAGGCAGCAAAAGATGATGGAAGACATGCTGCTAATGCAACAAAATGCTCAGGCTCAACCTCAGTAAACTCATGAGCCACAAGTTAACCCAAGACAGATCTACTCTGACACTTCAAGAATAAGCCTATATTGCTACGAAAGTTTCCCACGGACAACTACCCGTCGCTAATTTGCGACGGGTTTGCGACGGCAAGTGAAATTGTGCACTGGCGGCAATAATCCCGATCATAATTTGCGACGGGAAGACATGTTCGTCACTACTTTGCGACGGAAGATGATGTTGGTCACTAGTTTGCGACGAAGGCTTTGTCGCAAGCCCGTCGCAAATTCAGAATCCCAATTCATTAACGCAGGCACTCTCGTTCTCTCCCTTTCTATTGTCACTCTCGTTCTTCCCTCAGGCGCTCTCTCGCTCTCCCCAGGTGCTCTCTCTCCAGGTGTTGTCTCTCTCTCTGGCGCTCTCTCTCTCGCAAGCTTCCCTCTCAGTCGCGAGCTTCCCTCTCTCAGTCGCAAGCTTCAGCTTCCCTCTCTGGCTCTCTCAGTCGCGTTATTCAGCTCACTCTCGTTCTCTCACTCTCGTTCTCTCTCAGTCGCGTTATCGCCCTCCATCGCCGTCTACCCTCCATCGCCCACCATCGCCGTCCACCTTCCATCGCCTCCCTTCCTCTCCAAACCAAAAGCCCTAATCCCCAATCTGTAAATCTGCAATCGCGAGCCCTAATCCCTAATCTCTTCCTCTCCAAACGCGAACCTATCGAAGAGTGCAATGGTAGAACCCTAATCGAAGATTGCAATGGCAGAATCGACCACATTCAGGTAAGCTTCTTCACTGTTTTCGAACACTTCATTCTGTTAGAGTTGTGGCTTTTCAGAAGTTCATATTAGAAAATTATTTCTGCTTACTTTTTTTCTTTGAATTTTTCTTGACAGAAACATAGCTCAAATAGTTTTGTTTCATCGAAGTTTGACGATCTGCCCCAGTTTGTTGCTGAAGTTCTTTCTTCATACTGTTTATCTGCCAAGCGCCATAGATTCGATTGCCTTTACTTCTTACTAGTTCATATCTCAAAGGTATTTAAAGCTGAGTTATCTCTTCCATGTTTTTCTCCGTAAGGCGTGGTTTAGTGTTGATTATTTCCCTATATTATAGTATGAGAATAAAGAATCTGAAAATTTGTGTTCCCTACAGGATGTTGTGGAGTGCTGGCTAGACAAATATGATGCTCAACTTACTGAAACACTTCTCGCGCTTAAAGAGGTAGGGTGGTGTTAATTGTGCTGCCTTCTTTATTCATGCAGTTAAAATATACTTGCCTTTTTTCTGTATTCAAAATAAATGAATTGGTATGTGTGCTACTGGCTCTGCTGGGTTTTTGGACACATTTCTCACACATACAATTGCACACCATGCAGGACAAGCATGTGTGAACATTAAGGTCATGTTAGTGTTGAGATTTTTATTTTTCCATATACTTGCTTTAACTCAACTCAGTCTTTATTGAACTTTTTTGTGGGGTGGAATGCTATTGTTATGTTTGCTATGAACTAACCCTGTATGTGATTATTTTCTACCTTATAGTAATTGTTGTAAGTATAATGTTTATACTAGTAATTATTGGAAGTATAGTGTGTACTTTTAAAATTACTTCATAGGGTTGCAAAGGTGCTAAATTTGAAATCATATCCGCAGCCTAATAAGAAAACCAGGAACAGGGCTTATGACATTTTGGTTGAAGTTGCTCATGCATTTGAGGATGAGGAGAGGGGTGGAAGCAGAAAAAGCATGTGTGATTTTTTAGAAAGGGTAAATATCCAAATTTGTTTGTTTAACGTATTTTTTTTGAGAATCCAATCTGCAATCTACTGAAGTTCTAGTATTAAATAAATTAAAGAAAAGTATGCATCAATTGTTCATTTTTGTAATATCTGTAATATCAATTGTGGACATATCGATTTGGAATTGGGTGTTAATCTGATTGTTTAATTGATTTTTTTGTGATGTTTATGAATGAATTGTTCTGTTCTGATTCTGAGTGACATTGCAGGCAGTTGTGCTCTTTGCTATGGGTGGTTATGGTACCTATCTTGGGGGATGGGAAGGGCAGAAATCCTACTGAGATTGAGAGGTTTACTCCTGGTCTTGAATTTTCTTTTGATTAATTCATGTCCTCTATAATCAGTTTATACTGTTTCATCAGTGTACTTAAAATCAGATTTAGTCTTCATTTCTATATGTTTCTGATTAGATATTGTCATTTTCCATTAACAGTCTATTCACTGACCATGTGAAATCCTCCGCAGGCCTTTTTCTTCCTGCCGTTGTGAGGCCCATTCTGGATTCATACCAGATAACTGACCGACCTCCTCAACCTGCTTTGAGCAATGTGAGTGTTTCTTTCAACTTAACTCTGCAATATTGTTTTGAACTGGTAACATGATTCATACTAAATATTACGATTATCACCTACAATTAGTCACTTAACTACTTTCAGTTAGTTTGTAACCCACTGATTAGTATTTATATCAGTCAGTTAGAACTCTAGTTAATTAGCTGTTAGTTCTTAGCAGATTCAATTTTTACCCATCACTGAATTAGTAATGCATATATATTCTACAGAATTGCTGTAATTGTTTGGGTTAATCAGAATGAGAAGTTCCATTGCAATTCTCCCGGCGTAGAACTACAATACTAAACATCTGTATAGTGATGTTATGACCGCAAATCCGAAGGTCCAGATTACTGTTAACTAGGTTGTGGTAGTTCGTTTTCTTGGAATCTATTCTTATATGTCATACTGATTTGGTAGGTGAGAGAGATAACTTCGATATGGCAGACCGATGAGCTTAGGCGCCATAAACCCACTCCAGTTGATGAAGCTAGAGCTGGTAAGTTGCTTCAGTATTACTAAGTACTATATATGTCAGCTCCTCTGGTTCACAGTAAAAGAAAATAAATAATTATTTGGTGAATAAGAGCTGTATGTTTTTTTCTTCCCAGGTTTGAATATAGTGGAGCAGTCGCTTTGGAAAGCCATTCCTCATTATTTACGTCGAGTCAGCAATGCTTTAAAGAAGGTCTATCATCTTGAATTCTTGGTCATTTATGCAATTATTCAGTAGTGGTTGGTTGGTAGCAGTGGACTGCGAGTAAACTTTACCTGCATTGTGTGAAATTCGAATCCTGGAGTTATAACTTGGAGAGAGATTTACTTGATCATCTTTAGTGAAAGGTTAATTCGGTAGCTATGCTTGCAGTGTTTGGGGTTGTTGGTTCACGACTGCAGTCTTTATGGACCTTCTCTTGGGTCTGGTTAAATAAACTGAACCCAGCAACAATGATTTATTTGAAAATAAATATCTATGTAAATTGTGAATTTTGTGTTTTCAGGCTCTAATTCTCTCCCCTTTTTCACCAACACTAAAAATCTTTTTTTTGAATACGTGCAAATCATCTCTACCTTACGTGGTCTTAGGGAAATTTCATTAATAGTCACGAAAGGCGTAACAATTTATCTTCATTATCAATTCCCTTTTCTTCATTGATGGCCTTTGTTAAGCTCAATCATCCAGTGATTTCCTTTGCAGGATCAGATTGTTAGATTGAATAAAGAGAATGGATCAGATTGTTAGATTGAATAAAGAGAATAGGAAGATTGACTGTTAGGTGATGTCATTTATATGCTTTGTCTATATTGGTTATTTATAAATTAATTTCTTGATTTTGTCCTATGTCTGTCTGATTTTCATTTATATGCTTTGTTTATATGTCATTTAAAGAGAATAAAGAGAATGGATAAGCTTTAAGCTTTGTTATACATATATACAGGTTGAACAATTGCACAAAATCTTCAAGCTTTGTGGCTCTCCACCTGAAGAATACTGGAAAAAGAGCAGACTTCCTCATGCAACTTTGTTCAAGCCACAACAACCATATCATAGTTGTCTCCAAGACACATTTAAATTTTTTCTGGAAACCAGTGTTCATCTGTTGCAGACCCTTCTTCTGTTGAACCAAATAAACGTGGCACTGCCTCCTCTGCTCTGTCATTAGAGGTACCTTAGCAGTGTTGTTTTTGTATTTGTGAAAACATAGGCACACAAATGTCTTCTTCTAACTTTATGACTTTGTGAAGCATGGATGGATTCACAATCTGATTTTAACATGACTTGTAGTCCAGAATGGATGGTAATCACACTTTGCATATTATTCCAGATTCTAGACAAGTGAAGGCGGAGGAGTTATAGCCTGGTGTCTGCTACCTTCAGATTACTGCAGTTGATCCAGTCATGGAAGATGAAGATTTAGGAAGTAGAAGAGGGAGAATTTTTTCTCTCTCTACTGGAAGTGTCCGGGCTCGTGTATTTGACCGTTTTTTGCAGGACAGGTATGTTGTAGTCACTACAACAGTAAAAGGCATCAGGGGCGCTTTTTTTAATCCATTAGGGGCGCTTTCGGGCGCCCCTAAATCTGGCGCTGCTGTTGCTAAACCTTCTACAGGAGCGCCCAACAAGCGCCTCTAATTATTAGGCAACAGGGGCGCTCGAAGCTAAAAGCGCCCCTGTTGGTCTTGGCGTGTTTGAGAATCAGGGGCGCTTGCAGCTAAAAGTGCCCCTGTTGGTCTGACCAACAGGGGCGCTTTTAGCTGCAAGCGCCCCTGATTCTCAAACGCGCCAAGACCAACAGGGGAGCTTTTAGCTGCAAGCGCCCCTGATTCTATGTTTTTTTTTTAAATATTGTTTTCTGTTTCTCGTATATCCAATATTTTGCATCAACCAACAACTGCCAATATCATAATCTGCATAAACCAGAAACAGAAACAGAACCAGAACCAACAACGATCAATATCAACTCAACAACCAAATAAATTTCAAATGAACTAACCAATTAAAAATTAAATTCCATAAATCAACTAACCAATTTCAAATCAACCAACCAATATACCCATCTATTATATACATACATAAATCATTAACCAAATTCTAAATGCCAGCATAGACAACAAAGTGACAAACATGATGACATACAATGAGGAACCAAAAACTAGCTAACCAAACTAATTACATGAATTTCGATTTTCATTAATCAATCTGGCAACATGATGACACCACTCTCCCTTGACCTCATCAAGTTGGTCACCAGAAAATGGAGCTCCAACCTCGTGTTCAGGAAAATACTACAAAAAAAAATAAAATAAAATAAAATAAACTTAGAATTAAGTGGTTAAGTGCTAGATATGGAATTAAATGGTCAAAAAACAAACTATACATACAAATTATGGAATTTCTATTTGATTGTGAGTGATTATGTCCTTCATAAACTTCATAACGTAATAGCCGCAATCATCATTGTTTGGTTGCCTGGGACACTAGAAATCAAAATAACAATTAATTATTAAAATGCGAGCAATATTTACATGGATAAGAATGTTGATTATAAACTTACCGTTATTCCTATCCATTTTGTTTTCACATGCCCAACTCTAGCCCTGACCTCAGTCGATCCCCAATAAGTCATCAAACAACTGAAACATCATACATATAACTATATTAATTAATCGAAATACATACATAATTTAGATGATAAAACATGCGATGTATCTAAATACACACCTTTCAAACATTCCTTTCAACTTGACATGGTTGCTATAATGACCATGACACGAATCCAAATAGAAAATTGTATTTCTTTTGGGATCAACTACCAACAATACCCAATGTATCCTACAAAAAAATTGAATAACCAAATAAATAACATATTTCAAAAACACGTTATATATATATATATATATATATATATATATATAGAGTGAGAGAGAGAGAGAGAGATTAAATTTGTTACCCTAAGTTGATGGGTGCCAAAAGTAAGCTATCACAGCTGCTTTCATGTGCCAAAGCCAAGCGTCTATTGACATAGGCTTTTACAGATTCATTTTTTGCTTTAACTGCTTGCTTCACGGCTTTAACAACATCTTTTGACATGCCTTTTTCAATGCATACGTTGCGTAGAAAGGTATTTGCGGGGCACAAGAATATAAATCTTTGTGTTTGTTCCATGGGGATCATAATCTCATGGTACAAATACCTATAGTTAAGATGTATACAAATAAATTAACAAATAATAATAATAATAATAATAATACCTGATGTATATTGTAATAGAAGTTGCAGATGCCCACAAGTGATCATATACCTCTTTCAGTTCCACCTTTGAAAAGCAGACTTGGTAGCTATATCCCAAGATGTCTGGATCAAGCGATGCAACTATCAAATCTCCACCCATCATTGTTGAGGCATGAACCTTTAGATAGCCGATAAATTCCTTAGAAGGGGGGGGGTTGGAATTGAATCTGTTTCCCTTTATCTACTTGTCGAGACACTGATTTCTTGCTAGCAATAGAAGGGGGGTGTGTTGGGATTGAATCTCATTCCCGCTAGATTCTCGCCTAGACACATGTT